>BSBM01000432.1:2400000-3600000 GCA_027924585.1 Larix kaempferi
TTCCATTCACTAAAGGAGCAATCCATGGCCTACCTTTACAAGCTTTGATCGACCTTACAAAATCAGGGCTAAAGCGAAATGATAGAATAACTTGAAACAAAAAGGAATGTCTTACCCGGTCAAAGGCATTATCCATGTCAAGTTTTATAATCATCCCTTGTTCATTGCATTGGTGGTTGGAGTGAATGGTTTCTTGCACAATGGTCACATTATCCATGATATTCCTACCTTTCACAAACCCACCCTGACTGGAGGAGATGAGATTACCTAGCAATGGATTGATTCTATTGGCCATGAGCTTAGACATAATTTTATATGATGCATTACACAGCGAGATAGGCCTAAACCTATCGAAGGTCCATGGATTTGATTCCTTTGGGATTAAGGCCAAAAATGTAGAGTTGATGCTGCCTCCGACCTTGGCTTTTTGGAGGAAGCCCCTGATCATATGGACTAAATCCACCTTGATTATATCCTAGCAAATTCTGTAAAAGTGTATGGAAAAGCCATCAGGTCCCGGGGCTTTGTCCGGTTCCATTGCCCAAATAACATTGCTAATTTCAGTTTCAGTGAAGGGCTGCAAAAGACTTGCATTATCTTTCTCTCCAACAAGTCTCGGAATGTTAGTGAGGAATCTAGTAAACTCCTCCTCCGTATCCATTCCTTTTTCAGTAAAAAGCTCCTGAAAATTAGAAGTTGCCGCCTCTTTTAATTGAGCTATATCTTAATGGACAATCCCATTAGAAGCGGTGATTTCATCCAAGTGATTACGAGAGAGGCGAGCTTTAAACTGTTTATGAAAGAATGGAGTATTTCTGTTTCCCGATTTCAGCCAGAGACTTCTTGATTTGAGCCTCCAATGTTCTTCCTCATGCCTATAAGATCGAAAAGTGATGAGCTGGGTAGCTTGTTCCTTTTGTATTGCAGAATAAGTGATATCTTTGGATTCCATTTCAAGTTGCAAGTCAATCAGCTGATTGGTTGACTGCTTTCTACAACTCGTGGGTGAAACAGAGGGCTTTTTTATCCAAGATTTCAAAGCCACCTTGGTAGCCTTGATTGTAATACCCCATTTTGACCCTTAGGATATATTAGCATTTAATGTAAATAATGTGTACATGTGATGTATGTTTTCCTAGCGTGGAGCTCAAGGCCAAGGCCCCGCTAGTGAAAGCCCGAATTTGATTTAAAAAGGGCAAGCATTGATATTTGATGCCCATGTGCTCTTAAGCCATGGAAATTGTAATAGGATGTAAATAAACATCATGCAATAAAATACCAAAACTGGCTATGGGAGCAACGAATGAGAAGGGGCCATGTGTATCCATTAGGGAGTGGTGAGGGGGCTATGGGATTGAACCATAGGCTGCCATATGTCACCTTGAGAACCCATTTGACTTTCCTTTATGACATTTAATTCTGTTGTAAGGAAGTGGTTGAGGATTTCAGTCCATGGCTTCAATGGAGCATGGGCAGCCCAGAAATTCGTATGGCAGAGTATGGGCTCTGTTTTCTTGTACCACAAGCCACTCTACCTCATGGATGTTGCTTCTTCCTCATCCCCATTCCATTGGGAAACTAACCGGCACCATTTTCCATCCAAAAACGATTTGCCAGCAGAGTGAAAAAACCAGAAATCGCGACTTTGAAAGAACCCGCGTTTTGAAGAGCCAAAAACGCCCAGATTTGGCATCGGACAGTGAAATCCAATGGGGGATCCATTGGTATGAACCTTGGGGTGAATTTGGGAGCATTAGCTATCCCGAAATCCATGGGAAATCCCAGTTTTTATAGCCCATAAATGAAGTGACGGGATTGAGTTATTGGATAACAGAACTGTGAGAAATCCATGTGTGAATGACTGAGCAGAGGTTTGGTTTGCTTGATAAACCCAGTGAAGGCTAGAATCTCAAGGAATTAGCAGCTGGACCTTTCTATGCCCACCCTGAAGAGCACTGGAGGGAAGGGACGCCTGAGGGACTGTGCAGCAGAGAAGGGGACCTTCCTTGTGTTGGGTGCGGTAGGTATTGTGGGTGCCATGACTGCTGAGTTCATTTGAGATGCCTGTAGCTTTGTGGTTGAGCTCACTGGCTTAACATCCTCCTCATTTGTCATTTGGATGCTTGATAAACCCAACGGTGTGTTGGCTTAGCATAGCTGATGACCGAAACCATGGCTGTGAGTGAGCCCAGCTAGTTCTTCCTTAGTGGATACACAGCCCAGCTCGGGGGTGATCTCTCAGCTGAAAGAATATAGGCTGGACAGAGATCTATGGTTGGGTGGAATGTTGCTCTCACGTAGCCAGTCGTTGGACATCTACTTCTCAAGATAAGTGTTCTGTGTATTATAAATTATTTGCATTTTGTGTTCTGCAATATGTTAAATTGTCCATGTTTAATGAAATGAGTTGATTATCTTAATTTGGAATCCATGCATGGCATTGTAACGAGGTTGAGTCTCTATATGTGAATCATCCTCTGCTGTGATATATGTATATATGTTAGGCATTACTGGTTGTGTGCTTGTTAGTATTATATTCCGCTGTGTTTATATTGAGATGAATCTGCATATAGAAGTTTTTAATTGTTATGAATTTATGAGTAATTTCATATTGGGGCTAAGTCTACCAAAAGCCCCGGTGTGTTGTTAATGTTTCCTTCCCTGCATTTGATGATGGAAGGGGACGTTACAGAGTGGTATCAGAGCTCTAGGTTCAACACTACGGCTGTTGGGCCCTTCACAGAGATATAAATCACTGTGTGTACATGCATTTTGTATTTGGAACTAAAATGTATTAAAGAAACCTCAAGATTGCATGGCTTCTATTTGTTGGAATGGGAAATCATTTCCATGACTGTTTGGGGATTTTTGCAAGATGCTTGCATTGATTGCATTCTATGAAATAGGGGAAGGAGCGAGAAAATTCATTTTTAGGTTGAATGCTTGCTCTAATTTGTCCCCAATGCTGTAGCATTCAGTTTGTATTTGTTTGTTTGCCTCCATGGAGGAGAGAAAGGAGGGGCAACCTCTGCCATCTTATATTGTTTTGTTGTTGTTGTTGTTGTTAATTGTTGTGCATAGGAGATGATGTATCATGTGCTTGAGACCTTGATTAATGATGAATCCATGTTCCTTGAATGTCCATGATGCTTTGAATGCATGAACTTGAATGTTGAGCATGGCTGGAAATGAGTTATGTTTGCTTAAAAGCATGAATAATCAGTTGTTACAGCCCCATGTCTTAATGATGATTGTTAATTACAATGAATCCACATTGTGTGGCCAATTGATGGTTTTCAGAAGTGAGGAAAGCCTGCAAATTACGCCCTTATGCTCATGAGTCTCCTTACCCATGCTTGTTGGCTGCTTGGAGATTAATTGTGAATCCATTGGTTGGATTGTTGAATGTGAAATGAAAAGAAAATCCCTTATTAGAGATGCAAGTTCTTGTCATTCTCTTACTGTTTCTATGCAAGTTTTTATGCAAGTCTGATCTGTAGTAGTTCACCTCTGTAAGGAGATGAAAGGGTACATTCCAGAAAATTTTCTAACTGTTGTGAGAAGTTGCAGTTGCAGGCAAGAGACAAAATGGTTTTGATGTGGAATTGGGAAGTTGGGGGCGGCATTTTGATTGGGAAAAATGACAGGGTCAAATTTCTCAGATGTAGTAAAGGATCACACCATTGCATAGACCTCTTCCAGAGCTTTCCAACGGTACCAAATTTGTCCAATTTGGTTAAGGGACGAAGGAGAAATGGACCCCGGAAGTTACAGGAAACGCAAGGTGCGCGGCGACAGTTTTAAATCTGCGCGGTGCGCGGAATGTGTGCAGATTGCGCGCGGATTGTGCGCAGATTGCGCGCGGGGCGCGCACAGATCGTGCACGGATTGCGCACAGGTCACGCACAGATTGCGCGCGGATTGTGCGCAGATTGCGCGCAGGGCGCGCACAGATCGCGCGCGGATTTCGCGCAGGTCGCGCACAGATTGCGCGTGGATTGTGCGCAGATTGCGCGCGGGGCGCGCACAGATCGCACGCGGATTTCGCGCAGGTCGCGCACAGATTGCGCGCGGAGTGTGCGCAGATTGCGCGCGGGGCGCGCACAGATCGCGCGCGGATTGCGCGCAAGTCGCGCATAGATTGCGCGCGGATTGTGCGCAGATTGCGCGCGGGGCGCGCACAGATCGCGCGCGGATTTCGCTCAGGTCGCGCACAGCTTGCGCATAGGTTGTGCGCAGATCGCGTACAGGTTGTGCGCGGATTGCGCCCAGATCGCGTACAGGTTGCGCGCAGATCGCGTACAGGTTGCGCGCGGATAGTGCACAGATTGCGCGCGGGTTGCGCGCAGGTTGTGCGCAGGTGGCGCACAGGTGGAGCACAGGATGCAAAGGGAGTTTAAAATGTGAAAAGTAAGGAGTAGTTAAACCCAGAATTTTATAAAAGATGAATGGTGCATCGAAATTGAGATCCACGAAGTGCCAACTGTTCCTGGTTATATGGACTAACTTTGCCCGATATAAAAGTTTTTGCGATTCTTCATAGATTTTCTTCCACAGGTGGCTGAAGTTGGCATTCTAGACCAAAATGCAACTGTGTAAAATGTGCAGAATTGGAATAAAAGTTGTCATTTTTGAAGAGATGCAGTTCCCGCACCTGATGTCGGAATGGAGCATGAGGACAGGCATTGGAAAGCTTGTCCAGCAGGGAACAAGGATGCATGATCATAGTTTGAATGAGTTCTACATATATCACAGATATTTAGCGCAGAAGAGTGCCAGCGGCTGTTTTGACAAACAAATTTTGTTGTCAATGTGGGCAATTTCTACAATTGCATGATATGGAAGAGGAATTCCATGTTACAGTGAGGGATCGAAAAGGGAAGAATTCCTTAAACCCCTGTTTGTTATCATACTTATAATTATGAAATTGTCATATGGCATAAAAATGTTAAAAATGTAAGGGATTACATAGATGTATATGCACTAGATGGCATCTTAACAAACATTGCATAGTGCATATGGAAATGCTTGTGCATAAATTGGATATTGCATATTGGTAGAATAATGAAGTCTGCATATGCAATGAACCACTAATGGAGAATATTGTGGTTGATAATCACTATTGATGTTGGTATTGGTTGTAGGACCAAAGATAACAAAGAGCATGGCTAAATGTGTTGAGGATGTTGTTGCATGAAGCCAACAACCTTATGCAGAAAGGATGGTGCAACAAATCTATGATCATAAAGTTGGCAAAAGGACTGAGCAGCCTTGGTAAGAGGCCAACTGATCAGGTAACATCAGATGATGTTAATGGTAACCATGCAGGTAATGATTATTGGTGCCAAATTGCATGAATGTTGAAAGAGGATTTGGTAAGATCTCTTCGACTATGTTTGAGCTATGATGAGTTAGTTTGCATGTGATATTGAATACCGATTGGGACTGTTAACCTACCAAGCTTGGTGAGGTGTGGGTAAGTCAAGGAAATGATCCTTACACCCTATGACTGTTTAGAAATCTCAATGCATTCATATGAATTTATATCATGCCATGTGTATGTTGGTTATGTGCTTAATAACCAAAGCAAGTGAGGACTGGTGGTCCTGATTATGGTAATGAAAGTTATTTGAGATAGTCATGTTTCGATCATAATATGCTTGAATGCCTAGTACTCATGAAACAATGCAAGGTAGCATTGAGTAGATGTGCATTAAGAGATTTTATAAATCTTGTGATGCATTGTATGAATGCACAGGGATGATGCATATGTTATTACGAAATAAATAATGAATGAAATGATGAATTGATGATAATTCTAGGATCATTTCATGGGCTGTTATGAATGCAGAATAGTAAGTGCATGAAGAGTCCAATCATGATCGATGGGCTGCTAGAGTGCTCTGTTGGAATGATAGAGTTGTATAAATGATATGACTGTGAAATTTGATCTAGAACTTATGAGAAGGAATCTCATGGTTGAGAGCTCTAAGTTCTGTTAGTAAGAACAGTTGTAAATATCAGATTTGTAAGTGTTTCAGATTTGAAATTTTGCTAATAATTGCTAATGACTGTTTGGCTTACATGAAAATGTGTCAGGAGGACATGCTGTAAGTGGATGCTCATGTATGGAAGCGGGCATAAGACCATAGCGGGCAGAGTGGTGTCACTTACAGGAGCCAAACAATATGAGGATAGCCTCATGGATAAGAAAACCAATTTCTGTAGTAGACAGAGTTGCAAATTCATGCTGAATTTAATTATTAGTGCCATGGATTGGTTATGAAACAATCAGATTTGAATGGTATTGTTAAATGTTGCTGACTGTTTGGCTGTTTAATAAGTGTGCCAGGGAGACACATTGCAGTAAGACCAAGAGAGAGAGGTCCTGCAGAAGCCAAACTTCATGGGAAGGGATTCCATGATTTGAAAATGGGTTTCAGGTGAAACGCCATAAGACATTATTAATGTCTCATCTGCACTACATGATTGGTAAACAATATGAGTGAGATGGTGAAGATTATGTCAGTAAGACATGTGAGAGGCATGTAACATCAAAAGGAATTGGGATGGCAAACCGAGGGACTGTCAACTCAGAGAAGGAGCCCCCATTCCTCATTAAAGAAGAGAAATAACATCTGCAAATGGATAAGTGTTCCATAAACCCTGATTGATATATATATACATACATGCATGTCTAATTATTTGAGTTAATATGCAGAGCATGTTCTGATTTTATTTCTATTATGGCACACTGCTTGAAGTATGATTAGGACCTTCATAATTCACATCAGTAAGGAGTGCACGCCTTTCTAGTGCTGAGTTATGTTAGGGATGCCAATATTGACTACGCCTTAAGGGAATGGACGCATTCCTGGTGTTTCAAGGTTGGATAGTGAATGTTGTGAAATATGTTTACAGTTTTAGAGCAGCAATACTAATGAACTTGCTTATCCATCTTGTGTTTTCAGCCTAAACAGATTATAATTGATGTTACACACTAAAGAATCAAAATAAAAGGATGTTGTGAGGGGTTGTGGTGGAAGGGTTAATATAAATGAAAGGATGTTGTGGAGGTTGTGGAGGTTGTGGGGGTTTCGATGAAGGGTTGTGAAGTATTGATGAAAGGGCTATTATATGCCTATGGCTCCATAGTAGAGCCTTGACCTAGAAATGGTCGTAGTGAAGTTTCCTTCCAGTTGGCGTGAAGGTGTACTGGTAAGGTGTTAATTATTTGATGATTTGGAGCAGCCTGCATGCTGGCCAAACATCCTAGTCCGCAGGAGGATCCCAAGGCTTATAAAGTAAAAGCAGGACCCTGTGGACCAGAGAAGAAATGCACAATACAGATAAGTATTCAATTTCATTCATTTCTTATTTGAAATAATGAAGGTTTCAAGCATAAAGCTTGTAACAGTGAGCTGATGCATTATTGTTTCTTTGTTGGAAAACTTGGTCAATGCAGGAAGCAAGGACCCTGAAAGAACTAAAAGCTGCTTGGTAAATCCAGAAGTGACTGGTTGAGCATTGATTAATTGATGTTGTGGAACAGCCTGTGCGCTGGCCAAACATGCAAGACTATTTGATGTTGTGGAGCAGCCTGTGCGCTGGCCAAACATGCAAGACTATTTGATGATTTGGAGCAGCCTGCGTGCTGGCCAAACATACAAGGTTATTTGATGTTGAGGGGCAGCCTGCGCGCTGGCTAAACATCCAAATCCATAGGTGTTTCCAAGGCTTATAAAGCAAAGAAGGACCCTATGGAATAAAGTGAAGACATCCAATGCAGATAAGTATTTGGTTATCTTGTAATTTCTTGCTTATGAATATACATGTGTATTTGATTTGGCTATGATTTCCTATGAAAATAAACTAAACATGTGAATTAATTCAATGTTTGAGTGTAGGTATTGCTGGAAGCAATGACTATGAAAGCATCTCAAGGATGCGTGTGGACATGTAACCGTCCTAAAGAGCTCAGCATGAGCAGTAATGAAAGATGGGGCTAGTGGAACTATGTGAGTCCTAGCAGCCAAGAGTTGTAGATAAACCATGTGGAGGGACTCCATGGTTGAGAGGTCTGAAATAGACCATAGACATTAAGTTTCATAGCCAAGAAGGGCAGGTCAAGCATTCACGTTGAGGTGAAAGAGACTAGGAGCATGAAAACCACCGTGGTGGTGTGGGTTCCAGAATGGAACAAGACTAAGAGAAGAAACTCTTACTGCTCTCTCTTTCCTTTTTATTGATGCATTTATAAACACAGAAAATTGTTGAATGCATGTATGGCTAAAAGTAGAGTGTGTTTATTTGCTTGAAATAAATTGTGAATGCTGAAGTAGTTAATTTAACGTGAATCGATGAACATGAAAGAATTCATGTGTATGCTGGAAAAGCATGGAAAGTGTGAAAGTCTCATGAATAGAGCATGGGACCTCCATGTCAATTGGGGAAAAACCATTGACTGATTTTTTTTTTATGTTTGGGTTATGCTTGGCCTAATGATAATTGTAATGATGAATTTCACAGGTGGAAATTAAATCAATTGGTTGCAGTTGCTATGAGCAAGTGTTGCTTGTGAGCCAAGTGAGAACCAGCTGTGCACAATGACCATGGCAGCAGACCATAGGCTATTAGAATTGGCTGGAAGTCTTCTTCAAACAATTTCCAAGACCCAAGAAAATCTTGGAGAGATGCTCAAGATGCAAAAGCAGCAGAACGAGATGAACCTCAAGAGGGTAGCAGCCATAAAGTTTTCAGACTTATGGATGAGCTGGAAGATCCGAATCAGCAGGAGCAGCTTGTGAAAATCAAAGGACTTGGTCCTGAAAGTTCAAAGTAAAGAACAGAATGCAGGGCAGATCTACAAAGTTTTTGAAGTTTTGGACATGTGTAAATTGTATATGTGTGCCTAAGTCTTGGAACACCGAGGACGGTGTTATTCTAAGGGGGAGGGGATTGTAATACCCCATTTTGACCCTTAGGATATATTAGCATTTAATGTAAATAATGTGTACATGTGATGTATGTTTTCCTAGCGTGGAGCTCAAGGCCAAGGCCCCGCTAGTGAAAGCCCGAATTTGATTTAAAAAGGGCAAGCATTGATATTTGATGCCCATGTGCTCTTAAGCCATGGAAATTGTAATAGGATGTAAATAAACATCATGCAATAAAATACCAAAACTGGCTATGGGAGCAACGAATGAGAAGGGGCCATGTGTATCCATTAGGGAGTGGTGAGGGGGCTATGGGATTGAACCATAGGCTGCCATATGTCACCTTGAGAACCCATTTGACTTTCCTTTATGACATTTAATTCTGTTGTAAGGAAGTGGTTGAGGATTTCAGTCCATGGCTTCAATGGAGCATGGGCAGCCCAGAAATTCGTATGGCAGAGTATGGGCTCTGTTTTCTTGTACCACAAGCCACTCTACCTCATGGATGTTGCTTCTTCCTCATCCCCATTCCATTGGGAAACTAACCGGCACCATTTTCCATCCAAAAACGATTTGCCAGCAGAGTGAAAAAACCAGAAATCGCGACTTTGAAAGAACCCGCGTTTTGAAGAGCCAAAAACGCCCAGATTTGGCATCGGACAGTGAAATCCAATGGGGGATCCATTGGTATGAACCTTGGGGTGAATTTGGGAGCATTAGCTATCCCGAAATCCATGGGAAATCCCAGTTTTTATAGCCCATAAATGAAGTGACGGGATTGAGTTATTGGATAACAGAACTGTGAGAAATCCATGTGTGAATGACTGAGCAGAGGTTTGGTTTGCTTGATAAACCCAGTGAAGGCTAGAATCTCAAGGAATTAGCAGCTAGACCTTTCTATGCCCACCCTGAAGAGCACTGGAGGGAAGGGACGCCTGAGGGACTGTGCAGCAGAGAAGGGGACCTTCCTTGTGTTGGGTGCGGTAGGTATTGTGGGTGCCATGACTGCTGAGTTCATTTGAGATGCCTGTAGCTTTGTGGTTGAGCTCACTGGCTTAACATCCTCCTCATTTGTCATTTGGATGCTTGATAAACCCAACGGTGTGTTGGCTTAGCATAGCTGATGACCGAAACCATGGCTGTGAGTGAGCCCAGCTAGTTCTTCCTTAGTGGATACACAGCCCAGCTCGGGGGTGATCTCTCAGCTGAAAGAATATAGGCTGGACAGAGATCTATGGTTGGGTGGAATGTTGCTCTCACGTAGCCAGTCGTTGGACATCTACTTCTCAAGATAAGTGTTCTGTGTATTATAAATTATTTGCATTTTGTGTTCTGCAATATGTTAAATTGTCCATGTTTAATGAAATGAGTTGATTATCTTAATTTGGAATCCATGCATGGCATTGTAACGAGGTTGAGTCTCTATATGTGAATCATCCTCTGCTGTGATATATGTATATATGTTAGGCATTACTGGTTGTGTGCTTGTTAGTATTATATTCCGCTGTGTTTATATTGAGATGAATCTGCATATAGAAGTTTTTAATTGTTATGAATTTATGAGTAATTTCATATTGGGGCTAAGTCTACCAAAAGCCCCGGTGTGTTGTTAATGTTTCCTTCCCTGCATTTGATGATGGAAGGGGACGTTACATTGATTTTCTGCTCCCATACATAGCTGGACGACCCATTAACAGGAGCTCTCCAGGCATTGTTAACAATTTCCACAAATCCATCTCTTTCAGCCCAGAGAGGATTAAACCGGAAGGGGATGGGTCCCAATTTTTTTTCCCTCAAACTACAGTAAGATAGGCTTATGATCCGATGTCAATTTTTACAAAATTTTGGAGGAGATGATCTTATTTTCAAGCAGAAAGGAGCTCTGAATTAAAAATTTGTCTAGTCGGGCATATATATGTTGATTTCCAACGCGATTGTTGGTCTAGGTATATAACCATTTTTTTGGCTTAAAATCTATTAAGTCCCAATGCTGAAGAAGATCTTCGACCAAAGGAAGGATCTGATCTCGATTAGTGTTTCCACCATGCTTCTCCTTTGGTTCAAAAATGAGATTGAAATCTCCAGCAATAATTATATTCTTGGGGGATCTTGACTCAAGGAAGACTGACAGAGTTTGCCAACACTCTCTCTTTTCAGCATGATGGACAGGGACATATAAATTGACAAGAGCGAAGGACATCTTATTCACATTGTGTCTGAGGTCGGTATAAATCCAGTGCTGTGTCTCATAAGAGCTTTCGAGATGGAATTTATCCTCCTCCCACAGGGTAGTCAGCCCTCCGGAGGAGACCCTACCTAGCACTAACTGCTCTCCCAATGTTCTTTTTCCAATTCAATTTACTGAGAAGAAGGAGGGATTCCCCTTCAATTTTAGTCTCTTGGAGCATGAGGATCTCAGGAAACTCAGATTTCACAAGATTTCAGTTTTTAACAGATTCCCCAATCCTCGACAATTCCAAGAGACTAGATGCATTAATTGCTAGCTGATGGGGGGGAAACTCCTCCCTTTGGAGGTCTATTTATGGTATTTCTACTGATGGACATCTCGATCGTTGATTGACTACCTTTCATTTTTTGCCTCTCCTCTTCTTCTGCCCTTGTCTCCCTGTGAGATTTCCTCCCAACTCTTTTCGATGGACTCTCAAAGGTCTCATCTTCCGAAGATCCTGAGATCTCCGAAGACTTATTTCTTATCATTTCAGCATAGGAGAGAGGGATCGACACTCCAATAGGGGATCCATCCTATAGAGATGCAATTTCTTCATGGGATTTGTCTTCAACCATTGAATTGGGCTGCTGTTTAACCTCTTCTGCAGCTGATACTAAAGATTCCTCTGGAATTCTGAGCTTTTCAAATGGATTATTAGATGTATCCATCCTTGGTGGTTCTGAGGTCCCTTAACCTTGTAGCTGACTAGAGGATGGGCCTTCATTCCCCATAGAATTTCCTTTGCCTTTTGGTCTGGTGGCTTGTTTTCCTGCAATTTGCTTCTGAGATGGGGTCCATTGATTTCCTTTAGCATTCTCGACCTCCTCCTCTCCCTTCTTTTTGCAGTTCCTGGAAAAAGTCCATACCCATGGCAATATTGACATTTAAATGGAAGTTGCTCGTAATTTATCTCTTGTATGTACGACCAATCTGCCACTGTGAGTTTTATTGCTTCGGGCAACCCTACTTCCAAATCCACCTCCACACAAATTCTGGCGCAGGTATACTGGTCCTTCCTCTTTGCCCGGTCAATGTATTTCCCCAGTTTATTGCCTATGGCTTCCAACGATTTGGGATTCCAACATTGCAAGGGTAGGTGAGGCAAGCAGACCCGGATTGGGACAGCCGAGGGCACATCTTGCATCGGATCAAAGTCCGGTGTCCATTTGTTCATATATAGTCCCTGAGGGCCCATAAAATAAGGTCCATTCCTATAAATTAAGTTCTTGTCCTCTACATTGGAAAAGACAAAAACGAAGAAGCCCTTACCCACTAGATGACTGCTGATGCCATCTTGGGTCAATGATCACCAGTTTCTTTGCACGCAATTATCCATTGCTTTAGGCGAAGGCCAGAGGCTCGTGAACTGCCCTATGAGCCTTCTTTCTGGTAGGTTCAACACTGATTTGCACAAGTATTCAAACGGTAGGTCAACAATGGGGATGTTGGCCATGTGTTTTATGAATTTCTGCTGTTGCTCACTCCGAGGTCGTTTCCCACAAGCAGCCACCAGCTTCTTGAACGCAGCTATCTCGGATAGGGGAGGGAAGGCCTCGGTGCCCCCTCCAACAGCCATTGCAAATCGGATCAGCACGGTTCTCCTGTGCAAAACTTAGCACTCGGGATGAGAATCAATCAAGGTTTCAGCGTGTTCACTGCGTGTGGAGCTCGAAGTTTCTTGGAGCGATTTCAAAAATCAAGCCCACGTTTAAAGTGAAGCAGTTTTCAACACAACATATTCAGGGAAGTTTAATCATACCTTTCATTTTCAAGAATGATTCTTTTACTTACTTTATTTGAGGTATTTCAAGTCATATTTTTAACTTTGAATTGTTAAGACTTGTTTATGTTAAAATATAAGTAAAACCAAACAATTTTAATGTAGAATTATTAAAGGTTTATACATGTTTAAAAAAATTTCTTGATATTATTCAATTACGAGAATTTCATTTTCTTTAGAATTAATGTTACAAATCATATGCCTTTGCTCTACAATTTGTTTTCAGATTTTTCAATAAAACATCTTATTCATTGAACATCTCATATATTATTTATGATCATTTCAAACACGATTTGAAGGAATTTAATTTTAAATCTTTCTTTTTCTTTTGAATCATGATTTTAATTCATATATCTTAAATATGCGATGTCAATTTTTCATATTGGTTTGCTTTTGTTTTCGTTTGTTTTCCTTTTTATTTTTCCCTTTCAAGATGTGTCAATAATGGAGCATTTTGACCAGAGCTGATGGGGTAGTTCATCTCAAATCAATTGGAAAGATTTAGGATGGTCATGACAGATTGCACTTTACTTGGTCTATACATGAAGATGTTTTCCCTATAAAATCTAGCAAGTAATTCATGCAGATTGTAGATTTATCCTTTCTCTGTTGAACCACCATTTTAAAAATATCTCATTTGATGGATAAGCCATATGAGTAACTGGTTTTCCTGTCATATGTTCCATTAGGGTTGGTAGTAAATTCTTATAATCTGGTGTTTCTTTTCACTATTTTGATTCCCATCTCATTCATCTTGGAATTCAATAAAATACACCTAAATAATTGCGAGTTGCAAGATAGGAGGTCTTATTACAAGTCGGCTTATCATGATCATAGATATTTGGTGGAATGGCATCTCCATATCTAGCCACCATACTAGGGATATAACTTTAAGTTATTTGATGGAAGTTGTAAGATCCTATCATAGGTCGATCCATTCATGATCTGCAGGTATCGATGAATGGTGCTACTAGAATTTGGTTACCAAGCGAAGGTAGTGTCTTGCAATTTACAATCTAATAAATATTTGTTTTCTTTTTGCAAATATATTTGTTGACTCAAGGATAGAGGGTATTATCACAAGCTAGCTTGATCATGATCATGGGTTCTATTATGGACTAAAATTACTATTATGTGGTCACCAAGCCATGGCAATTGCTTTTGGTGAAAATCTAAAAGACAAAGAGTCTCTTGATAGAGCTAGCTTGCTCAGTTTCTTGGAAGGATTTGTGAATGGCATTCCCAAAACCTGATCACCAAGTCAGGGAAATGGTATAGTTTCAACAAAGTCAGTTTTCTCTCTTAAAAAAAAATAACAATAACAATAATAATATAATAGTATCTATATGTGAATAATTAAATAAATTCGGTCAATAAAATATATTAATTAATAAGAATCCAAGATGACTAGTGATTTGGTGAATTGGAAATAGTGAAAAGTTTCTTATAAGGTTTATTTTAAATTGCCCTCTCATGCTTGCAAATTAGTGCAAAAGAAACCATTTTCCCCTAGGTTGCTTTTCAATTGAATATCTTGACATGTGGTTTTGATTAAGGAAGGGTATATTTTGTTATAAATTAACTCCGCAGATCTTGTTGTGTTTTATAAAGACATTTTCAAGCTACAGGCTAAAATATCTTTTCATAATATCATGGTTCTTCCTAATTTTTGAAGATTTTTCTTGCAGAGGTAACTGCTTCGCGCAACCAGTCGCCATTTGTTGCTCGCACAATAGATCCCATTTTCTTTAGAAAATGGGAGCCCCATTTTATTTTTTGGTTTAGGTAATTTAGATGTTTATTACCTTTATTATGAGAGTCCAAGGGTTTCAATAAATTATTTTTGGTCAATTATCATTTGCTTCTGACATTAAAACATTTGACTAAAAACCATTGTTTTGTTTCCGCAAAATTTTGTTTATATTTGCTTCTTGAAAATTGCGGAATGCGAATTACAGAAACACCGATTTCAATATTTGAAAATTTTCTTCCGCATTTCCGCATTGCGGAATTCAGAAAGCATTTAAATGATATTATTAGAACATCGTTATTTCTGATTCCGTAAGTGTTTTGCGGATTGCAGATTGCGGAAACCTTAAATCATCCAAAATCATTTCTGCAGTTTGGTAGTCCTGCATTCACGTATTTCCGCGTTTCAGACTGTTTGATTGCGGATTGCAGAAACGATAAATTTTGTAAAATCAGTTCTACACTTCCGCAATTCTGCACTCCCGCACTTACGCATTCCCGCATCTACGATTTATGCGTTTTTCGAATTTTCAATTGTGGACTGCGGAAGTCAGAAAACAATTAAATGATAGAATTTTGAATGTCTTTATTTTCGAAATACACAAATATTTTGCAGAATGCGGATTGTAGAGACCTTAAATGATCCAAAATCATTCTAGCAGTTACGTAGTTCCGCATTCACGTATTTCTGCGTTTCTGGCCTTCCGATTGCGGATTGTGGAAACGATAAAATTTCTAGAATTAGTTCAGCATTCCTGCATTTCTGCATCTCTGACATTCAAATTGAGGATTGCAGGCAGAATTTCCACTTCTTGATTTCTTAATATTGGTTCTGCATTCCCGCATCGGATTGCAGGAGGATGAAATTGTCAAGTTTCAAAAATCATTTCCCAACTTTCTGTTTCCGCATTTTCTTCATAGATTTGTTTTTAATCTTGAGCGTTGGTGTGTTTTAGATCTACAATTCTGTTTCAATTTGATCAATGAAATATTTTTGGTTTAAATACTCCAAATTAATTGTTCTTTTTAGCATTTTTTCGCTTCGATTTTACCTTCCACAAACAATTGTTGCTGTGAACTTTTCCTTGCTGCGGATTTTGGTTTCTTCATCAATTTACAAGTATGCATGAAACAAAGCTTGATGATTTGGTTTATGAAGGTGCAAATTCCTTTCAAGATAATTTAAACAGGGCTTCCACTCAAGAAGAAAAGGGATTCATCCAGCAATATCAACAAGAGATTAAGATGAAGGTGCTGCAATATCGAAAGCTCAAACTATCAGATGAATAAAGGAAAAACGATTGCAGGAAGCGGTGGTTTGTTTCTGATAATCATTTACATTTATTGGATTTTCCTGTTTTGAATCAGATAGAAACTGCTCTTCCACCTAAACTCTTGATCATACAAGTCGAGGACAAGCATCTTCACTCCAAAGAACACATTGAACAGCTAGAGCACGTTCAGATAAAAGATATCGAAGGGTTGGTTGAGTTACCAGTTTTTTCAGGGATGAAAGTGAATGTGTTTTTACGAGAATGGTCAAGGAAAATAAGAGGGATATCAAAGCTTTCCTATGCAAGGCTCAACTACAGCTTGAACATGCTAAATATCAGGATATTGATGATCTTTTGGATGTTTTTTGCCAAGTGGCAATTTGTCCTTGGTAAATCTTAAGCAAATGTTTTGTAATCCCTAATTTCATGGGAAGTTAGTTTCTTTTGTAACTTATTGTACCTATTATTTAAAGAGACTTAGATCTCATGTTTGGGGGGGGGGATCTCAGGAGAGACAAATTTCTTTCTTTATCTGTATATAGAATTGTTATGCATACAATTTGCTATTCAGATCAGTGGATGACACTCTGTGATTTTTCAGTAAGCTGATTCATTGGATCTGGAGATATTCTGTAAAGTTTTCATTAGTTTATTTAATAAATTGAATTTGGGGGAGAACCGTTGGGAAAGAACTGGAGACATACTATTGCACATGGAGTATTGTAATTTGTTACACTCTTTAATGAAATTTATTCAGTCAAGTCTCTTATCTTTTCTTTCTGGTAATCTATTAATGAAGTTTTCTTGATGAGTATGGGTTTTCTTGCATTGATTCAATAATTCACTTTTCTTTGGTTATATAATCATAAGCATATGAATATGTATTTGATTTTTCATTTATGATTCATAGGAAGATTAAGTAACAGGAAATTATTTTATCTGTTTCACATAATCTTATTCAATATTTTTGTAACCGCAGAATTGTCCCTTTTGTTTTAGATGTTAATTTGTCAATTAACATATCTTTTTTCAGAACAGTCACATGATATCAACCTTTGATTGAGAACAAATTTAGTTTTAACTATTTTGTACTTTATCAAAGAAGGTACTATTAGATCTGATTTAAATTATCATTGGTTAGAGTGATAAGTACTAAAATTCCTTGATCTGATCGCTCTGAGGATTCAGAGCCAATATTAGATTTAGATGGATCATATTTTTTGTTGTTTTCTTTATGTTTTCTTTATGTTTTCATTAACTTGTTATTAACCTTTAGGTCTTTTCTTAAGGAAGAATGTTTCACCTGAATTACTCTCAGAGTTCCAACGGAGGCCTAATATCCGTCAGAGTTAGCTATACCAAACAGCTTGAGGATAGGGTAATCCTTGCATGGGATTATTCGAAGCCTTCGGTTGGGCTATCTCTTTTGCGTTGCTACCTGGGACGTCTACAACATATCCTAGGATTCAACACAAGGTTGCTACATCCATTGTAAGAAATCACAGGGGGACCACCCGAAGGGGATGCACCCCATTCTCTCTGATTATGGAGCTAACTCGATGGGGACATCAAGTGAGGCCCTTATATAGAGATGTATAGCCACCTGGGATTTTATCCTTTTTTTTTTCCTTGGAAAAATTCGTAATTTTATTCAAAAAGAGGAACAAAATTACATTCTGCACATGTAATGGAATCACTAAGATCCCTACATTGTCACATATTACATCCCATATTACAGATATCATAAATCCAGTCAAAATTCCAATCAATTTATGGTATGGCTGTCCTCCAGCCTGCGTTCTACTATCTCATAAATGAAATTGACCATCTCTGATCAACTGCTGTCCATACTTCCCTCATAAACTACCCATACGAATTCAAAATTTATGTGGCTGTCCCAGCCTGCAAAGTCGCCAATAAGACGTGTCCTCACAGATAACATGCTGTTCAAACAGCCCACCTACAGAAAATTGCTGCAGCCCGCGTCCAGAGAATGTTCCAGCCGGTCCATCCAGTGGAAAGCCTCCCATTGTGCGTTTTCAGCGAGTAGCCATCCCCTAGCTCCCCCATCAACATATTCTGGTAGATCAAGGCAGAGCCTCATTGACCTCATTAAATGGTCTGTGATAATAGCTGAATATGCCTGCCGGAGAATGTATAGTTATCTTCCAGGTTCCATAAGCTAATGCCTGCTGTGTAGCCTCCTTGGATAGCTGGTCTGCCATCCCATTCCGCTCCCTGTAAACATGTATAAAAGTGATATGGTTAAAAGCCAATTTTATCCGGTTCACTTCTTCGAGGATAGGTAGTAGATCCATCACATGACACAGTGTAATCTCCTTGGCCCAGTTGATGACTAACAAGGAGTCACCAAAAATCTGAAGGGATAAACATCCTTGTTCCAGGGCAAATAACATCAGCAATTTTAGAGACATGAGTTCTGCATAGTTATTTGTTCCTCTTCCCAAACCAGCCACCAGATGGAAATAATGCGCCTCTGATTTGTAAAGGACTCCCCCCCCTCCACAAACCGATTGTTGGTTTAAGGAGGCACCATCAAAAAATGCCCACGGCATGGAGATATCAATCGGTTCTTCCCGCACAGGTCGAGTTCTGCTCACTTGTACAGGGGCCACAAAATGTTGACTGACCGCCACCATTTGAGCCACGACAGTTTCCAGTGGAACCCTGCAGTCCTGGAATATCACCTTATTGCGGGCAAGCCATATGCCCCAAGTGCATATACACGTGAGAGCCCGGAAAGAGGAGGTAGATTGAACAGCCCACCACGATTGGAATGCTTCCCGCACACTCGCTCCCCTCCACCTCACCGTGATATCCAAAATATTGCTGATATCAATCCAAACAGCCTGTGAAAATCGACAATGTATAAAGAGATGAGCCAAATTCTCTTCTGCATCCCTACAAAGTGGACAAATCCCCGGACCCTGGAGAAAACGTTTTTGCAGAATGTCCCAAGTGGGGGCCTTATTTTCCAGGATCGCCCAGAAGAGTAATTTTGCTTTGCCCGGACATCTTAACTTCCACAAAAGTTTCCACCACCACACCAAAACCCTGTTATGTATTTCCACATTGAGCTGGATATATCCATGTTTTGGTGAATATACTCCGGAGGGATGGTGATCCCAGATAAGTACATCAGCCCGATTGGTCAATCTAATATGGGTAAGTCTTAACCTCCTAATATAATCCGTCCAGTCCCCCTGCAGTTCATCCGAGATCCCAAGTTGTCGTGCAGAAATCCACCCCTGTTGCCAAAGTGTAGAAGCTCCCGGATCCGCTAAATCAGCCAGATAATGACATCCTCTAGTAGCCAAAAAGGATCGCAGTTCCACAGAAAGGACATGTCCACCCCTGCATCCAACCCAAGGGTCCATCCCTATTCGAAGGAGACGCCCATCGCCAATCCGCCACACTAATCCAGAACCGACTAAAGAGAAATGCTGCACCACCGCTTTCTAGACCACAGAGCAGTTTGCCCTCGACTTATTTCTCAGCCTGATCCATTCGAGAAGAGTTAAAGGGGCAATATATTTATGATATACCACTCTAGTCCAGAGACTCTGTGTATGAATTAATCGCCACGACACTTTGGCCCCCAAGGCTTTAGCAAACATGAAAATATTCTTTAAACCCCACCCTCCCAAAGCCTTAGGAACAACAATTCTCTCCCATCTGACCCACACCAATGCCCGATGCTCACTCGTACCCTTCCAAATAAAGGAAAAACACAGTCGCCTTATCTGCTCCAGAACACCAATGGGAATCCAAGCAAGAGACATCCAATACACCGAAATAGCTTCCAAGACTGATTTTATCAAAACCAGCCTCCCCGCCCGAGATAACCATTTGTGACTCCAACCCTGAAGACGCTGTTCTAATTTAGCAATTAACCAGCACCAATCAGTCTTCAAATAAGCATTCGGTTTCAAGTGAAAGCCAAGGTACTTAAATCCCTCATCAATAGCCAAAGTCCTATATGGTAGTTTGTTAACCATACAAAGAATCTCCTGCTCAGTTAAATTCGAGCAAGTGATAGTAGATTTGTCAATGTTTACTAACATACCCGCTGCAGCTTGCACTAAATGGAGCCCTTCAACCACCTTGTCGATATCCTGTCTCGTGCCATCACAGAAAATCAGGATGTCATCAACAAAAAGGAGGTTTGTAATGAACAGTACCTGAGAGATAGAAATGCCTCTAAAAGAACCATCAGCTTTTGCAGTCAGAATGAAACGGCTGAGTCCTTCTGCAACAAGGAGAAACAACAGCGGAGACAGGGGGCATCCCTGTCGTAGACCCCTCCCAGCCTGGAAAAAAGGGCTAGCAGAACCATTAATCAGAACAGCAAAGTTCACCGTAGTGAGGCAGGCCATAATCCATCTGGTAAATTCATAGCAGAACCCCAGATGGGTGAGAAGCATCCGGATATAAAGCCAGCTAACCCTGTCAAACGCTTTGGAGAGATCAATCTTGATCACAGCACCCTTCTGCTTCTGCACCTTGAGAGTGTGTAATCCTTCCTGTGCAACTCCAATTGCCTCATGAATTTGGCGTCCTTCCAAGAAGCCAAATTGCTCACAGGAAATATGCTTAGACAAAATATTCTTGAGTCTGCGCGCCATTACCTTAGAGATGATCTTATAGATGCAATTACAGAGCGAAATTGGTCTGAATTCAGCAAAGTTGACAGGCTTGTCCGTTTTCGGAATCAGAGCTAAAAAGGTGGAGTTGAAGGGGCCATGGACAAACCCAGCCTTGCGTGATTCTTCCACCACATTCAAAATCTCCTCCCCGAAGAAATCATAGAATCCTAGGAAGAATTCTATAGGCCAACCATCTGGCCCCGGGCTGCTATCTTTATTAAAGGATTTCATAACCAACGTGAGCTCCTGCTGCGTCACCTCCTCCATCAACAGTCTGTTGTCTTCCTCCCCTACGAAACTGGGAAAAAGCTGAGTCACCCGAATAACCTCAGCAATGGATATTCCAGGTGGAGCCGTGAAAAGATCTCCAAAATGTCGAACTCCCAACTCTGCTAATCCATCAAAGCTGGAAACCTGTTCCCCAGATTCAGAAGATAGTTCCCAGATAGAGTTGGTGAATTTTCTCCCCTTAGCATAAGCTTGAAAAAATTTAGTATTCTCATCCCCGCACTGAAGCCAAACCGCCCTGCTTTTCATCCTCCACAGCTCTTCTCGCTCACACAGAATCACATTCCTGCGTCTCTCCCACGCCAACAACTCACCTTTCTGCAATTCATCCAGTAGTCCCATGCCCAGACTATTAAGTATCCTAGCAATGTTTAGCTCAGCAGCTTGTAAGTTCAGGTCATCTAGCACCCTTTTGTCATGAGCCCAATTGCTAGTGGCCTCTTTAATTCTTTTAAGGTTGTGATAAAAGTGAGCCCCAGCAGGCGTCTGAGAGTCAAGTGGACGATGAACCCATTGCTCCTGTACCAGATTAATGAAAGTCGCCTCCTTCAGCCAGCTAGGATTGAATTTGAAGGGGCTGGGGGGTTTTTTCCTGCCACCCTCGTAACTCCAGGAAGATGGGGCAATGATCAGATATCCCACCTGACCCAACCCACTGTCGGACAACATCAACCCCATGTGCCAATCCTTCTGCCACCAGAAACCTATCCAGTCGTTTAGCCACTCTATGAACCCCAGCTCTCATATTCCTCCAAGTAGGAGATAGCTTGGAAGGTATGATGTCGAGAAGATCCTTCCTGACAAAGGCATTAATGAAATAGTTTGCTAATGAATCCGGAACAGCCCGAGGCCCCCAGACTTCAGAAGACCCCAGAGTAAGGTTCAAATCCCCACCCAAAATCACATCCCTGCCATCAAATATATCCATACCTAATAAGGAGTCCCAGTAGCCCACCCTATTTAGGTAGGGCCCATAAATATTGAGTACCGTGGTCAACCGACCTATCTCAGAATCCAAAACTTCCAAACCAAGACCAGAGGATATCCCCCAAGAACTATCACATCTGTAGCTCGTGACCTTCCACCCCGATGCCAACCCTCCAGAGCGCCCCCGGGCATCCACTCCTACAAACTTCCAACCATGGAGCAAAGATTCTAATGCACGAACAACATCCTCACAGCCACCCAAAGTTTCCTGCAGCAATATAACATCCGGTTGATTTAAGTCAACCAACCTCCGAAGCGAGGATTTTTTAATGGGGCTCGCCAACCCACGACAATTGAAGGACATAATTTTCATAAAAAATCCCCATCCCGGGCTTTCACTGCTCTAAGTGCCCACTCGATAGATGATTGTGTTCCCATCACTAAATCCACTTTAGCTCGTTCTTTAGCTTTAGTCATATGGGATTTACGTCCCCGGCCTTTCCCCTCAACACTAGAGGCCAATTCGGGTAGTCCCCTGCCCCCCGATCCATCAGCTGGAATCTCCCTACTACGAAGAGCATAACGAATTTTCCTACCCTCGGAGCATGTAGAGTGTGAGGAGGAAACAAAAGATGGCGTGACATTACCCATATCAGGCCGAAGATGATGATCATCCTGTCGAGGAGGAGACCCAAGGCTGCCCCCCCCCAATACAAATGGGTCAGCTAGTAAGGAAACAGAAGGAGAAAGTAAAGGAGACCTACCCGTGTGTATCTCAGGGGGATCCCAACGATGAGAGGGCATCTCCCGCGGCAATAAAGTGGCCTGAGAAATTGGAGATACAGAACACAAAGAATCCCCCTCAACAACAGGAGGCGCACGCCCTTGCTTCTCCTTACCAGTGTTCACCAAGGATGGCAAACGATCCTCTGATTCCAGCCTCCCATAATTAACAAAAGGTTCCGTAGAATCAAGAATCCCCCCCCCCCCCCCCGTCAGTAGCAGGCCCACTCCCACCCTTCACCACCACCTGAGAGTCCACTTTCAACA
This sequence comes from Larix kaempferi, assembly GCA_027924585.1. Classification (NCBI taxonomy): domain Eukaryota; kingdom Viridiplantae; phylum Streptophyta; class Pinopsida; order Pinales; family Pinaceae; genus Larix; species Larix kaempferi. The sequence continues at coordinate 2,422,902 of BSBM01000432.1, forward strand.
CAGGGACAGCTACAGCATCAGCAGCATCATCAGCCAGACGCATACTTTTCCGAAATGATAAGGGACAATAGGCTACAAGATGTCCAAGAGCATGGCAGCGATGACACCTAAACGCCACGCCCACATAATCTAGTGTTTGAACGTAATCCCCATCCTTAGAATGAACTTTAATCTCAGCAGAAAGTCCCATCCGAATGTCGAGATTGACTAAAATCATAGCAACCGAGTATATGCCAGTCTTAAGATGGGAGGAATCAGAGCACACATAATCACCAAGATAATTCCCAATCTCAGCAAACCGAGTCTCGTTCCACATGTGCATGGGAAGTCCTGGAAGCTTAAACCACAGCGGTTCTTTAGCTACACGTTCCGTTTTAGCGTCGAAGAAGGGGGACCATCTTTTCAGAACAAGTGGGACTCCCAGCATCGACCAATGTTTACTCAGAACAGCATTGACCTCCCCGCTGTTCAAGAAAATGAAGGAGAACCAACCTTTCGACAAAACACGGACCTCAGGGGCTGAAGGCGCGATGTTAATCCACTGCTCTGCCACCCAACGCTGAAGGAAGCCTCTGCCTAATCTCCTGCCTCTAACATGTCCTACCACAACAGTATGTGAGTAATCCACGGCCTCTGCCAACGTAACATCGACCCCCAGCACTAAAAGATCCAGTCGCTTACGTTCTTTGACCTTCTTAACTAGAATTTTATCAGCCTTGGCAGACATCCCTGTACGTGGCTGGGAATCATCACTCCCCGGGACCGCCATCAATGCACCACACAGTAGCCAGCGATGGGCCAAACGAATAACACAATGAATGTTATACAGATAAAGATGCGGGATCCGATAGTAAAATGTGCTGAAAATTGGAGAAATCTCTTCCCAGATTCTTGTCCAGAATAGTATTCTTGCAAGAAATGCAAACTCAACGCCCCAGCTAGAAAATCCGTAGCAGTAATCACTCCCAAACAGGGCATCTACGGCCAAAGCAACTGTGCCCCATCAATGCAGCTCACGGCCTGCAAGCACCTGGCAGTGGGCGAAGAAACAAGAAAGCTCAGCTTCAGCACGAATCCACCAGAACGCAACTTCCATTAAAGAAAACAACCAGCATCTAGCCTACTCATCGCCAGTCGCAAAGGTTCTCAACACTCACAGGATCCCCACACAGGGTAGAAACTCTGCCACTCCCTCATAATTCTGCCCAATGTATCGCACTGATCAATAGTCACGATCTGCAAGAATCTCTACCGGAAAGTGATCCTCCAGAACCGGTTCAGTAAGATCCAACGTACATCTTCGATGCACTTCTTGGAGCTCCCCTTTGAATATTCACATCATATTCATCATCAAACTCCAACCTGGGATTTTATCCTGAGACCTTCTGCTCACAACTTACAACACTCAACCACTTGAGCTAGCCCACAGAGCTAAACATGTTTAGGAATATTACTTTTTGAATGATTCTTTTTTGTTGTTGTATGTTTTTTCTACTGCAAGTCTAGCAGGTCTCATTAACCATTGCTCTTGGAATGCCTCTTGTAGTTTACATATGACTTGATTCTTTCAATCATTTGATTGGTTTCTGTATTGTAAGTGAAAAGTACGTCTGTACGTTCTTTCCACTATATTCTTCATAGTATTATAAATTTGTTTGTCCCTTTTATTAACTTCCGACACCACTCCAGATGAGCTAAGGACCAATTGATCATCATTTAGATATTCCATAATTTTTTTTCTTATGATGACATTGACTTCGCTTGCTGTCAGTCCCTGCATAACATTCAACATATCTGAGTTACATTATTTGAAACATAATGGTGAATATTCGTAAGTACATTATTACTCAAATTTGAAGAAATAATTCATATCGACTTATTTTTTGTTCACTTGATTCATCCCTTTGCAACTTTTCCATCAACATTTTTACGTTCTTCTGGACTTAATTTGGTAAGAATCTTATCAAGCTTTCTCATTTTTTGGCTCTACATGTCACAAATTAACCAATACATATTAGTTAACTTTACAAATAATTCAAATAAATTAATTTAAATACATAAATGAATTAAAAGCACTTGCCTGCTTCATAATTATGGATGTGCTCCCATTGTTAACTAAAGTTGTTGTTGATTGAACTCATACCATGCATTTTCTATCAATAAACAACTTCGACCATTACATACATAAACTATCAATATATTATACAAATAAATTATAGACATTCAAAATATGAAAATAAATATGATATCAGTGCACTTAAATATGTGCAATGCCCCGGTGCGTAGGAACAACAACGCATCGATGCGTTAAAATGAAATAGACACACCGCGAACAGAGAACCGAGAAACATAAATTGAATTTTTACATTTTTTATAAAATAAAATATGATGTGCCGCATGGCATATCTGATGCTCTATGTTTATGAATTCACTAGTGCGTTCGAAGGAAATGGGACATTCACATAAAATAATTCAAGCGGTTGCATGGTATAATCATTACTTTTCCAGATCATTTAAAAGAAAATATGCCAATGATCTGTCCCAACTGTTGGGGTGCAAACCAAGTTAGAGATAAATATGGTGCATCTGGTCGTTATCCTCTTGAGTAGGAGGATCATGCGCTAAACATTGGGATCGGGTGCAACAACTCGGTAATAAAATATTTTTGTACATTTCTAAATTTATAGTGCAACTTTGAATTATAACATCTATGTTTAATATATTAATGGTTGTATTATTAGACATATGACACCATCATTTGTTAACTTTTATTACATGTGCATTCGTTCCCATCTACGTGTGCTTATGGACATCATTTTCGCACCGAGGATGGTGATGATGGGCATGTTACACAAGACTGTGGAGTGGAAGTTGAGTTCAACCAATCTAGTCATGCTAGCCACCAAGATCGAAACCTTATAGGAGGGATGTTGGGTTATGTCAGAAAGATACAAGAGATCATTGAAGTGGTCTCATCTTTCCAATGTGTTATTTTTAGGTGCAGATGGTGGGACACATTCGATAAGAATAATGTAAAAAAGATTGTGATAGTGGGTTGATATGTATCAACTCTAGAAAGATGTGGGATGAAAGTAAGGAACCTTAAGTTTTTCCAAAACAGTGCAACCAAGTTTTCTTTTACCCAGATGTGTTGGATAGAGATTGGTGGTTCATATTAAGACACGACTCTAGATCTAAACATGTTTTTGAAAACAACAGTGCTATCATGCCAAACGAGGAAGATAATGAGGGTGATGGCAACAGAGAGTGATATGTACATGTTTTATTCCATCATTTACAAATTGAGATATCATTGTGTTACTGTTATCTTTGTGTGTCTAATTATATTGTTTATTTTCTATGCTATGACGGTGGAAATGGAAAGTTGATTACTGGATGTAATGTTTAAACAATTTCAGTTGGTTAACAACCAATATGATGCAAAATATGGTTTCTGTTTATGAAGCAATTTATGATTGTATGGAATGATTATATGTCATTGTCCAAGTTACTCATGTTATGTTTTGTGTATACATATAAATACACCATGAAAATAACTTATATGATTCAATTTTATTTTTGTGAACGTAAAGGCCAACATATTTTTCTTGACTTAAAGACGGTCTCAAATTTCCATATTAATATTTCAAGTCTTGTATTTTATGATGTTTTTGTTATAAATAATGTTAAGAATTATAATTGCATTAATTTATATCATTTATGTTAGAATGTAATTTTATTATTATTATATGATTCGATTAAATTGAATTTTTGTTATAATGTAATATTTTTTAATTTTTTGAATGTATGTTAACTCCAACATAGAAAATGACACATTTGTAACTTGGATGGAGATTGAAAATTCAACAATACTTTTACTAGTGTCGAGCTCTACAATGACTTAATTTATGGCCTTGATAACAATGAAATTTATAACAAAATTTAAGGTGCTCTCTAATTTCTCCATCAATATTTGAATGTTTGTATTTCATGATGCTTTTGTTATAAATAATGCTAAGAATTATAATTGCATTAATTTATGACACTTTTGTTATAATGTTTGCAATGATTTTTGAAAGACAATAAGAGAGAAAAAATGGCTTTAAGGATGAAAGTGTAGGTATGGAATCTTCTTTAGGAGAAAAAATGGCTTTAAGAGAGAATATTCTTTTCCCTTTGTAATAAAGTAATTAAATATGTTAAATTAATTAAGTTGGATCAAATTTCTTCATCTCTCTATTTCTAGGAGGTTAAAATCCATCTTAGAATTGGTTGAGAACATAAGGATTTAGATGAAGCAGTTAACAAAGATGTATATATGCTTAATATTTATTCACATTATTTTATGGCTTGTAAATAAGTATGTAGTTTTGATTTGTAAATTAAAGCCATGGTTGTATATTTGACTAAAAATATTTCATATATGTATCAATATATTATCATAGATTTATATTTTATTAATGTAAACTTATAATAACATAATCTTATGTTAATCTAATTTATATAACTAATATAAATCTATACTATTTTAGCAATTAGATATATTCATTGACAAAATCAAACATGAATATTTGATATCTTAAATCTTAAATAGTTTTGAAATTATTATTCAATACACAAATATTTTAATGTTATTAAATAAAAATTTAAAAATAATATTAACAAAGTAATAAAAAATCCTTTAAATATAATAACATTAACAAAGCAATAAAACATCAATAATTAATTGAATTAATATAAATTTACAATCATTTATATATAATTAATTTGATTAACATATATTAATAGTTAATCCAATTTATATAAATTTACTCTTCAATATAAAAATGACTTAAATGTTAATATGATAATGAAATAGTTGGAAATGTAATATGTGTCTTCCCTTCATTAATCAATTAGTTATAATATATATTTTACAAAAAATAGCTCAAATATTTCATAACATTTAAAAACATGCAAATGGGCAATGTGCATGATAATTTTAAACACCATCATTATCATTATCATTATCATTATCATTATCATTATCATTATCACCATCTAACATAAACATACCATCATTATCATTGTCACCATCTAACAAACATAAAAATAAACACCATTATACCATCATTAATATACAACTAATAAAAATAAGCATGAACATACCATCATAAAAATTACGTTACATATTCATCTAACATAAACATCTTACAGATTTAAACATCATCTAACACACATATGATCTAACGATAACATGTAACAAAACACAAGTTCCATTTTCTAACATAACCATCAGAAACATCTAATGAACATCATCGAACCTGACCTAACATACACAACATGACCATCAACATATAAATAAACATCAACATCAACATTTGCAAAATGGAAAACACAAACATTTATTGAACATTATCGAACTTGACCTAACATACACATCATGACTATCAACATAATCATCAACATCTGCAAAATTGAAAATGACGTATATATATATATATATATATATATATATATATATATATATAACACATCAAACTGATGATAAATGTCAAATATACATGTCTAGTCCACCCCAGAACCATATCATCATCACTATCTCTCGACCCACTGAATGAATCAACACCTCCAACAATAGAGCCATAGGCATGATTAGTACCTCTGCTAGGAAATAAGATAACATGTAGATCAATATGAAAGACATCTCTATGAATCTGGATAATCTCACCCGATATGTGTATCATCTCCAAAGTTGAGGTGACTAGTGGATGAGTATCATGGGGAGCTGATGGATCTAGAGACTGGTCGATCAAATAGGTATAACAGATCAGAAGTTGGATCGGTCGAAGGAGGGGGAGGTGGAGGAGACGTCTGAGATGATAAAGGAGGATTAGGAGGAGGTGGATGAGATATTAGAGGTGGAGGAGGAGGTGCACGAGATGTGGAGGCTATGTCAGCAATCGAAGGAGGAGGCATATTAGTAGATGTTGAAGTTGATGGAGGAGGGGGTGGAGGAGGCAGAGAAGGAGGCTAATGGTCATACCTCATGGAATCTAGTTGAATGCGTGCAGCGACAACATGATGCATCAACAACCTCATATGATGAGGAAGAATTCTCCATATCTCCGCAAGCTGAGGTTGTTGAAGAATGTCGTGCACCCGCATAGGCTAAACGTCGACATCTGCCAACAATGTGGCCAACATGTTTGCCACATCCCGGTGATACCTATCTCGGGACCTACATGGACGATGACCAGGATGTCTACTAACCAACTATGGCCCAACCTGATCACGCTCCTCCATATCCTCATCCTCATGAGCCGGAGGAGGAGGCTCGATCTCAGTATCAAATGTGCCAATGTATGCAAAATATATAGTACACAATAATAATTAGAAAATTTCATTAAAAAAATTAATATTTATAAGATATTTCATTTGCATTAAGTATAAAGAGAATAAAATGCAACTAGAGTAATTTAAACATAATGATAATATTACCTCTCTTATCAGGTGGCTCATCCGATGTGAAGAAGATCTCTGGGAACCCTATTCAGTCTAAGCCGACATATGGATATGGCACCATGTATAGTGCATGGTCCTCCTCACTGCCCAACATCTCCAACACATTTGAGGTGATCCTAGTTGGGAACTCAAGCTTCCCCTTCTTTGGTATCATTTTCCCCCACATGTGCATACACACCTCGGTCGTCAACCTAGAAGGTAGGCACTCAAATGATGCCCTCATGGCCGGAAACCTTTCAAAAAATAAACAAAAAATATATAAATCGAAAGGGAAGTTGGACCTCCCATCAATGACTACATGACATCTATCCAAAGCACAATAAAACTGCCGCAAAAAAATGACAAACCACCTAATGTATCTAGGTCTCTGTACTAAAGAGTCAACATAATACAATAGAGGGAAAATAATGCACTTCCCATCACTAGTGGAGTGCACTAGCATCGTAAGAAAAAGAGAGAGGCACCTAACCTCCTCTCGACCAAAAGCATAGATCCTAAGCTGCCCATTGCTCACCTGAAAATTAGAGGGATGGATGATTGCATCATTGATATATCTCAGATAGTAAGCTAGATGACTCTCTGCTGCAGCACCAATTGGGAAATCAAGGAACTGGGGTAAATCCTCCCCTCTCCTGAATAACCCAATGATGAAATAAATATTCTCCTCAGTGGGCTGGAACCACTGACTGACACCAACACGAAATGCATGCCTATGATGATTCCAACATCAGATGAACTAACACAATACTAAAGAGTTAACCTTAAGGATGTAGCCTCCTAATAGAAATTCAGGAGGCCAATAGTCCTCAAGAGCCTTCGAGTCCGAGCAGTAATGGGGTGAGGGTACAAATCCTTCTCCCTCTTCCTAGTCTCCCATTATTTAACCATGTTATATTGTTCCAACTGTGCACACTCCCGTTGAGAAGCTTGTCATTGCTCACGTCTTTGTTTCACATATTTCATACAAATAAAATTCTATTTAATAACATCAATAATAATTTTTTCTGCAAAAAATATTTTTTACTATCGATGCGCCTAAATAGCATATGTGCAACGCTTATGGTGCTTAAATTAATTAACTGCACTGCTAACGGTGCGCTAAAATAAGAAGCCCACACCGAGACTATATTTTAATATATTTAAAATTTATTTAAACGGTGGGCCAAAATCCGACGCATTGGAACATTTTATAAAATGTGGTGCATGGTGCGCCTAAATCACGATAGCATACCAATGTGTCTAATTATTTAAACGCACCGTCATTTATTACATTTAACGATTTTATAAACATCTATTCATGATGCGCCCATGTCACGTCAGGGCACCGACAACCGGTGCACTGATGTGATATGGGAACACCATCGTTAGATTTTTATAAAATCGTTAAATCTAATAAAAGTCGGTGCATTTAGAAATTTACTTGTCGGTGCGTTTCATCCAAAAATGCACACCGTACATGGTGCGCTTGAATGATTGAAATGCATTGCAATTTATTAAATTTTAAAATTTAATATTAAACTGTTGACGGTGTGCCTATGATACATCAGAGCACCGGTACTAATGCAACGATGTGACCAAGGAGCATCGTAAAATTATGTATTTGGCACTCTGATTTATACTATTTAGTTGTCAGTGTATTTAGTTCAAGTTAGCGTTAATGATGCGTTGACTTAAACCAAACACATCGTTGTTTAACAATTGTTAATGTGGAATTATAATATATTCACGGTGCGCCTATGGCACGTAAGAGCATTGACATTGGTGCAGTGACATGCCCTAGGGGTACCGTATAATTTAATCTTTGTGCATTTTTAAGGTATTGTTAATCGGTGCGTTTGATATATTTAAGTGCACAAGATAACCAGTGCTCCCAAATATTGAATGCACCGATTACCATTTTTAATTTTTATATTTTTTTTACGATGTGATGGTGCGTTGAATTCGTTCGGCTCGCACCGTCCGCGGTGCTTCCCGTAACCATTTATAGGGTGCACCACTATCTAGTGCGACTAGAATGACTCAAATGCACCGTGCAATTTTTTAATATTTTTTTCAAAAATAATACAAATTTAAGATGAATTCTAAAAAGTAATCTGCTAAAAATTAAATTATGAAGTAAGAATCAATTTACCTATTGAACGACTCATCGGGGAGGCATCCTAGCAATGTATCAAAAATTTGAATTTTGATCACCGTTTGGAAAAATTCAAACTAGAATCAACAACCAATGGGGGTGATGAATTTGTCCACGTGGACCACGTATGTCAGGGCATCCAAGTGGGTGAAGTAAAACACTGGTGCAATTGGGCTAAAAACGCACTGAGAAGGGTAAAAATGAGTTTTACCCCATGGTTTGTTTTTTTATTAAACCATGTTCCGATGCGACCGACAATAGAGCACACCATGTGTACAAGAATCTAGATGCACCGAAGAGTATGGTATTTTTAATAAAAAATTAATGGGTTTTTGTTACCGGACAATCTACCAAAAGCGAACTTAAGGCATGATCTCCCTAGTTCAGTTCAATGTGAATCTAGAACAAATCAGGCAGAATAAAATATACCTTCCTAGATCAAGTTAAAGATTGGTTACGTAGATAACTCACCTTTCAGATCTGTAGATCTCTTCCTCCTTTGTCGCTCCAAGCTCAATAGTCGTCAGATCCGTGGCTGCAAGACCTGCGAGAACATACAAGAGACAAACAAGCAATAATAGTATATCTATACAATAATTGATCTAAGTAAACAATTAAGGAAGTAAACTATAAATATCAAATGAACAATAAGACATTTATGGAAATAGTTTTGTATTAGTGTATAAAAAGTGGGAATACAAAGAAGAGAGGATTACAACCAAGCCCTAACATCGCAATCTCCTTCCGACAAGCCAAGCCAATGCCTCTAGAGAGAAGTAGGTGCCTCCAACAGAAGAATGGTGATCTCCTAAGCTAATTCCACCAGCATATGGGTACCATAGACTTCCTCCCTTTGGAACGGAGAGGAGCTTCATATATATAGGACTAGGAGGATAGAATGGGTTGAGAGATAGTGGGAGAGGACTAAGGGATCCTCCCAAGGGGTTAGGGAAACGAAGGCTAGATCTCCTACAAGGTAGGGATAAGGATACACCTCATCCACCTTCGAGAATTCGCTCGAAGATGGCCTTTATCCACATTAACTGACATCGGCGCAAGTTGCATGAGGGCAACCTGCGCCTAATAGGGTCAGCGCATGCTGCACAAGGGAAACCTAAGCCGAAGACGCAAGCTGCCAGGTGGAAACCTGCGCCTGACCTAGTTGGGCGCTAGTTGCTAGGGAGCAACCTGCACCGACCCAACTACACCCTATGACAAAAGGGTCAGCAACTTCTCCAGTTGAGTTCCTAGTCAGGGAAACCTTCAGGGATTTTGGCACTGAGTTGACAAATGTCTCATGATGACGAGATTTTAGGTGTAACAGTTTTTCAATGAATTTTTTTAAAAATATTTTTTTTATGATAACAAATGGTGCGTTTGTTTATTTGACACGCACCGGGGAGTTTCAGATTATCTAGCGCACCGGTTACTGGGTTTGAAATTTTTCCTAGATCTTCCAACAAAAATATATTGATATAGGAGTGAGTTATTGTCTATGTAACGCACCGGTGCATTTATTGTCAAATGCATCGGTGCATGTAGTATCTATTAATCCACCGTTCTAGTGGTATTAAAATAATACGAGTTTTTAATTTTTTTTTTTTTGGCGTGATGCAATAGAATTTGTGGTTACCTCGGTGTGTTATGTTTGGAAACGCACTGATGCGTTTTTTCAGAAAACACACTGAAAAAAAACATTTGCTAAAACCTTTGCCCACTTGCCTTTGTTAGAAACCTTCGCTATAAACGATTTTTTGGGCTCTTTTTTTAGGGGCTTCCGCTATAACCTCCGCTAGATGGAATTTTCCTTGTAGTGTCTTGACTAGTATGCACCCACAACTCTCAAGTCCTTTCCCCCGCTAATCTAGCCAATCAATTGATGTTTAATTTTGTGTATGCTTGGTTGTGGTCATGCTTGTTTTTAGTTTCTTGTATTCATGTTGTATAAATGGAATGTAAATGTTGGTTATTTGGTTTCTAGATGAGTTTATTTAGAAGAGGATCAAGAAGGTGATAGAGATGTATACTAAACACCACATGGTAGAAAGGTATGAAGAAAAAGACTAGGTTTTCTATGCACTTTGACATTGATTATGATGAGTTTAACCAACTTGCAAAAATTGGTCATCTATTCCTGGTTGAAAAGTAGTTAAACAACCTTTAATACCAACCCCTCCATTGCTACATACACACCCTGGAATTTCCAACATCCTTGAGCAAGCCCATGATGGTTGGGAAGTGAAATCCGATCCACCTTACATAGGAGTCACAGGTTGGGGGATACTTGAGCCTAAACAACCAACCCATGCACCCTAGTCTACAAATGCATCTGTTAATTCTTCCTCACATTCTGAAAATCGTGCCAAACCCTGTGCCCCTTGTGATTGAACAACCCCTCAAAGATAAGGGGAAGCACATTGTTATTTCTCCCAATTCTGGAAATTTGCATGAAGCCCCTCCTACCTCTACCAACCCATAAGAGAAGGTTGTAAAATCAAAGACGAGCACTAGAGAAAACATTACTCATTTAGATATCCACCCATAAATTTATTCTTACTAAGAATGCTGTGTTTTATTGTTGTTAGATGTTGTGGTTTGACTTATCCAACATGATTGAGCATCAGATTTTTACTTGGAGATGAATATACAACACTTGTTTAATGCATGACTAAATTGTGATCGGTACATTGACATACTCATTTATTAATGTATTGTGTTTTGAATATTATATATGATTCTGCGATAATGTTTGGTTATGGGAGATACAAGTGGAAATTCTTTTGGTTGGTTTTGTGCATTACAAAGAAAGTTTTGTCATTGTTTTATCACATGGTTAAAAGTTGTTGGTTTATTTCTTTGATTGGAGGATGAGGTGCATGCGAGGCATAAGGTTTTGCTTGAGCCTTAGGATTTCATACCCCTCAATGGATTATTATTGATGATATTTAATGGGACCCTCCCAACCCCTCCCTTTATTTTATTTTTTTACCTCATATTTTTACACAACTCACTTACTGTTGTTACTTTTACCTTTCCCCAAACGAAATAAAGCACTCTTTTTTCTAAAAACAATAATAAAAGTCCCTCCCCAAACCTTTGTTTGTTAACAATTAATTAAAGTGGTCATTTGCAACTGATAAGTTCCCAATTGGAAGCATAAAAAGGAGACGAGACAAACCAAAGGAACATATTCTGAGAGAGAAAACAATATGCTAAGAGCTTAAAAGTTGATTTTCTATTAGTTTTCATTTGCATTCCACAATTCGTTTTATATTTCCTTTGACATGTTTGTTGATAGCAAGGAAAGTCATAAAGTGATAGAGGACGGTGAAGTAAAGTTGTTTTATTAGGAATGTTTTCAAAGTGAGTAATCATTGTGACCAAATTTTGGAAATTACACTATGTACGAGTTTTTGAAAGCAATGTCATTTCCATAAATTGGTCACAAAAAAAGTAATGTTATACTTGCATTTCAGGGGTATATATTTATCTATATATGCCCATTGTGTTAGAAGTTCCACATCAATTTCTGGATCTCATCAATGGCATCATATGCATATAAAGGATTTGAAGCAACATCTTTATTTGTATTGCTCGGCCTAGGATGTGTTTTACGCCACTTCTCTATTTATTTGATTGTTCTTTGTATGATCCCAAAAATGCTAGGAATAGTTTTGAGTTTTCCTTGGTCCAAGTCTTTGCAAAGACTTGTAAAACATTGTCAGATCATAAATTCTTTGTGGATTCAATTCATTTTAATAAAAATATTTTTATTGGGCTCTTTCATTCTCTAACATTCTTGCATTTTCTCTCTTCTTTATTATTCAAGCACACGTTTCTTTTCTCTATTTTAAATCTTTATAGTTAGTTGATTGGGGTCATTTCTCCTTTCGTCACTACAAGTTCTGTGTACATAGTACTCTACTTCATGGTGTTAAAGCATACAAATATCCAAGGGAGGCAAGTGCGGGGGGGTCATCTATGACCCTGGAGGAAAAATAGTCAAATCTTATGCCTAGGGATTAGGAGAAAGATCCAACAATGTTCTTGAATGGATCACTTTACTCCACGATATGGAAATCATCACCAAGTTAAATATTTGTAAGGTCTTAGTATTTGGAGACTCAAGATAGGTCATTCAAAAAATGAGGAATGGTTACACCAAAGGATCTCCATGGTGTAGAAGGATTCATCAAAGTATTGGCTTACTCAACTCCTCACAAGAGGTAAATTAACTCCACATCCTCCGAGAAAACAATAGATCAATGTACCACCTAACAAATAAAGGAGTCAAGCTTGGTTTAGGAGAAGCAGTGTATGCCGATGGTTTTCATAAACACATTCCAATCCCCTAGGACTCTAATTCCTATCTCTCCTTGTTCTAACCCCACGAATTTAAGACTCATCGGGAAAATCCCTCCTAGGATGGCGTGGACGTGTGGAAATCGTTCTTACAGCACATGGCCTCCTGCAGATACTTGGCATTTGCATTTATGGGAATCCTTGTCCACAAAATAACCCCCTTCTGGTTCACGCATGAACGTCATGTCTCGGTTTAGGTTTGCAATTAAGGAGGATGAGATAGGGTATGTCAGTCCTTAGCTACAGTAGATTGCGAATCGTTTGAGCGGTCTGTACCTCCTTCCCCTGAATCATGAGGAAGATAACTGATGTGAGTAGATTGCATGAAGTCATCGACATTTTTGTAATATGTCTGGGATAAGAGAGGCTATGTCACATCTGTAAGACAGTGTATAGGATTTCAAACTGAATCTCAAAAAGGTCTTCGATGTTGCTTACGCTGGTCTTAAGGAGAACAAGGAGACTGGGTAAGACATGAAGTATATTTCCCAATAGATTTCCTATTAGGACTCATGCATTGACGACCCTGAGAGAAATCTGTTCGATCTCATGGGTATTGTGGATGTAATCAAGGATCAAGTTTTGAAAATGGCCAAGATGACCCAGTGTAGCCACTGCCAGGAGTCTCCAGACGATGATGCTCTACCAATGGATGAAGCTTTAGTGCAACAACAATTCCAGGTTATGCATAGGATACAAGATTGATGCTCTGTTTCTTTCCGTTCTATGTTTTTTTGTGTACTTTTAAATAGACAGTTTGTAAGGGTCTATCCCTCTCATGTTTTTGAAATTTCTAGGAAGTCCAATAGGAAAACTAATAGATATGAAGTGGAACAAGATTTGTCTTTACATTTTCAGCAAATTTCTTAGCTCAGGATGAAGCTCCCATTTTTGTAATGAATGGCCATGCACATCTATTTTATAAATATCTCTCTTCTTCGGTTTCTGTTAAAAAAAAAGCATACAAATATCAAAAGATTTATTTATTTTTTCAATGGAACACATCATGGGAAACCCTCAGGTACTTCGCCTCATTTCGAGGATGGTACCCAAGTTAAACCACCGGCCCTGATTACGGGGCCTAACCCGATGGGGACATCAAGTGAGGCCCTACATAGCCACCTGGGGATTTGAACCCGAGACCTTCTGCTTGCGATGACAACACTCAACCACTTGAGATAACCCACCGAGCTTAAGATATTTTTTTTTAACATCCATTGGATTCTTATAGCTGTAATATTTTCTTATTTGTTCCATTTTCTACACTTTTCTTTACTAGTTTTATTTATGTTATTATCTCCTTTGTTTAGCTCGGTTATGCATGTTACATATAAAACTAAAAATATATATTGACAAAACATATCAAGAATCCCTTTTTCTTGAGAGAACTGGACTCACTAAGAATTTAATTTACATCTAAAGGAGGCTTTAAGCATAAGTTAAAATTTCTACCTCTTCCCATTTAGCTACACAGAAGGTTGAGTCTCTAGATCTTGAGAGGCCTATTTTCAAGATCAACATGTTTTGGATACTCCACTGGGGAATAACCTCTACATTAAGAGCATTCCATGCTTGTATTTTTATGTTGTTTTAGACTGTCGGACAACATTGTTCATTTCTAATTTCATGACATAAAGCTCTTTAGACCAAGCATAGATTAATCAAGAATTCTTTCACTAATATGATATTGATATTCAATTCATATCTACTACTATTTATTTGTCTTTTCAGGTTGATAACAAAATTGATCTTTGGAGACTCGCTCGAGCTTTTGCTCGTGATTAGGATGCTAGATTGCTTCTTTTGTGACCAATGATCTGAAATTTCCACCTCAAGTCTTCATGACTTGACCAACTACCTTCCAATCCAATATTCTTGTGTCTACTTGATCATATTGATTTGAACTCTTGCGTTGACCACATCCTTGAGACTACAGAGTCTCGCAAGCAACACAAAAGGTCTTGGAACATGGTGTCTTGAGACATTGACATCCAAGAACGAAGATATATCCTTGAAAGACAAGGTCGTAATCGCCTTGCCCATCCTTAAATTTTTACATGTCCACAACCCCTCACTACTCACATAAAATCATAGGACAATCCCTCGAATCTGGATCCTTATTGAAAATTAAAAGGAAAAAAAGGATTTTGTTGAGCCTTCATAAGAGGATTTGTTGGCTTAAGTACTGATCTAGAGGTTTCTAATGTAGACCTAGGTTCTTCGCAGTTTCAAGGAACCAACAAAACCCCCTCTCACTGGCCCTTTTGGCAACAACCTGCGAACAGGATGAGGTCTCACCCTAGGTGTAGCTATGGGGGCACTGCGGAATCAGGTTTCCACAGTGAAGTGATGAGTTGTTTGGACAAGACTACTGCGCAGTGCACTATCAAACTTGCGCTGCGAGCTGAGGACTGCGTGACGATAGACTCCATTGTGGTTCGCACTTCTACAAACTACTGCGTTGGAACCAACGCACCCATGGGCTGCGCGGTTCGGGCAGGATACAATTAATAGGACAACGCAACAGAGTTATACGCTTCCTCTTCCAAACTTAACCACTGAAGACTTTACTAAACAATTAATCATTCATCTACCACCTTAGATTAATTATCTTTATAACAAATGTAAGTAGACGAAACATACAATGCTGCGCACACCTGCTGCTGTGCATCGAAGAGTTATACAATATAAACTTTACATACACAGGTGATTATTTAATGAACTGATACATTCATAGAATTGGAATACTGAGCATACAACATTCATTCATTCCATCAATTTAACATATCATTCCCATCTTTCTCCTATGGAGAATACATATAAAAGCATTAACACACCAACTGATAAATGAGAATCCAAGCATCCAACGTAAGCAAATAGGTAAATGCAAACATACAAACAATCACACTACACAGTATTTAACGTGGTTCACCCCCTCGATGGAGGCTACGTCCACAAGAACTATTTTTATATTAGTCTTTGGTAAGGGTACAACAGTTCTTTGTCTGCGCACTTAGCTGCAGACTCTCTTCTCTCTCAATGAGCCTCTGTGTACACAGCTTGCAGAGCCTTTACAAAATGTTTTTTACTAGAGGTTTATGTTATACCTCTATATTCCACAGTGTCGCATCTCCACCACAAACAGAGTTGATGACACTTTCCCTACTATTTTAAACCATCCAGAAGAGACAGATGATGAGTCAACCTTGAAGGTGAATCTATCCTGACAATTTCTGACCCTCCTAAGACTTTATCTACACACACTACCGCGCCTTGCTAATTTGTCAAAATGCGGTACCAGACACTACCGCGCTATGCTTTTTCCCCAAAACGCGGCAGTACCGCGTTGTGATAAGACTGCAGAATGCGGTACTCTTTTAATAGCCTTTTTCCCTTGGCTTGTGGGATTTTGGATTTTCGAAGATAATGGAAGATTGAGGTCCCTGATTCGATCTCAACTCATCTCCTTCGATTCGAAACCCTGATCCACTTATCTCTCCCTAGATCCACCCATCTCTCTTGTTGGTTAACCTCACCATTTACTATAAAAGAGAGGCATTCCATTGGGAAAGGGGAGGACTCTTGAGAGTACCAAACTTATGGTCTTACAGTATTGTGGAGATAGCTAGAGGAGAAGACACTTGGAGCTGGAGGATTGGCTTGGACATCAAGCACCTTTTGTAAATATTCTTCAAGTTGTAATGGAATAACTTGTCTTGTTTTCCCAAATCATTTGTGTTAATTTTGTTTTAATGATATGATTTGTATCTTTCATAGATTTAGATTCTAACTCATGTTTCAGGTTGCTAGAGAATAGTGCATTCTTGTGTCTTGGCTCCATTTTGACAGGTTCATTTGTGAGGGCTTGGAGATTGGAACAACTACAAAAACAAGCATCTGGATAGAAGGTCAGTTAAACTTCTTTTACTCTTTCTAGCATTTTAATCTTGAGATGTTTGTTAGATCTAGGGATTCGAGGTAGCATTTGTTTTGACTTGTTTCTTGCTTTAAAGTTAGTTTAAAGTCTGCTTTAAAGTTAAGAGAGTTTTGGCTTATCCGTAGGACAAAATTCTACATAACAAGAATGGCGACTCCGCTGGTTTTGATTACTGCTTAATTGATTCAATTCACAGTCATTTATCTTTGCATTGTGAGCTTTTGTTGCACTTCAAACCAGTTTGAATCTTGGTCCTTTTTGACCTTTATTCACTCCTCCTCGCAGTATTTATCTCCCCATTTGATCACTGAGTCCCCTGGGTGGGAAACAACCCTGAAAACTTCATTACATTTTCTCAAGTTGCGCTTTTTCCTTACCTTGCCACAGTACCGCGCCCTATGAACGGCTTCCAGCGCAGTAGTACCGCGTTCTACTCCTTAATACCAGAGCGGTACTGTCACAGTGCCGCGCTCCAATCAGACCATCACCCACGGTAGTGTCTGCAAATTTGTAATTTTTTTTATACTTGCTTGGTTTCCAGAGTCTCTCTCTGCCTTAGATAGTGTTTACTGTTGCCTATTAGCATCCTGGTCAATTTCCAGTCTGCATGGTGTGCTTATTACCCAGTTTGTGAGCTTGATTGTTGATTGAATTAGTGGCACTTTTGACATATGGGTCATTTTTCTAGTTTGATTGCATTGACTTGATTTTTTCACCACAACCAACTCAACACCACTGTTCTCTGTTACTGAATACTGTAGCTTTTACAGTCATATTATCATTATCATTTTCAGTAAATTAAAAAGATCATTAGTTGAGAGCAATTTTGTTGTTTAAATTGAAAAATTCTAGTGGTATTTTGCATAGGGAAATGAACCATTGATTTTGCCATAGAAATTCTCATTGTAGAAGCATTGTAGATTGTAAAATCAGTGCATTGAAAAGAGTGTTTACTTCAGTTTGGCTTTGTTTATAAATCGAAAAGGAAAAATCTCTTGCTTTGATGTTTGCTTGTGAAAAATTTCATGCATATTTGATCGAAGAACCTCTATCTTTACCCTAGCTAAATTTCATCGAAGACAAAGGCTTATTTGTGATTCATTCTCATTTGCATGGTTTGAGTCGTCACAACACCATCAAGTTTCACGTCCACTACCCGATTGAGTAAGGCAGCCACTAAAATTAATCACCCTAATTAAACCAACTTTAACCTCACTTGAGGAAATCAAAATAATTTGGTAGTTAGGTAGGACACGGGGGATAGGCATCAAAATAATTCCCCCTTGTAATTTTCATCTGAGACATAGTCGTTGTCTTTAGGGAACTAAAATCCTCTAGTACTTATTGACACGGTCACAGCTAGTTTGTGGAGGGGCCTCCTGACTGTTTCCAACTTTCAGGGGTTAAATGGCCGCGAGATTGAGAACCGGACGGACTCTGTGGAATAACGCACTCCACTTAGCCCTAAGGCAACATCGATCGCTGTCTTCTTCGGAAGGCTGAAGTGCCCAAAACCTTTTCCGACGTGTCATGAATGAGGTGGCTTAGTATCTATTCTACTAGGGCTCTTTTACCCAGGATCCCTTTCGGTAGAGGGATATCCTTCTTATATCGGTCTCTCATGTTGTATTGTTCGACTTGGATTTCATCACCTTGCGAAGGATACAGCCTGTTGAGGTCTCCAGCTCTTAGTTAGGAGTTTGCTTGCTATCTCATCTTTGTAGAGGGTCATTTTTTCTTTATAGGGATTGCTTGTTGGCATTCTGGCCATTTTTGTTGATCAGCTCGCTTATTGAGACACCGGTATCAGTATAGATTTTAGAGCTTGCTTTTTTGGCCTGTGAGCCTTGCTTTTTCTAGCTCCTCTTCTGCACACTCGGTTGCATTAGAGTTTTTGAGTTCTTTGTTTACGATACTGCCCCCGATTTTCATTTTCCTGTCATCATGTCAGATCAACCACGAATATCATGAAGACAACAGGGCCTAAGCCCTCCACCACCACCACCGCCACGGACTTCTGGTCCCCTTGCATCACGCATTCCTACTCCTCCTGGCTGCGGTGCTGGTCGAGGCAACATTCCACCGCCGATACGTACAACATCTTCAGTTACGCCCGTAACTGCTACACACAGCACAGTCTCAGAATCTATTGCAGCTTCTGCAACCACTAGCATGTCTGAGACTTCCATTGTCACCTCACCCACTGTCATTCCAGATTTATTTGTTACAGTGGACACAGTTACAGCAGTTGAACCTAGCACAACCTAGAGTACTAGACCAAAGGTCATCCTTCTACCGGATGCCAACACTTCCCGTCCATCAGACACTTTTCACGATGATATAGACGGATCTATTGGCACCACAGAAGGGTCTGACCAGGACATACCTGGCTTAATTTCAGTCCCAGGCGGATACGTTGAAATCGTTGAAGATACTCGTCTACCTGACACACCTTTTGAACCTGATTATGGCTTCATTACTTCCCAGGTGGAAATTCCGCCTGTTATTACTACGTCACCCAGTGTCCATCCTCAGGAGACAAGTTCTTCTAGAAACGTACCTCATACTTTACATCTACCCAACCTCCCACCGGGACATGAAATCATGGCTTCCATCCAGTCTAGTATGGTTAGCCTAGCGAATTCTCCGTTAGCATCGACACAATTTAGACGCAGCACAGAGCAAATGCTTTCGATAGCATCTAGATACCCCCCCGTTTCTCGTCCTTCTGACTATAGGGTTCCCAATGTCCCGTCTAGCACAGAATTTCATCACTCCTTTGCAGACGGCTCAGGACCTTCGGACTTTACTATACCTAGGTTCCCGCCGGATCCCCAAAATATTTTCCAGGATATGAACTCGGACCCAGTTCTCATTGGTCCTCCTATCATTGAACACGTTATGGACAACGCCGACACCCCTGGGCTAAATTCCCCACATTTGCTGTCATCACCAATGTTTGGTGCACATTCTATGAGGGATAACCCAGTTTTTTCTCCGTACTCACCTGTCCAATATGGACGACCTCCTCCGCAAATCGGTACTTTTGGTGCCGTTGGCCAATCCATGCTATTATATATGGCTAGCGGCGGAAGAACACCTAGTCATACTGTTGGATCTTCCGTTTCGACCGGAGGATCACCTTCAGCCACCATTTATACTATTTCAGGAGGTGGACAACTGACTGCAATGGTCCCTAACTCCAACATACAAACCCTCCCTGGTGGGCCATCAAACCAACCAGCTGGGGGGCAACCTTTTGTTGGGAACCCCATTGTTGGTCAACAACCTCCTCTCATAGGGTCATCCAACCCATCCGCTGGCAGACAACCTATTGGTTCTATCCAACAACTATCCCAACCAGCAGCATCTACTCAGTACGGTATGTACACCACACCTGGCAGTGGGCAACCTTATTCCGGTATTCCAACCGGACCTCATTCTCAACCTCCCCCGTCAGGCATGCTTCCTTCTTGGGATCATCAAATCCCACAGAGTGGGGGGTACTCACTTTTTGGAAACTGGAACCAAGCTGGGGGGCAATCTCAGATTTCCCCCAACTTGAATTATGGCTTCCCTTACCCTTCAGCTGCTACAACTCCATGGAACCCATCACTTCAATTTCCACTCGCTCCTCAAGCAGGAACGAGCCTTCCATGGACAACACCGTCGCAGCCACCCCTCAACCCTGCTATGGGAAATCCTCCACTTACACAATATAGTGGTAACATCCCTGGAACACAACAATTCCAAGGAACTTTTTCCCAACAAGGAAAAACAACCATTCCTGGGTATCAACGACCTCAGGGTACCATACCCACTCAGCAGAACACTTACCAACCGGCTGCTTACACTCAACCGGTTAACCAGATGGCTTACTATCCGCAGAACTTCCAGCAGTATCCCGCGGGAAACACATATGGGTATAACACACAGCAGCATGCTATGCAGGGCCCTCCAGGGTTCTCTGCACCACATGGTTATTACTCATACCCGCAGACCAACTGTCAACTTCCCTTTTTGGCCACACTTGACTTACCTGATTTGTCGAGGCTTATCAACGATCCTATATGGCATGAACCTCATTGGCCACCTATTCCAGCCAAACTACCATTGGACATTCCCAAGTTCGATGCTAAGCCCGGGGAAGACCCCAAGAACCGCGTGATGACCTTCCATCTTTGGTGTTCATCCAACTCCTTGATGGATGATTCCATCCTACTTCGGCTCTTCCAACGTACGCTTACCGGAACGGCAGCAAAATGGTACATCGAGCTGCCACAACACTCTTTTCGTGATTTCAACACTTTGGCTATGCAGTTTCTGACTCATTTCCAGCTCCCCATCCGGTATGAGACTGGAACAGAACTGTTAACTTCACTGCGTCAAACCACTTCTACACATATTTCGGATCACATCCACGAGTGGCGACGACGCCGTAGGCTAATAAAGGCACCTATTCCGGATCAGCTACTTGCTGATTGGTTTACAAAATCCTTTTTGCCTCCCATAGCCAGAGATATCGCTATGCGTGGACTGGTTACAGAAGAACAAGCCATCTCGGCAGCCTAGTACATGGATTTGGTATACACTCAATCCGGTACTTTACATGAACTTCTTCCACACGCCTCCCGCGTTCACACTAATCCAACGAAACCTACCACTGAACCCCCCATTGATGGTATTGTCGGTTCAGTCAAGACACAGCCTGCTACCAACTCGACGGGACAACAAGCTTCTGCTTCCCCCGCTTTTACCCAGGCTGTTTCAAAAACAACTGCTTCTCCTGCTGTTTCCTCCGAAGTGAACGCAGTCCAATCTACGTCACAACCATCCGGGGGAAAGAAGAAAAACAATCGTGGTAAACCCAAGAAAAACCAGCAGGAGAACCCCAAGCCACAACCCACCCAGAATGACCAGAAACCACGTCGGAAAGCTAAGTTTCCCTGCTTGATTTGTCAAGATGATCATTATACGCGTGACTGTCCCTACAAGGATGAGGTCAACAAGTTCGTTAAAGGATCCTCTCGCCCAGCAGTGTTAACTGACCCTTTCCCCCAACAGCAACAGCAAATGGTTGCCCAAGAATCCCCACAAGGGGGCAACCCGACCAATCCCACCCGCGGAGAGACGTCCACAAACCGCGAAATCCTGATGACTAGTAATGAAGAGGTTCATATCACCACTCGTTCAAAGATGTATGACAACCCTCCAAGTTCAAACAAACAATCGGAGATAGCCAAAGGCAAATATCCCGTTGAAGATCTGATTCCTATTCCCCCCCCTAACGGTCATCTCCATATTGAGAGGCCGCTGCTGGACACAGTGTTACGCCCACCCAAGGGCACCATACGAAAGGTGACATTCAATCCAAATACGCGAGCTGCCCAAAACTACAACATTGTTGAGGATTTGGCTCAAGCACCTTGCGCCATGTCGACTCTCGAGGTTCTCCAACACTGCCCTACGCAGCGTAGAACCCTACTTTCAGCACTGGGGGCAATGGACCCGGATACTTCAAACTCCATCATGTTTAACTTGGAGCACGCCAAACCTAGGCTTTCTCATCAGTTAGCCTTCCAGGTACATACAAAAATCCGTGGAAATACCATCCATCGCACAGTATTAGACGAAGGTGCTTCCACGTCGATCATGTCTTTGAACTGTTGGAGAGCCTTAGGCTCACCCGAGGTCACCACTTCTCCTACTACTCTCAGGGCGTTTGATGGACACGGTTTTCAACCTTATGGACTCATTCCCTCAATTGGTGTTGAACTAGGGGGAAAAACAGTATCCGTACACGTTGAAGTCGTAGATGCACCATTGGACTACAATCTCCTCCTTGGACGGAACTGGTTTTATGCCATGACCGCCATAGCATCTACAGTCTTCCGGATTGTGCAATTTCCTCATGAAGGGAAAATTGTCACTATTGATCAATTGGATTATTGTATTCCAGACTCCCATCCAAACTCCGCCAACACCGTCCCGTTATTGGATCAACCACGGGTACCGGTTCCAAGACATTGGTGTTGGTCTCATGAAGGATTCATCCCTCATTGGAGTTTTTCCAGAGCTTGGAACCCATGTTCAACCAATTACCATGATTTCATCGAGTATCACCTCGTCCAATGATTCATGGGTGATTCCGAGTCCCTCTCAGATTGAAGACTACGGCAACTCTATGCCTCTGAACAGAAACCTCGCAGCATATAGCGCGATCCAATCAGCCACCGATTGGGTCGACTGTTCTACTGATCACACCGTGGACCAGCTCTCGGCTGAAACTCATCCATACCCACCACTTTTTGATCCTCTCAATTTGATTTTTCCCACCGACGAATCAATTATGGAGGTTATGTGCGGTGATGAGCCACCATGGGGAGATTTTCATCATCGATCTTCATTCCCCACTATTCATCCACTTGAGCCTGATACAAAACCCAGCACTTCACTTGGGATGGTTCAAACCAAGTTCCCCACTTCCCTCGACGAGGTATTTTCAGAAGGAAACTTGGCCAATCTTATGGCAACCACTCCCATCGATATTTCAGTGAATCCTGGTATCATGGAAAATGTACACATCGGCAAAACATGTACTCCCCTCGAAACGGAGTTCTATAGTGCCCACTTCAAAACTTTCCGCGATGTTTTGATATGGAGTTATGAAGAGATGCCAGGGATAGACCCCTCGATCGTGGTCCATGAAATCCCAACTTTCCCTGGCGCCCGACCTATTCGGCAGAAACTTCGACCCGTCCATCCTCGTAAGGCAGCCGCCATTAAAGCAGAAGTTGAAAAACTTTTGCGTGCTAGTTTTATCTATCCTGTCCCGTTGACAGAATGGGTATCCAACATCATTCCCGTAGCCAAGAAACAGGGAACGATTAGGGTCTGTGTTGATTACCGTGATTTGAACAAGGCTTGTCCAAAGGACAACTACCCAACTCCGTTCATCGACCAGATCATCGATAACTACGCCGGAAGTGTCATCTTTTCATTTATGGATGGCTTTTCTGGCTACAATCAGATCGATATCCTCCCAGTCGACCAGCACAAAACGACCTTTATCTGCCCTTGGGGGATCTTTGCATATCGAAAGTTACCTTTTGGCCTGAAAAATGCCGGGGCAACTTTCCAACGGGCGATGTCATACGCATTTCATGACATCAAACATATTGTAGAACCATATCTTGATGACCTTCCCGCTCACTCTCAAACTCGGGAAGACCATCCAAACCACTTAAGCGCCATTTTCGAAAGGTGCCGTCGCTACAATATACGTTTGAACCCGCATAAATGCGTCTTCTGTGTAGAAGCCGGAAAATTGTTGGGCTTCATAGTCTCCAAAGACGGGATACGTCTAGATCCCGCAAAGGTAGAAGCTATCTTAGCCCTACCTTCACCCACCAATATTCCAGAACTTCAATGTTTGCAAGGGCATGCAAACTTTCTACGCCGTTTTATCTGCAATCTGTCCGAGATAACAAAAGGCTACATGCGGCTTCTCAAGAAAAATTTTCCCTTCATCTGGGATGATGAAGCCCAACGCTCCTTTGACAATCTAAAGGCAGCCTTAACTAAAGATCCTGTGATTCAACCCCCCGATTACACACGGGACTACATTCTTTATCTCGCAGCCTCGATTTCCACCATTGGTATGGTGCTGGTCCAGGAAGACCAAAACGGCATAGAACATGTGATATACTATCTCAGTAAGAGTCTTCTTGACTCCGAAACCTGCTATTCACATGTTGAAAAACTGGCTCTGGCAACAGTATTTGCTGTCCAGAGATTCCGCCACTACATCTTACTCCGCCGGACCACTGTTATAGCCGACTTCAACCCAATGTATTACATCCTCACACGTCAGGTGCTTGGGGGAAAATACTCTCGTTGGATCGTCGTCCTTCAGGAGTTTGACTTGGAGTTTGTCAAGGCTAAGTCCAAGAAGTCTTTGGTCTTCGCGGAGTTAATTTGTAACTTGCCCCGTGCTACTGAGCAACCCGAGCCCATTGATTCTCTTCCTGACGAATCATTGTTCCTCATTAGCACGTATGATCCATGGTATGGGGATATTCTCTTATATCTCCAAACCCAACGCTTCCGTCCTGATCTCACCCGCGATGAACGGCGACGTATCAGACATCACGCAAAATACTACCTTATAGTGAACGATACTCTGTATCGTCGTGGTGTCGACACTGTCCTTCGACGTTGTTTGACCTTAGATGAGGTAGAACGCGTTCTCAACGACTGCCACGCTGGAGCATGTGGTGGTCATCTCTCTGGGATGGCTACGACCCAGAAAATACTGCGAGCGGGATACTTCTGGCCCTCAATTTTCAAAGACTGCATTGAAATAGTCAAGAAGTGTCCGCCATGTCAATTCTTTCATAGCAAAACACGCTCGCATCCTGCTCCACTCCATCCTGTCATTGCCGTCGGCCCCTTTTCCAAATGGGGCATCGATTTCATGCACTGTACGCCCACTTCAGCCGGGGGGCATAGCTATGTCATAGTAGCGGTCGACTATTTTACCAAATGGGCTGAAGCGATGCCTACGTATGCTGAAGACGGCAAACAGCAGCACAGTTCATATTCAATCATATTATAGCTAGATTCGGTGTCCCACAGTCTATTGTGACCGATCACGGTTCCCATTTCAGGAACCATATGATCAAAGAACTAAGTGCCAAACTGGGTTTTCGCCATGAAAACTCAACCCCGTATTACCCACAAGCTAATGGCCAAGTTGAAGCCATTAACAAAGTCCTGAAACGAATGATTCAGCGTATTGTGGGTACCCAGAAATCCAATTGGCACTCAGCTCTGTTCTCAGCACTGTGGGCATACCGAACCTCAGTGAAAAATGCTACGGGGTTTACACCATTCCAACTGGTGTATGGCCTAGAAGCCATTCTGCCGATTGAATGTGAAATTCCATCACTCAAAATAGCCATAGAGCTACTTCCACACACTACTTCCGAAGAGGAGCGGTTTCTATACCTAGCTAAGCTAGATGAAACTCGCCGGGACGCTGCTCTGGCTAATGAAGCTCACAAAAAACGCGTCAAAGCTCAATACGACAAATCCATTCAGCCTCGGATATTCAATGAGGGTGACCTCGTACTTACATATGATCAGATGCATGACAAGCTTGGAAAAGGTAAACTTGAATCTATGTGGTACGACCCCTTCATTGTAAAACGTGTCTTAGAAAAAGGAGCCTATGAACTAATCGATTGTGATGGTACGCCATTGGCACGGCCCCGCAACGGGCTATACCTCAAACGTTTCTACGCATGAGGTTATCCTACGCGGGTTACTTGTTGTACATAATGTACTTAGTTTGCTTTTTCTTTCTTTTTGGTGTGCGCGTGGACCTAATGTATCCACTCTTACTTTGGATCGTGACTTTATGCGCAGATGTCTGCCTACTTTGGATTCGTCGACGGTGCAAGCCGACATACCCGGAATCTCGCTTCCGCAGCATGGGTAATCTATTCCCCCACTGGCGAGTTGATTTCTTCAGGAGCCAATTGTTTAGGTCCTGCAACCAATAATATCGCGGAGTACCATGCAGTCATTGGTCTCTTGACATAGGTTGCTTCACTCGAGATTGACTCCTTATCGGTCTTTTTAGACTCTCAACTCGTGGTTTTTCATCTAAACCGTGTTTACACAGTTCGCGATCCTACGCTACTTCGTTTATTTCGAAGAGTACGCCTCTTGGAACGATCATTTAATTTTATTACATATCATCACATACCGAGAGAATTCAATTGTATTGCTGATTCATTGGCTAATTACATTTTGGATTGGCATCTTGCCCATACATAAACACATCATAAAAAATAAAATGCACAAGTCATTGTAAATATTTAGATCATAAATAGGTCCATATCACTGTATATAAAAAGTGTTTTTCCCAAAATACATAAAGTTTGTGTCAAAGACAAAATTTGGGACCAAATCCCATATATACAAAATTTGGCTCTCAAAGCCTAGATATCGTGTACATGTCACAAAAAGATCAAAAGACCATCTATGGAGACCTAGGAGACCTATCATGTCCCTCATCGGACTCCTCCCGCTGCTGGTGGTAACATACTATAGCCCGAACCACCTTGCGAAGAAGTCGACTGATACGACCAGGCACACCTACGGTATGTCGCTGGAGGTGGTAAGGGACGTCATCCATCCTCATAGCAGGGATGCCATGAGTCAATCCCTGCAAGTTCCTCTCAATGTCCCGAACACCTCCTGCCTCGTCTTCATCCTCCTCCTCGTCAGGAATAGATTGACGATCGACACCACCACGACGTAGTGGAGAGTACCCAGCTGGTCTCTGTGGCCCACGGTCTGCAACATGCATGCGAATATACATTAGGCATCTTTTACACATTCTAAAAAAGCAATAAAAATTAAATATTCAAAAAGAAAAAATACATATCCATGAAGGTCATACCAGAGTCATCCCAGTCAGCATCCTCTGGCAATGCCAAGTCGATGTCCTCACGGAAATCTACCCCGGAGTAGGGATAGTCATCAATCATAACTATCTGCTCCTCTAGCCAAGAGAAGAAGTCCTCGCCAAAGGCTAGCCACTGAGGTCCCCCGAGGCATCCAGCATAGTCACTCCATCGAGCCATCCATGGCTCGGTAGGTGGATGAGGGCGCATAGATATCTGTGGACGCAGTAGTGGCACCCTCGCCAAAAAGAAAGTAACCAGGATGCTCCCATAGCCAAACTGGGTATTTTTCCCAGTCCTACACTTGTGCACTTGTTCTTTCATGTTGGACAACACTGCCTCACACCAGTTGAAAACTGTTCCTCCCATGCACTCTGCCGCAAGATTCACTTGTGTGCGGGATGCCTGATGCGGACTCATGCTTCCTGCTGCACGCGTGATAGTAAATAGTACGGTTTTCACAGGAAGATTTATGACCTCCTTTATGGCCACCTTCCCACTTTTCTTACTCGAACCCGCCTGGCAATATCGAGCAATCAAGTCATCTGTGCTTGAGTTTGAGGCTGAGTATCTAGTAAAGTTCACCCGGGATCCTCTTTTCGAGAGGCCCGTGAGGAAGTAAATATCCTCGAGTTGGATTTCAAGCACATGCTCTCCCACTCAGAAAGCTCTAATGTCAGGGTCCCACAATTGGATGAGATGAGTGAGAAGCTTGGGTTGCTGACGAATCCCTTTGGTTTTGAAGAACTTTAGCAAACCACATTCTTGCAATGCGGTCACGGTTGGTAAGCCATTTTCGGCTGCAAAATCATCCACTTCGTGCTCTCTCTCTTTACAGCTTACCATTTTGCTCCGAATAAGTTGCAAATCCCTGCAAAAGGTCAAACAAAGCAATTAGTAACTATTTAGCAACTTAGTTCCAGCAGAAAATTGGAGAAAATTTGAATTTTTAAACTCAAATTTCGCCTTTTCCGCGTCTGAGGGATATTCTACCGCGCGGCAGTCCACACTACCGCGCCTCGGTTTGGGCATACAGAGCGGTACTGTGAGACAGTACCGCATTTTTCGATAGAGCCCCCACACGGTAGTGTGAAGGGCGATTCTTGCCTAAAAGGGCTCGCTAAAAAATCAGATTTTTCCTGGTAAAAGCAAAAATTTCTTACATAAAATGAAAGAGGGGCTCAAGCACTCTTACCTGGCGCAGACGGCTGTCGAAATGGTGTCCCAGAACTCCCGGTATGGATCCTTGAAATCTTGCTCCTAAATGGGTGAAAATGTCTCCTTTGGGTAAAAAACACAAATGAATAGTAATTTCTATTTTTTACCATTCCTTATATAACATTTTTTCACATTTTTTTTAATTAATTAATTACTATTTTAAATAGTTGAAATAAACCCTTGTCCACATTTGCTAATGTCCAGTTTTTGAGCATTTATTGACAGGATCCTCGGTAAAAATATGATACATTCACACTGGTGTTTATTCATGGTTTGACCTTCATTTCGAGCCCACTTTATCTTTTTCGTGCTCTGGATTTAAAACTTGAAAAAGATTCCAAGCGCTTTTACACCCGTGTCGTGCTTGTCAAACTCGAGTAAACGGTGTCGAGTACGGTCAGCTTTACTCATGCTCGTTAAACAATGAGGAAAGTATTATCCTGGTTGTATTTTATTCTTTTTTCGGGCCAGAATAATTTAAAATTACGAAAAAGACCATAGGAGTCCATAGTTAAGCTCTTTTCAGACTCCTTAAAATTGAAAAGATTTCCAAGTGATCTTGACTCTTTCACACTTGTAAAAGTATTTGAAAGGTCGTCTATTCGGTGATAGGTTACCCCTCTTTCGGCCCGTCTAGACTATTTACGAGAAAGGTATACCTCAGTCAATCTCGGCTGGGAGAGTTCTCTCGGGAATTGTTTTACACTTTTTCGGGATCGAGGGACTAAATTTTACGAAAAAGTACATTATGGAGCTTCCTTTAAGTTTTTCAGGCTCTCTAAATATGAAAAACTACCGAGTTTTCCTTCCTTGGACTCGTTAAAATGTTAACATCGAAGGACCCACTTTGGGACGAACCCCTCCTTTCTCAGGTTCGTAAAACATGTGAGATTGGACTCATCCATGAGATGAGCTACATCGAGCATATGTTATCCTCTTCAAGCTCACAAAACAAGAAAGAGGTACTCGTCCATCATGTCGGGGAAATATGGGGGGATAAGTCAAGTTTATTTATGGCAGCTTGTCAGTCGTTACCTTTGAACATGGCATGTATCCGTCTCTTGTCTATATTGGGTATCCATTTTTCACTGGGTTATGGTCATCGTCATGAGTCGTCTCCCTGGCCACGAGCCTACTCATCCGATGTCTATCCTCTATTTGTCAATAATCCCTGCTGCCAAGTCTTGTTACATGCCGTTATATGTTCAAAGGGTTGCGTTGTTCAGAGTCGTTCATTGTGTCAGGCCTCCGCTGTGTCAGTACATACTCCATTGTTTCATCATCTTATCGTTCGTGCCGATTTCGTGTCGATGATGTGGGAAACATCATGGCCCACCTTTGACGAGTCTATTCCTGTCGACACCAAATCACTATCCGGGAATTAGACTTAGGAATCAACCATTAGTACCTTGGTACCTGCATGCCTCAATGGCAGGTTTCCTCGTGTTTGACAGTAGGTTCACATCATTGGCCTCTGATCAAGCAATCTCTCGGATGCTCGACATCAACTCATTCATTCGCATTTTGTTGAGATGTACTATTGATACCTTGGGAATCATCGTCATCATTGGTGATCTCCCTCGCATTTGTTAACGGTCCACATCATTGACCGGTAATCAAATGGTTTCTACCATGTTCGACTTCAACACCTTGTAATCACATGGTTAGATTCGTATCTTTTGCGATCGGGTAGAAGACCCTGGGCGCATCGTTGTATCTTGATTGCGTCCAGGTTGCGATGGGGATGTCCTTTGTATTGTCACACAGATCCACTTATTGTATTGGTCGTGGCTGTGTCATTATTGTCTCATGGATCTACGCTTGTTCATAGTAGCCATGGTCTGTCCACAGTCTATATCATTTCAGTACTCATGGATCTGCAATGTATTGGTTGGCAGCCATGCTTTGAGTCATTTGTTTCCGAGCATGGGAATGCCCGCCTCGGTGGTATATCTAACACTTTGTTTCTGTTTTAGCTCCTTGTCACTCTCCTCGATGCTATCTCTGCACATTATGTTCGCAAAGTCTTTCGGCCATCAGTCCCTTCTAACCTCACACTTTAGGGGGCATCTGTTATACCTCTATATTCCACAGTGTCGCATCTCCACCACAAACAGAGTTGACGACACTTTCCCTACTGTTTTAAACCATCCAGAAGAGACAGATGATGAGTCAACCTTGAAGGTGAATCTATCCTGACAATTTCTGACCCTCCTAAGACTTTATCTACACACACTACCGCGCCTTGCTAATTTGTCAAAACGCGGTACCAGACACTACCGCGCTATGCTTTTTCCCCAAAACGCGGGCAGTACCGCGTTGTGATAAGACTACAGCACGCGGTACTCTTTTAATATCCTTTTTCCCTTGGCTTGTGGGATTTTGGATTTTCGAAGATAATGGAAGATTGAGGTCCCTGATTCGATCTCAACTCATCTCCTTCGATTAGAAACCCTGATCCACTTATCTCTCCCTAGATCCACCCATCTCTCTTGTTGGTTAACCTCACCATTTACTATAAAAGAGAGGCATTCCATTGGGAAAGGGGAGGACTCTTGAGAGTACCAAACTTATGGTCTTACAGTATTGTGGAGATAGCTAGAGGAGAAGACACTTGGAGCTGGAGGATTGGCTTGGACATCAAGCACCTTTTGTAAGTATTCTTCAAGTTGTAATGGAATAACTTGTCTTGTTTTCCCAAATCATTTGTGTTAATTTTGTTTTAATGATATGATTTGTATCTTTCATAGATTTAGATTCTAACTCATGTTTCAGGTTGCTAGAGAATAGTGCATTCTTGTGTCTTGGCTCCATTTTTACAGGTTCATTTGTGAGGGCTTGGATATTGGAACAACTACAAAAACAAGCATCTGGATAGAAGGTCAGTTAAACTTCTTTTACTCTTTCTAGCATTTTAATCTTGAGATGTTTGTTAGATCTAGGGATTCGAGGTAGCATTTGTTTTGACTTGTTTCTTGCTTTAAAGTTAGTTTAAAGTCTGCTTTAAAGTTAGTTTAAAGTCTGCTTTAAAGTTAAGAGAGTTTTGGCTTATCCGTAGGACAAAATTCTACATAACAGTTTATCAAATCGATAACGAGAAAAATACAAAATGAGAGTCTTCACTAACCCAAAAGATCAATAATGAAGATTAACCCTTTCCCATACAAAATATGCCTTATTTATAGATCATGCCCGTAGGTCATGTCTTTACAGTTTGAAGGCTAAAATCCTTAGGTTTACAAAACTGTCACGGTTTTCCCTTAATCGGACTGCTAGCCTCTGGTAGCGATTATTCCATCGTGGCCTACCTCCAACGCATGCCTCACGTCGCTATCAGCCTTCCTCTTGCACACATGCCAACAGATCGTTTTCACTGAGCTGTTCTTCCTCTAACGGTCTCGTGCGACTGGTTCAGATAGTGGTTCTTTCACGTGTGTGACTAGTCGCTTTATTTCCTCTTTGCTCCTACCCGCCGCTTGGTACTCCTGGAGCATCTTTACCAAAAATAGACCGCCGCTGGTCTAACCGGAATCTATGCCGTCATCCATCCAACACTCTGCTTTGCCGGATCCACGTAGATTGGTCACACTGCAACGCCGTCTCCTCGCAGCACTGATCTTCGTAGCTCTTCCGACACTGCGCTGCGCACAACTTTGCAACATCCAAAACTTATACAAAGAATACTTCAACTGAACTGCGCTCAGCTCCGCAGTTCCAAAAACCTTGCTTGCTCAAAATGCCCCCCTTGGGTCAGGCCCAACAGGCCCCTAACACTTACATACATGTGGCTCTCCCCCGAGCCACCTACAACTTCTCCAAGTTGTTCCTCTGCCTGCAGAGCTAGCTTCACAGCGAACTCATTGTATGTGCCGATCAGCTTTTCGACTGCTTCCTTTCTGTCCTGCTCGACTTGCTTGATTGTTTCCAACATATCAAGTGTTATCTCTTCATCGATCTAACCTTCCACCTATTCTTGATTTTCGTGCAATTCTTTTAACTTCTCCTTGATCTCCTGCAAGATCGTGCTGGCGTCCTCTAGTAAGGGTTGCGATTTATCGCCCATTTCAGTCTCTCTTTCTCGAAGGCTTGCACTTCCTTCCTTAGCGCATTGATTTCTCTGTACTTCTGAAGCCTGTCTCTTGGTAGTAGGGCCTTCACTTTTGTATTCAACTGTTCCAGTTCTGCTTGCTTATCTTTCACAGCGTTCTTTACTTGCAGCAATCCTAGGTCCTCTTCAAGGGCGGTGAATGCCTTCGACGCTGCTTCCAACAGACTCTGGCACTTAGCCACTTCGGCAACAATACTCTCTGCTGCGGCCTTGAACTCATTTACTCTTAACTACTGCTGATCTAGTGGGGCCTGTGGGTTGATCTGTTTCGTTAAGGCAACAATCTTAGCTTCATGGATGATATCCATGTCTTTCATCCCTGTCTTAAGACTGTTAACTAGCTCGCCAATCTTAACGAAAGTGTCCGCGGCGTCTAGCTGTATTTCAAATTCTTCAATATCGTCTACGACCGAAGTGATCATGGAATCTAGTCTTTTCTGACTATCATGCTCATCCTGCAGTTGCATAGCTCTCTGCGAGCTAGAATCCTCCAAATTCCTATTAGTCGATTGCAGCTCAACTTGTCCTTTTAGTGCGTCAATGGTTCTCTCATGCATTTCTTTGGCAACCTGCAGATGCAAGTAATGTAAACCAGGTAGTGGTATCTTCACTAGATCGAGCTCCACACGCTCGACGTCCTTCGTGTCCAACAATAGTTGTTCTAGCAGTGGTAGGCTTACAGTTAATGGATTAAGGTGAACCACATGGGACTTCGTAGGCACAGTCATGGTTAGATGCTGCTCCTTTTGCTGCAAAGTTCCTCTGACTTCCCTTCGGACTCTGAGTCCTGCGGTAGGGGTAATCTTTTCTGTACTTCGTCAATTTTCTCCATAATACCCTGCAACATGGTCAGATTCGTCTGCAGACTTTTGTGAATCGCCTTGTCCTTTTTCTCCTTCTCAGTCATCAGATCTTCCATCGACTATATGACCCTTATCGCTATTTTTTCATAATCCTCATTGTGGAGGACTATGTTTGACTGGCTCTTATCAGCTTTCTGCTTCTTCCGCGCTCCCTTTTTCTGTCCTGGGATCTCAGGTTCTTTCCTTTTTCTCATCTCTTTTTCTTCAATGATAGGACATGGAATAGGTTTGTCCTCATCGGAGTCACTTGCAGCATCTACAACTTCCACTCGGAACTCGGCAGGCCATTCCCTCATGATATTATCAATATCATCTTCATACATGTGGTAGTTCCCTGCGAACCATTCCACGTTCCTCTTCTGTGCTTTTGCTGAAATGTGAATACTACGCATGTCAGCATAAAAATCAACAATGCGAATGTGCTTACTAGTTACCTACTTTGTTATCTGTGGCGTTCTCATGATTGCATCGTGTAGCTGGCTATAATATTGATAGAAAACCTCAGATGTCGCGTGCTGTCTCTACGAGTTCAGCTTTACCCAAAGATTTGCATAGCGGGCTCCTCTGGAATCATTGGTATCCGTAATTATACCAACATAATCCTTTGGCTCCTTCCTTCCGACGAAGGCGATCAACACGATTAGCCATGTATAGTGGAAATATCCGCCATTGATCCATGTGTCATTTAGTTCCTCCAGGAACTTGTTCAATAGGTATTGACACCAATTGAACTGCTCTCCCTCCGCAATCGCGACGCCAAGTAGTACTGCGCCCGTAGGTACCTCCAGTGGTCTGCGTTTTCTCAAAAACTTGCCGGCTAACAGCTAGGTGACAAACCGCATGGATTTATCATCTATGTCTTATGTCTGAAAGCCCCTCTTTCCTTTGACAACAGTTTGGGTTTTCTTCATCTTTGGCACGGTTTCTTTCTCCTTGCTTTTCCCTTGGAAAAAATGCTTCAGGTCTTTACCCCTTTTACTCAACCCAGTGACACGGTGGATGATGTCAATGGTCAGGTCGACATTTCGATCGAGCCACAAATATCCCTGGTGAATGCGTGCCATCAGTGTTCACACCACCAACTTCAGCTCCGGTGATCTATCAAAATGCGGGAGTCTGAGAAAATTGAGCAGTCCCGGCTTAACTACTCCTGATAACCAGCTTTCCGCGACCAAATTAAGTTCACCCTTTGCATATTTCTTCCAGCACATGTACTGGTCAGGTTGGAACTGTGGGAACCTAGGTCCATAGGGCTCCTCCTTCTACATCTGAAGCAGATCATAGTCTTCCCACTTACATTCTGGAATTTTACCCATCAAATTTTTTTTCAATGTCAACATGCTTTGAAATTGGCGAGAGCAGGATGTCGTATTTGGCGTTCTTCATTAACTTGAAGACCGGTGCGTCCAATGCACGTGGTGAAATGTAGTCTGGGGTCATTGTCAAGGGTATCTCCTTATCAACTATCGGTGACTTCTGTACTGTCGAATCCATTTGTGGTACCTTCATCCTCGGCCCTACTGGATCTTTTCCTTTATCTTGCATTTTTGGGTCGTGTCTCGGTGATATTCTTGATGCTTGACCTGGTTCTAAAACTCACTTCTTGGATGGGGTTCTCATTAACCCTTCAATCCCTCCGTATTGGAATACCTTCACAGTCTCCTAGATTGTGAATTCTTCTTCAATGGTGGACCACTCAGACATCCACTGGACAACTTCCACGGGGTTTCAGACAGCTTACTGAAAACAATTTGCAGAGTCGTGTGCACAGGAAAATTCTAAGTGTTTGGTAATGCCCGTGAGCCTGAATGCAACGTTACTTATAGGCGCAACTTGACCCCCTCCACGCCCCTTAACGGCTAGATGAGCATTAAATGTGGTATATGTTGGCCAAATCTAGTAGAATCTTCGATCCTTTCCTTCATAAACTCATTCAGAACGGCTATCTGTGCGTTAAATGCCCAAGCGATCGCTGGCAAATCACTGTATAACAGCTATTTTTCCTACCGACATAGTAACGGCTATTTTTCTGGAGTGTTGCGTCGAACTGCGCGACAGGTCATAATTTCTACTGCGCAGTTACTTTGCGGTGCCTAATTTCTTGCCTCTGAACTTAACATCTTTCCTCGTCTACTTGATCTTCGCAATTGCCTTTTGGACTTCGCAACTGTGCGGTTCTTTTTTTCTTCGGCGCAACGGCACATCTTAACAGTACTGCACGGTATATACAGTTTCCTCATCATACATTTCATACAGACTCTTTCCCATTTCTAGTGCCAAATTCCAACTGTACTTGGCACTTAGAAATTTCCTTCTTTCTGATCATCACAGATTCTGCGAAGCAGGACTATCTTGAGAGGGTTTTAGTCTGCTTCCATTAATTAAACCGGGTAAGTTATCTACTCCTAATGTGGCTAACTGAATTGCGCCACCATTAGTAACATGCACAACAGTATATGGGCCAAGCCAATGCATTTTAAACTTCCCAGGAAATTTCATGAATTTACTATCATGGAGGAGGACTAGATCACCTACCTGGAAAGACTTGTTCTTGATGTGGCGATCATGCCATGCTTTTTCTCTTTCCTTTTGCACTTGTTGGTGAAATCTTGCAATGAAGCGATCCTCTTCAATACCAACCAAATGTAGAATCCTTTCTTCCAGCGCGTCATGATCTTCCATTCCTGTGAATGCAGCTATTCTCAAGGTGGGAACAATGTACTCCATAGGCATAATAACTTCCTATCCATAAGCCAGTCTAAATGGTGTATGGACAACCAAATTCTTGCATGTGGTTCTGTATGCCCATAACACAGCGGGAATGCGCAGGTCCCAGTCATCTCGATTCACATTGCATACCTTGGTTAGTGCATTCTCCAGTACTTTATTGAATGCTTCAACTATTCCATTC
Organism: Larix kaempferi; assembly: GCA_027924585.1. Classification (NCBI taxonomy): domain Eukaryota; kingdom Viridiplantae; phylum Streptophyta; class Pinopsida; order Pinales; family Pinaceae; genus Larix; species Larix kaempferi. The sequence goes on from BSBM01000432.1 coordinate 2,459,414, forward strand.
ACCTATGGATGATAAGGCGTACTTCGTTGACGATGAATGCAGAATTATTCTGTCAATGCCTCAATGGCTCTGTTCAAAAAGTGAGTGCCTTGATCACTCATCAAATTCTTTGGGCATCCAAACCTGGTAAGGATGTCTTTGAATATGAACTGTGCAGAAGTACTTGTGCTACAGTCCTTTACTGGCTTTGATTCTACGCATCTGGTGAGGGAATCAGTTGCAGTAATTATGTACCTTGCACCAGTTCTCTTTCCCGGTGGGTTTATAGGTCCCACAAAATCAATTGCCCATTTTTCAAATGCCTGTAATTTCAACTGTGGATTCAATGGCATCTCATCTGTTCGCGATGGCCTTCCCATCCTTTGATGATAAAGCCACGCGGTTTGTCACCCAGCTGTTAGCCGACAATATTTTGAGAAAATGCAGGCCACTGGAGGTACTTGCGAGCGCAGTACTACTTGGCGCTGCGGTCACGGAGGGAGAGCAGTTCAATTGGTGTCAATACCTATTGAATGAGTTCCTGGAGGAACTAAATGACACACAGATCAATGGTGGATATTTCCACTATACATGGCTAATCGTGCTGATCGCCTTCGTCGGAAGGAAGGAGCCAAAGGATTATGTTGGTGTAATTATGGATACAAATGATTGCAGAGGAGCCCACTATGCAAATATTTGGGTAAAGCTGAACTCGTAGAGATAACACACGACAGTTGAGGTTTTCTATCAATATTATAGCTAGCTGCGTGATGCAATCATGAGCACGCCGTGGATAACAAAGCAGGTAACCAGTAAGTACATTCGCATTGTTGATTTTTATGTTGACATGCGTAGTATTCACATTTCAACAAAAGCACAGAAGAGGAAAGTGGAATGGTTCGTAGGGAACTACCACATGTATTAAGATGATATTGATAATATCATAAGGGAATGGCCTACCGAGTTCCGAGTGGAAGTTGTAGATGTCACAAGTGACTCCGCCGAGGATGAACCTATTCCATGTCCTATCATTGAAGAAAAAGAGATAGGAAAAAGGAAAGAACCTGAGAGCCCAGGACAGAAAAAGGGAGCGCGAAAGAAGCATAAAGCTGATAAGAGCCAGTCAGACGCAGTCCTCCACGATGAGGTTAATGAAACAATAGTGATGAGGGTCATAGAGTCGATGGAAGATTTGATGGCTGAGAAGGAGAAAAGGACAAGGCGATTCACGAAAGTCTTTAGACGAATCTGACCACGCTGCAGGGGATTACGGAGAAAATTGATGAAGTCCAGAAAAGATTACCCCTGTCGTGGGACTTAGAGTCCGAAAGGAAGTAAGGAGGAACTTCACAGCATCTAACCATGACTGTGCCTGCGAAGTCCCGTACCTTGATCCATTAACTGTAAGCCTACCACTTCCAGAACAACTACTGTTGGACACGAAGGACGTCGAGCGTGTGGAGCTCGATCTAGCGAAGATACCACTGCTTGGTTTACATTATTTGCATTTGCAGGTTGTCGAAGAAATGCATGAGAGAACCATTGACGCGCTAAAAGGACAAGCTGAGATGCAATCAACTAATAGGTAGTTGGAGGATTCTAGCTCACGGATAGCTATGCAACTGCAGGATGAGCATGATTGTCGAGAAAGAATAGAGTCCACGATCACTTCGGTCATAGACGATATTGAATAATTTGAAGTATAGCTATACCCCACGGACACTGTCGTTAAGATTGGCGAGCTGGTTAACAGTCTTAAGACAGGGATGCAAGACATGGAGATCATCCATGAAGCTAAGATTGTTGCCTTGCAGGAACAGATCAACCCATAGACCCCACTAGATTAGCGACAGTTAAGAGCAAAGTAGGTCAAGGCCGCAACAAAGAGTATTGCTGCTGAAGTGGGTAAGTGCCAGAGTTTGTTGGAAGCAGCGTCGAAGGCATCCACCTCCCTTGAAGAGGACCCAAGATTGCGGTAAGTAAAGAACACTGTGAAAGATAAGAAAGCAACATTGGAACAGTTGGATACAGAAGTGAAGGCCTTGCTACCAAGAGACAGGCTTCAAAAGTACAGAGAAATCAATGCACTAAATAAGGAAGTACAGGCCTTACGAGAAAAAGAGACTGAAATGGGTGATAAATTGCAACCCTTACTGGAGGATGCCATCATGATCTCGTAGGAGATCGAGGAGAAGTTAAAAGAGTTGCGCAAAAATCAAGAACAGGTGGAAGGTCAGATCGACGACGAGATAACACCTGATATGTTGTAAACAGTCAAGCAAGTCGAGCATGACACAAAGGAAGCAGTTGAAAAGCCGATTGGCACATACAATGAGTTCGCTGCAAAGCTAGATCCGCAAGCGGAGGATCAACTTGGAGAAGTTGCAGGTGGCTCGGGGGTGAGCCACATGTAATTGTTAGGGGCCTATTGGGCCTAGCCCAAGTGGGGAATTTTGAGCAAGCAGGGTTTTTGGAATTGTGGAGCTGAGCGCAGTTCAGTTGAAGTATTTTTTGTATAAGTTTTGGATGCTGCGAAGTTGCGCGCAGCGCAGCATCGGAAGAGCTGGGAAGATCAATGCTGCGAGGAGACAACGCTGCGGTGTGTCCAGTCTATGTGTATCAGACAAAGCAAAGTGTTGGACAGAAGACGGCACAGATTTCGGTTAAACTAGTGGTGGTCTATTATTGGTAAAGATGCTCCAGGAGTACCAAGTGGTGGGTAGGAGCAAAGAGGAAAGAAAGCGACTGGTCGCACACATGAAAGAACCACTACCTGAACCAGTCGCATGAGACCATTAGAGGAAGAACGACTTGGTGAAAGTGACTGGTTGGCATGCATGCGACAGGAAGGCCGATAGCGACGTAAGGCATGCATTGGAGCCAGGTCACGATAGAATATTCGCTACTAGAAGCCAACAGTTCGTTTAAGGGAAAACCGTGACAGTTTTGTAAACCTAAGGGTTTTAGCCTTCAAACTGTAAAGACATGACCTACAGGCATGATCTATAAATAAGGAATATTTTGTATGGGAAAGGGTTAATCTTCATTGTTTATCTTTCGTGTTAGTGAATACTCTCATTTTGTATTGTTCTTGTTATCGATTTGATAAACCTCTAGTGACGAACATTTTGTAAAGGCTCTGCAAGCTGTGTGCACAGAGGTCCATTGAGAGAGAAGAGAGTTTGTAGCTGAGTGCGCAGACATAGAACTGTTGTACCCTTCCCAAAGACTAATATAACAACAGTTCTTGTGGACGTAGCCTCCATCCGGGGGGTGAACCACGCTAAATACTGTGTAGTGTGATTGTTTGTATGTTTGCATTTACCTATTTGCTTACGTTGGATGCTTGGATTCTCATTTATCAGTTGGTGTGTTAATGATTTTATATGTATCCGCCATAGGAGAAAGATGGGAATGATATGTTAAGTATTGATGGAATGACTGAATGTTGAATGCTCAGTATTCCAAGTCTATGAAAGTATCAGTTCTTTGAATAATAACCTGTGTATGTAATGTTTAGATTGCATAACTCTTCGACGCACAGCACTGGGTGTGCGTAGCATTGTATGTTTCGTCTACTTGCATTTGTTATAAAGCTAATTAATATAAGGCGGTAGATGAATGATTAAGTGTTGAGTAAAGTCTTCAGTGGTTAAGTTTGGAATAGGAAGCGTATAAATCTGTTGCACTGTCCTATTAATTGTATCCTACCCGAACCGCGCAGCCCTTGGGTTGGCTAGTTGTGACGCAGTAGTTTGTAGAAGTGCGGACCGCGACGCAGTCCTCAGCTTGCAGCACAGGTCTGATAGTGCATTGAGCAGTAGTCTTGTCCAAACAACTCATCACTTCACTGTGGAAACCTGATTCCGTAGTGCCCCCATAGCTACACCTCAAGTGAGACCTCAGCATGTTCGCAGGTTGTTGCCGAAAGGGACCTTGAGAAGGGGTTTTGTTAGTTCCTTGAAATCACGAAGAACCTGGGTCTACATTGGGTGTTTTAATTATCTGCCATCAGGGTTCCCATGAATTACAGTCACACTAGGTTCATTTCAGTAGAACTAGGCATAGAACCCAACCATTTATACATGCAATGCCCGAGACGCTCCAGTAAAGCACGGTTTAAACCGAAATCCACCCATAGTATAACTCTGCGGTTGGAATATGGAAGGAATTGATGTTTTCCTAGTCATAGGTGCAGGGGAGACTCTCATATGAACGCATAATCGACTGAGGGCTTCAAACGTAGAAAGAATTTCAAGATACGAGTGGGATGAGTCTCTTGTCACAGACATTGAAGGATTCAATGAGTTCATTTACCCTTGTAATCGAGATTGAGGGATACCCACCGAAATTTGAAGGGGAATGCATTGCCATTCACCACAGAGCGAATTACATCCACATTCTGCACTTTGAATTAGTGTCTTGACAAATTGGGGAGTTCCAATGTAGACCCAGGTTCTTTGTGGTTTCAAGGAACCAACAAAACCCCTTCTTACCGGCCCTTTCGGAAACAACCTGTGAACAAGCTGAGGTCTCACCCGAGGTGTAGCTATGGGGGCACTGCGAAATCAAGTTTCCACAGTGAAGTGATAAGTTGTTCGGACATGACTACTATGCAGCGCACTATCAGACCTGCGCTGCGAGCTGAGGACTGCGCGACGATAGACTACGTCGCGGTCCGCACTTCTACAAACTACTGCATCTCAACTAGCGCACCCAAGGGTTGCGTGGTTTGGGCAGGATATAATTAATAGGACATCGCAATAGAGTTATACGCTTCCTCTTCCAAACTTAACCACTTAAGACTTTACTCAACTCTTAATCATTCATCTACCGCCTTAGATTAATTAGCTTTATAACAGATGCAAGTAGACAAAACATAAAATGCTGCGCACACCTGGTGCTGTGCGTCGAAGAGTTATACAATCTAAACATTACATACACAGGTGACTATTCAATGAAATGATACTTTCACAGACTTGCAATACTAAGCATTCAACATTCATTCATTCCATCAATACTTAACATATCATTCCCATCTTTCTCCTATGGTGAATACATATAAAAGCATTAACACACCAGCTGATAAATGAGAATCCAAGCATCCAACGTAAGCAAATTGGTAAATGCACAGTATTTAGTGTGGTTCACCCCCCGGATGGAGGCTACGTCCACAAGAATTGTTGTTATATTAGTCTTTAGGAAGGGTACAATAGGTCTTTGTCTGCGCACTCAGCTGCAGACTCTCTTCTCTCTTAATGGCCCTCTGCGCACATAGCTTGCAGAGCCTTTACAAAATGTTCTTCACTAGAGGTTTATCAAATCGATAACGAGAACAATACAAAATGAGAGTCTTCACTAACCTGAAATATCAACAATGAAGATTAACCCTTTCCCATACAAAATATGCCTTATTTATAGATCATGCCCGTAGGTCATGTCTTTACAGTTCGAAGGCTAAAACCCTTAGGTTTACAAAACTATCACAGTTTTCCCTTAACTGGACTGCTAGCTTCTGGTAGTGAATATTCCATCGTGGCCTACCTCCAACGCATGCCTCACATTGTTATTGGTCTTCCTGTCGCATGCATGCCAACAGGTCGCTTTAACTGAGCCGTTATTCCTCTAACGGTCTCATGCGACTGGTTCAGGTAGTGGTTCTTTCACGTGTGCGACCAATCACTTTCTTTCCTCTTTTCTCCTACCTGCTGCTTGGTACTCCTGGAGCATCTTTACCAAAAATAGACCACCGCTGGTCTAACTGGAATCTGTGCCGTCTTCCGTCCAACACTCTACTTTGCCAGATCCACATAGAATGGACACATCGTAGCACTGTCTCCTTGCAGCACTGATCTTCGTAGCTCTTCCGACGCTGCACTGCGTGCAACTTCGCAGCATCCAAAAATTATATAAAAAATACTTCAATTGAAATGCACTCAACTCCGTAGTTCCAAAAATCCTTCTTGCTCAAAATGACCCACTTGGGCCAGGCCCAACAGAATTATCCATTCATTTTTTGTTTACGAGTATGATTACACCATCCCTCCTTGCTTCCATCCACCATGACTTAATCCTGTAGTTTGAGCCAATCCTCTGCCTCTTAGTTGATTAGGGTGCATGCATAGGAACTTCATTTCGGTGTAGTCCACTACCATTGAGGGGAAATTAATTTGTAAGTACAGGCTATTTGAATTTGAGGAATATGATAATGCCACTATGTGGCATGTGCCCTTGCCCTTGAACCTAACCTTGGAAATTATTCCCCTACCTAAGTTTAAGGAACAACTACTTAAGTTCTCTTGTAACAAGATCATCTTGATCAATGAGCACTTGAATGATTTTTCAAATGAATGTCATAACATTGTTTCCAATAACAATGACACTTGCATGCACCTTTTTGTCAACTACCTCGAAGGGAGAACAATAAGCAACTTATTTGACCTTCCTCCAAAATCTTTCTCGACTTGGCCCAAACTCTGCTATTGGTTCAAATCTACCTATGGGCACCCCTCGAGCCCAGTTGATTTGTTGAAAGTTATAATAACTTAGCCTTTAACATGGGTGAAACCACAAGGGCCTTTAATCTCCACTTCACTAAAATTTACAATCAAATTCCTAAGGTTATCAGGCCCCATAACCAGACTACCCTCATTCATTAGTACAATTCCTTACCACCTTCTTATCGTCATCGATTGGAAGAAAAGCACATCAATAAATTGGGCTCAACCTTGCAGACTTGTTTATAATATGAGGATCAAATTCTAAGAACCAGTTTGCCTCTTAAGGATCCAAATAAGCAAGAAGATATGTCGGCTGTCTGGAAGTCAATTCAAGACATGAACAACCGAATATTGTCTGTCAAGAGAAAGGTTATTTCTGCAACTACTCCTGAATCCTCAATGCAAGCCTCTCCTTGAGTCTAACCTCCAAACTTCTAGTCTAAAACAATCATTTCCCATTCTTGGTGTAATTTATGCGAAGATCATCATGATGAAAACACCCGTGAACTTAGGAAAAACTCAAGGGGGAGAATATTTGGGAAAATACTAGACACAACCATAGCCACTATAGATTGCATCGATGAAAACAACGTCATGGTGATAAACATAAGGAGTTAATCTTATTGCTACAGAAACAAGAATGCTTATGAGTCGACTTCAAACTCACAAAAACCTTCGGGATTCGTTCCAAAACAAATAAGGTCCCACGCTACTCCTCACAACACCCAATAGACCTAGTCCTTGATCTCTTCTCCCTGTTTTTGAAAGTATAACATAGTCGATGAGTTGGACAACATAAAATATAGTGCCACTCTACTTGACTTAGCATCCACACTAGAAAAACGAGAGAACATAAAAAAAATTGACTAGGAAGGCACAACTAAGTGCACGAGCTCTTGCGGTGATCTCAAGTACCGACCTCGTCACTGAAGCTAAGGGACATGATTTTAAATAGGTTTTCATGACCATGAATCAATCTCAACCACCAACTAAGAACACTCTTTTCTATGTCTCCTTAAAAATCACAAACAATATTTCACGTTGTTGCTTAGTCAATGGGGGGTCCAACCCCAATCTTATGTCAAAAGTCATTACGGAAGAGTTGGGTCTATCTTGCACTAATGAGAATCCTAAAAAAATGATGGCTTTTAGTGAGAAATGACAAGCAACGATTGGTGATATCAAGGACTTAACCCTAGTCCTTTCCGCCCATCATGAATTTTGAATGACTTGCAATATCCAAGTATGATATGGCGTAAGCAATTATTCAATCATCCTTGGTTGTCACTGGCAAACCTTAATAGGTGGGTACATGTCCATGGGTGGAACACACATAATCACCCAAAAGGGGGCCAAGACCATCGTTGCACACCAAGAATACCTAATCTCCCCTTATATCAAAAGCCTCCCTAAGCCCCATGTCAACTACATAGAACCCGAGTTCGATATTTACTCTATCTTTGTAGAAGAGGATGCTTCATGTCCTCATGAACAACTTATTGATTCTTATGACCACCTTTGGAATATTCAATTTGATAATGCTTGTTCTGGGGAAGGTAATGGTGTTGGCATCAAGTTGTACTCACCTTTGGGGAAGGTACATAACTTTTCTTTTAGATTGAATTTCCCTAGTATGGACAATGTGGCTGAATTTGAATCCCTTCTATTAGAATTAGAAAATTCCATGAAATTTTTTGGTGACACATAATTGGTCATCAACATGGTCAAAATAATTTATACCCCTTCCAATACACTCCTAAAGTTCTATATCTAGTTGGTTTGGGATCTCCTTCCAAAGTTTTTGTCTTTCAGTTTGACTTTTATCGAGAGAGAGATGAATTACGTCGTCGATAAGTTGTTAGACCTCTTAATCCTAAGTTCTAAAGTCTAAGTATTTTCTAGGATTAAATTTGAGAATAAATTAGTTTATTTAGAATTTTTGGATGAGGATAGGGTTTGTTTTGTAAAGGACAACTATCATACTCATGTGATTGATTGTCTTCCTAGTTTTTAGTTTAGGGATATATACAAACATGCTCTCTTCTCAAAGTGAGGCTGTGTGTGTTATGTTGATAAGAGGATCGATGCGGAATTGACAAAGTGAGGCAATCTCCACATCGTCAACACTATCTTTTCAAATTTGTAGACCAGAGCTAGAAAAAAAATATGATTTCGCAGCCATTGTTGTAAAAAGTTGATTCAATCTTTAATCATTCATTTTCAGACCTGTATGTTTGTAGATATGAATTTGCAAGATTCAAAATTTGATTAGCAATAGTTCTACTTGTAAATATGCGAGATCTGAAAGTTTCATTGTAGATCTGAATTTGCAAGATTGAAAATTTGATTATCAATAGTTCTACTTGTAAATATGCGAGATCTGAAAGTTTCATAAATATATCTCATAGACAGTTGCAAATTATTTGAAGGACTCGATTTGTTAAAAATTGTTTTGAATCTCCTTAGAACAAATTATTTTGTTATAGTGTTGTATATTTAACATAATATACAACCATTCACGTGATTTATTCGCAGTGAATTTGTATTCATAGTGACAGTTACTATCTCAACCATTGGGATCCAGGACGTAAAGCAAATTAAAGTGAATTTTTTATTTGAAATTCCAAATCTCTGTAAATCTGTAAATTATCAGTTTAAAAGGTGTAAATTGTAAGTCTAGATCCATTCATTGTGTTTATGAAGAATTTGTGTATTTGTATTTGAGAAACAACGATTCGATAAAATTTTGCAACAACGATCCCTCTCATCATTAATCCCCTCAACAATTCATCTCAGCGATCCAACTCATGTGATCTGGTGCAAATTGTGACCCTCTCGTGGCCTCTGCATGTGATCTGATTCTCACGTGGCCTCCAAACGGTGCCTATCCGAGTTCCAGATCTTAATCAAAGCCTCCACACAACCTCCAATCGGTTCTCTCCATGCGGGCTTGAAATAGTGTGAGCCTCCAACAAATTAATCTCAAGACCACGGATTGTATCACAGAACGATCTCCAGTGACAGTGACCTCCAATGACAACGATATGGTGATAGATCTCTCTTAGTGATCTGTTCTGCATCAAGTTGTTTTTCCCAACGATCTCGTCTAGGAATCGATCTGCCTACATGTTGATTCAGCCTCCAACGATTTGCCATCATCGAGAACCCCCGATCCAGTAGAAGTATTCACATAATTTAGTTATCCAACAATCTAGTGCGATCTCGTGCACTTATAAATCGATGAAATTTGCTCATTTTTCACTCAACAATTTGATGTGATGCAAGAATTATTTGTACCTCCACACAATAATTGTTGTTTTATGCTACAATTTTCTATGCAACAAGTAATCCTTGTTTGATAGATGCTACCAGCCTAGATCCAAATCCTATGCTTTATCAAGCTCCCATAGGGATCAAATCTCTCGAGTGCAAACCTCTCCTCGAAAAGCTCCTTGAGTGCAATACCTGAGAAGAGGTTTGCACTTCGGGAGATTTGATCCCTCTTATGTCTACTATAATATATTTTTTACTTCTTTATTTTATTTCTTATATTTCTACTTTTTATGTCAGCTATACTATTTTTTACTTCTTATATTTCTAATATTTGTTTTACCCATTGTTGAAATCAATGCAACCATGTTTTTTTATTAAGGTTCAAATCCCTTCTATTTTTTCTATTTCTTATGTCGGTTATAGTATTTCTTTTACTTCTTTTGTTTCTACTTCTTATCAATGGTCGACAAAATATCAACAAACGTTACAAGATCTCCCTCATATTACTACTTTTTACTTTTTATTAGATGTAACTTTACTCCACAAACGTTACAAGATCTCCCTCATATTATTGCTTTTTACTTTTTATTAGATGTAACGTTACTCCACAAACGTTACAAGATCTCCCTCATATTATTGCTTTTTACTTTTTATTAGATGTAACGTTACTCCACAAACGTTACAAGATCTCCCTCATATTATTGCTTTTTACTTTTTATTAGATGTAACGTTACTCCACAAACGTTACAAGATCTCCCTCATAATGGGCTGTAGAACGCCTCGGCGCAATAATTTTCGACGTAGAAAATGCTGCAACAACCTTCCTTCCATGTGATTTTTTTTTATCAGAAGAAAAAGAGTTTCTTATATTTTTCTTGTTTGATGTTATAATTTTCCATGCAGCAAATGGTGCAACAACCTACCTTCCTTCTATGTGATTTTTTTTTTATCAGAAGAAAAAGAGTTTCTTGATATTCATAAGTTTGAATCAAAGATAAGTACACTTTTTTCTTGTCCTTGGGACAAAGGTCTAGTTGACCACAAAAATACAATAGTTCATCAAATTCAAAATAACAATAAGAAACAGTAATCTTTTCATTCTTGGGATTCCTGTCGAATATAACTACTAAAATCAAGAGTGTAATATGAAATTATGCAAACTAGTAAGCACTTTTACAACAAAATAAATATAAAGCCCTGCATCAATAGATTTGAAGATATTCTTCCTTGGATATAATGTTGTTTTGATAATAGCCAATGTGTGCCCAACCTTCTTAAGTGATAGTCCTCTCTTTGATAGATTATCTGCTTGTTGATAGTAGAACCTGACTATGTGTAAAAAGCTTATATCCTCAAAATATTTGATGATGTCCAAAACCTATTACTTCCAATATGACAAAATTGGAACATGAAGACCTTGAGAACACAACACCCAATCTATAATGACTAATGAATCACCATATATCAATATCCTCTTGAGATTTTCCTTTTTTCCAAGTGTAAGATCCCCCACAGGGAAAGCAATTCCGCCCGGGTATTACTACCACCACCACAGCCAAAATGCATCTCCACATAATGTCCTTGATCAATAATGATAAGGCATCCTGCTCCGCATCTGTCTATTTGGGCCGCACCTTCAAAGTAGCCCACGAGAGAATTAGGGGAGTGAACTGGGATCTTCCATGAAACTGAGTGACCAACCATTTCAATTTCTGAGTGATATGAAACAAAGTGTGATATGTAGGAAACAACCCCGATCAGAGAAAAAGATGTATCATCGAATATAATAGTGTTTCTATATCTCCACAATCCCACATAAAGAATAAGGGAAAATATATAAGCTTACTATGGATCCAGTTCCAATGAGCCAAACAGGAAATTAATGACCCAACAGGCCACCGACCATGGACTCTGAAGTAGAACGTGATCTCATCCCACATCTGGAGAGAAATGGAGCACCGAGCAAACATATGATCCGACGTTTCTTCAGCCATGAAGCAAAATGGGTAGCAAGAAGGACCAATGCCACTTCTAAGTCGATAAACCTCTCCAGTTAGCAAACTACTATTCAATGCCAGTCGTGAGAAAATATTGATTTTGACCGGGATATTCCAATGCCACAACTTTGAATGCCACCAACTGGTTGTATGATATTGTCCATTCTCTACAATCGCCTCGTATGCCTTCGGAGTGGTAATAGTCCCATCGCCATTCCTGTATGCCCAATATAACTGAGCCATTTCTTCATTTAGTATGATACCAACGTGATACAAATTATGTATAAAATAATCCCACTCAGATGCTACAACACCAGACATATTTAAATCTCGAGAGTTGAACCAATAAGACCGAGTAGACCTCGAGACCTGCTCGCACCTAGAATTATTCAAAAAAAGACACCATTATGATGTAATGCCCGCATTTTATTCTCAGAGAGGCCTAAATGTTGTTGAGCTCCAAGGATTGGGTCCACTCCCACCCTTATTTGAAAACCGTTTCCCACGCACCATGACAACTAGCTCAAGGTGGGTCAGCCGAACCTTCTTGCTTAACAATAACACATGACACACGAAGCTGACAAAAACTCAGTGTAAACAGGATGCCAGAAGCTGGCTTCTATTACTTCAAACTTATTAAAATGCAAATTACAAATCAAATGTAAACAACTAACTAGTCGGCCCCAGCCTGATACAATATACATAAGTAATGGTGTGTTCCCTCTGTGTGCGATCTTCTTCTCCCTCTCACGTGAAAGTTTTCTGAGTTTTTCAGCTTGCTGGTTTTATGTCAAGTTTTCATAGTTTAATGCCCAACCAGTTTCTCATGAAGGCTGGAAATTACTTATAAATTTTCAAACAATTAAAACACGCTGAAAATCATATTTACAGGCAGAAACTTAAATACACATGCACGCCATAAAATATTTCAGACACAGAAAATTTAGCCAATGGCCTTGGAAAAACCCCCATGGGAAAAACCAGTCAGAGAGAGAGAGATTTTTATTTCTTCAGCAATATTTCAGTACAATAATTTTTTGTCAAACGTTTACTTATCTCAACCAGAAAATCCACCCACAGACTACCTCGAAATTAGTGTTGAACATGCATCGATTTTTGTGCAAATATGGACCTTGAAATTCATGCTGAAAGAAGGATAGAAATCTATACACCTCAATTTTTGTGCTGCACTTTTTATTGAAATCCGTGCTATACCTTTCTCGATTTCTGTGCAAACCTGTCTTGGGAAATGTGCCATGTCAAGTGCCTCAAAATCTGTGCAAATCTATCCTCGGGAAATGTGCCTAGTTTGCTACCTTGAAAATCGAGCCTACTATTCTCGGGATTTATGCCCAGAACTTGCCTAGAAAACCGTGTTTCCTTCTCGGGATGTGTGCCCAAAATTCTTTCCTTGAAATGTGTGCCCAGAATCTGTACTATACAATCACCTTGGGAAATGTGCTGATAATAAATGCCGCTCCTCGAAAATCGTGCTGGTCATTAATGCCCTGAACCCTCCTCAAAATTCGTTCTCTTGCTCTCCTCTCTCTTCTCCTTCACTCTCATCTTAAGAATGAATCTCTTTTGCCTCCCTTTCCCTTTTTGACAAAACCCTAGGTGAGTGAAGGGACACTCAATCCAATGGCTGAGATTGGATGAGATCTATGGATGAGATTAATTGCTCATTAAATTCTCATAAAAGTAATTTCACTCACTTAAATTTATCAAAAGTGACTTTAGAGTCTAAAGTCACATTAAATATTTTTCTTAAGTCATTTAATGCAAGGGTCACTTTATTTCCCCCTTTAAGTGACTTAGGCAAAAAGTCACTAGGGAAAACACTTCCTAGGTGTTAACACCCAAAAGTGCTCACTAGCTCATTCCCTTATTCACATCACCCATTTGCCCTCTTTTTCCACCATTTGAGCCTCTAAAACCTTCAAAAGGTCACCAAAAAGACCATAATACACATTTTTCCCCTCAAAATATGTATTTTTCCTCAAAATACCCTAAAAAAGGGTCCAAAATTCCCAAAAATAAATTAAAAGGGAATAATATTCAAAAAATATTCAAAAAAGGAAAAAGGGAAAAAAAGAGACCTAAACCATAATGGTATTCCCCATCACAAAAAAACTATAAAAATGTGATAGGGGCTCCTCATTATTCATCCACATTTCTTCCTATCCTTATGCTACCAAATTCCCTTTGAGAGCCCTTGCCTCCCATTTCGAGTTTGAAGATCCCCATTGAAGCATTGGAGAAGAAGAGACCATTGGACATTGGAGCATCTCAACCTTGGAGCTACTCAAAACTCACCATCCTCACCATTTGAGGTATTACAAAAGATCAAATTTTTTAATTTCTTGTTTTTCTCATAGATCTTATTGCTTATGTTCTTAAATCTAGTTTTTTATTTCTTTGCACATGTTAATGTTAGATCGGATTACATTAGTTTTTACTTTTACATTGAGACTGCTGCTACCAGTTAGCAGGTGCATTCTTGCACATGCTTGGTTGAAAAATCAAACAACAGTTTTTGGTGACTCCGCTGGGTTTTGAACTTTAAATCTTTGCTTTAGATCTATATTTTAGTTGTTTTTCCCCTTTAAAGGTGTAGATCTGCCATACTAGTCAGCCTCTTCATTGTTGTTCTAGCCTTTGGCCTGTTCTGTAGCTTAAAACAACCCAAAATCTCAATTTTTGGGTTCGTTTTTCGGTGACTTTTTCCGTCCATACATCGCGACTTTCGAATCCACTGTCGCACTGCGCATCGCAACCTCGTGTCGTTTTTCCGCACGACCCATTGCGGCTGTACGCATGTTTTCCACATGGCCCATCGCGACTGTTTGACTATTTTCCACGTTGCCCATCGCGGCTGTTCGGCTTTTTCCCGCGCGGTCCATCGCGGCTATTCGCCCTTTTTCCGCGCTGCACATTGCGGCTTTTGCCCATATCGCCGCGATCCACATCGCAGCTTTTCGCCTCACAGTCGCGATATTTCCTGTTTCGATTCGACCAATTTTTTCCAAAATTTTGCCCAATTGAGCCATTTTTTCCAGCCTTCTTTTCTGCAAATTTTGACAGCCTAGTGTTTTATTATTGTAGTATTATTAAATTATTTTCTGTTATATGCTTTACTAATGTTTTTGAAAATTTTCAGTTAAGTGAAAGAAAGATTTGTTCAGTATTTTTCAGGTTGTAAGTTTCATTACATTGCAAAGTTAGAATCATATTTATGAATTGCTCAATATTTTGCCCACGAAAAGTTTTTAGAAATCCACTTATTTCTGCATATGTTATTTGCTTTACCTTGAAAATTGTGAAAAATCAATATTTTTTGAAAGAGAAAGCATTTACATTTGGAAGCGTCTTTCATTTTTCGCAAATTGAAATCATTATTGTAGTTTGTGATTAAGTCGCCCATGCGAGGCATATTGATTTGGTATACAACCACACCATCACACAATCTGTCACAATAATTTCAAGTGAGCCTTAAAAATTACCTTAACTCAACCAACATTCTAACCCCATTTGGGGAACACAAAAAGAACATTGTAGTTAGGTAGGACTGAGGGGATAAGTATCCAAATAACACCCCTCACTCACTTACATGTTAAGACATAGTGGTTGACATTTAGGGTACCAAAATCCCTTATTATTTGTTGACATGGTTTAAAACCAATTCGTCGGGAGGGCCTCTCCGTTAGGAGGGTTGAAGTAGCCAGATTGGTTCCGGAAGCCTGAGTGGAATACCACAATCCATTTAGTATCCGAAGGATACCTACTCGTTGTTCTCGTTGTACCACCTTTATGGGAGTACAACGGTGATAGAACAAGAGTTGCAGATTCACCCAACCAAACGTGTCATGAACGGGGTATCTTAGTGGCCAAACTTATAGGATTGTCTACCCGGTGTCCCTCCCAGTAGGGGGATATCTAGCCTTTGATTCTACAATTTATATTGTCTGAATTGGATTTCATCACCTTGCAGAGGATATACATTGTTGAGTCATAATACTTTTTAGTTAGGTGTTTGCATGCTCCATTGCCTCCCTTTGTTCAGTGAGTACACCTTTTTCTATTTTTATGAGCCGTTTGCATGTTGGTTCTCTGACCACATTTTTTTTGATTGCTCCACTTACTATAGCATAGCTGTTCTAGTAAGTGTTTTGAGTTTGGTTGTTGGCCTGAGTGCCATTTTTTTTTATGCTCCCCTCTTGCACGCATGGTTGCATTAGGGATTTCGAGCTTTCCACTCATCCCACCTAGTAGATTTAATTCACAACTGTCACCATTGAGTCCCTGAGACATTCTCGATGTTTTTGGGGTGAACCCCTACAGTACGGTTCCCTTGAATCCACACGTCATCAGCACGGAGCCCCGTCATCCGATTCTGACGTGCCTCATTTCACATCTGACTCTGAGGCAGAATCCAAAAATCCCGCATACACCGCACCCACTAGCCCCATGGCTAGTTCGCATTATGACAACTTTTTCACAGGGACTATTGGTGGAACATCATCCACCCCCACCACCACAACGGCCACCATGGTCGCCACAACTACCACACCTCCATTAGGTATGCCTAACATGGGACCGCTGCCCAATGTTGGACCCCCACCTAACCTAGGCATGCCCACTATGGTGACTATACCTACTATCCCCGCTACCACTCAGATTCCAATACCTCTTGGACATCTTCCCAACCCATCTGTGACTCCCGTTGCACTTAGTGGTGCGGGTCCCTCTGTTAACACCCAAAAAGTGCTCACTACCTCATCTACCCCATTACATGACTCATTTGTCCATATTTCCTACCATATTAGCCTCCAAAAGGCCAAAAAGCCTCCAAAAAACCTTAAAATCCCATTAAAAAGCCTCCAAAAGGCCAAAAAACCCCTTTCCCCCCCAAAATAATCCAAAATTCCTCCAAAATAGCAAAAACCCTCTAAAAAGGGAATAAAAAATATAAAAAAAGAGGAAAAAGAGGGAAAAAGGAGGAAAAAACCCTATACAACTGACCTAAACCATATGGTTCCCAAAACCATGGGCCAACACTCCACCACTAAAAACCTATAAATAGGTGATGGAGGCCCTTCATTTCATATCCACAGTCAAATACACCCTTACTCTGCCAAAATCACTCTTGAAACCCTAACTCTCCCTTGAGCTACTTTCACCCTTGAGTGCCCCTTTGGCCCATTTCCAACCCTTTGGAGAAAGAGAAAGGAGCAAAGCTGGAAGCTTGGAAGCAACCCTCTTGGACTGCTGCAAGAGCTCCACCAACCTTCACATTGGAGGTATAATTAATACAAAAACCCTTTTTATTATCTTGTCTTTTCTGTTTTATGCACATGTTTAGAATAATTACCATTTTAATGTATTGTCTTTCATTTAATGTTTTTCTGAACTGCTACTAAGGAGTCCCTTCTCCTTAGTAGGTGCTCATTTGCACAAGCTAGGGTGAAAACCCTAGCTACAGTTTTTGGCAATTCCCCTTGTGCTCCTTTGAATTTCTGGTTATAGTTTAAAGTTTCAAACGTTTTCAATTTTCTGCAATATTTTACTGTTTTTTCCCTTCGGCTATCCCTTTCGGCTACCGTAAACCGCGTCTTTTACCTCCTGCAGTTGCGTTTCGACCGCATCTTTCAGGCATTTACCTGCGATCCGACTGCGGCTCTCAGACTGTTTCCGGCGACCTACCGACGGTTTTTAGTTTGTTACCTGCGATCCGACCGCGGTTATTAGCTTGTTTGGTGCGGTACGACTGCGGCTGTTAACCCTTTTCCAGCGACCTGCCTGCGGCTTTCAGCCATTTTTCTGCAACCCGCCGGCGTCTTTCGACCATTTTCCCGCGTCTCGCTTGCGGCTTTTAGCCATTTTTCTGCAACCCACCTGTGTCTTTCGGCCTTTTTCCTGCGTCCCGCTTGCGGCTTTCAGCCATTTTTTTGCAACCCGCCTACGTCTTTCGGCCTTTTTCCTGCGTCCCGCCTGCGGCTTTCAGCCATTTTCCTGCAACCCGCCTGTGGCTTTCGACCTATTTCCCGCGGTCTGACTGCATCTTTCGGCCAAGATCCTGCAACCTGTCTGCGACTGTTGGGCTGTTTCCCGTGGTCCGACCACCCAGATTTGCCACAGACCCGTGGTCTGTTTTCTACACTTTTTTCACTGTTTTGAACCTAGCACTTTGCTGCAATATTTTCTGCACTTACACAGCCATCTGTCCTACCTGCAACCATCCTTCCCTACAGCCTTTTCTGCAGTATTATTTCTATTCCATTTATAGAATATTTTTTAAAATTTCAGCATTTTACTTGAAAAAGAGAAAATTTTGCATTTCAAAGTTTAAATTCTGTATTGTTATTTTTAGTTAGAAAGTTGCCCACCCCGTGGCACTTTTACTTGGGTTCATCATCTCACACGCACACACTCTGTCACCTAATTCAAGTGAGCCCTAAAACACTACTTAACACAACCAACATTCTAACCCCACTTGGGGAAGACATAAGAATTTTTGTAGTTAGGTAGGATCGGGGGGATAGGCATCCAAATAACACCCCTCGGTTGCTTACACTTGAGACATAGCTGTTGTCCATTAGGGAACCAAAATCCCTTAGTATTTTTTGGCACGGTCACAACCAGTTTATCAGAGTGCCTCTCCCCTAGGAGGGTTGAAGTCGCTAGACTGGTTCCGGAGGCCTGAGTGGAATACCGCAATCCATTCAGTAACCGAAGGCTACCTTTCGCAGTTCTCGAGGTATCACCCATATGGGGATACCGCGGCGATAGAACCAAATGGCAGATTCACCTTTTCTGGATGTGTCATGAACGGGGTATCTTAGTTGCCTTTCTTCTAGGATTGACTACCCGGTGTCCCTCCCGGTAGGGGGATATCTTTAGCCACTTGGATCTACTATCCATATTGTCTGACTTGGATTTCATCACCTTGCAGAGGATATGTCTAGTTGAGTCAGAATACTATTTAGCTAGGTGTTTGCATGCTTCCTTACCTCCTTTTGGTCTAGCGATTCCACCATTTTTATTTTTTAGGAAACCTGCTGCTTGTTGGTATTCTGACCATTTCTGTTGATACTCCACTTATTGTAGCACAGCTGTTACAGTAAGTGTTTTGAGTTGGTTGTTGGCCTGAGTGCCATATTTTTTGAGCTCTCCTTTTGCACACTCGGTTGCATTAGGGTTTTTGAGCTGTTTTTCACTCAACACACCCCCCAGATACTTGACACCATCTATTACCATTGAGTCCCCGAGACATTCTCGACGCCTCCAGGGCGAGCCTCCACAGCACGGTTCACTTGACACCACCCGTCATAGACATAGATCTTCATCACTTGATACCACTCATCATAGATCTCGAGCCTTGTCACTTGACTCCACTCGTCAACGGCATAGAACTCCATCACCCGAGCTTGACGCCCCTTATTTTACCTATGATTCTGAGGCAGATTCCGAGAACCCCATTTACACTGCACCAACCAGCCCCATGGATGGCGTGACTTCCACCCCTTTCTTTGTAGGGACCATTGGTGGAGCATCCACCACCACACCAGCTACCACACCTGCTTTGGGTATGCCCTCGATGGGGCCCACATCTACCATTCCTATCACTGCACCCATTCTAGTAGCTGGCATACCTATCGCCACTCCATCAGTGACTCACACTACCCTTGGCGGTGCAAGACCGTCCCATACCACTTTCGTCCCTCCACTTGGGGGCAATATCCCAAACCTAGCCCCTCCACTTGGGGGCATTGGCCCCAACATGGTCACACCCACCAGTATGTCACATCCTTCTACTAGTTTTCCATTCATGGCTAGCCTCAAACTTCCTGACCTAGCTAGACTGACTAACGATCCCATCAGACATGACCCTGTGTGGCCTCACATGCCTACCAAGCTCCCCTCCGACATACCTAAGTTTGAGGGAAAGGCAGGTGAGGACCCCCAGAACCAAATTATGTCCTTCCATCTATGGTGTTCCTCCAACTCCATAGTGGACGACTCTGTCCGCCTCCGTCTGTTACAGCGCACCCTCACTGGCTCTGCAGCTAAGTGGTACATCGAGCAGCCCCATGGGACCCATGCCACCTTTACCTCCCTTGCCTCGACTTTCCTGCAGTTCTTTCAGTTACCTGTCCGCTATGACGCGGGAGTTGAGATCCTACTGTCTTGCAGACAGAACATGGCTACCCACATCACTGACCACATTCATGAGTGGCGTCGATGCCGCAACCTCTGCAAAATCAAGTTAGACGACCGTATCTTCTTAGATTGGTTTTTAAAATCCCTACTTCCTGTCATTGCCAAGGATGTGGCATCCGAACGACCCGAGTCCGAAGAAGAGGCTATCCTCAAAGCCCAACAATTTGACCTCATTTACGCCTAGTCGGGTTATCTGTATACCATCATACCTGACACCCCTCATGGCGATTCCTCCCAACACGATGCACCAGGGGCATCCTATGCCGCATGTTTGTGTCAGAAATTGTTACTAAGGCTAGGGTAACAAGCCAACACAATCTCAAAAATAAAATCAATCCAAACTAGGTTTTTTAGGGTTTTGTTTTGTAGGTTTTGGTTAGAAACTTCAAGAGCATAAGGGAATACATTCAACAGATAAGTAAAAACTAATTCATATACATATATCCATGAAGATGCATATATATCTCAAGAATCCAACAAAAGACTGCAATGAAGTT
The DNA here is from genome assembly GCA_027924585.1 of Larix kaempferi. Taxonomy (NCBI): domain Eukaryota; kingdom Viridiplantae; phylum Streptophyta; class Pinopsida; order Pinales; family Pinaceae; genus Larix; species Larix kaempferi. The sequence goes on from BSBM01000432.1 coordinate 2,479,880, forward strand.
CATACAATAAAAGACAAGCACCACTGGAAATTATACCTAAAACCAGAAATGAATTTGTCAATCAAGAAACTGTATAAGTTTAAAATGAAGCCAACACATATCAGAAGTGGAATAAGGAGTCATATATTCATAGTTTCATAAAAAATGCAATATGAGAGTTTGCAATACTTAGCAGTGAACAAGTCTGGATGAAAGCACAGTTTGCAGACCTCCTCTAGCTCTCCAAAAATTCGAACGCTTACAATGTCTTTTCTCCCCCTTTTATCATTACAAAGACCTCATTCTATTTCCCCCTCATTAGGTCGAAATTCAAACTTCCTAGCAGTTACATTAACTAACTAACTCAACTGATTGACTAAAAATAGCAAATCGGATTCCTGGCAAATGTGGCGAATTTCTGGAAAATAGGTGTCAAAGAAGCTTCCATATCTCTCAATTGGTAACACCTGTGTAAAAACTGAGAGAGGTTTTTGTTAATGGGTCTGTTATGGACAAAAACCTCTCTTGGTTTTTCAAAATTCATCTCCAATTAATCAGAATCGGCCCCGCAAAATGAACACTAAAACAGGAAAATATTAAATGTTTAAAATCCCTGGAAAATAGGCTGCAAAGATTAAACCGAATCTTTCAAACCTTGACAGCTGTTGCAAAACCGAGAGAGGTTTTTGTAGATGAGTATCTTAGAAACAAAAACCTCCTTTGGTTTTCAAAAATTCCTTTCCATCAGCTCGTGGTCTTCATTTGACTTCAATAACTCAAAACAGGAAAAATAGGGCAGAATTCTGTCTCTACTGCCTCCTCTTTTTTTTTTTATGTCAGCTAGCAGCTTCATCCATGTCTCTCACACTGTAGCATTCCTTTATTGCCATATCAGACTTCTCCTGTAGCCGTTTCTCATCGTTGACAGCCATCACAAAGAACCATAAACTTGAAACTCTTTTCCCTTAGAATGATCTGAAAATTGCAGCTACTCTAGATAAAGAATAGATGCATATGCATATAATGAATATAAATGACGGTAAGAAATATGTGACTGAATCAATTTATTTTGTGAAATCGTGGATCTTCCTGGCTTAAGTCCACCTCACAATCTTATATCCTCCTTATCTGTATCAAAATCCAGTTCCAGGATGCCATGATCATTAAGCCAAAAGTTGTAAACAATAACTTTTGTTCCATGAGGACCAATGTCCTCAAACTGTTTCAGAAGCTCTGTTTCTGTAACATAGGGAGACCAACGATTGATTGTGTTCATGATTTTTGTCCAAGTATCTTCAATGCTGCGAACTAACATTCTTGGTGCTCCATGATCTGATGGAAACTCAAAATCAACCATTGGAACAATGATGTTGTCCTTTCCATTGTGGCAGATTTGAGTTGAAACCCAAAATAAATGTGGGCTGTTGAATACCACTAGCATGGGATTTCTAAGCAATGGACGCTGTCAAACATGAACATTTGCCAAATCTCTCAATAGCATTACTTACATTTTGAAATTCAGCCTGAAGCTGCCATCGCTTTAACTCCAATGTATCAAGCGATTCATAGATCTTTACATGGTCGTCAGCATATGCAGCCACCAATTTCAATCCTGACACATAATTACCAAACTGAATATCCAGTGCCAACAGTGGTCCATCTAGAAACTGATAACACAACCTCCATTTACATGATTCAAAATCTGTTTCAACTTCCTCCCACAGTGAAATAGTTTGCTCAAGAATGCATACAAAAGTAGCCCAATACTTTGAGTTGAGGAGCTTCCACTTCTACATGAATTATATTTTGTTAACTGAAGCTCTTGGAGTACTGCAAGCCATATTCAAATCATCCACAGCTGGCCTATGCATTTTAGCTAAAGGGGCCATTGTTTTATGCGCTGCTACAGATGCTCAAAATCGTTGCCTTTGTGTTCACGATGACCACGCTTCCCTCACAATGCAGAAGCACCTGTTTTTATGATAATTCTTTAACCAACACGCAGTAAACACTTCACAATAAATGATTAGTCATTCACATACTGCATCCTGATTGAAATCCATTTGAAAATTGACAAAAAATTCAGGCCACGATATTCCTGTAGCGCGCTCTGTGTTAAAATTTTGCCGAGCGCTACAGGAATAACTGCTATGCCAAAATTTAGCATTTTTTTCAATTTCTGCTAATTTTTCGGAGATTCTGGCAGCTATTTGGTTTAGGACATTAGTTCAACTACTCTCTAAAGTCATTAATGATTCTCCTTTTGAATATATAACTCTCATTGACCCACTTTTCAATATAAAAAGTCACCAAAATCAAATGAAATCTGAAAAGACTGGGTTCAAACTTTATTCAATCAACCATATAGTTCTTAAGAAAACAAAAACCAAAACTGAAAACCAAAAATTAACTAAGGTAGACTCAAAAAACAAACCAAAATTAGAGAGAAAAAACTCAAAAATGGAGGAAAATTTACTGACTTAACATCTGGCTCCAGCTGCGGGATGAAGTCCTCCCTGTGAGGCTTCAAGAACCTGTAGACTAGTGCCTTCAGTCTTCCATTGGGCTATGGAGTCTTTATTCAATCTCACTCACACCGGTATAGACAATGAAAGTCAAATCTCTTTCTCTGAGGAACCTTCCAACTACTGAATCAAATAGAAATCCCATTTCCAATGTAACCAAGAAAAAATTTGATCAACCCACCAAAACTTGTTTCCAACTCCAAATATATATATAATCAGAAATATTGGAAAACATGAAGAGCAGAGATTTAACAACTTATACCCACCTTCATCAAATAGTTTCTCTGAAATAACAGATTTATAACCTGGTATTGACTCTAAATAATCTGCTACTGGATCATAAAAACTTCCACAAGTTACCTCTTCCTGCTCTATGAAAAAGACAAGCTGTTCATGAGAATATTTTGTTCCATGAATATCAATCAGGCATTGGCGATAAAAGACATCGGGGTCAGCCTGAATTTGCTTCGGAAATTTTTGAATAGTATCAGCAATAATGTCAACACTTTGAACCTCCTTTTCCACACTGTCTTCCAATAAATGACTATCATGCATGGGCTTTTGCTGTTCGAGAATAATAGATTGAATGCATACTTGAATCTGCTGATCAGATTGTAACATATTACACTCCTCACAGATTTTTGGGTCTTTTTTTTCAATTTCATCATCATATTTATTAAAAATTAGACCATCTTCATAATGATTTTGAACAGCAGATTTATCATAACCATGAATAAAAACCACTTCTGAAAAATTGTGACCAGCCTGACCTTCATCAAATTTAGTATCAAAATCAAGAGGAATATGATCTAATTCATCACAAATTTCTTGACTTGGAAACCTAATCTCTTCATCATAGCAAGGAGTAATCTGAAGAATTTCTAGTGATGATGCTAAAGGTTCATCTTTTTCTTCAATACAAAGCTGATCTTTAACACAACGCTGATTTTCAAAAGTTTGTTGAACTAAAGATTTATCTTCAAAAGGGTTGTCATTCAAACTGCTATTAAGGTTGTTGAAATTGTTATGAGAATGTTTCAAACCATCTTTACTGATATCATCACTTGGACAATCCTCAAACTGTCCTAAAACAACAACCTGGTTATCACAATGATTATAGCATTCTTCCTTGACAGCAGTATCTAAAAATGTTACCTTCTCATCTTCAACAAATTCTGAAACTTCAACTTCCTCATGACATGTTTTGAACCCTTGATTGTACTCATCATCATGATTTTTAAAATCAGAAATTGTATTATAAATATCAGCCTGCTCACAACAATCTTTTAAAAAGAGTTCAGCTGGGAATAGATACTTACAATGTTTCTGAAAACATGTGTGAAATTCTTTCAGTGAGGAGATGCTAGCAGCGGGAAGAGAAAAATACCAATCTCGTGCATCTTTTTCAAGTGAATACATGAACATCTTCATGAGCACATCTTCATGCTGGATATTTAACTGGACCATACATTGATGAAATTTGATGAGGTGATATGAAGGATTATCCTCTTTGCTTTCTCTAAACCGTGGAAGACAATCTCCCCAAACATCCATTATAGGTACTGGATTTGGAAAACCTGGAATATCAGAAAAATTGAAAGGGGCAAACCTTCGAGCCAGAATAGCTCCCATGGATATCGATCTCTGCATGTTGAAATAGTGGAGTCGCCAATCAATTTGTCAGGACAGATTTTGTTTCTTCTTCTCAGAAAGAGAAAGGGGTGACAGTGGCTCAAATTAATCAAGGCTGTATAAAGCTAAGCATGACTGAAACCTTCTAATTCTTCTAGTAGCCACTCTGTCAAACTTGGTGAAAATATAGCCTTCAAATACTGCTGGTTCAAGTCCACCTCTTAAACCAGAAAAATGATGAGTATCCCAGGGAAGATATGCTTCAGCTTCGTCCCCGGCAACGGCGCCAAAGATGTTTGTGTCAGAAATTGTTACTAAGGCTAGGGTAACAAGCCAACACAATCTCAAAAATAAAATCAATCCAAACTAGGTTTTTTAGGGTTTTGTTTTGTAGGTTTTGGTTAGAAACTTCAAGAGCATAAGGGAATACATTCAACAGATAAGTAAAAACTAATTCATATACATATATCCATGAAGATGCATATATATCTCAAGAATCCAACAAAAGACTGCAATGAATTTCATACAATAAAAGACAAGCACCACTGGAAATTATACCTAAAACCAGAAATGAATTTGTCAATCAAGAAACTATATAAGTTTAAAATGAAGCCAACACATATCAGAAGTGGAATAAGGAGTCATATATTCATAGTTTCATAAAAAATGCAATATGAGAGTTTGCAATACTTAGCAGTGAACAAGTCTGGATGAAAGCACAGTTTGCAGACCTCCTCTAGCTCTCCAAAAATTCGAACGCTTACAATGTCTTTTCTCCCCCTTTTATCATTACAAAGAACTCATTCTATTTCCCCCTCATTAGGTCGAAATTCAAACTTCCTAGCAGTTACATTAACTAACTAACTCAACTGATTGACTAAAAATAGCAAATCGGATTCCTGGCAAATGTGGCGAATTTCTGGAAAATAGGTGTCAAAGAAGCTTCCATATCTCTCAATTGGTAACACCTGTGTAAAAACTGAGAGAGGTTTTTGTTAATGGGTCCGTGATGGACAAAAAACTCTATTGGTTTTTCAAAATTCATCTCCAATTAATCAGAATCGGCCCCGCAAAATGAACACTAAAACAGGAAAATATTAAATGTTTAAAATCCCTGGAAAATAGGCTGCAAAGATTAAACCGAATCTTTCAAACCTTGACAGCTGTTGCAAAACCGAGAGAGGTTTTTGTAGATGAGTATCTTAGGAACAAAAACCTCCTTTGGTTTTCAAAAATTCCTTTCCATCAGCTCGTGGTCTTCATTTGACTTCAATAACTCAAAACAGGAAAAATAGGGCAGAATTCTGTCTCTACTGCCTCCTCTTTTTTTTTTTATGTCAGCTAGCAGCTTCATCCATGTCTCTCACACTGTAGCATTCCTTTATTGCCATATCAGACTTCTCCTGTAGCCGTTTCTCATCGTTGACAGCCATCACAAAGAACCATAAACTTGAAACTCTTTTCCCTTAGAATGATCTGAAAATTGCAGCTACTCTAGATAAAGAATAGATGCATATGCATATAATGAATATAAATGACGGTAAGAAATATGTGACTGAATCAATTTATTTTGTGAAATCGTGGATCTTCCTGGCTTAAGTCCACCTCACAATCTTATATCCTCCTTATCTGTATCAAAATCCAGTTCCAGGATGCCATGATCATTAAGCCAAAAGTTGTAAACAATAACTTTTGTTCCATGAGGACCAATGTCCTCAAACTGTTTCAGAAGCTCTGTTTCTGTAACATAGGGAGACCAACGATTGATTGTGTTCATGATTTTTGTCCAAGTATCTTCAATGCTGCGAACTAACATTCTTGGTGCTCCATGATCTGATGGAAACTCAAAATCAACCATTGGAACAATGATGTTGTCCTTTCCATTGTGGCAGATTTGAGTTGAAACCCAAAATAAATGTGGGCTGTTGAATACCACTAGCATGGGATTTCTAAGCAATGGACGCTGTCAAACATGAACATTTGCCAAATCTCTCAATAGCATTACTTACATTTTGAAATTCAGCCTGAAGCTGCCATCGCTTTAACTCCAATGTATCAAGCGATTCATAGATCTTTACATGGTCGTCAGCATATGCAGCCACCAATTTCAATCCTGACACATAATTACCAAACTGAATATCCAGTGCCAACAGTGATCCATCTAGAAACTGATAACACAACCTCCATTTACATGATTCAAAATCTGTTTCAACTTCCTCCCACAGTGAAATAGTTTGCTCAAGAATGCATACAAAAGTAGCCCAATACTTTGAGTTGAGGAGCTTCCACTTCTACATGAATTATATTTTGTTAACTGAAGCTCTTGGAGTACTGCAAGCCATATTCAAATCATCCACAGCTGGCCTATGCATTTTAGCTAAAGGGGCCATTGTTTTATGCGCTGCTACAGATGCTCAAAATCGTTGCCTTTGTGTTCACGATGACCACGCTTCCCTCACAATGCAGAAGCACCTGTTTTTATGATAATTCTTTAACCAACACGCAGTAAACACTTCACAATAAATGATTAGTCATTCACATACTGCATCCTGATTGAAATCCATTTGAAAATTGACAAAAAATTCAGGCCACGATATTCCTGTAGCGCGCTCTGTGTTAAAATTTTGCCCAGCGCTACAGGAATAACTGCTATGCCAAAATTTAGCATTTTTTTCAATTTCTGCTAATTTTTTGGAGATTCTGGCAGCTATTTGGTTTAGGACATTAGTTCAACTACTCTCTAAAGTCATTAATGATTCTCCTTTTGAATATATAACTCTCATTGACCCACTTTTCAATATAAAAAGTCACCAAAATCAAATGAAATCTGAAAAGACTGGGTTCAAACTTTATTCAATCAACCATATAGTTCTTAAGAAAACAAAAACCAAAACTGAAAACCAAAAATTAACTAAGGTAGACTCAAAAAACAAACCAAAATTAGAGAGAAAAAACTCAAAAATGGAGGAAAATTTACTGACTTAACATCGCAGATGGCATCATTGGTCATATTTCCTTGCATCCCCAACCCTTTTCCATAGCACGTCCTAGCCATGGCCCCGACCTTTCGCGGGCTACATCTCAATCCGGAGCAACCAATTCGTATGCTCCCATGGCACATCACCACCATTCCCACGGACCCTCCTATCCACCTCAGTGCTTTGGTCATGCGTCCCCCGCTTACGCCCCCTCGGTCGCACCTCAGTCGTATTACCACCCACAGGCTGCACCAGCTCCTGTGTCCTCTCAAGCCCAACCTGCTTATTACCCACCACAGGCAGCCCTTGCGGAAAACCCCCAACCCGTTCCGCAGACGTATCAACAACCCCCACAAGGTTCAGCACCTGCGCAGCCTCCACCTGCTTATTATCCATCGCAGCCTGCTCCCGCACCTGCACAACCCCAGAACCCACCTGCTGCCCAAGGCCAAGTGTACGCCCAACAGAATCCGTAGCAGAACCAAAATAACCAGTGCCAACAGGGCTAGCAAAAACATGGTAAAGGACATAACCGTGGGAACAACCCCCCTCCAGACCAAGCCGGTCAACCTCCCAATCCCCCAAACAACAATAACGCGGCACCTGCCAACCAGAACCCTGATCGTCCGCCCAAGCAGTCCAAAAATCCTAATCTGCGAACAAACCATCCTTGTTCTATTTGCGGTGTCTATGGCCATTATACACATGCTTGCCCACATTTAGAGCGAGCTCGGCAACTCTGGACTGATGATGCCCATCGCCAAGGGCACGCGGCTCCTCAGGCGCCACCCAACCCCCCACAACCTCAGCATCAACCTCTGGTGCTGCAAAACCCCTTACCTACCCAAGGCGTAGTGAACACTCAGCCATTGTCTCCCCCTCAAGGCAACGTGCCACCACAACAACATATCACTTATGCCACTCCTGATCAACCCATGTTAGACTCCGGTACCCACCACTTGTTAATGATGTCATCCGCCGATGTTAACCTCCAAACCCATCGGAACCAATATGGCTCCACCCCTAAAGCCTCTCTCGCCGACAAAAGCACTAACGCTCATCCCACTGATCAGACGTTACGTATACCTCCGGCTGCACTAGATGGCGCCTCCAAAGATTCTTGCTTCCCACTTCGTCGCATCAATAATAACCCCAATGCTCGCGCTGCGTCAAATTACAACATTGTAGATGACTTAGCCCAATCTCCCGCAGCCATGTCTGCGTTAGATGTCTTAAAAAACTGTCCTTCACAGCGCAAGACTTTGCTCTCCGCCATTGGTGCTATTGACCCAAATGATTCACAATTGATGGCCTTCGATTTGGACCAGTCCGAACCACGCATGCCTTCCATTTTAGCATTCCAAGTTTCTGTTTCCATTAGGAATCTTGTCATCCATCGGTGCATCATCGATGAAGGTACCTCTACATGCGTTATGTCCACATTCGTTTGGCAAAAGTTGGGATCCCCTACTCTCCATCAGTCCACCACTACATTGCGAGCCTACGACGGCCGTTCGGCTCAACCCCAAGGTCTCTTAGCTAATGTCCCCATCCAGTTGGCTGGTAAAACCGTGCTCATTGACATAGAGGTCATCAATGCCCAACTTGATTATAACCTCTTACTTGGCCGCAGCTACATGTATGCCATGCGGGCGGTTGCCTCTTCCATTTTTCATACCATGATGTTCCCCCATGACGGACATGTGGTCAAGGTCGACCAACTCACCTATTACGATCCAAATGCCCCCGCTGCACCCTAGAATGTTCTCCCCGTGGTTGAACAACCCGTTTGTGGTGCAGCTACCTCGTTTGTTTCCTTTGTGGGACCCGGAGTTTACTCAGATATGCCGATGACCTCCACATTCCAATCCATTCCACCCCCATCACCCGCAATCGAAGTATCTGACCTATGTACCCTTTCCCACAATACACAAACACCCAACAATCAACCGCCCTTGTTACCCAAACCTCCATTGGTACCTAGTCACATTGGTGTTACACCCATCCACACAATCCCCTTCATATTCCCTCCCTCGGGCGTAGTAAGCGCCCCGGTTATGGCTACTCTCAGCCTCCCCGGGTTAACCTTAGGATTACCCGTGTGGTATATTTCGCCTCTCGTTCCCCCGCCGACACCAAATGTTGTCCTACAACCGGTGCAACCCATTGCCACTACTAGTCAACCACCTCCTGGTGTCACTACACCTTCGTCATCTACGAATCCCCCCCCTCTTATCAAGCACACTGGGGGCAGAGGCCCATAACCATACATTGTTGCACCCCCGCCCAAAACAGTTAAACCCCCCCCCCCCCCCCCCCCGCCCACCCTGTGTTTCGTGCTCCCCCCAAATGCTCGTTGTGTGATGAGTAGGCCATCCGACTCATCAATGTCCACAATTACCTGCATTACAAGAACACATGCAAATGCTTGACGACAACCCCAACATCCCGGTTGTCGAACTCGATCCAACCCCTAAGCCTCGTGATAAATCACTGCGTACCAACCACCCTTGTGCAATATGTGGTATTTACAGCCATTACTCACATCACTGTCCTGATCTCCCAGATTACAGAGCAGCTCTCTACGAGATGAATAATTTGGACCTTGAGACGGCACCCCCCACAATTGAGGAGATCCACCCCCCAGTATCACCCTCCTCCTGAGAGATTAACACCATTTATATGATCTCTTCGACTACCACTCCCTCGTCAACCGATTTGACAACTCAAATTTTCCGCAATGATGAGGAGATTCTAGAGGCTCTCACTACCCCGGATTATCCCTGGGACGACATGCACCATCATTCCTATTTCCTCCCAAAAGAATCCTCCTCTACCACAGCTACCCAATTCACGGTTGAGTCCAAAGATTTCCTTCCCACCAAAGTTGACTGGTTTAAGGATCCTATTCCCGCTCCTGATGCCTTTGAGGAAGGTAACATGGCCAACATCTCACCCGTTATCCACATAGATATCTTTGACCCACCTGGTGCTCTTGAAATCATTACCTTAGGAGCCTCCTGCAGTGAGTATGAGATTGGAGAGTACAAATTTTTTTTCCAAGAATTCCGTGATGTCTTTGCCTGGTCCTATACCGAAATGCCTGGTCCTATACCGAAATGCCTGGTCTAGACCCCGCCATTATAGAGCACCACATCGACACATGGCCAGATGTACCTCCTGTTCGCCAGAAACAGCGCCCCATTCATCCCTCAAAGCTCCCCGCTGTTAAAGCAGAGATCGAGAAACTTCGCAAAGCAGGATTCATTTATCCTATTGCATATACCACCTGGGTTTCAAACCCTGTCCCTGTTAACAAAAAACAAGGCACCATTAGAGTATGTACTGACTTCCGCGATTTAAACCGAGCTTGTCCCAAAGACAACTTCCCCACGCCATTTATTGACCAACTCATCGATGTGTGTGCGGGGCATGAAGTCCTATCTTTCATGGACGTTTTTTTCGGATACAACCAGATTTAGATCCGTAAGGAGGATCAGTACAAGACTGCCTTTACCACCCCATGGGGCACCTTTTCCTATTGCGTCATGCCTTTCAGCCTAAAAAATGCTGGTGTCACCTTCCAGCGGGCCATGACTTATTGTTTTCACGACTTGGTCCATATACTGCTAGTCTATCTTGACGACCTTACAGCTCGTTCCCGGAAACGATCAGACCACCTTAACGATCTCTAGCAATTTTTTCTGCGTTGTCGCAAATATCAAATCCGCTTGAACCCACACAAGTGTGTCTTTTGCGTTCCGGCAGGCCGGTTGTTGGGTTTCATTGTTTCCCAGAAAGGAATTGCTGTTGATCCCCTAAAAGTCCAAGCCATCTTAGACCTTCCCTCTCCTCGCATGCTCCGACAGCTCTAGAGTCTGTAGGGGCGATCCAATTTCCTTCGTCACTTCATTCCTGATTACGCCACTACCGTTCATGGTTTCTTACGCCTGCTTCGTACCCACATACCCTTTGTTTGGGATGAGCAAGTAGAAGCTGCATTCGCAGCCCTCAAGAAAGATCTCACACAAGCCCCTTTGATTTCCCCTCCGGATTTCTCTCAGGACTTCATCCTTTACGTCTCGGCATCCAATTATGCTGTGTCCGGAGTCCTTGTTCAAGAAGACGCTGCTCGCCAAGAGCATGTCATTTATTACGTCAGCCAGACCTTGTCTGGACCACCCCTACGTTACCCATATGAGGAAAGACTAGCCCTTGCTGTGGTCTTTTCCATCCAAAAATTGCGACACTACATTTTGCTCAATCATACCACAGTTGTCGCCGATTCCAACCCCATGGTCTATCTTTTAAACCAGTGGCTCCTACAAGGTCGCGTTGCTAAATGGGTAATTATCCTCCAGGAATATGACCTCACTTTCCGAACCCCTAAGAGCACTAAAGCCCTCGTACTTGCCCAGCTCATCACCGATCTCCCCTCCCTTCTACCGTCCCCACAAATCTCTGATGAGTTACGCGACAATCACTTGTTCATCATCTCGTCTGATGACCCATGGTACGGTGATGTTTTGTTATACCTTCGCATGCAAAATTTCAGACCCAACATTAGTCGTGATGGACGCCGTCGTATCCGTCACCAGGCCTCTCGATATCTCCTCTTAGGCGATGTCCTTTACCGGCGAGGGGTTGACATGATTCTCCGTCGTTGCCTTACACACGAGGAAGCCGAACATGTCCTCAATGACTGTCATAGCGGTGCCTGCGGTGGACATTTCTCTGGAATGGCCACAGTCCAAAAGGTCGTCCGCGCCGGATACTTCTGGCCCACACTCTTTACCGACTGCATCACAGCGGTCAAACATTGCCATAATTGCCAACTTTTTGCCCCCAAGGCCTGGACACCACCTGCTCCATTACACCCAGTCGTCACCATTGGTCCCTTTTGTAAGTGGGCCATCGACTTCATGGAATGTAAACCCCCATCTTCCAACGGCCATAAGTACATCATTGTCGCCGCCGATGACTTCACCAAATGGGCTGAAGCCATGCCCACCTTCAATTGTACAGCTGACACCGCTGCCCGTTTCTTTTTCAACCACGTTATCACTCGATTCGGGGTCCCCAAACAGTTGGTCTCAGACCATGGTTCACACTTCGAAGAGGTAACCCTGCCCCCCCCCGGGGAACCCTAACAACTCGATCCCAATTGCGGCTTTAGGGCCCCTTGCCGCGGTTCTCGACCGTGGCTATCAGGGCTACATTCGTGGTCCAAAACCGCGCCTGCAGGAGCCGAAATTGCGGTACCGAACCGTGTGTCCAGCCTCGGAACGCACGGTACCAGACCGCATATTCCGACCCGAACCTCGCGATCTCCAGCCACGTGATCCACCTTGAAACCCACGGTCTCCGATCGCGGATCCATCCCATAAACCCGCGGTCCACCCCATGTGGACCGTACAAATACTCCCCTAGGACCCACTACCCCCCCCCTAACCCAATGACAATGCACGTAGTTTGACGGAATACCTGTAACTCCCGGATCTGAAAACGGCCGATCGAATCATCCAGAAACGCCAACTTAGCTCTGGTCCACTCTGATCACTAGTCAAAGTCAACAAGTCCAAATGACACTTGTCATGTTGGACCCACTCACTATTTATAGTCCGTTGACTTTTTCTTGTTTTGGTCATTCTGAACCCATACGGAGTCCATTTTTCGAACCGTTTCCACCACTGGATTTAGCACGACGAGACCGTCATGATGGTCAATTTGTTTTCTTATTTTTCCCACATCATTTTTTGAGCATTTTTTAGACGCCACTAGTCGCCTCGATTTGCATGCCACTTCGGCTGCTCTCCATTTTTGATATATTTTATATCATCGGATTCATTTTTCTGAGCCCGTGATGATGCTTGAGATCATTTCTCGCTCTCACCCCCAGATTTTTTGGGTATTTTTCCAAAACGTCCCCCGTCAGCCCAGTTTGCGTGCCACATTGGCCGTGATTCATTTTTGACACTTTTGATATCGCCGGATTCATTTTTCCGAGCTCGTGATGCTGCTTGAGATCATTTCTCGCTCTCACCCGGTACAATTTCACCATTGTGTCCCGACACCTTGCTGCCTTGGTTTGCGTGCCACATCGACCGCCATCGAAATGTTCCACTTTTTTACATGAGCCATTCACTCCTGTCATACTGCAATTATTTCGTTATTTTTCCACCATTCATTATCCCGCAAGGAGGCCCACCAGTGCTCCCCCCTACCCTCGTTCTTGGTCATCATCAATGTTCCTTGATTGAGCACTTCCTCCTTGCCTAACCATTCCTTTTGTTCGGTATAATTTTATCCCTTTTTCGGGTTGGACAAGTCCTTTATGAAAAAGGCACTTAGGGAGTTTCTGTTAAGCTCTTTTTTGACTCCTAAAACAATGAAAAGATCGCCGAGCAATCTTGCTTCCTTCCATGCTCGTTAAAGTACCTGAAAGGGCGTCTATCTGGTATAAGTTTAACCCTTTTCCGGACCTGGTAGACTACTTACAAAAAAGGAATACTCTAGTCACACTGGCTAGAAGAGTTCTTCATTGCATCCTTTTATGCTTCTTCGGGCCTTGGAGACTAACACACGAAAAAGAAACCCCCTGGAGTCTTCTTCTTGCTTTCAGACTCTCTAAAATTGAAAGCAACCACGAGCATGAACTATCCTGGGCTCGTACAAATCCACACGACAGTATCATTCCATTATTTCAGAGTCTTCTTATCGCTTTCGGACTCCTTAAAATTGAAAGCAATCACGAGCATGAACTGTCCTGGGCTCGTATAAATCCACACGACATTACCATTTTAAACACACTTCTTCTAGTTCCTTAACCCATGAAGAAGTCCCCCCGTGCCTCTTGGCACTATGATCGATCATCTCGGCAGCACCCCCAATCAGGTCGCCTTTGTTCAGAGTATTCTGCAGTCTCCTGACATTTTACACCAACTTGAGTATCACTCACCCCAGTCATTATCCTTGATCCATTACAGCTATGATCCCTTTCCCACCAGTCAGTTTCATATGCTGCCCGATCATCCCAGCCATCATACTCTAAACAAAGGAAGTTTGAGCCCACCCCCTCTACTTGCCCAGTTATCCCCCACAGTATGTCAGTCCTACCATCAGTACTCTCACACTTCGGTTCTGCACCTCGTGCTCCTATCAAGGAAACATCATTGCCTTGCTAGTTGCAGGTCTCCCTCTGTCGACGACAGCCCCTCTATTCCAGAGGATATACCCAAAGGTCCCTGCGTCTTGGACCCATCACCATCTGTGGTGAGTGCCTACGGACCATTTTGAGAGGAGTCATCATTGCCTCTCCGAATGGTTGTTTCTCCCATGCTCGACTTAAACACCTTGATCGCATCATTGAGAATTGCGCAGGGTTTATATCCCTTCAGTTATTGGTCGAAGACCCCGGATTTCCCCTGACTCTAGCACATTGGTGAGTCACTTCGGAACGCCCATTTATATGTTCCCGTGGATGTCCGGGTTGCGTTGGCGATTGTATTCGGAAGCCATCTAGTTATATGCTTCCTTGAGTACCCAGTTTCGTTCCAGTTCAGTGTACCATTGAGGATATGACTCCCCGTCACTATGATCCAGCAACTCATCAGTTCCTCTGGTACCACACTCAGTAGCACTGTTGATTTTCCAGTGTACCAGTTCTTCAACTCAGACATGGTCAGTCCAGCAGTATGTCCCAGATTTGTGTCCCCTCTGGACCCTTATTATGTACACAGTGGTTCTCTATGTATCCTATAGGTCCCCCTTTTTCGGGCCCCACAGTTATTTTTTATGTATCTTGATACGAGCATGGGTATGCCCGCCTCGTCCATATATTGAGATTCTTCCTCATTCATTATTTGAGGCCATGTATATTTCAGGTCCCCATATTTTGGACCCCATTGTTATTATTGTTCTATATCTTGATACGAGCATGGGAATGCCCGCCTCGTCCATATATTCAGATTATTCCTTATTCATTATTAAGGTCATGTACTTTCAGTTTTTGCAGTTTGTTCGGGACCGTTGTTCCGGGCTCTAGTTCATTCCTTCTCTTCTCCACACCCCAGGAAAACCATAAAATACTTATGATGTCTATCGGCCATACGATGAGTTCCTTCCCTCACACATTAGGGGGAAATCTGTTAACACCCAAAAAGTGCTCACTACCTCATCTACCCCATTACATGACTCATTTGTCCATATTTCCTACCATATTAGCCTCCAAAAGGCCAAAAAGCCTCCAAAAAACCTTAAAATCCCATTAAAAAGCCTCCAAAAGGCCAAAAAAACCCCTTTCCCCCCCAAAATAATCCAAAATTCCTCCAAAATAGCAAAAACCCTCTAAAAAGGGAATAAAAAATATAAAAAAAGAGGAAAAAGAGGGAAAAAGGAGGAAAAAACCCTATACAACTGACCTAAACCATATGGTTCCCAAAACCATGGGCGAGCACTCCACCACTAAAAACCTATAAATAGGTGACGGAGGCCTCTCATTTCATATCCACAATCAAATACACCCTTACTCTGCCAAAATCACTCTTGAAACCCTAGCTCTCCCTTGAGCTACTTTCACCCTTGAGTGCCCCTTTGGCCCATTTCCAACCCTTTGGAGAAAGAGAAAGGAGCAAAGCTGGAAGCTTGGAAGCAACCCTTCTAGACTGCTGCAAGAGCTCCACCAACCTTCACATTGGAGGTATAATTAATACAAAAACCCTTTTTATTATCTTGTCTTTTTTTTTATGCACATGTTTAGAATAATTACCATTTTAATATATTGTTTTTCATTTAATGTTTTTCTGAACTGCTACTAAGGAGTCCCTTCTCCTTAGTAGGTGCTCATTTGCACAAGCTAGGGTGAAAACCCTAGCTACACCCTTCCACACTTTTATGGGTGGAGGACACATACCTCCCATGAAAAATATCCCCCTAGGGGGCAGTGGCCTAATACATAACGCTACCACCAACACTTATGCCCCCATGACAACATCATACCCCTCCGCCAGTTTGCCATTTATGGCTAGCCTTAACCTACCAGACTTGGCTAGGCTAACAAATGATACCATCTGGCATGACCCTACTTGGCCCCCCATGCCCACAAAGCTCCCTTCAGACATCCCAAAATTTGAAGGAAAGGCTGGGGAAGACCCCCAAAACCATATCATGTCGTTTCACCTATGGTGTTCCTCAAACTCCATAGTCAATGATTCTATTCGACTCTGACTTTTACAAAGAAATTTCACTGGCTCTACAGCCAAATGGTATATTGAGCAACCACATAGGACGCATCCCACATTTACATCCCTCGCCTCAACTTTCCTACAGTTCTTTCGACTACTCGTATGCTATGATGCAGGAGTAGAAATCCTACTGTCTTGTAGACAGAATATAGCCACCCATATTACAGATCATATCCATGAGTGGCGTAAACGCCGCAGTCTCTGCAAGATCAAATTAGATGATCGTATATTTCTAGATTGGTTCCTGAAATCACTCCTTGCTCTTATAGCTAAAGATGTAGCTTCTGAACGACCCCAGTCGGAAGAAGAAGCCATTTTAAAAGCTCAACAGTTCGACGTCATATATGCCCAGTCTGGATATTTATACACCATATTACCTGACGCCCCGCATGGTGATCCATCCCGGAATGACCTGCCGGGGGCATCCCATGCCGCCGACGGTATTATCGGCCAGGTTATGGTACAAAAAACACCTTTCACCATGATGAGTACAAACAACGCCCCAGACCTTTCTAGGGCTACATCCCATTCTGGAGCTACAACTTCGTAGGCTCCAATAATGCACACCCACCACACTCATGGACCCTCATGTCCACCGCAGTGTTATGGGCAAGGACCATCAGCTTATGCACCACCTCCATATTATAACCAGCAGGCCCATTAGACTCCGGTTCACCCACAAGCCCAATCGAATTATTATCCTCAATAGGTAGCACCTCTTGCTCCAACACTTCCAGTAGCTCAAGGTTACCCACAACCACAAGAAGCACCAGGTCCATCTAAGAACCCCCCTGCTTACTATCCACCGTAGCTTGCTTCAATGTTTGCACGACCTCAAAACCCACCCACTGCCCAATAGCATGTATACGCACATAAAAACCAACCTCAAAACCAGAACAACCACCGTAATCAAAGAGGTCAACAGAATCGCAGAAGAGGACACAACCGTGGAAATAACCAACAAAAAAACCAAGGAGGACAACCACCAAATCCTCCCAATAACAATAACGCTGCTCCTGCAAATCAAAACCCTGATTGTCCACCAAAACAGGGCAAAAATCCTAATTTGAGAACAAACCACCCGTGTTCCATATGCGGGGTCTACGGCCATTACACGCATAATTCCCCCCATTTAGATCGAGCACGTCAAATCTGGACCGATGACGCCCAATGACAAGGACATGCTGCACATCCAGCGCCACCTCCTCAGCCGCAACCCATGATATTGCAAAATGCTCTACCCAACCAAGGAGTAGTAAACACTCGTCCAATGGATCTCCCACAAGGATCCGTTGCAACACAATATCAAATTACCTATGCGGCAACCGATTACCAACATACAGAGTCCAAAACTCACCATTTGCTAATGATGTCAACCTTCAAACCCGCTGAAATAAATACGACTCAGCCCTTGAGGCCACGCCCACTGATCCATCTTCGAGTACCCTCCCAACTGATCAGCCACTTCGCATACCTAATATGCCCATAGACGGGGGTCCAAAATCACCTCGTTTCCCTTTACGACGAATCAACAACAACCCTAACGCTCGTGCAGCTTCAAACTATAACATCGTAGAAGAGCTAGCCCAGTCCCCCGCTGCTATGTCCACTCTAAAAATCCTAAAAACTTGTCCTGCATAGAGAAAATTGTTATTATCCGCCATTGGTACCATAGACCCAAACGACTCCAATATGATGGCTTTCGACTTAGACCAAGCCGAACCTTGTCTGCCTTCATCTCTAGCTTTTGAGGTTTCTGTGTCCATTCGCAACCTTGTCGTTCATTGATGCATAATCGATGAAGGTGCATCCACCTGCGTTATGCCGACTTTCATCTGGCAGAAACTTGGATCCCCAACACTACAACCGTCAACTACTGCATTACGAGCTTACGATGGTCGTGCAACTCAACCTCAGGGTCTGTTAGTGAACGTGCCCATACATCTTGGGGGCAAACTGGTTCTCCTAGATATAGAGGTCATCAACACCCAACTTGATTACAATCTCCTTCTGGGATGAAGCTACACGTATAAAATGAAAGCTGTCGCTTCTTCAGTTTTCCGCCTCATGATATTCCCCCATGAAGGACGCGTAGTCAAAATCGACCAGATAACATACTATGATCCTAATGCCCCCACAACGCCTAAAAATGTTCTTCCCATGATCGAACAACCCATTCAGAGTGCACCCACATCGTTCGTCTCCTCAATTGGACCCGGGATATACTCATATACTCCCATGACCACCACTTTCCCATCTATCCCACCCCCTCTCCAGATAACCAAAATATCTGATTTGTGCACCCTCTTGCACAACACACATCAGCATACTCCACAACCTCAACCTCTTCCACAACCACCCATAGTGCCTAGTCATATCGGAACAACACCGATTCACACTATCCCATTCTTATTTCCATTTTTAGGAGTTGTCAGCACGCCAGTAATGGCTACATTTAACCTCCCAGGGTTAACATTAGGATTACCTGTATGGTACCTACCTGCTCCAACCCCTCCACCGACACCGACCGTTGTTTTACAACCGGTACAACCCATCAATATTTCGAACCATCCACCACCTGGCATACCGAACCCCCAAAACCATCCACCACTTGGTGTACCGAACCCTCAAAACCGACTACCTCCAACAGGGGCCACTACATCAACATCTAGTTATGTCCCCTCTCAATTCCGCCACAATGGGGGCAGAGGTCCACAAACCTACACCACTGGACCCACAACTCGCACCCCCCCGGCGACCCCCAAATTAGCGAAGAATTCCCCAACAACCCGTGTATCCCCCAAGTGCTCCTTGTGCGACGATATAGGCCATGCTACCCATTTATGTCCACAACTACCGGCACTCCAAGAACACATGAATATGTTGGACGACGACACAAACATTCTGGTTGTTAAACTTCAGCTACCCCCTCAGCCTCGCGATAAATTGCTATGTACAAACCACCCTTGTGCAATCTGTGGCATCTACGACCATTATTTACATCACTGCCCCGATCTCCCAGATTATAGAGCAGCACTATACGAATTGAATAATGCCGACCTACAGATATCCCCCCCGCTCATCGAGGAAATATTCCCCCCAGAATCTTTTTGTTTAGAAGAAATCAATACCATTTATATGATTTCAACTACCTACAAACCTGAACCAATTGATTTAATAATGCATTACTTCCGCACCGATGAGGAAATCTTATAAACACTTACAACACCGGATTACCCCTAGGATGATATGCACCATTGATCCTACTTCATCCCTGAGACATCTACCTCCACCATGACGAATCAACTGTCCGTCGAATCCAAAGATTTCTTACCAACCAAGGTCGACTGGTTCAAAGATCCTATCCTAGCACCAAAGGCTTTTGAAGAAGGTAATATGGCCAACATTTCGCCAATCATAAAAATCAACATTTCCACCACCCCTGAAAAACCTGAGCTTATCTCTTTAGTCGTATCATGCACTGAAAAGGAAACCCAATCCTATAAGAAACTCTTTCAAGAATTTCACGATGTGTTTTCCTGGTCTTACATCGAGATGCCTGGTCTTGATCCTACCATTATGGAACATCATATAGACACTTGGCCCAACATATCTCCAGTCCGCCAGAAACAACGCCCCATTCACCCATCCAAGCTTCCAGCCGTAAAAGCCGAAATTCAGAATTTTTGAGCAGCAGGTTTCATATACCCTATTGCTTATACTACCTGGGTTTCCAACCCAGTTCCAGTCAACAAGAAAGTGGGCACCATACGTGTTTGTACCGATTTCCGAGATCTCAATCTAGCTTGTTCCAAAGACAACTTCCCAACACCATTTATCGATCAGCTAATTGATTCATGTGCGGGGCACGAGATACTGTCTTTCATGGACAGTTTCTCCGGGTACAACCAAATCCATATCCGCAAAGAAGATCAATACAAGGCCGCTTTCACTACCCCATTGGGAACCTTCTCCTATTGCGTCATGCCTTTTGGTCTCAAGAACGCTGGAGCCACTTATAACATCATGACCTAATTAACATCATATTGGTTTATCTAGATGACCTTACAACTCGATCCAAAAAATGATCCGACCATTTAGACAATCTCCGACAAGTCTTCTTGCGCTGTCGCAGATACCAAATCCGCTTGAACCCACTCAAGTGTGTATTTTGCGTTCCAGCAGGCTGTCTGTTGGGTTTCATCATTTCTGAAAAAGGGATCACCGTCAACCCTCTAAAGGTCCAAGCCATACTAGATCTACCGTCACCTCATACATTAAGACAACTACAAAGCCTTCAAGGGAAGTCCAACTTCCTTCGTCTCTTTGTCCCAGATTACGCCACCACAGTACATGGTTTCCTCCATTTGCTATGCCTTCATACCCATTTTGTATGGGACGACCAAGCAGAAGGAGCTTTCACAGACCTGAAGAAAGCACTTACAAGTGCCCCCTTGATTTCTCCTCCAGATTTCACAAGAGACTTTACCCTTTACATTTCGGCATCTGATTATGCCATTTCCAGAGTACTCGTCCAAGAAGACTCTGCTCGTCAAGAGCATGTCATTTACTATGTGAGCCAAACCTTATCAGGCCCACCACTGCGCTACCCATATGAAGAGAAAATGGCCCTCCCCGTCGTCTTTTCAGTACAGAAGCTACGCCATTATATTCTCCTAAGCCATACTACGGTTGTGGAAAATTCCAACCTAATTGTCTATCTCTTGAATCGCCGCCTTCTACAAGGCTGTGTTGCCAAATGGGTGATTATCTTACAAGAATATGACTTGACTTTTAAAACCCCGAAGAGCACCAAAGAACTAGCACTCACTCAACTCATTACGGACCTACCATCCTGCTCGTCATCACCAACTATCCATACTGATATAATTGACGAACATTTGTTCATCATTTCATGTGATGGCCCTTGGTACGACGCCATTTTGGTATACCTATGCACACAGAAGTTTCGACCCAATATCGACCGCGACGGACGCCATCACATTCATCACCATGCCCACCATTATCTCCTCTTGGGTGATGTACTCTATCGGCGTGGTGTCGACATAATCCTATGACGGTGCCTTTCCCAAGAAGAAGCAGAACAAGTCCTTAATGACTGTCATAGCGGTGCCTGTGGTAGCCATTTCTCTGGAATGGTCACCGCCCAAAAGGTAATCCGCACAGGTTATTTTTGGCCATCATTATTCACTGATTGTATCACAGCAGTCAAACATTGCCAAAACTGCCAGCTATTTTCCCCCAAGGCGAGAACCCCCCCGCCCCCCTTCATCTAGTCGTCACCGTTGGACCATTTTGCAAATGGGCCATCGACTTCATGGATTGCAATCCCGCATCAGCTGGCGGCCATAAACACATTATTGTGGCCGTCGATTACTTTACCAAATGGGCAGAATCCATGCCTACTTACAATTGTAAAGCCGACACTGCAGCCCATTTTTTCCTCAACCATGTTATTGCTCGTTTCGGAGTACCAAAGCAACTCGTCTCAGACCACGGTTCTCATTTCGAGGACTCCGTTTGGAGAGAATTGTCAACACTCCTTAAGTTTGAACATCATTTTTCCTCCGCCTACTACCCCCAAGGGAATGGCCAAGTCGAAGCGGTTAACAAAATTTTGAAGACCATCCTCCAGCGCACTGTCGACCGACATAAGTCCAATTGGCGTCACATGTTTTTTCTTGCATTATGGGCTTACCGCACATCCACTAAAACTGCCACCAGCTTTAACCCTTTCCATTTAGTTCACGGCGTAGAATCTGTCCTCCCCATTGAGTGTCAGATACCGACATTACAAATTTCCATAGAACTCCTCCTGGATACTTCACTAATTGAAGAACGCTTACTTCTTTTAGAGCAGGCTGACGAAGATCGCCGTGCAGCTCTCCAAACAATCGAAGCCGCAAAGAACAGATCTAAACTCCATTACGATAAACATGTTCACCCATGAGCATTTAGTGAAGGAGACCTGGTACTCGTTTATGACCAAGCCCATGATAAAACAGGCAAAGGAAAATTCGAATCCATGTGGCAAGGCCCATACGTCATACACACTTGCCTTGGACATGGGGCATACATTTTGACCGATTCAGAAGGCAACCTCATGTGCAACCCCCGTAATGGGTTGTACCTCAAACGATTCTATCCATAAAAATCTCCTGGACACCATAGTCCAAGTTGTACAGTTTTTAATTCATTTTTTCGCTGTAAACTTTCAAAACCTTATATTTTCATTTTTTCCTGCATGAACACAGATGGATCCTATTCCACTCTACCATATCGTCTTTGCCGATGGTGCAAGTCGTTGGTCTCCAAATCTCGCTTCAGCAGCTTGGGTAATTTATTCCCCTTCACATGAGTTGATCCACCTCGACGGAGTGTGCATAGGTGCTGCCACAAACAACCAAGTTGAGTACGATGCCGTGATCGGTCTACTGGCCGCTACTCTCCAGATGGGAATAAGTCACCTTAGTGTTTTCCTGGACTCCCAGCTCCTTGTTTCCCAGCTAAACAACTGTTACCAGGTATGCGATCCCTGTCTATTTCGAAAATTCCCATGCACTAAACAAATGATTCAACACTTTGAATCCATTTCATTCACTCGTGTCCCAAGAAATCTAAACAGTGTAGTAGACCAAATGCCTAACGACATTCTAAATTGGCACGTCAACCAAAACATGTAGGACATCACAACATGCATCACATAGGCATAAAAAAATCAAATAAACAAACTAAATAAACCATCATAATATTGCATCCACGTGCATAACATGTGCCTCCATGGGCATACAAAAACAATAGTATTGCATCCACGTGCATCGAACGTGCCTCCATGGGCAAGCAAACAACATACAATTGCATCCATGTGCAACAAGAAATAAAAGCAATGACAAAGATGTGCATCCACGTGCATACACGATTGTATAATCAAAACGCATCAATAGGCATAAATACATATATCATCATATAGTCACAATGTCAAGAGTGCCCTCAGCACCCCTATATACAAAAAGTACACCAGCCGTACAAAAATGTGTATCAACAAAATACATCCCCATATGATCATCAACATTTGGGGGCAGGTACAAGATAACCCAATCATCATGGTCACCCAACTCCTCTGGCTCCTTTGGATCATACTCATCTCAAGCTCTCCTCTCAGCTGCTAACACAACTACCCTTAGTAAAATTGATCTCCACTCATGCGGAGCCTCGAAGCAACGGTCCAATACACGCCGATCTAGGTCTCTCCAGCCATCATTGGGTACATCACCCAACAGATCCTCAAAGGTATCATGAACATCCTCTATGGCATCATCGCGGTGACACACAACTCCCCATACACGAAGCAGAGGTACCACCACCACCATACGTCCCCTACGACCCTGATGATCTGTTGGAGGCAGCCGACCCACATCTGTAGTAAACCACACAAAAACATGTCAATATCATATCTACATCTATGGCTATCATCACAACCAAACATATAGAAAACATGATATGATAAGAACAACAAAAACAAAGACGTACCATCTAATCCCAAAGCCTGTCCCTGAGCTCGAGGCATCTCGATATCTCCCCGGAATTCCATACCCTAGTACGGATAGTCATCAATCACAATAGGCATCTGCTCCCACTGCTCATACATATCGGTCGTGAAGAACCGCCGAATACCACCACCATCCCGGGGCATCATCTCCCCCCACTGCACCATACGCGGCTCACACCTCAGCCCCTCCCGAACCGGCACGCGTGGCCACAAGGTAGGTACCTGCTCGAAAAAGAAGCAACATAGGAAAGAGGCATAACTGAACTCACCTCCCTCGTGCCTCACCTTGTTCATCTCTCTCCGAACACAAGCAAGGAACATTTGAACCCAAGCAAAGTAGGTCCCAGTCATGACACAATGAACCATCATCATTTGTCCCCTCGACAAACGACAAGGCGCCTGTGCACCAAGCACCTGCAAAACACAAGCCACCACCGCCTGCATCTCCGGCTCTCGCAGATCCGAGATACTTAGTGCGCTGTTCTGTGCATGGGACCCAGGAATGAAAAATCTCTCAAGGAGATCCTCAATATCCATACTAGCTGGAATCCTGGGCTGGGTGTCCCCTATCTCTCCCAAACGAGGCAAACCAGTAAGGAAATATACATAAGTCAAGGTGAGCTCCAGTCGCTCACCCTGCATAATAAAAGCTACCTCCTCTGGGTCCCAGAAGTCAATCAACTTGTTCAACAGATCTCTCACTGAACGCATAAGAGGGATCTGAGTGAACTTCAGTAGTCCACCCAACGCCAAAGCCGCCCGCACATGTGGGATCTCCATCAACCCCTCATTAATCTCCCTCTCCCTCCACGATGCCTGTGGCCTCCTGAGCATCCTTCCAAACCAACACGGAATTTTTTCCTAGTCAGTGATCCACATCGCGACTTTTGGCACCCACAACCGTGATGCACATTGCGACTGTAAGCCCTCACAGCCGTGATGCACATCGTGGCTTTCATCACCCACAGCCGCGATGAACATCACGGCTGTAAGCACCCACAACCGTGATGCACATCGCGGCTATAAAGCCCATACCCGTGATGTGCATCGCGCGAAAAGCCCCATAAACCGCGATATTCCACGTTGGCAAGCCAACATGGAATATTCGCTGCTTCTGTGACCCCAAGGCTCACCAAAAAGCAAATAAATTGAAAGGCTAAGGAAAATAGGCTTACTTGAAACTCGCGGAATGGAAAACTGACGGTCGAATCTCCCGAAAATGAAGAAAATGCTCTGACTAAATCAAATTACTCTGTAAAACTCAACGGTGAAAATGACACTTGTCCTATTGGGTCCACTAGCTATTTATAGGAATTTGACCAATCTTTAAATCAACCATTTCGACATCACACGATGTCCGTTTTCCAAACCGTTGGTACCATTGGAATCAACGCGGCGAGAACTTCACAATAGTCCACTCCTTTTTTCGATTCCACCATGTCTCATTTTTAAGCATTTTTTACATGCCCCTCATCGCCTCGATTTGCGTGCCACATCGACCGTTCTCCATTTTTGACGTTCTTTATATCGCCGGATTCAGTTTTCCGCGCTCATAATGATGCTTGAGATCATTCCTCGCTCTCACCACCAGATTTTTTCGGACATTTTTTCAGACACTCGTCGCCTCGGTTTGCATGCCACAACGACCGTTCTCTGTTTTTGACGTTCTTTATATCGCCGGGTTCAGTTTTTCACGCTCGTGATAATGCTTGAGATCATTTCTCACTCTCACCTCCAAAATTTTTTGGACATTTTTTCACACACTCGTCGCCTCGGTTTGCGTGCCACATCGGCCGTTGCCCGTTTTTGACGATCTTTATATCGTCGGATTCAGTTTTCTGCGCTTGTGACGATGCTCAAGATCATTTCTCGCTCTAACCAATACCTTTTTTGTTCGGTATAATTTTACCCCTTTTTCGGGTCGAGCAATTCCTTTACGAAAAAGGTACTTAGGGAGTTTATGTTAAGCTCTTTTCTAACTCCTAAAACAATGAAAAGACCGCCGAGCAATCTCCTTTCCTTTCATGCTCGCTAAAAGTATCTGAAAGGGCGTCTACCTGGTATAATTTTACCCCTTTTCTGGACCTTGTAGACTAATTATGAAAAAGGAATACTCTAGTCACATCGGCCAGAAGAGTTCTCCATTTGCATCATTTTATGCTTTTTCGAGCCTTGGAGACTAACATACGAAAAAGACCACCAATGGATTCTACTTACAGCTTTCAGACTCTCTAAAATTGAAATCAACCACGAGTAATCACCATCTTGGGATCGTAAAAATCTATAGGACGGTATTCCTCCACCAATTCAGAGTCTTCTTATCATTTTTAGACTCCTTAAAAATGAAAGCACTCACGAGCATGAACAGTCCCGAGCTTGCATAAATCCATAGGATAGTACCATTTCAGAGCACACTTTTATCCCTTCTTGGATCTCATTAAAACTACGAAGAAGGACCCAACGGTTCTTTTCAGCACCACAACAGATCATGTCTACTCATATGGCAGCTTCCCCATTATGGTCGCCTTTGTTCAGAGTATTCTTCAGTATGTCACCCTGAGAATCTCCCAATAGCATCCATCAGCTTGTCCCCCAGAGTCACTCTAGTATGCAATACATACCCGTGATCCCTTAAGCTATGATCCCCACACCTAAAAGTCATTTTCCTATGCTTCCAGGTCAACCATCTCATCATGCTCTGAACAAAGGAGGTTTGAGTCCACCCACTCTATGACCCCAGTTATTCCACATCGCCACAGTATGTCAGTCCTACCATCAATACTATCACACTTCAGTTGTACACCTCGCGCTCCTATCAAGGAAAAATCATTGCCTTGGTAGTTGCCGGTCGCCCTCTGTCGATGCCAACCAAATCTATTCCAGAGGTCCCTGTGCCTTGGACTCATCACCATTAGTGATGAGTGCCTACAGATCATTTCGAAAGGAGTCCTCAGTGCCTCTCCAAATGATTGTTTCTCACATTCTCGACGTCAACACCTTCATCGCATCATTGAGACTCGTATAGGGTATCGGTCCTTTCAGTTATTTGTTGAAGACCCCGGATATCACCTAATTCTACCACATTTGAGAGT
This sequence comes from Larix kaempferi, assembly GCA_027924585.1. NCBI lineage: Eukaryota > Viridiplantae > Streptophyta > Pinopsida > Pinales > Pinaceae > Larix > Larix kaempferi. The sequence goes on from BSBM01000432.1 coordinate 2,506,898, forward strand.
CTAATTGAGGAAACAACCAGTTACATTTTCCTGTGGATATCCGGGTTGCGCTTGGTGACAGTTTTCAGATGTACCCTAGTTTTATACTCCCTCGAGTATACAGCTACATATACTCCTCAGAAGTTGACTCATTTACTGACTCTACCACATTTCAGAGTCTAATTGAGTCCCTACAGATGTTGGACACCTTCAGCTCCAGCAGTTCATCAACCCTTCTGAAACCTTATTCAGAATGGTTGGTGCTCTTTTCCAGTGTATCAGTTATTGAAATCTGTCATGGTATGACCATGACTATGTCCCAGCATTATGTCCCCTCTGGACCATTATGATGTACCAACAAATTTTTATGTATTATTCAGGTCCCCCTTCTTGGGCCTAATTGTTATGTATATGTCTTGATACGAGCATGGGTATGCCCACCTCGTCCATTATCAGAGATTATTCCTCATTCATTTTGAGGCCATGTATTTTTTTTCCAGTTTTTGCAGCTTCCAAGGGACTGTTGTTCTAGTCTCCAATTGGTCTCTTCTCTTCTCCAAACCCTAAGAAAAAGACAAAAGAACTATGATGTCTATCGGCCATACGATGAGTTCCTGCCCTCACACATCAGGGGGCAATCTCTTAACACCCAAAAGTGCTCACTAGCTCTTTCCCTTATTCACATCACCCATTTGTCCACTTTTTCCACCATTTGAGCCTCTAAAACCTTCAAAAGGTCACCAAAAAGACCATAATACACCTTTTCCCCCTCAAAATATGTATTTTTCCTCAAAAAACACAAAAAACCCTAAAAAAGGGTCCAAAATTCCCAAAAATCTATTAAAAGGGAATAATATTCAAAAAATATTCAAAAAAGGAAAAAGGGGGAAAAAGAGACCTAAACTATTTTGGTCAATACCATTGGTTTCCTTAAACCATAATGGTATTCCCCATCACAAAAAAACTATAAAAAGGTGATAGGGGCTCCTCATTATTCATCCACATTTCATCCTATCCTTATGCTTCCAAATTCCCTTTGAGAGCCCTTGCCTCCCATTTCGAGTTTGAAGATCCCCATTGAAGCATTGGAGAAGATGAGACCATTGGACATTGGAGCATCTCAACCTTGGAGCTGCTCAAAACTCACCATCCTCACCATTTGAGGTAATACAAAAGATCAAATTTTTTAATTTCTTGTTTTTCTCATAGATCTTATTGCTTATGTTCTTAAATCTAGTTTTTTTTTATTTCTTTGCACATGTTAATGTTAGATCAGATTACATTAGTTTTTAATTTTACATTGAGATTGCTGCTACTAGTTAGTAGGTGCATCCTTGCACATGCTTGGTTGAAAAACCAAGCAACACTAGGAACAAAAATCAACACTCCGTCTTACCGAGGAAGGTGTTCTGCACCACTCCCAACTTGTCTCTGGAGAAGACAAACTTGCCCCTCCCCAAAGATTTTGTTAGAATATCTACTACTGGCTCATCAGTGGAAATGTACTGAAGCTTCACAACTCCCCTCTGAACATAATCTCGGATGAAGTGGTATCTGATCTCTATGTGCTTAGACCTTTCGTGTAAAACTGGATTCTCAGATAGTTGGATGCAACTCTGATTATCATAGTAAATCACCATGGGCTTCAACTCCTGACCAAATAAATCTACCAATAGCTTGCGAAGTCACAGTGCTTCGCAACTAGTCTGACTGGATGCCATGTACTCAGCTTAAGGAGAACTCAAGGCAACGGACTTTTGCTTCCGACTGAACCAGGAAACTGCTGCTGAGCCCAAACTGAAACAACACCTGGAAGTTCTCTTCCGATCCCTCACACTACCTACCCAATCTAAATTCGTGAAGCCAACCAAAGTAACACCACCCGAACTCCTGTAGTCCAAACCAAAATCCACTGTACCTGCAAGGTATCTCAACACATGTTTTGCGGCTGACCAATGCATTCTCCTAGGCTCCACCATGAAATGACTGAGAGTTCACCGCAAAACACAAGTCTGGCCTAGTGTTGACCAGATACATCAATGACCCAATGAGCCGACGATATAAAGTGGGATCTACCAACTCACCACCAGAAGCATGAAGCTGCTTCAAGTTGGTAATCATAGGCGTGGACATGGGCCTGCAATCCTCCATCCAGAATCTCCTCAGAATATTAGTAGCATACTTTCCCTGTCCCAGGAAAATATGACCAGGCTCCTACCAAACCTCCATCCCCAAGTAATAGTGCATCAACCCAATATCAGTCATCTCATACTCTTTGGCAAGGTCTCTCTTGCAAGCTGCAATGAGACGCTCCTCCCCATTGATAAACAAATCATCAACGTACAACAAAAGAATGAGTGGATCCCCATGAATCAAAATGAAGTAAAGGTTGGGATCAACCTCACTCTTCTGAAAATCCATCGACAAAAAATATGCATCAATCCTGGAATACCAAGCTCGAGGAGCTTGATTCAGGCCATACAAGGCCTTCTTCAACCTGCACACATGAGACTCTCTAATGAATCTCAAATCCCAATGGCTGCTCCAAATACACATCCTCCTACAAAAGACCATTGAGAAATGCGGTCATAACATCCATCTGGTGGATCTTCCAACCCATCTTTGCTGCCATGGAAATCACTGCTCTAATGGAAGAATATCGTGCAAACAGCGCAAAGGTCTCATCATAATCAACTCCCTCTATTTGTGAAAACCCCTATGCCACAAAACGAGCCTTGAACTTCTCTACACTGCCATCTGCAACATGATTTACCTTGTAAAGCCACCTGGAAGTCACAACTGACTTCCCTTCTAGTCTCGGTACAATATCCCATGCATCATTCTTCATTATGGAATGGTACTCTTCCATCATAGCATCTCTCCAAACCTAATGCTGAGAGGCCTCCTCAAAAGTAGAAGGCTCAGACTCACGAAGACTAGCAACCAATGTTGAACCCAATCTGTCAGGCATCATAACTATCCGAATGGGATCCTGTGGCCTACCAAATGCCTCTGCCTCCTCCAAGGTATCATGAAGCCATTTAGGCTTCCTCTTCCTCGAAGTCTCCTCCCACACTAGTCTCTCCTCATTTGAAGAACTACCATAAGTAGAAGGCCTAACACCTGATGTCACAAAACCTGGTGAATCAGTAGTCGAAGAAATGACCACTGGTGAACTCTGTGATATGATAGTTGCAACTGGTGAACCTGTAACCTGAGATCCAGAACCTGTCCCTGAAGTACCTGCTAGCTGACCCACTGAACCTGATGAACCTGTGCCTGTAACCTGTGGACCAGTAACTCGGAAAACCTGTGAACCTGTGATTTGCACTGAAGATCCCTGCATCACTTGAGGTATGGAAGCTAGTGGATCCCCATGCTCCAACTCTTTGGACTTCCTGAAGGCTTTCTCCTCCTCAAACATCACTTCCCTCCTGACAACAACCTTCTTTTGGTCAAGAAGATAGATTCGCTAAGCCTTCAAAGTCTCATCATATCCCACAAAGATGCTTCTCTTTGCAGTGGGATCCAACTTTGTTGATCCGGATTTATGTGGGAACGAAACAAAAGATAGCATATACAGAATCATATACAGAGATATATTGCAAATAACACAGTGATACAGTAAACACATATTCTATTAAATAGCGGAAATAGAAAAGACTGTAAAATACAATAGCTAGAATGGTGGTAGCTATCTCTGAGAAGAGATGTGGCCGCTATGCTCATTCGTGCCAAGATGAATACAAAGAGAGGCCGAAAGGGCCTATTTATCATAAGCACGAGGGAAAGAATCCCAAACATCCAAAAACCTAACCCTAGAAGATGAACCGTCATAAAGTTTGCGGCCCCAAGGTGGTTAGTTGTACAGTCAACTTCCCGGGGTCATAACTTTTGCATACGATCTCCGTTTGGGGCGCTCGGTAGCTCATTGGAATGGTCTATCTGAGATTTACAACTTTCGAATGGGCCCAAATGTGTGCCATTGACAACCATTTGGTCCCCCAAATCGTCAAAAAATGTCATTTAGGGCCTCAAAATGGCTCCGGAAGTTCAGGACCCGAAAAACTGCTAAAAATAGTAATTTACCAAAGTTGCCAAAAGACTGTTTTGAGCCAGTTGGAAAAGGTGGGCTGCCACCGATATCCACCTGGCTCAATCCTCCCTCCTTAGGAAGCAATGGTCTCCATTGCGTTAAATCCCTTATCATATGTTGAGCTGTCTGTCGAGTTGAGCGCTTGGTGCGACATTTGCTGAAGTGGAAAGGTTGCCTTACTTTGACATCTTCAGAGGGTTGTAATTGTTGTTGATGGATGCGCTGGAGCTGTTCAACAGTTTTGGTTGTTGTGGTATCCTTGGTATGCACCGGTGTGGATGGTTTCTTTTTGGAGGGGCCCCTGGAATGCGTGGCCTTGCACTGTAGAGGTACCCGAATAAGCGATGCTGCACTAACTTTGTGTTTTTCATGTTTCTGCTGAGTAGAAGGATAATCTGCAGAGGTTGCGGATGTCTCCGTGATCTGATGTTCACCTTTAGTGGCAATGGCGAATAGGGAAAATTTCCCAGTGTGGGAGATTATCTTCCTTCCCTGCTCGTTTGGGGGTGCAACTATCTCTGGTATCCGATAGAGTTGTCCTCCCAAAGTGACAATGACACTGCGAGGTCGGGATTCATATACAGCATGACGCTTCCACATATATGGTTGTCCTAAGAGAACATCACATACTTCAAGTGGGGCCACATCACACAATACCTCATCTTTGAAGGGCTTGATGCCATATGGTAGGCGACATTGGTGACTGACACGGATCCTTCGTCCTTGGCTTAGCCATCCAATGGTGTATGGTTGTGGGTGTGGCGTTATTGGTAGCTCCAATCTCTTGATGACTTCTTCTGAGATTAGGTTCTTCTGGCTGCCGCTGTCCACAACAAAGTGCAGGGGAATTCCCTTCACCCACATCTGTGAGTGGAAAAGGCGCTCCTCTGCCTCCCACTCTTCAGGATCCTCTGGCAGAATCTGTGTGGTGGAAACAACGGCACTGGGTTCTGCATCAATGATCTGCTTCCCTTTTCGCGTGGCTGTGAAATTAGGTTGCGAGTCAGAATCGGAACTGGGATCTGATTCTGAAGCTTTGATCTCAGCCACCAATGACTGTTTTGAGCGACAATCATTAGTGTTGTGTCAGGGGCTTTTGTGGAACTCGCACCACTTCCCGGTGTCCTTCTTTGTCTTTTCTTTACCCTTGTTCGCCTGTGGTTGGGACTGGTTGTCCTTTTCCTGCCCCATGTTCTGCGAGCCAGAGTTTCCCTTGCCCTGCTTCTGCGCAGGTCCGAACTCACGCTTGTTCTTTTGCTGAAATTTCTGCTCAATTTTGACAGCATATCGATAGGCGGATCCGAGTGAAGAGATTTCCAGGAAATCCATCTTTGTTCGGATGTACCGGTGTAGGCCACTGCGATATTTCAGTACTAGGTGCCGCTCAAAGTCCTTGATACCCAGCTTTGTGCAAAAGGTATGGAATTTGTTGGTGTACTCCGACACCGTTTGGTCCTTCTCTTGGTGCAGAATGGTCCATTTTGTGCACTGGTCGTCATAGTTTCCAACAGGGTAATATTGTTCATTGACGACATCTATAAAAGAGGCCCAAGTGGGATTGGAATATTCAAACAATCCAGACTCGTTTGATGAGTTTTGCTCACAATAAGTTTCCCACCAATTTTTGACATGGGGGACGGCCTTAAGGAGCGCAAAGATGATCTTTTCCCTATCGGAAAATTGGTGGACAGAGAAATACCCTTCTAGTAGATTCAACCATTTATCTAGGGCATCGGCATCGATTTGGCCTTCAAATAAAGGGATATCAAAATTAACTTGTACCTTGAAGGGAGTCGTATCTCCGAAATGGCTGCTCGTTGAGGGTGCATTTGCCGCTGTTGGCATGCATTGAAGGATCTGGGCGAAATTATCCATCATCTCGTTCCTCTGTCGCGCGAGGGCTTCTTCGAGAACCAACTTGATAGGATCTACTGCTCCGTCATCTCTCTTTTCTTGCGCCATGGGAGGCCGTTTGGGGCGGCGAGAGTGGTCTTCCCCAAGTGAAACTAGTTCGAGACCCAACTCTCTGTATCCTGACCTCGTCGGGGACATGCACCGAGAAACAATCAAAGAGCATACCGCTCTGATACCACTGATCCGGATTTATGTGGGAACGAAACAAAAGATAGCATATACAGAATCATATACAGAGATATATTGCAAATAACACAGTGATACAGTAAACACATATTCTACTAAATAGCGGAAATAGAACAGACTGTAAAATACAATAGCTAGAATGGTGGTAGCTATCTCTGAGAAGAGATGTGGCCGCTATGCTCATTCGTGCCAACATGAATACAAAGAGAGGCCGAAAGGGCCTATTTAACATAAGCACGAGGGAAAGAATCCCAAACATCCAAAAACCTAACCCTAGAAAATGAACCGTCATAAAGTTTGCGGCCCCAAGGTCGTTAGTTGAACAGTCACCTTCCCGGGGTCATAACTTTTGCATACGATCTCCGTTTGGGGCGCTCGGTAGCTCGTTCGAAAGGTCTATCCAAGATTTACAACTTTCGAATGGGCCCAAATGTGTGTCGTCGGCAACCATTTGGTCCCCCAAATTGCCAAAAAATGTCATTTAGGGCCTCAAAATGGCTCCGGAAGTTCAGGACCCGAAAAACTGCTAAAAATAGTAATTTACCAAAGTTGCCAAAAGACTGTTTTGAGCCAGTTGGAAGAGATGGGCTGCCACCGATATCCACCTGGATCAATCCTCCCTCCTTAGGAAGAAATGGTCTCCATTGCGTTAAATCCCTTATCATATGTTGAGCTGTGTGTCGAGTTGAGCGCTTGGTGCGACATTTGCTGAAGTGGAAAGGTTGCCTTACTTTGACATCTTCAGAGGGTTGTAATTGTTGTTGATGTATGCGTTGGAGCCATTCAACTGTTTTGGTTGTTGTGGTATCCTTGGTATGCACCGGTGTGGATGGTTTCTTTTTGGAGGGGCCCCTGGAATGCGTGGCCTTGCACTGTAGAGGTACCCGAATAGGCGATGCTGCACTAACTTTGTGTTTTTCATGTTTCTGCTGAGTAGAAGGATAATCTGCAGAGGTTGTGGATGTCTTCGTGATCTGATGTTCACCTTTAGTGGCAATGGAGAATAGGGAAAATTTCCCAGTGTGGGAGATTATCTTCCTTCCCTGCTCGTTTGGGGTAGGTGCAACTATCTCTGGTATCCGATAGAGTTGTCCTCCCAAAGTGACAATGACAGTGCGAGGTCGGGATTCATATACAGCATGACGCTTCCACATATATGGTTGTCCTAAGAGAACATCACATACTTCAAGTGGGGCCACATCACACAATACCTCATCTTTGAAGGGCTTGATGCCATATGGTAGGCGACATTGGTGACTGACACGGATCCTTCGTCCTTGGCTTAGCCATCCAATGGTGTATGGTTGTGGGTGTGGCGTTATTGGTAGCTCCAATCTCTTGATGACTTCTTCTGAGATTAGGTTCTTCTTGCTGCCGCTGTCCACAACAAAGTGCAGGGGAATTCCCTTCACCCACATCTGTGAGTGGAAAAGGCGCTCCTCTGCCTCCCACTCTTCAGGCTCCTCTGGCTGAATCTGTGTGGTGGCAACAACGGCACTGGGTTCTGCATCAATGATATGCTTCCCTTTTCGCGTGGCTGTGAAATTAGGTTCCGAGTCAGAATCGGAACTGGGATCTGATTCTGAAGCTTTGATCTCAGCCACCAATGACTGTTTTGAGCGACAATCATCAGTGTTGTGCCACGGGATTTTGTGGAACTCGCACCACTTCCCGGTGTCCTTTGTCTTTTCTTTACCCTTCTTCGCCTGTGGTTGGGACTGGTTGTCCTTTTCCTGCCCCATGTTCTGCGAGCCAGAGTTTCCCTTGCCCTGCTTATGCACAGGTCCGAACTCACGCTTGTTCTTTTGCTGAAATTTCTGCTCAATTTTGACAGCATATCGATAGGCGGATCCGAGTGAAGAGATTTCCAGGAAATCCATCTCTGTTCGGATGTACCGGTGTAGGCCACTGCGATATTTCAGTACTAGGTGCCGCTCAGAGTCCTTGATACCCAGCTTTGTGCAAAAGGTATGGAATTTGATGGTGTACTCCGACACCGTTTGGTCCCTCTCTTGGTGCAGAATGGTCCATTTTGTGTACTGGTCGTCATAGTTTCCAACAGGGTAATATTGTTCCTTGATGGCATCTATAAAATAGGCCCAAGTGGGATTGGAATATTCAAACAATCCAGACTCGTCTGATGAGTTTTGCTCACAATAAGTTTCCCACCAATTTTTGACATGGGGGACGGCCTTAAGGAGCGCAAAGATGATCTTTTTCCTATCGGAAAATTGGTGGACAGAGAAATACCCTTCTAGTAGATTCAACCATTTATCTAGGGCATCGACATCGATTTGGCCTTCAAATAAAGGGATATCAAAATTAAGTTGTACCTTGAAGGGAGTCGTATCTCCGAAATGGCTGCTCGTTGAGGGTGCATTTGCCGCTGTTGGCATGCGTTGAAGGATCTGGGCGAAATTATCCATCATCTCGTTCCTCTGTCGCGTGAGGGCTTCCTCGAGCAACAACTTGATAGGGTCTACTGCTCCGTCATCTCTCTTTTCTTCCGCAATGGGAGGCCGTTTGGGGCGGCGAGAGTGGTCTTCCCCAAGTGAAACTAATTCGAGACCCAACTCTCTGTATCCTGACCTCGTCGGGGACATGCACCGAGAAACAATCAAAGAGCAGACCGCTCTGATACCACTGATCCGGATTTATGTGGGAACGAAACAAAAGATAGCATATACAAAACCATATACATAGATATATTGCAAATAACACAGTGATACAGTAAACACATATTCTATTAAATAGCGGAAATAGAACAGACTGTAAAATACAATAGCTAGAATGGTGGTAGCTATCTCTGAGAAGAGATGTGGCCGCTATGCTCATTCGTGCCAACATGAATACAAAGAGAGGCCGAAAGGGCCTATTTATCATAAGCACGAGGGAAAGAATCCCAAACATCCAAAAACCTAACCCTAGAAGATGAACCGTCATAAAGTTTGCGGCCCCAAGGTGGTTAGTTGAACAGTCAGCTTCCCGGGGTCATAACTTTTGCATACGATCTCCGTTTGGGGCGCTCGGTAGCTCGTTGGAAAGGTCTATCCGAGATTTACAACTTTCAAATGGGCCCAAATGCGTGTCATTGGCAACGATTTGGTCCCGCAAATCGCCAAAAAATGTCATTTAGGGCCTCAAAATGGCTCCGGAAGTTCAGGACTCGAAAAACTGCTAAAAATAGTAATTTACCAAAGGTGCCAAAAGACTGTTTTGAGCCAGTTGGAAGAGGTGGGCTGCCACCGATATCCACCTGGATCACTCCTCCCTCCTTAGGAAGCAATGGTCTCCATTGCGTTAAATCCCTTATCATATGTTGAGCTGTGTGTCGAGTTGAGCACTTGGTGCGACATTTGCTGAAGTGGAAAGGTTGCCTTACTTTGACATCTTCAGAGGGTTGTAATTGTTGTTGATGGATGTGCTGGAGTTGTTCAACAGTTTTGGTTGTTGTGGTATCCTTGGTATGCACCGGTGTGGATGGTTTCTTTTTGGAGGGGCCCCTGGAATGCGTGGCCTTGCACTGTAGAGGTACCCGAATAGGCGATGCTGCACTAACTTTGTGCTTTTCATGTTTCTGCTGAGTAGAAGGATAATCTGCAGAGATTGTGGATGTCTCCGTGATCTGATGTTCACCTTTAGTGGCAATGGCGAATAGGAAAAATTTCCCAGTGTGGGAGATTATCTTCCTTCCCTGCTCGTTTGGGGTAGGTGCAACTATCTTTGGTATCCGATAGAGTTGTCCTCCCAAAGTGACAATGACACTGCGAGGTCGGAATTCATATACAGCATGACGCTTCCACATATATGGTTGTCCTAAGAGAACATCACATACTTCAAGTGGGGCCACATCACACAATACCTCATCTTTGAAGGGCTTGATGCCATATGGTAGGCGACATTGGTGACTGACACGGATCCTTCGTCCTTGGCTTAGCCATCCAATGGTGTATGGTTGTGGGTGTGGCGTTATTGGTAGCTCCAATCTCTTGATGACTTCTTCTTAGATTAGGTTCTTCTGGCTGCCGCTGTCCACAACAAAGTGCAGGGGAATTCCCTTCACCCACATCTGTGAGTGGAAAAGGCGCTCCTCTGCCTCCAACTCTTCGGGCTCCTCTGGCTGAATCTGTGTGGTGGCAACAACGACACTGGGTTCTGCATCAATGATCTGCTTCCCTTTTCGCGTGGCTGTGAAATTAGGTTGCGAGTCAGAATCGGAACTGGGATCTGATTCTGAAGCTTTGATCTCAGCCACCAATGACTGTTTTGAGCGACAATCATCAGTGTTGTGCCAGGGGCTTTTGTGGAACTCGCACCACTTCCCGGTGTCCTTCTTTGTCTTTTCGTTACCCTTCTTCGCCTGTGGTTGGGACTGGTTGTCCTTTTCCTGCCCCATGTTCTGCGAGCCAGAGTTTCCCTTGCCCTGCTTCTGCGCAGGTCCGAAGTCACGCTTGTTCTTTTGGTGAAATTTCTGCTCAATTTTGACAGCATATCGATAAGCGGATCCGAGTGAAGATATTTCCAGGAAATCCATCTCTGTTCGGATGTACCGGTGTAGGCCACTGCGATATTTCAGTACTAGGTGCCGCTCGGAGTCCTTGATACCCAGCTTTGTGCAAAAGGTATGGAATTTGTTGGTGTACTCCGACACTGTTTGGTCCCTCTCTTGGTGCAGAATGGTCCATTTTGTGTACTGGTCGTCATAGTTTCCAACAGGGTAATATTGTTCCTTGACGGCATCTATAAAAGAGGCCCAGGTGGGATTGGAATATTCAAACAATCCAGACTCGTCTGATGAGTTTTGCTCACAATAAGTTTCCCACCAATTTTTGACATGGGGGACGGCCTTAAGGAGCGCAAAGATGATCTTTTCCCTATCGGAAAATTGGTGGACAGAGAAATACCCTTCTAGTAGATTCAACCATTTATCTAGGGCATCGGCATCGATTTGGCCTTCAAATAAAGGGATATCAAAATTAACTTGTACCTTGAAGGGAGTCGTATCTCCGAAATGGCTGCTCCTTGAGGGTGCATTTGCCGCTGTTGGCATGCGTTGAAGGATCTGGGCGAAATTATCCATCATCTCGTTCCTCTGTCGCGCGAGGGCTTCCTCGAGCAACAACTTGATAGGATCTACTGCTCCGTCATCTCTCTTTTCTTCCGCCATGGGAGGCCGTTTGGGGCGGCGAGAGTGGTCTTCCCCAAGTGAAACTAGTTCGAGACCCAAATCTCTGTATCTTGACCTCGTCGGGGACATGCACCGAGAAACAATCAAAGAGCAGACCGCTCTGATACCACTGATCCAGATTTATGTGGGAATGAAACAAAAGATAGCATATACAAAATCATATACAGAGATATATTGCAAATAACACAGTGATACAGTAAACACATATTCTATTAAATAGCGGAAATAGAACAGACTGTAAAATACAATAGCTAGAATGGTGTTAGCTATCTCTGAGAAGAGATGTGGCTGCTATGCTCATTCGTGCCAAGATGAATACAAAGAGAGGCCGAAAGGGCCTATTTATCATAAGCACGAGGGAAAGAATCCCAAACATCCAAAAACCTAACCCTAGAAGATGAACCGTCATAAAGTTTGCGGCCCCAAGGTGGTTAGTTGAACAGTCAGCTTCCCGGGGTCATAACTTTTGCATACGATCTCCGTTTGGGGCGCTCGGTAGCTCATTGGAAAGGTCTATCTGAGATTTACAAATTTCGAATGGGCCCAAATGTGTGTCGACGGCAACCATTTGATCCCCCAAATCGCCAAAAAATGTCATTTAGGGCCTCAAAATGGCTCCGGAAGTTCAGGACCCAAAAAACTGCTAAAAATAGTAATTTACCAAAGTTGCCAAAAGACTGTTTTGAGCCAGTTGGAAGAGGTGGGATGCCACCGATATCCACCTGGATCAATCCTCCCTCCTTAGGAAGCAATGGTCTCCATGACACTGCGAGGTCGGGATTCATATACAGCATGACGCTTCCACATATATGGTTGTCCTAAGAGAACATCACATACTTCAAGTGGGGCCACATCACACAATACCTCATCTTTGAAGGGCTTGATGCCATATGGTAGGCAACATTGGAGACTGACACGGATCCTTCGTCCTTGGCTTAGCCATCCAATGGTGTATGGTTGTGGGTGTGGCGTTATTGGTAGCTCCAATCTCTTGATGACTTCTTCTGAGATTAGGTTCTTCTGGCTGCCGCTGTCCACAACAAAGTGCAGGGGAATTCCCTTCACCCACATCTGTGAGTGGAATAGGCGCTCCTCTGCCTCCGACTCTTCAGGCTCCTCTGGCTGAATCTTTGTGGTGGCAACAACGGCACTGGGTTCTGCATCAATGATCTGCTTCCCTTTTCGCGTGGCTGTGAAATTAGGTTCCGAGTCAGAATCGGAACTGGGATCTGATTCTGAAGCTTTTATCTCAGCCACCAATGACTGTTTTGAGTGACAATCATCAGTGTTGTGCCAGGGGCTTTTGTGGAACTCCCACCACTTCCCGGTGTCCTTCTTTGTCTTTTCTTTACCCTTCTTCGCCTGTGGTTGGTACTGGTTGTCCTTTTCCTGCCCCATGTTCTGCGAGCCAGAGTTTCCCTTGCCCTGCTTCTGCGAGGTCCGAAGTCACGCTTGTTCTTTTGCTGAAATTTTGGCTCAATTTTGACAGCATATCGATAGGCGGATCCGAGTGAAGAGATTTCCAGGAAATCCATCTCTGTTCGTATGTACCGGTGTAGGCCACTGTGATATTTCAGTACTAGGTGCCGCTCGGAGTCCTTGATACCCAGCTTTGTGCAAAAGGTATGGAATTTGTTGGTGTACTCTGACACCGTTTGGTCCCTCTCTTGGTGCAGAATGGTCCATTTTGTGTACTGGTCGTCATAGTTTCCAACAGGGTAATATTGTTCCTTGACGGCATCTATAAAAGAGGCCCAAGTGGGATTGGAATATTCAAACAATCCAGACTCGTCTGATGAGTTTTGCTCACAATAAGTTTCCCACCAATTTTTGACATGGGGGACGGCCTTAAGGAGTGCAAAGATGATATTTTCCCTATCGAAAAATTGGTGGACAGAGAAATACCCTTCTAGTAGATTCAACCATTTATCTAGGGCATCGACATCGATTTGGCCTTCAAATAAAGGGATATCAAAATTAACTTGTACCTTGAAGGGAGTCGTATCTCTGAAATGGCTGCTCGTTGAGGGTGCATTTGCCGCTGTTGGCATGCGTTGAAGGATCTGGGTGAAATTATCCATCATCTCATTCCTCTGTCGCGCGAGGGCTTCCTCGAGCAACAACTTGATAGGATATAGTGCTCCTTCATATATCTTTTCTTCCGCCATGGGAGGCCGTTCGGGGCGGGGAGAGTGGTCTTCCCCAAGTGAAACTAGTTCGAGACCCAACTCTCTGTATCCTGACCTCGTCGGGGACATGCACCGAGAAATAATCAAAGAGCAGACCGCTCTGATACCACTGATCCGGATTTATGTGGGAACGAAACAAAAGATAGCATATACAGAATCATATACATCGATATATTGCAAATAACACAGTGATACAGTAAACACATATTCTATTAAATAGCGGAAATAGAACAGACTGTAAAATACAATAGCTAGAATGGTGGTAGTTATCTCTGAGAAGCGATGTGGCCGCTATGCTCATTCGTGCCAAGATGAATACAAAGAGAGGACGAAAGGGCCTATTTATCATAAGCACGAGGGAAAGAATCCCAAACATCCAAAAACCTAACCCTAGAAGATGAACTGTCATAAAGTTTGCGGCCCCAAGGTGGTTAGTTGAACAGTCAGCTTCCCGGGGTCATAACTTTTGCATACGATCTCCGTTTGGGGTGCTCGGTAGCTCGTTGGAAAGGTCTATCCGATATTTACAACTTTCGATTGGGCCCAAATGTGTGCCATTGGCGTCCATTTGGTCGCCCAAATCTCCAAAAAATGTCATTTAGGGCCTCAAAATGGCTCCGGAAGTTCAGGACCCGAAAAACTGCTAAAAATAGTAATTTACCAAAGTTTCCAAAAGACTGTTTTGAGCCAGTTGGAAGAGGTGGGCTGCCACCGATATCCACCTGGATCAATCCTCCCTCCTTAGGAAGCAATGGTCTCCATTGCGTTAAATCCCTTATCATATGTTGAGCTGTGTGTCGAGTTGAGCGCTTGGTGCGACATTTGCTGAAGTGGAAAGGTTTCCTTACTTTGACATCTTCAGAGGGTTGTAATTGTTGTTGATGGATGCGCTGGAGCTGTTCAACAGTTTTGGTTGTTGTGGTATCCTTGGTATGCACCGGTGTGGATGGTTTCTTTTTGGAGGGGCCCCTGGAATGCGTGGCCTTGCACTATAGAGGTACCCGAATAGGCGATGCTGCACTAACTTTGTGTTTTTCATGTTTCTGCTGAGTAGAAGGATAATTTGCAGAGGTTGTGGATGTCTTTGTGATCTGATGTTCACCTCTAGTGGCAATGGCACATAGGGAAAATTTCCCAGTGTGGGAGATTATCTTCCTTCCCTGCTCGTTTGGGGTAGGTGCAACTATCTCTGGTATCCGATAGAGTTGTCCTCCCAAAGTGAAAATGACACTGCGAGGTCGGGATTCATATACAGCGTGACGCTTCCACATATATGGTTGTCCTAAGATAACATCACATACTTCAAGTGGGGCCACATCACACAATACCTCATCTTTGAAGGGCTTGATGCCATATGGTAGGCGACATTGGTGACTGACACGGATCCTTCGTCCTTGGCTTAGCCATCCAATGGTGTATGGTTGTGGGTGTGGCGTTATTGGTAGCTCCAATCTCTTGATGACTTCTTCTGAGATTAGGTTCTTCTGGCTGCCGCTGTCCACAACAAAGTGCAGGGGAATTCCCTTCACCCACTTCTGTGAGTGGAAAAGGCGCTCCTCTGCCTCCGACTCTTCAGGCTCCTCTGGCTGAGTCTGTGTGGTGGAAAAAAAGGCACTGGGTTCTGCATCAATGATCTGCTTCCCTTTTCGCGTGGCTGTGAAATTAGGTTCCGAGTCAGAATCGGAACTGGGATCTGATTCTGAAGCTTTGATCTCAGCCACCAATGACTGTTTTGAGCGACAATCATCAGTGTTGTGCCAGGGTCTTTTATGGAACTCGCACCACTTCCCGGTGTCCTTCTTTGTCTTTTCTTTACCCTTCTTCGCCTGTGGTTGGGACTAGTTGTCGTTTTCCTGCCCCATGTTCTGCGAGCCAGAGTTTCCCTTTCCCTGCTTCTGCGCAGGTCCGAAGTCACGCTTGTTCTTTTGCTGAAATTTCTGCTCAATTTTGACAACATATCGATAGGCGGATCCGAGTGAAGAGATTTCTAGGAAATCCATCTATGTTCGGATGTACCGGTGTAGGCCACTGCGATATTTCAGTACTAGGTGCCGCTCGGAGTCCTTGATACCTAGCTTTGTGCAAAAGGTATGGAATTTGTTGGTGTACTCCGACACCGTTTGGTCCCTCTCTTGGTGCAGAATGGTCCATTTTGTGTACTGGTCGTCATAGTTTCCAACAGGGTAATATTGTTCCTTGACGTCATCTATAAAAGAGGCCCAAGTGGGATTGGAATATTCAAACAATCCAGACTCGTCTGATGAGTTTTGCTCACAATAAGTTTCCCACCAATTTTTGACATAGGGGACGGCCTTAAGGAGCGCAAAGATGATATTTTCCCTATCGAAAAATTGGTGGACAGAGAAATACCCTTCTAGTAGATTCAACCATTTATCTAGGGCATCGGCATCGATTTGTCCTTCAAATAAAGGGATATCAAAATTAACTTGTACCTTGAAGGGAGTCGTATCTCCGAAATGGCTGCTCGTTGAGGGTGCATTTGTCGCTGTTGGCATGCGTTGAAGGATCTGGGAGAAGTTATCCATCATCTCGTTCCTCTGTCGCGTGAGGGATTCCTCGAGCAACAACTTGATAGGATCTACTGCTCCTTCATCTCTCTTTTCTTCCGCCATGGGAGGCCGTTTGGGGCGGCGAGAGTGGTCTTCCCCAAGTGAAACTAGTTCGAGACCCAACTCTCTATATCATGACCTCGTCGGGGACATGCACCGAGAAACAATCAAAGAGCAGATCGCTCTGATACCACTGATCCGGATTTATGTGGGAACGAAACAAAAGATAGCATATACAGAATCATATACAGAGATATATTGCAAATAACACAGTGATACAGTAAACACATATTCTATTAAATAGCGGAAATAGAACAGACTGTAAAATACAATAGCTAGAATGGTGGTAGCTATCTCTGAGAAGTGATGTGGCCGCTATGCTCATTCGTGCCAACATGAATACAAAGAGAGGCCGAAAGGGCCTATTTATCATAAGCACGAGGGAAAGAATCCCAAACATCCAAAAACCTAACCCTAGAAGATGAACCGTCATAAAGTTTGCGGCCCCAAGGTGGTTAGTTGAACAGTCAGCTTCCCGGGGTCATAACTTTTGCATACGATCTCCATTTGGGGTGCTCGATAGCTCGTTGGAAAGGTCTATCTGATATTTACAACTTTCGACTGGGCCCAAAAGTGAGCCGTCGGCATCCATTTGGTCCCCCAAATTGCCAAAAAATGTCATTTAGGGCCTCAAAATGGCTCCGGAAGTTCAGGACCCCAAAAACTGCTAAAAATAGTAATTTACCAAAGTTGCCAAAAGACTGTTTTGAGCCAGTTGGAAGAGGTGGCCTGGCACCGATATCCACCTGGATCAATCCTCCCTCCTTAGGAAGCAATGGTCTCCATTGCGTTAAATCCCTTATCATATGTTGAGCTGTGTGTCGAGTTGAGCGCTTGGTGCGACATTTGCTGAAGTGGAAAGGTTGCCTTACTTTGACATCTTCAGAGGGTTGTAATTGTTGTTGATGGATGCGCTGGAGCTGTTCAACAGTTTTGGTTGTTGTGGTATCCTTGGTATGCACCGGTGTGGATGGTTTCTTTTTGGAGGGGCCCCTGGAATGCGTGGCCTTGCACTGTAGAGGTACCCGAATAGGCGATGCTGCACTAACTTTGTGTTTTTCATGTTTCTGCTGAGTAGAAGGATAATCTGCAGAGGTTGTGGATGTCTCTGTGATCTGATGTTCACCTTTAGTGGCAATGGCGAATAGGGAAAATTTCCCAGCGTGGGAGATTATCTTCCTTCCCTGCTCGTTTGGGGTAGGTGCAACTATCTCTGGTATCCGATAGAGTTGTCCTCCCAAAGTGACAATGACACTGCGAGGTCGGGATTCATATACAGCATGACGCTTCCATATATATGGTTGTCCTAAGAGAACATCACATACTTCAAGTGGGGCCACATCACACAATACCTCATCTTTGAAGGGCTTGATGCCATATGGTAGGCGACATTGGTGACTGACACGGATCCTTCATCCTTGGCTTAGCCATCCAATGGTGTATGGTTGTGGGTGTGGCGTTATTGGTAGCTCCAATCTCTTGATGAATTCTTCTGAGATTAGGTTCTTCTGGCTGCCGCTATCCACAACAAAGTGCAGGGGAATTCCCTTCACCCACATCTGTGAGTGGAAAAGGCGCTCCTCTGCTTCCGACTCTTCAGGCTCCTCTTGCTGAAACTGTGTGGTGGCAACAACGGCACTGGGTTCTGCATCAATGATCTGCTTCCCTTTTCACGTGGCTGTGAAATTAGGTTCCGAGTCAGAATCGGAACTGGGATCTGATTCTGAAGCTTTGATCTCAACCACCAATGACTGTTTTGAGCGATAATCATCAGTCTTGTGCCAGGGGCTTTTGTGGAACTCACACCACTTCCCGGTGTCCTTTTTTGTCTTTTCTTTACCCTTCTTCGCCTGTGGTTGGGACTGGTTGTCCTTTTCCAGTCAATCTGACTATCTCCTTGAAGAATAGTACAACAATGCTTGTGGCATCACTTGTCTCCTGACATGGAATAAAGTGTGCCATCTTCAAAACTCTGTCGACCATAACAAAGATTGAGTCGCTTCCCTGCTGTGTCTTTGGCAATCCTATCACAAAATCCATGATTAGGTGCTCCCACGGGGTATTCAGCACTGGTAATGGCGTATACAACCCCTTGTTCTGACTTCTTCCTTTTTCCAACTGGAAAACTCAACACTATCGTACCCACTTACCGACATCTGTCATTATTCCTGGCCAATAATACTTTTCTTCGACCAACGCCTTGGTCTTGTCAATGCCAAAATGACCTGCTAATCCACCACTATGCAGTTCTCGGATTAGGTTCTCTCTTACTGATCCTCTGGGAATACACAACTGTTGTCCCATGAACAGGTATCCCTCTTGGATAAAATAATCCAAGTATGGTGTTCTGTCGACACTCCAAGGTTCGCTACTCGCTTTCCATGCTTTTTCAAAATCCTCGTCGGTCGCATACTCTGTCTTCACCAACTCTATTCCTGTTGCCTGAACTGTCGTCGTGTTCATCAATGCAACTCTTCGACTCAACGCGTCGGAAACCTTGTTTGAATTGCCCGACTTATGCCACAACATGAAGGTATGTCCCCGTAGGAACTCGACCCACTTCATGTGCCACTGATTCAACTTTGACTGAGTATTCAAGTACCTCAGTGCTTGGTGATCTGTCTACAACACAAATTCCTTGGGAAACAAATAATACCTCCACTTCTTCAACGCTTGGAAAATAGCATAGAAATCCTGGTCGTAGATCGAATATTTCCGCTTTGCATCATCTAATTTCTCGCTGAAGAATGCAATTGGTTGGCCCTCCTGGCTCAACACTGCTCCAATTTACATTCCACTCGCGTCGCAATCGACTTGGAAAACTTTTTCAAAATCTGGGAGCGCTAACACTGGGATCTCCATCACCTTTTCCTTCAACTTGTCGAAATATTTATGGGCAGATTCTGTCTACTTAAACTCCCCTTTCTTCATGCACTCTGTCAAAGGTGCACATATCCGACTGAATCCTCTGATGAACTTCCTATAGAAACTAGCAAGTCCATGGAAACTTTGCACTCCATTTGCACTTGTCGGTTCTGGCCACTCCAATATAGCCTTCACCTTCTCTAGGTCCATCACTAACCCTTTACCCGAGATTAAAAATCCCAAGTACACCAGTTATTCCTTCATGAATAAGCATTTTTGCAGGTTCACCATCAACTTCTCCTCCTATAGATTCCGCAATACTTGTCGAATGTGCTCCAAATGTTCGACCTTGGTTTGACTGAAAATCAAAATGTCGTCTAGGTATACTATGACAAAATTTCCCAAGAATGGATTCAGTACTTCATTCATCAACCACATGAACGTACTGGGTGCATTAGTCAATCCGAATGGCATGACTAACCACTCATACAGTCCTTCGTTTGTCTTAAAGTCTGTTTTCCATTCATCTCCTTCTCTAACCTGAATTTGGTGATAACCGCTCTTTAGGTCGATCTTCATGAAGTATCTCACTCCACTTAAACAATCCATCAAGTCGTCTATTCTTGGAAATGGAAACCAATACTTGATCGTGATCTTGTTGATAGCTCTGGATTTTGTACACATCCTCCATTCTCCACCGTTCTTCGGTGCTAATACTGCTGGTACCACGCAAGGGCTCAGAATCTCTCTGATCAATCCTCTATCCAACAAATCCTAGAACTGTCGATTGATTTCCTAACCCTCTTCCAGAGTCATTCTGTGTGGTGCCTTGTTTGGCAAACTCGATCCGGGAATCAAGTCGATCTGATGGGATATGCATCTCATCGGTGGAAATCCCGTCGACGCTTCATCGACTACTATGCTCTTGAAATTGTCGAGCATCTTTTCGACTTCGACTAAAATACTCTCCATTGTCAACCTCTCGACACATGGTCCTTTCAGAATGATGGTGAAACATACCAACTGATTCTCCTCCTCCATGAGGAATTCCTTGGCTAATCACATCAGCGCTCACTTCTCCCAATAGTTTCTCTTTCCTTGCTTGCGGTTGGCTTGATCATCCTGTTTCGGCTTCAGAGTCCTTCGCATGCCATTTTTCTACACTGTGACTGTGTTGGCTCGACCATCATAGATCATCTTCCGATCATATTTCCATGGTCTCCCTAACAACAGATGACATGCATCCATTGGGATTACGTCGCACAATACACTGTCTTCAGGCTTCCCAACCTTAAATTTTATCAGGCACTGTCTGGTTACCTTGACATGGTTTCCTTTCTGCAACCATGAGATCTTGTATGGGTGTGGGTCTTCTCGACATCTCAGACCCAACTTGTCGATGACCTCCGTTGAGACAATATTCTCTGTACTACCACCATGAATTATGGTCTTGCAATACCACTCACCAATCAACACTCAGGTTCGAAAGATAGCCTTTCCTTGTGGCGGTTCTTTCTCTTCGCAGTGGTCGTCTTGAACCAATGTCTTCCTGGTCATCATGGTTTGAACTTTTCTTTTCCCATCTTCACCGCTGTCGGATGTCGACTCCGCCCTCTCGTCAACTTGCTCATCTTTTCGACGTCTGGGTTTTGAATCTTCTGCAACATGTAGGTTCTCTGGGCACTCATATGCCTTGTGTTTGTCTCCTCGACACTTATAAAAAACTATAGCTAGTCTGTCAACTCCTTTTCTATCGGATGGACCACTTTGACCAAACGCACCTCGATCGCGAGTCTCTAGACCATTGTGTCGGTTTTCTTGCGCTTTCTCCTTAGTCGATTTCCCTTCCGCATGTCGGTTATCTTCGATGGCTTCTCTCCTGGTTCCGCTACTTTGGCCTTTCGTGGAAACAGTCTTCGCACCATGACCAATCATCTTGCCTTTGGTTGATGCGGATTTCCTCGACAGTTTCTCTTCTACCTTCAAAGCTAACTGGTAGGCTTTACCGACCGCTCTGAACCTCGACAGGCTCAACTCATCCTCTATGGTATACTTCAAGCCGTTCACATATCTAGTGATAGCTTCTTCTCCTTTGTCGGTTTGTCCCAACCGAATCGATAGTCTATAGAACTCTTCTATGTACTCCTTCACGGTCATATCTTTCTGTTGAAAGTTTTGCAACTTTCGGAATAAGGAAATCACATAGTCACCTGGCAAGAACCTCCCTTTCAGCTTGGAAACCATCCTGTCCGAAGAATTGATTTTTTCCTTTCCTTTCTTGACTCTATCATCCTGCACATTGTCCCACCACAATGAGGCATGACCCTTCAACCTCAGACATGCAGTCTTAACCCGTTTAGGGTCCTCAATCTACTCTATGTCGAAGTATTTCTCCATCTCTCTGAACCAGTTGATCAAGTCTTCTAGATCTAGAATTCCTGTGTAGGTATGTACATCTATCTTTGTCCAACCTCTCATCTCCATCAAAATTTTGATGAGTTTGTCTTCTGGTTCCTCGACTGCCTCTTCCCGTGCTCCCACTTCTTCGACTTCCTTGCCACTGTGGTCTAATGCATCGGGAAGGAATCCATGCCTTTGGCTTTCCTTGATCGCTGCGACTTTACTAGTCAAACTATGCATTGTTCGCATGCACTCGTCGAACATTTCATGATCAACTGCGACTGTAGCACCACATGCTCTTCATCCTCGGACATTAACACCTCTATGAGACATTTTCAACCGCAGCTGAAACTCCCACTCGTCCAATCGCAACCAAACTTTCACAAGTGTGCACAACTCTACCCAACCACAGCTGGAGCTGTCTATGCACTCAACACTGGATTCTCTTCCAGCTCGGGTACCAACTGGCGCAAGGTCAAGTTGGTATCACCACCTCTCATGATCTAAGGATACTTCTTCTTTGATACCAAATAGCGCAAGGCAGTTCAGCCGAACCTTCTTGCTTAAGAATAACACACGACACACGACGCTCACACAAACTAGGTGTAAACAAGATTACAGAAGCTGGCTTCTATTACTTCAAACTTATTACAATGCGAATTAGAAAGCAAATGTAAACAACTAACTAGTTGGCCTCAGCCTGGTACGAAGTAATGGTGTGTTCTCTCTATGTGCGATCTTCTTCTCCCTCTCATAGCCTCTGCTAAATGCAAGCGCTCGCTGAGCTATGGATGAATGATCTCTCTCCCCTCTATCCTCCACTGATCGAACTCCCTCTCTCTATGCCTGTGGACTAGTCTTCTACTGCTGCTCTGCTGCTCATCTTGAGGTCCACTCCGTTCCCCAAGACACTCTTCCTCTGTCCGTCGAATCCTCCCGATCCTATAGACCTATAGTTGTCAGCTCCCTCTGGCCGTGCTACACAACCTCTTTCTATGGTGACATCTGTCATGATCCCAACCACCTTCATAACTACTCATAACTTACTAACAATCCCGAACGGCTACCAAGTACTTCGCCTTGACTTCTGCACTTATCTGACTCTCTTACAGTGGTCGGTCCCATCTCTGACCTTGACCATATTGCCTTGCTTCATCTTTGACTTCACCTGTCGCCTTCACTTTGCTTCTACGACTTGTCAGTCTGCCCCTTCCTCCACGCTTGGATTTTGTTGAAACCTGTCGGTGTCGTGATTCGACAACATGTTGAGCTTCGACGCCTTCCCTGTAACCATGTCGTCTGTCGACCTTAGATATGTTGACTCTCGACCTTTCTCTCCTTCTGTCAACAGCATATCGACAACTTCTGCTTGACTTATTGACTTCGACAGCCAATCTTCCTTTGCACCAGTGGTCGTTGAAAATCCCCCCTGGTCGACTTCTCTTATTGATCACCTTCGACTATTTTGTCTAGGCCCCGATGCCCTTGCATCAACAACCAACAATTAAGAAGTCAGAAAACTGCCATTAACCTAGACCATATAATTGAGCAGTTTTTCACAAATTTATCCTCAAGTCTGATTCAATTTATCATTGTCTTGTTCTTTAAGTATTTTTCCCTGATTAATAAGCCCCAAAGGCCCTAATCGTTCATGCTGCACCAAAGAATCTTCAAATGAAGAGCATGATAAACCCAAAAAATATTCTCTCACCCCCTAGCTGCCCCTGTTGTTTGGGGATGATACCGTTCCCACCCAAAATTAAAACCCTATTTTACAATGGTCCCCTTCCACAAAAAATTGAAGAGAAGCATTCAAATCCTGCCAATGATGGTCTTGGGTACTTTGGCTAAGGTGAACCAATAAATTGACATACTAGAGAGAACTGAGTTTAGAAGAGTATATCTACCACCCATAGAAAGATTCCTATGTAACCAAGAGTGGATCTTCTTTTTTATCTTATTAATCAACCAGTGCCAGTCTGATATTAAATAAGAGTTAGGTTTTAGAAAAAAAACCTAAATACTTAAAACCACAGTTAATGTCCATATATGCAAAGGGGAGAAACATATTGATCTGGTTGATCAATGTGTCCACAATGTGTGGAAGCTTGACTTAGGAATTCTAATCGCCATCCCCGAGGCAAGGAAGAAGAAGTCAATTATCTATTTGAAGTGTAGCCATTCTTGAACGTCCCTAATGCCAAAAATAAGTACATCAACAACAAATAACATATGAGTTATGTGATGATTATGAGTTACCTTAATGCCACTGATTTTCCCAGCTTCCTTCGCATGAAGTATAATATGGCTAAGTCCTTCTATGACCAAGATGAATAGAAGTGGGGACAAAGGATAACCCTCTTTAAGTCCCCTTGATCCTTTGCAGAAGTCAGTAGGGCTTCCATTGATGATGACTGCAAAATTGTTGTCGTCACACAACACATAATCCATCGAGTGATATTATAGTCAAGCCCTGCATTCAATAACAGGAGTCGTAGAAAAGACCATTCCACTAGGTCATAAGCCTTAACTAAGTCAAGCTTAAGAGTTATGGAGCCCAAATTCTTTGCTTTTTCCAAATGCATAATCTCTTGCGCCACCCCGATTGCATCAAAAATCAATCTTTGATTTAAAAAGCCGAATTTCCCCTTTGAGATACCCAGTGAAAGTCCCAATTTGATAATGTTTGCAATGGTCTTTGAAATAATTTTGTAAATTAGGTTGCAAAGGGAAATGGGCCTATATTCCTAAAAGGAAGATAGGCTTGACACCTTAGGAATCAAAGATAAAAATGTGGCGTTTACCCCACCTGAAACCTTTCCTGTCAAGCGAGCCTGTTCAACCAATCGAACTAAATCAGGGCCAAGTATATCAAAAAAATGCATGAAGAACTCATAGGTCCAATCGTCAGGGCCCGAGCTCTTGTCATTATCCACCTTTTTTATAACACCCTCAATCTCAGGTAAAGTAACATGTTTGACAATACTGGTGCAGTCCTAATCAGAGAAAATCTTGGGCATAACCTGTAGAACCTATAATTGAGCCTCGAGGTTATTAGTCTGGGGTTTCTTAAACAAATTCAAAAAAAATTCCACTGCTAAAGCAACAATCCCCAGAGAATTCGAACTTTAACCCTAGGGAGGCCTCAATCTCCCAGACTGTATTTTTGTTCTTCCTTTCATTTGCAAAAGAGTGAAAGTAATTTGTATTCTGATCACCATTTGCGAGCCACACCGTTCAACTCTTTAACCTCCACAAAGCCTCATCTGTCTTGAGCAGTGCCGATTTTTTCTCTTCAAGAAGTCTGATTTCCTCCAAGAGGAGAGTAGAAACAGTATCTACGAAAGGTAAGGTGTGAAGTGAAGCCAATATAGACTCAACTTCATTCAATGTCGAATGTAATGCACCTTTTTATACCGAATCCATGTAGCCACCAAATATTTCAGAGAGTGAAGAAACTTTCGGACTCTGTACATAGTAGGACCCTTGTGGTTTTCTGAAAAAAGTCAGCTAATGATTTCTAACCAACAATTCGAAATATTAATACTAAATGCCTTCCTTCCTTCCATATGATAATACTAAAGGCGATTCATTAGAAACACACTTTTTTTAATACTAAAGAGGAGGGTCCACTTATTCATAATAATATTATTTATTATTATTCTAAACTTGTATTAAGTTCAAAATATGTGGATTTGTGGCAAGAGCGTTCTTAGTAAAACTTAAAGTTTTGTTCAAGGGGGGTTTTCCTTTATTATAATTTGTAATTGAAGGTTTGGATTGTTTTGTTCACTTCAAGAGGGGAAAATTTTATATTTTTTATTGAGTCAAATTTTGAAAGTTGTTGACACCTTATGACAAAGAGTGATAGTGATATCACTTTATTGTAATCATGAAGACGAAAACTATTTTGTAATTTTTGAGATAAAAGGTTGATATTGTAGTCTTGAAGATGAGATTGAGAGAATTTGAGTAAAATAAACTCTATGATTCTTATTTCAATGAGGCTTTTTAGAGGGTAAAGGCCAAGCCCCTAAAAAGGTATTCTTTTTGCGTGGAGTGCATGTGATCTCTTTTTTGCGCTTGATATTTTGTTGCATTGTCTCATTTTTCAATTGCTTGCAAATTACAATCTTTAAGACGATTAATTATGCTAAAGTTAATCAATCTCTTCACTGATTCATACAAACTTGATGGACCCAAGAACTACAAGTCTTGGAAATAGAATATGCAAAAAACGTTAATTTATAATGAATTATGTCGTGGAATATTTGATGTAGATCCGACTTTAGCTAAGCCCACCAATGATACTTTCTTATCCAAATAGGAACTGAAAAATGAAAAGGCACTTGCCTTAATTCTTTCTTCTATAGCTGATCATTTAAGCGTTCATATTGAGAATTCTCCCCCAGCTTGGTCTGGATGGGATCAATTCCGTAATTTTTTTGATACACTACCTACTTCTCAAAGAAAAGATTTGCAAATGAATCTATCGAGTCAACGGTTAGGTGACGACGAAGATGTATTAGAGTACATTTATAGAGTAAAGAATACTCACCAAGATATCATAAAAAATCGATATGGTAAGCTTGAGGATATCTTTCTAATCTCGATTGTGATAAATGGCTCAACAAATTCTTATAAACATTTCATTGAAACAATAGAAATTACCGATAAACTATCATCAACCACATTTGACTCATTCAGTGAGATGTTAACTCAACGTAGTAAATCTTTTGGAAAACAAAAACCATCTAATGAAGATCTTCTTTTCACAAATTCAAAGAGCTCAAGAGGAAGAGGAAGAGGACTTGATCAATCTTCATATAAATGTCAAGTCCATGGGCAAAGTTAGGGCATAGACAATAAGAATAATTTCCAAGGATCAAATTTCCAACAAGGATCAAATTATTCTAGAAGAAGTCAATTAGAAAGACCTCCAAACCACAACACAAGGAGGAGATTTGAATAAATTTACTTGTACAAGGTGCAATAGAGTTGGGCATTTAGAAACAGACTATAGAACGCTAAATAATAAACTACCTAAGTTTAAGCAAACTTTAAATTCAATGCAATATGTAAATGCTAATGATTAGGATGAAGATCAAAGTGATTTTGAGTTTGTCTTTACCGCTCTTCAACAATCAAAAGCTTTAACAACTTCTAATTATTCTTTTTGCAGTGACTTTGAATATGCTTGGTTGTTGGATACAGGTGCTACTCCACACATGAAATTTCGTAAAGATTTATTTTGATATTTCAGTGAATGTAAGTTCAATTCAGTTGTTTTAGCTTATGATACTTCACATACACCTCAAGGAAAGGATTGCGTGAAAGTGTTTCTTCCTGAAATTGGAGAGAAAATGATATCAAATGTTTGGTACAATCCAATGTTTAAGAAGAGATTAGTATCATTGCTGATGATACGCCAAGTATGTCATTAGATTGTGATGGAAGATGGGTTTATTAAAATAACCTCAATAAAAGAGAATTTTAAGACTATCATGACATGTTATGAAGATGTGAAGCTTCTTAGGATCAAAGGAAAAGTCATACCTCGGAAGAAAGATTTTGCAGCAATAGTTGAATTATAAAATTCTCCCATAAGATTGTGACATGTTAGCTATGGACATTTAAATTTTGATAGTCTTTCTCAACTTCAAAATCAGGGAATGGTTAAAGGGAT
This sequence comes from Larix kaempferi, assembly GCA_027924585.1. Classification (NCBI taxonomy): domain Eukaryota; kingdom Viridiplantae; phylum Streptophyta; class Pinopsida; order Pinales; family Pinaceae; genus Larix; species Larix kaempferi. The sequence goes on from BSBM01000432.1 coordinate 2,534,031, forward strand.
ACTCACCTTTAAAAAGATACATGCAAGATGTGAAGCTTGTATCTATGGAAAACAAAGTTAGGAAGCATTCCCTACTACATCTTGGCAAGCAAACAAATGTTTGCAACTTATCCACAGTGATATTTGTGGACCTGAGACTTCTCTCTAAGGATGTAGATTTTTTGCTTTTTATTGATGATTTCACTTGGATGACTTGGGTATTTTTTTTGAAAGCAAAATTTGAAGCATTTGAGAAGTTCAAAGAATTTCAATAGTTGATTGAAAGAGAAAATAAAGAGAAAATTGGAACTTTAAGAATAGATAATGGAGGAGAGTTCACTTCCAATGTTTTTCTGAATTATTGTAAAGACAAAGGAATTAGAAGGAATTTCACAAATTCGTACACTCCATAATTCTACTGGGTTGAAGCAGTTCACACTGTAGTTTATTGGATCTCAAAATAATGAACCAAACCTTAATGGATTTATTGAAAGAATGAACCAAACCTTAATGAGAATGGCGAGATGAATGATGAAGTTTGACGTCCTTAGTTCCTCCTACTGGGTTGAAGCAGTTCACACTGTAGTTTATTTAAGAAACATGTCTCCCACAACTTCTTTGGATGGTGTTGCAACACTTGAAGCTTGGCACGGTTATAATCCTAAAGTTAAACACCTTCAAGTATTTGGCTCGATCTGTTATGCCTTAGTTCCGAAAGAAAAGATAACTAAGCTTGGGTCTCAAAGCACGAAATGTACCTTCATTGGATATTTTGATCAAAAGAAAGGGTATTGATTACTTTTTTATGGAAAATTCATTGTGAGTAGGGATGTGATATTTGAAGAAACATAAATTAAAAATTCATATGAGATAAATCGTCTCCTTATTCATTTAGAGAAGAAAATCATTAAGGCTAAAGGAAATATGAAAAAGAAACCAAAGCAATATTTTTGGTTTGAAAAAGACTTTGTTTCATGAGAGATCATTCCTTCATTAGATAATTCTTTTGATTCTTTTGATCATGACACTTTGAAGGATTCTTCTAGTAATGAAAAGAATTCTTCGGATAATGACGATTCAAAATCAAATTCTCCAAGTTCTTCTCCAATTGCTTTAGAGGACAGTTCGATTTATGTTTATCAAAATCATCTCTTGAAAATAATAATGGTGATTTAGGTGCAGAGTCTACTCTACATCAAAGAGCAAAATGGGCTATACAACTTCTCAAAGATATTCATCTTGATGAAATGAACAAAACATGAACAAGGAGTTTTTCAAGACCGGAGGCAAATGTTGTAACTCGTGCTTCCAACAAACTAGATACTTTTACTGAAGTAGTGGAACATAAAGAACGAAAGAAAGCAATGTTAACTGAATATGAATTTGTACTTGAAAATGGGACTTGGAAATTAGTTTACTCTCTACCTAATGTTAAACCCATAGGTTGCAAATGGGTCTATTGAATAAAGTACAAGTCAAATGGAGAAATTGATAAGTACAAAACAAGACTTGTGGATAAGGGTTTTGCTCAACAAGAAGGCATTGCTTATGATGAAACTTTTGCTCCAATAGCTAAGTGGGACACAATCGGAACAATTATAAATTTGGCTGCAAAAAATGGTTGGAATTTACATCAAATGGATGTCAAAAGTGCCATCTTGAATGGTGATTTAAAACAAGATGTATTCATGAATAAACCCCAAGGATTTGAGGTTGAAGGATAAGAACATAAAGTCTACAAACTTATAAAGGATTTATATGGCTTGAAACAAGATCCTCGATCTTGGTATGCAAAAATTGATGATTACCTTCAAAAGTTTGGTTTTCAATGAAGTGAATATGATGATACTTTGTATTTTCAGATGAAAGATAAACACTTCATGATAATCGTACTCTATGTTGATTACTTAATCATAATAGGAAATAATGAATCCCACATCAAACAGGTTAAAGGAGAACATCAAGTAGGTATCAAGATGATATATTTAGGAACATTTCATTATTATCTTGGAGTTGAAGTTACTCAACGTTCAAAGCACATATTCCTTAGTCAAACTAAGTATGCCATTGATTTAGTGAAGAAATTTGGCATGGAAGATTGTAAACCTTATCTTATCGCCATGGAGAAGAATTTGAAACTTTCAAAATTAGAAGTGGGTGAGTTGGTGGATGGTAAAAGGTACATGCAATTCATTGGTAGTCTCATTTATTTAACAAAATATCAAGTATATTTATCATATTCAATTTGTATACTTTCAAGGTTTATGCTGGAACCAAGGGAAAGTCACTGTAATTCAACAAAAAGGGTATTGATATATATTCAAGGTAAAAAAGAATTTGGTCTTCTCTACAAGAAGAATGAATATTTACACTTATTGGATATTTAGATGCATATTTTTCCGGTGACATTGATAATCGTGCATCAAATTCTGGTTACTTAATGAATTTGGGTTCAATAGCAATATCTTGTAGTTGAAAAAACAACTTACAATTTCCAATTTTTCAGTAGAAGCAGAGTACATATCAACTTGGGAAGCAACATGTGAGATTGTTTGGCTACGTAGGATATTATAAGATCTTCGTGTAACACAAAAGTCAATAGATGTTTTATTGATCGACAATCAATCAATAGTAAATATGGCCAATAATTCAACTTTTCATTCAAATACAAAGCATGTCGACACCAAGTATCACTTCATCAGATCTTTTGTCGTTAAGGAAATAATCAAGCCTCAGTTCTGTCCATCTGAAGATCAAACTTCAGATATTTTTACCAAGCCACTTGGTAGAATAAAATTCACTAAGTTTAGAGATGAACTTGGTATTTGTGAATATGAACTTTTGGATTAAAGGGGGAATGTTATACCTCTTAATCTTAAGTTTTAAATTCTAAGTATTTTCTAGGATTAAATTTGAGAATAAATTAGTTTATTTAGCATTTTTGGATGAAGACAGGTTTTGTTTTGTAAAGGACACCTATCATACTCATGTGATTATGTGATTGGTTGTCCTCCTAGTTTTTAGTTTAGGGATGAGCTCTATAAACAAGATCTCTTCTCAAAGTGAGGTTAAGTGTTTGTTGTGATACATCACTTCTCTATGTAAATTGTTTTTTCTTATTAATAAAATTGTGTATCTGAGGACACTTCTTCATCATAAGTTAGCTTCTTACGCTTCCTAACCTGACAAGCCATTGCTTTTGGAGAGACCTGACCGCGCTATCATATCCCTTTACAACCCTTCTACTTGTCCAAATATATATTAACTATAGTTTCAACCCTAATTGTTGCCTTCACATTAGAATTCACCACCTTAACTAAAGCTCTGTATGGCCCAACTCTAAGCCCAATTTCACTTGCCAACTCCTTTAAGAAGTTGTGAGAGGCACCATAGTCCACCAATGCTTGCACCACCCTTATGTTGACAACAAGATCCATAAACAAAGTTGGTTGTGCATTAATATTTGGTTGTGATTACTTTGAGAAGGGATTCTCCCTATCATCTACCAAAGAACTTTGTTGCACCCAACTATTTAGAAGAAATGAATTATTAAAAGAAGAAACAAGAAATTCACCTTTGAAAGTGGCGTGACCTTGGGTACCAAACAATTTCAACTTTAGAAGGTTTGTTGTTGAATTTATTAGACCAAATATAGTCCCAAGTGTGTCTTCTATAATAGTTGCATGCATCCTAACTTGGTTGAAATTCACTTAGTGTCATGATGGGACGCTCATCTAGGTTTCTCTTGGATTGAAAGTGGCATGTAGCAACAACTTTGGACCATCCTCTGCCTTCATCTAGTCTTGTTTTGTTGCAGGAAACCTTCTGGACAACTATTGAAAAAGAGGGTGTTGCAATACTTATGCCAAGTGTTCCTTTAACCCATGCCTCGCCTTCTCAAGTAAATTCCTTTTGGAGACAAGATTGCAAGTCTATCTCAAACCAGTTGAACCACCCTCCAAACCTATTGGACCTATCTAGGACATAGGGAAGGGAACCTATCAAGATTATGAAACCATATTCCGACAAAATTTGCACCATATTTCCACCTTTCATCTAAAGAGAGAGTGAATAAAGTGCTTTGATACCACCTATCATGCCAATGATAGTGGTGATGAGAATTACAACAACTCCAAGTTATTCTCTAATATTACCTATCATGGACCTATGAGTCTTTTGTGCAAAAAATTTCTTTTTGTCATCTTCGGCCATGCAATACCGCCTTGCCTCGACCATAGGGGCTTGATCGACTTGTGCTTACTCCCATCAAATTACACATGTTAATTGAAGGCTTTCCCATAACTTTTCCTTAGACTACAATATGTTACATGTGCAACTTTAGTTCTACTTAACCAAGTTATTCAACAATTATAGGCACACAACCGATTGTAGCCTTTAAAATATCCCAATAATACTTTTTAATTATCTAGTATTATAACAGTTAGCTAACACAATGCATTGCAGGAAACATAATAACATTCATCCAACTAAGGAGAAGAGAAGGCACCTGTGCAAGCGGAACCCAAAGTGGGTGCCTTGACTTTATCATATGAAGTATTTTACAATGTACAACAGAGGAGCCATGCCAAATGCTTGCGACTCTTTTTACAAATTACAATTACAAAATGCACCACTTTCCCAAAACTACCAATCCAATCCTTGAAGCATCCACATGCCTGCTTCCTGATGGTATTGTACACTTCTCCTTTTCACTTAACCAGTGAAAATTATCCCTAACATGCCAACCCTAGTACTTAGCACAATTAAAAAATACTTTGCACTTAATGCTTCCTTCCATGAATACATGAATTCCTTAGCACAATGAGGTTCCCTCCTATATATATGAGTCTTGAAAAGCTGTTGCAAGCCCCTTGCTTCCAAGGTGGACCTAAGTGCCTGCATCCAACTTTGATTCCTTTGGTGTCTTCTATTCATTAGTCATCTGTGTCTGCAAGTATGCTCATTGAAAATATGCCCATAGGTGTTCCCATCACATGTGCACCCATCGCATGTATACCCACAATTTTTCACACCGCAAGCGTGTATATTGCAAGAATTCCCAATGATTGCACCCAAATGTGCTTGCTCAAGTCCATCAAAGGTAATGCTTTTCCGACTAAGGGAATTCTCAAATAAATTGGGTTTAGACATCTTGATTATATGCCCAAGGAAATACCAAGCCATATAAGGCAACATGAATGATTCACTACTCCATTCATCTACCTACTAGGCTACATATAGCATCACGATATTCCTTGGTGACTCTCCATGCCTTCTTGGTAGTGCACCTATTGTTAGTTGTAGGCAAAGGCCTTTGTTAAGGTGTATATATTGTGACATTGCATTTCTATTTCTATATTAGTATTTTCTTTATGAATCAACGAGGACCTCAATTGTAATTGTATGGTTGGCTAAAATTGTAATTTTACCCTTTGTTTTCTATATATATACCAAGGAGACCTAGCTTTAGGATCATCTCATCTTTCCTTGTGTATTTGGTACATTGTATAAGGAGGTTCCTCCCTTGAAGAGGCTTCTTATTTATCTTTTTTTCCTCATTCTTAAGGCGACTCTCTATTTCTTATTTTATGTTCTTTTGGGGAATTTCGTGCATAACATTTGGTATTAGAGCTTGGACACTTCCAAAACGAGTTATCTTGGCATTTTCACTATACAATTGTTTTCCAGGGATGTTTTAGATAATGAAACTTGAAGGATCCTTAGAGGGGATAGCTAACTATCCGTGATACTAATATTAGGTCCTGATTCATTGCATATTTGGAGTTATACCCTATGGAAGTTGGGGTTTTTGACTAGTCCAAAAACTAGTCTCAAACATGTGTTCTGGGTAAAACTATTATATTTGGAGCTTGAGAGTTCCAAATTGACGGAAACTAATTGCATAAAAAATAAGATGGACCATAGTATTTGTGGTACCTTTTCAAAGTCAAAGATGGAACATTTTACATGTGGCATGTCATACAAGTTCACTCTCTTGAAAATGACATAAATTGACTAGTTTGGAAAAGTTACAATGACTCCCTCTAGGAACATCAGATTTGGGTCAAACCCATGGCATTGTAGAGAAGACATACTATGCACCACATGAAGAAATTTTAGACTTATAGGGGCCAAAATTTCAAAGATAATTTAGGATCAAGGTCGGCCACCAAGACAACCTACAAACCGGGTTTCAGAAGGTATGTTAACTTGAAACTTGCATAACCTTATATTGGAGTATTTGTTTTGGTTGATTCAAAAGGTGCGATAAAGAGGAAATAGAGAAGAATTATAGTATATATTAATGGGATAAAATGGAAATAGGTAGAGCAAACTTTTATACACCCCTTAAACCTCCTGATGGATCAACTGTGACACAATATGAGCATGAAGTGAACTTTGAGATGTCCAAGCTTATCGAAAAGGTAAAAGACATGGAAGGTACAATGCTTAAAAAGGTGGATATATTGAATATTGTAAATAAGGATGAATTATGAGCATTAAAAGAGGATATACAAGACCTAACAAATATCCTTTAAAGCATGATGGAATAACTTGTGACGGTTAAGTCAACACATCCAATGGATGATAAGAGGGACTTGTTTTAGTAATAACTTGAGAGAATTGAGAAAAAATTAGAGAATAAGAGGTTCAAGTCCATGGAAATTGGTAATCTACATCAACATGGGTTCAATTTAGGACCAAGGATCTACTTCATTTCAAATAATTATATGGTAAAGTTTGATGGAAATGATCCAATAACACGAATATTCTAGATGGAGCAACTCTTTGATCTACACCAAGTGCCAACTTTGCGAAAGGTAAGTATTGCATCCTTATATTTAGAACCTGATCAATTTGTATGGTACAAATGGATTTGCGACCGTAAAAAGGACTCTATTCTTTCTTGGTCTGTATTTATGGAAGAATTGATAGCACATTATGGGGATATTAAGAGTAACACCTTCTTTAGCCAATTTATAAATCTCAAGCAAAAAGGTCGAGTTACAAAGCACATTAAGCAATTTCAGAAGTTGAATTTCAGATTGAAGAACATTCCAGAGGACAATTTGTTGGATCTCTTTATGGGCACTCTAAAACAAACCATTCAACATCAGGTGTGTCTATTTGAACCTAAATAAGTGGAGAATGCTTTTAGTTTGGCAAGGAGAGTTGAAAGTAAAAATATATCTACTAGAAGGGATGCTACTAACACCTATAGAGAGGGAAATAATTCCTCCCCCAACCTCAATCAACCTACAAGGATGACACCTTGACAAGTGGAGGAAAGAAGAGAAAAAGGACTATTTTTCAATTGTGACAACAAGTATAATAAAGGGCATAAGTGTACTGAGAAGAAACTATTCTACATAGACTATGAAGAGGAAGACACCGAGGCGGTCTAGAATCAAAACAGTCTTAAGAGTTGGATCTAGAAGATACTATTGCAACCATATCTTTCCTTTCATTAGCTAACATTAACACTCCTCAAACTCTCAGGATAGAAGGATATATCAAAAATGAAAAGGTAACAATTTTTATTGATTTTGGTAGTATCCATAATTTGTTTAATTGCAAACTAGCCAAAATTCTCAATTTCCTTGTACATCCAACACCATAATTTCAAGTAATGATTGTAGATGGAGGTACCATAAATTCTTCAGGGAAATTCCATAGTATTAATCTTACTACGGGGGAGCATTTATTGGATGGTCTAATGATTGTAATCCAAATGGGTGGTGTTGATGTTGTACTAAGGGTTCATTGGCTATAATCATTGGGAATAGTGGCTCTTACTTTTTAGGAAATTTTAATGAGACTCTCTCAGAAGGAAATGATATTGAAATTAGAGGTATTCTAGGTAAACCCTCTAAAGTGATAAGCTTTAACAACATGAAAAAATTGTTAAAATAAGGACACTATGGAGTAACACAATTACAATTGTTATTTGTTCAAGCATCTATACCCTATATTCCAATGGATATCTAATAAATTATTGACAAACATTCAAAGGTATATGGAGACATGTGTAAAGGTATTCCACCTTCTAGAGATCATGACCATGCTATTCACTTGTAACTAGGAAGTGTGCCACCTAACATCATACCCTATAAGTACCCATATGCACAAATGAGTGAAATTGAAAATATTGTTTAAGAAATGTTAGATGTAGGCATCATTCAACCTAGCCAAAAATATTTCTCTGCACCAGTGGTGATGGTTCATAAAAATGAGGTTCATGGAATGTGTGTCAAGAATATTGAGGGTTTAATAAGATGACCATTAAAGGTAAGTTTCTTATTCTGGTCATTGATGAATTATTTGAAGAATTACATGGAGCAATTTTCTTTACCCAATTAGATCTTCATTATGGATATCATCAAATCATAATGAGGAAATATCACATTATGGAAACAACCTTTAGAACACCTCAAGGTCATTATGAATTTTTGGTGATGCCATTTGGCCTTACCAATGCACCTTCCACATTTCAAAGCTTGATGAATTCTATTTTTAAACCCTTCCTCAGAAAATTTGTGATAGTATTTTTTGATGATATACTAATCTACAAAAAATCTTGGGAAGAGCATGCACAAAATGTTGATAAGGTCTTAAAACTATTGGAAGAGCAACCAAATGTATGCCAAGCCTTCTAAGTGTGTCTTTGGGGTTCATGAAGGCATCAAAGTGGACCCTAACAAAATTAAATCTATCATGGAATGGCCAATTCCCAAAACCTTGAAGAATATTAGAGGATTCTTAGGATTTACATGCTAGTACCACAAGTTCGTCAAGAATTATGGTCAAATAGTAGCATCTCTAACAAGGTTACTAAAAAAGGAGGCATTCTATTGGACTCAAGAACCAATTGAATATTTTGAAAAACTTAAAGTGGCTATGTGTACAACTCTTTTATTATCCATGCCTAACTTATTGAAAACATGTATAATGGAATGTGATTTCTCAGGGCATGTCATTGGTGAAATTTTAATGCAAGAATGAAGGCCACTTGCCTTTAAAAGTTGCCAACTTAAAGGAAAAAATTACTAAAACCAATGGATGAAAAAGAACTATTGGCCATATTTCATGCAATTAAGAATGGTGTCCTTACCTAATAGGAAGATAGTACAAGGTAAGAACATATCATGACTATATTAAGTACTTATTGGAAACACATATTATCTTCAGAAGAGCAACAAAAATGGGTTACAAAGATGATAGGTTATGAATTTGAAATTATCTACAAAAAAGGAAAATAGAATGTGGTGGCAGATGCATTTTTAAGAAAAGAAGATGACATTGAGGGATTACTTTGTGCTATTTCCATTATGCAATATGATTGGGTAGAAGAAGCAAGATCAGAATGGAAGCATGATTAGAAGGCATGCAATATAGCTCAACAACTACAAAAAGACCATAGTTCACTATCTAAATTTGTGTAAAATAATGATTCACTATGGTACCAAGATTGCCTATATTTATGTAAGAATTCTTAACTCAAACAAAAGGTCCTTTTGGAATTGCATAGTTCTTCTATAGGAGGATATTTAGGGTTCTTGAAAATGTACCATAGGATCAAGAAGGATTTTTTTTGGGAAGGTCTTAAAAATGATGTCCAAGCATTTGTGGTAAAATGTTTGGTTTTCCAACAAAAAAAGAGAAACAATCAAGATGCCAAGTCTTCCATAACCATTAGCCATACAAAGTCAACATTTGGGAAAAGGTCTCAATGGATTTTATCACAAGTTTACCAAAATCAGAAGGAAAGATAGTCATCATGGTAGTAGTGGATTAACTCACAAAGTATGCCCATTTATGCTCTCTTTCTTATCTTTTTAAAGAAAGTACAATAGATGCATCATTCATGGAATCAATTCATAAGCTACATGGAATCCCTAAGATTATTGTAAGTGATGGAGATCCAATTTTTACTGGTAATTTTTGGAAATAAATATTTGCTTGTTTGGGCACTTAGTTGACTCATAACTCCTCTTACCATCCTCAATTTGATGGGAAAACTAAGATTGTGAATAAATTCCTAGAAGGGTATCTTCGTTGCTTTGTATCTGATAAACAAAAACAATGGGCCAAGTGGTTGCCGTTAGTAGAATGGTGGTACAACACATATTTCCATACTTCATAAGAAGTTTCACCATTTATGGAACTTTATGTCTATCATTTTCCTTCCATAAAATTACCATTGAAAGACAAATCTAAGGTTCAAGCAGTGGAGGATAACGTAGCACCAACAAGAGGTTCTCAACCTATTTAAAGATAACTTGGCTATACACAAAATAGGATGAAACAAGTAGATCAACATTGTAGTGAAAGGAAATTTGAAGTGGGGGATTGGGTATTTTTTAGGTTACAACCATATAAACAGATGTCCCTCAAGAACCAAAAGAGGGAGAATAAATTAGCACCCAAGTACTATGGTCCCTATAAGGTGTCATAGATGATTGGAAGTATGGATTTAAAATAGGAGTTTCCTGCATATTCACATGTACACCCAGTCTTCCATGTTTCTTGCTTAAAAAATATAATTGGTGACAAGATCCCAGTCCAGACTATTTTACCATAGATTGATGAAGGGAAATTTATACTAGAACCTGAAACAATCCTTGACGACCAAGAAAATGTGAAATTGAGAAACTACTAAGTACCTCATCAAGTGGAAGAACTTGCTAAGAGAAGAGGTGACATGGGGATATGAGTTCTTCGGGCATAAATATCCATAATTAATTAAGTGTCGAGGAAAACACTTGTTTGAAAGGTAGGGGCATGTTAATCCCTATATATTGTGACATTACATTTATATTATTATATTAGTATTGTCTTTATTGGTCGGCTAACACCTTCTACGTAATTGTATGGTCGGATATAATTGTAATTGTACCCTTTGTATCCTATATATATACCAAGGATACCTATCTTTAGGATCATCTCATATCGCCTTGTGTATTTGGTAATTGTATAAAGAGGTTTCCCCCTTGAAGAGGCTTCTTATTCATCTCTTTCTTAATTCTTAAGGTGTTGGATTACTTTCAGTTTCTTATTTTATGCTCTTTTGGGGAATTTGGTGCATAACAAACTTAAAACTAGCCTCAAGAAGCCCATTGTATGGGGAGTATAAATAATTGGTATCTATTAGGAAAATAAGGTTGTATTAATGTGTGAGGCTCAACAACTTCCTACTGTATGTGTAACCTACCTAGTACTTGAAACATTTTATGTTTGTGGAAAAAAATTACTTTAACTTTTATTGTAAAGTTTTGTATTAAATGACCAAGGATGGTCAAGGATGACTGTAAATGAATAATAATATTATTTAAATAAATTAAATAGGAGACATTCACCCAAAGAGACTGTTGAAGAGTGTTCACTGACCCACTAGGAGGAATGGAATCTGGTGTATAAGGCAATGGACAAGTGGCAACATCTAAACTCAATTACTAGCTGTTGTTATGGGACAACTACCCTAAAAATGTGGTCATGTTCCCCAAGGATGGTGGAAATGAGTTGATGGCTCATTGAATGCAAATTGGCCACTAAAGACCTAGGCAATCTTTATATATCCATCGAATTTGAGCAGGATCTCACATATTCTCGAACGAGAGAACTTCCTTGTGGTGTTAGAATTGATCCCAAAAGAGATTCAATGAGGGGATGATAAGTATTGAGTTGCAGAGTAAGACTGTCTTATTCCTGCTGAGTGCAGAGGTAGAGCTATATATGCAAGTCTTCATGATTGTTGAAGTACATATGAGTGGTTTGTCTGCAAGTCTTCTTGATTGCTGAAGTACAACTTGAGTGTCTTGCTTCTACACGGTTCTTCGTCCTGGTGGTTCAGTGAACAGGCTTGGGGGTCCAAAAGCAAGTGATATTGGTTGATTTCTGGAGAAGGTTGGGAGGAATGGTCCTCTTTGGGTGTTTTTCCACCCTATCAAGTTACCGGGTTCTACTTTTGATCTATTTATGCAACTATATGCAAATCTTATCATAATTTTTTTTGATGTTTTTCATACATATCAGATAGATTAGAGATGATAAAATTATGATTTGATGAATTATTTTTGTACACTAAATGGATGAATAAATTAGAATGAAAGAGTAGAAATGTCTTCATGTATTTTTCCTTTCACCATAGGTGATGTACTCTAGTACAGGAAGAGAGTTTAATTAACATAGATGAAATGATCCGTAAATAGCTGTGTTACTGTTCGAAATGGATTAGTTTTTATATGCAGAATACTACTGTCTTAAACATGAAACCTCATAATGTAAACACTTTTTATTTGCAAACAGTAGTGATAGAAACTTAGTTGTGAATCCACAATATCTTATCTTAGATCTTTTTACAGAAATCATACTCATAAAACCTAGTTAAATAGTAATTATTTACACTCAGTAAATATAACTGTAAAATCCATACTATGATTCTATAAACTTTTACACTGTCCTTAGGTTTATAAAACTATTTATGTTACAAATTATAGATAGAATTACAATACCAAAATCATTCAGATCTCATAAATATAAACAGAGTATTATACTATCGAAATATACAGTTTTCAAAACAAAAATCTTATCATTGTAATATACAGTACTCTTATAAAATAACATAGAAAAATAGAATTTAAATATTCGTTTGATCCTTAGATAAACCCTACAGGTATCGTTTATCATAAAAAATTAATATGCAAAAATACCAAATCGAAATAAGAGTTCTGGAAACACATTCACCTATGCAAATAACATAACTAATAAACTACATTATGATACTATTCAAATCAACACACATTATACAAATAACTCATCAATGAAGCCGAGGTTCAAGACCCTGTACATACCAACTACTATTTGGGCATCGAACACTGTATTAAAAACATTTAATATTTGAACTATAAATAAGCGAACTCATTAACAACCATCTATGGCTAAGGTCGAAACCTTTCAGGCTTCACTTTGTATCAAATATTAAACAAATGACTATTAGAATAATAAACCTGTATCGAACTAAGAATTATAACAATGTTTTAAATTTATCAACGATAATCATAGTATATTATAACATAGCTATCGTAAATGTATAGCTAGGGTTCAAGGCCGAGAGGACCTACCCTGGAATTCATATAACTATTATGAATCAGGTTATGCAACCCCAGGGTTTTTCCAAACTATTTAATATAGAAGGGCTTGGTCTCATCTTATAATTATTAACCAAATAAAAACTTAACTATCAACAAAACATTGTAGTGTTATAGAACAAGTCTGATGGCATCTAGAGGATGCATCGTGGTCATCTGGCAGACAAGATACTTAAAGGGTAGATCACAGGTTCGATACTCGAAGGGAACTCGCCCAATATTAGTTTTACATGATAAACACATAAACACCAAAATCCAATACTATGATAGGGTTTAGGGTTTTAACGCTGTAGTGATAACGAAACCATTAACATTTCCAAACTAGCAACATTTCCAAGTTAAAAACATAAGCAAGTTAGGGTTCGGGAAAGAGCTAGTACACTTTCATTTTAACTATCAATCTCTGCCGGTAGTAACATTAATGCCAAAAGGATTATACAGAGATAGAATACGTTGTATCTTAGATTACGAAGAAAGGGATTGGCCCAAATTCATTTTATAATATCCAAAACACAAACAGTAAAATGATCATGGAAGCCGAGAACAACACATTAATAACATTCGAAACAAAATTTCAAGACAAGTAACTATTTCATCAAATTAATTAAATACTGTGAGAATTTCTCAGGGTTCCTAAATGATACCCATAAAACAAAACAAATAGGAGTTATGAACTTCCTTTACATTTCGATGGTCGAAACCCTGACTTTGGCCCTAAGCCAAGAGGTAAGTTATGGTAGCATACTATTATAGTGATCACTACACTAGCTCTTGCCATAGCCAAAATAACAAGAAAACCGTTGCTGTAATGAAACAGTGTTGATAGAGGTCACATTTGTGGATAGGCCTGAAGCTTACCACTGAATTTTCCATTCCCGTACTCCAAAAATTTCATCAAAACCCAAGCCAAGACCAGAGAACAGGTCGAACCCTTCCAAACAAGTATGGGGGAGGTTAAACACTATCTACGTAGAACATTAAGAATTTATCGGTAAACTAAAATCAACATCGATAAGTATGAAGTTGCAGAAGCTTTTGAACTGTAAACAATTGCAAAAGAAACTGAAATGGAGGAGCTTACCGGATTCGAACTCATGCTGAGAAGAGAACCACGTAACTGCACCACAATGCACGTTCTAGAAACATCATAAAGTCACCACGACCAACACTTACAGCGTGGAACGAATTTCACGAGTGGTGCTCTGGTTGCATAACAACCATGGCGGCCGAGAGGGCACAACCCTCTACAACAACGCTCAAAGCAACAACTAGTGCAGAGACCAAACCCCAAGCGTAGAGATAGGGTTTCCAGCTTGTCAAAACAACATTTACTCCATATTCATGTGGGTTCATTAAAGTATGAACTGTCACCCACCTACCTTCAATGTAGAACCCACTTAGCTATAGTTTAAACACTGTGAATTAGAGATATTTTTAATGTAGTGCCGAATGGTGTTCATTACCCACATTCATATAGTTCGAATCACATTTATTTAACACCATAGAGAATGCCTAGGAAGGACAAAGTTCATAGTAAGAACTTAATAAATAAAAGCTTGTATATTAATCAACCAAAGAACAAGAGTTATCACCACTATGTTTAACATAGAAGGCTCCAACTCTATAGTCAAGTTTGGACCATGCATTAATGATAAATAAACCCGAATGAAGTAATGAAGTAGATTATCACCATAGTATTCTCGAGCACAATATTAATATCCATTTTATAGATGCACATTGTCACTTGTAACTCGGACACAGTGGCTTTAGCATAAAGCTAAGTAAGCTTCAGGGCACTCTAAGGAACCCCGTCATCAAGGAAAATATGTGCAACAATAACAATATAAATATATATAAAAATTCACTTTACAACATAAGGGATTTTAATTATCAAAGGTCGCCACAAGCATTCAAATCATCTTTTAATGACAGTCATAGAGAAGGTTAAGTTCTTAGGCCAAGGCATTTATTTACTTCGAAAGATCGTAATTAAGTGGCACCATTATAACAATATAGTGAAACAATTATACAAGGGAGATTAGCATTCTAGAATTATACTTTCCGCATAATAAATATTAGTATTTAAACTACATAGAAAAATTTTAAATTTTTATGAATTTTTGGGGATGTTATGTGTGGTTTCAGAGCACAAGTTCAAACACTAGGCCTGAAAGAGGCTCAACTCGCGCAACGGAAAAATTGAAAACAGAAAAACACAATTACTGATTTTTCTTTTAATTGTTTATGTACAGAACAACTGGTAAATAATTTGTAGGTATGGAAGGACCAGAAGAGTTTGCTGAGGACATATCTCAGCATATTGATCAAAATAATAATGAACATGAACAGAATAACGCAATAAATATTTTCGTAGAATTAAATGATAATTCTGAAATACTCAGAATAGTTAAAGACCTAAAAAATGAAATAAAGACTGTCAAAGAAGAGAATGAAAGGATTTTAAAAGCTCAAGAAGAATTAAATCAAATATTATTGGATAATTTTCATAATGACGGAAAAGATAAACAAATAGAATGTAATTCTGAATCTGGAACCATGTCCTACTAACATAAGGGTAAGAAGTTAAAATTCTCGAATGATGATAGTAGTTCTTCATCTAAAATTAATGTTAACACACATAAAAAGAAGCACAAATACTCCAGTGACAGTAGTGAAGGTGACTACAGATAAAAAAGGAGAAATTCTAAACCATATGAATAGATTTCAGGGTAGTTCAAGAAGATAAAACCCCTAACATTTAATGGTGAAAATGAAAAGGGAGAGGCAGCCGAAGCATGGCTGTCAGGTATGAAGAAATACTTTCACATTTATGATTATTTAGATACACTAAAAGCTAAGATGGCCATTTATAATATGACTGGAAAAGCGGATATTTGGTGACAGGACATAAAAAGAGTTAAGGGCATTAAAGAACGTAATGTAACTTGGAAAACATTTAAGAAATATTTCAAGAAGAAGTTTCTGTCCGAACGATATTACGAAGAAATAGCTAAAGAATTCTATGAATTAAAATTGGGTTCTATGAACATGAAAGAGTTAAGCAGTAAATTTCTAAGTTTGTTAAGATATGTACCTTACCTTGTGGATGAAAAGCCTAAAATTCAAAGGTTTCTGAGTTGCTTACCTTTTAATATAAAATATAGAATTGAGTATGAAAATCCTAAGACTCTCGAGGAAGCCATGAGAAAGGAAAATTTCTGTTTTGAACAGAACAAAAAAAGAGAAGGGGTATCTAGTTGGAGGAGTAATAAACCAAGTAATTTCAAACATAAAAGGAAAAGTTTTAATTCTAATAAGCAGGATGGAAATAACAATCGAAAATTTACCAACATAAATTTTCAAGGGAATAATTATAGAAGTAATGCATCACAGAATTTTACAGCTGCAAGAAACATGCCTAATAATGCTAGAAATAATGAACATAAGGCACATATAAAATGTTTTGAATGTCAAGGACCACACTATGCAATAAACTGTCCTAATAATAAAAGAACAGTCGACAATATTCATACAATGCAGGCGGAACCAACAGTTGGTGACTTAGCGAGGGAAATGCCCAGAATCAACGCAACCTTAGAAAATCGACAGGTTGATCATCAAACTTCAATGGTCGAAATCGAAGGTATGATATAGAACAGACCTATCTCTATTTTAATTGATCCAGGTGCAAGTTTGAGTTATGTATCACCTGAGTTAGTGAAAAACTGTAAATTAAAAGTAGAAAAGTTTTATAAATCATGGTTGGTTAAGTTAGCTACAGGAACCAAAATAAAAGTAGTTGATTTTGTTAAAAGTTGTGATTTGCTCATGAGTCAGTTAAAGACCCAAGTTAAGTTGAATGTATTACCATTAGGGTAGTTCTGAACTGTTTTGAAAATAATTTTACATGTTTGAATGATAAAGGAGAAACAAAAACAGTAAAAGGAATCCCTAGAAAAACTTCAGTTAGACAGATTTATGCTTTACAAGTGAAAAAGGCTGTATGAAAAGGATGTAAAATGTTTGCTGTAAACGCAATTAATGACGAACACACAAATAAAGAAGATAAGTTAAAACTTGAAGACATACCAATTCTAAGAGACTTTTCATATGTATTCCTAGAAGAAATTCCAGGATTACCTCCAAAAAGGGAATTGGAATTAACCATTGAGCTGGTACCGGGTACGGTACCAAACTCAAAAGCTCCTTACTAGATGAACATCCTAGAGCTTAATGAATTAACATCGTAGTTAAAAGAATTAATTAATAAAAATTACATAAGACCAAGTGTGTCTCCTTCGGGAGCACTTGTAATTTTCGTTAAAAAGAAAGATGGTACCTTGCGTTTATGCATAGACTACCGTCAATTAAATAAAATGACAATTAAAAACCAATATCCTTTGCCCTACATAGATGATCTGTTTGATAAAGTACGCAGAGCGATGATATTTTCTAAAATAGATTTGAGATCTGGATATCATCAAGTCATAATTAAAGATGAAGACATCTTCAAAACTGCTTTTAGGACCCGTTATGGGCATTACGAATTCGTAGTTATGCCTTTTGGGCTAACTAACGCTCCGACAGTTTTCATGTGTCTAATGAATAATGTTTTACATAAGTATTTGGATAAGTTTGTAATTGTTTTCATTGACGACATTTTAATTTATTCAAAGACTAAGGAAGAATACGACGAACACTTACAAATAATTTTACAAGTCTTAAGAGAACATCAACTGTATGCTAAATTTAGTAAGTGTGAATTTTTCAAAGATAAAATACAGTATTTAGGTCATGTGATATCCAAGGATGGAATCGTAGTTGATCCTGCCAAAATAAGAGCAATTAATGAGTGGATTGTCCCTAAAGATGCAACCGGCGTATGGTCGTTTATGGGGATAACAGGTTACTACTGAAAGTTTATCGAAGGATTCTCAAGAATCGAAAATACCATCACCTCTTTATGGAAAAAGGGAAAGAAATTTGTTTGGGATGAAAAGTGTGAAGAAAGTTTTAAGAAATTAAAAGAACTATTAACAACTGCACCTATTCTAAAAATTGCAGATCCAAACAAGAACTTTATTGTTTGCACTGATGCATGCAATGATGGCCTTGGCGGAGTCTTAACACAAGAAGGTCACGTAATAGCGTATGAGTCAATAAAGTTAAAAATTCACGAAAAGAACTACACAACCTACGAATTAGAGTTGGCAGACGTGATACATGCTTTAAAGATGTGGTGCCATCATCTAATTGGTAGAAAGTTTTCATTAATGACAGATAATAAAGGTCTAAAATATTTATTGGATCAACCAAATCTGAACACAAGGCAAGCTAGGTGGTTAGCTTTCCTTAGCGAATATGATTTCGAGGTTCAGCATATTAAAGGTAAGGAAAATAAAGTAGTTGATGCTTTCAGCAGAAATGCGAAAGTGAATTTTATGGCAACAATGAACACTTATAAAATAGATTTAGAAAGTCAGTTTGAAGGAGTAAAATTGGATGAAAATTATCAGAAATTACAAGGAAAGGTTGCTGAAAATATATCTGAAAATTTAATAATAGATTACAGTCTAAATGAAAAGGGTCTAATGTTGTATAAAAACAGACTTTATGTGCCTAATGTACCTGAAATTAAGTTGCTGATTTTAAATGAAGTACTCAAAAGTCCTTATTCGGGACACCTTGGTTACCAAAAGATGATAACAATGTTAAGAAAATATTACTTTTGGCCAAATATGAAGAATGAGGTGGCTGAATACATAGCTAGGTGCTTTGAATGTCAGCAAATTAAAGCCGAGCATCAACACCCAGCTGGCCTATTACAGCCATTTCCAATTCTAGAGTGGAAGTGGGAAATTATCATCATTGATTTTATAACTGATTTGCCTAAAAATCAAAAGCGGAATGGTTCAATAATGGCATTTGTGGATAAGCTTAGTAAAGTAGCTCATTTTAGTCCTGTTAAGACTACTTTTAAAGCTGCTAACATTGCTGATGTGTTTATAAAGCAAGTTTTTCATTTGCATGGAATTCTTAAGGTAATAATTTCTGATCGAGAATCTAAGTTTACTGGAAATTTATGGAAGTCTTTGTTTAAAGGTTTGGACACTAAGTTAAATTTCAGTACATCTTTCCAACCACAAATTGATGGACAAACCGAAAGAGTAAATCAGATTTTAGAAGACATGTTAAGAATGTATGTTAAAGATAAGCCAACTAAGTGGGAAGACTATCTGCACTTAGTTGAATTTGCTTATAATAATCACTATCAAGTTTCTGCTAAACTTAGTCCATTTGAAATTCTGTATGGTAGAAAGTGTAATAATCCTATCTCTTGGAGTAATCCTGTTGACCGATTAATGTTAGGACCATATTTGTTAAAACAGATGGAACTAACAGTGAAGCAGGTACAAGGCAATTTAAAAATTGCACAAGAGAGACAAAAGAGTTATGCAGATTTGAAACGAACTGAGAAAGAATTTCAAGTAGGTGAGCATGTTTTTGTCAAGGTAAAACCCAAGAAAAGATCTTTTAAGCTTGGGAGTTGTGCTAATTTAGCACCTAGGTATTGTGGACCATTTAAAGTCTTATCAAGAATTGGACCAGTTGCATATCAGTTAGCCTTACCACCTAATCTGAAATTACATAATGTATTTCATATTTCTATTTTAAAAAAGTAAGTACATGATGCTACTCATGTAATTGATTAGAATGACATACAGGTGGAACCAAAAGGATATTTTCAAGTGGAACCAGATTGTATCCTCGACAAGAGGGAAATTTTGCTTCGGAATCGCACCATTGGACAGGTAAATGTGCATTGGAAGCACCTTAGTCCAAATGAAGAAACCCGGGAATTGGAAAGTCATATGTGGGAAACATATCCAATTCTGTTCCAGGAAGACTCTGATGAAAAGTAAGCAACATCGAGGATGATGTTGAACTTAAGAGGGGGTGTTTGTAACCTACCTAGTACTTGAAACATTTTATGTTTGTGGAAAGACATTACTTTAACTTTTATTGTAAATTTTTGTATTAAATGACCAAGTATGGTCAAGGATGACTGTAAATGAATAATATTATTATTTAAATAAATTAAATAGGAGACACTCACCCAAAGAGACTGTTGAAGAGTGGTCACTGACCCACTAGGAGGAATGGAATCCGGTGTAGAAGGAAATGGAAAAGTGGCAGCATCTGAACTCAATTACTAGTTGTTGTTATGGGACAACTACCCTAAAAATGTGGTCATGTTCCCCAAGGATGGTGGAACTGAGCTGATGGCTCATTGAATGCAAAATGACCACTAAATACCTAGGAAATATTTATATAGCCATCGAATTTGAGCAGGAGCTCACATATTCTCGGACGAGAGAAATTCCTTGCGGTGTTAGAGCTAAGCCCACAAGAGATTCAATGAGGGGATGCTAAGTATTGAGTTGCAGAGTAAGACTGTCTTATTCCTACTAAGTGCAAAGGTAGAGCTATGCATGCAAGTCTCCATGATTGCTGAAGTACATATGAGTGGTTTGTATGCAAGTATTCTTGATTGCTGAAGTACAACCTGGGTGTCTTGCTTCTACACGGTTCTTCATCTTGGTGGTTCAGTGAACAGGATCAGGGGTCCAAAAGAAAGTGATATTGGCTGCTTTGTGGAGAAGGTTGGGAGGAATGGTCCTCTTTGGGTGTTTTTCCACCCTATCAAGTTATTAGGTTCTACTTTGTTTATGATTTTTTATGTTTAAACTGTTGATCTATTTCTGCAACTGTATGCAAATGTTATCATAAGTTTTCTTGATGTTTTTCATACATATCAGATAGATTAGAGATGATAAAATTTTGATTTGATGAATTATTTCTGTACATTGAATGGATGAATAAATTAGAATGAATGAGTAGAAATGTCTTCCTGTATTTTTCCTTTCACCATAGGTGATGTACTCTAGTACAGGAAGAGAGTTTAGTTAACATGGATGAAATGATCTGTAAATAGTAGTGTTACTGTTCGAAAGGGATTAGTTTTTATATGCAGAATACTACTGTCTTAAACATGAAACCTCATAATGTAAACACTTTTTATTTGCAAACAGTAATGATAGAAACTTAGTTGTGAATCCACAATATCTTATCTTAGATCGTTTTACATAAATCATACTCATAAAACCTAGTTAAATAGTAATCATTTACACTCAGTAAATATAACTGTAAAATCCATACTATGATTCTATAAACTTTTACACTGTACTTAGGTTTATAAAACTATTTATGTTACAAATTATAGATAGAATTACAATACCAAAATCTTTCATATCTCATAAATATAAACATAGTATTATACTGTCGAAATATACCATTTTCAAAACAAAACTCTTATCATTGTAATATACAGTACTCTTATATAATAACATAGAAAAAAAGAATTTAAATATTCATTTTATCCTTAGATAAACCCTACAGGTATCGTTTATCATAAACAAATTAATATGCAAAAATACCAAATCGAAACAAGAGTTCTGGAAACACATTCACCTATGCAAATAACATAACTAATAAACTACATTATGAAGTATGTTGACACTATTTAGATCAACACGCATTATACAAATAGCTCATCAACGAAGCCGAGGGTCAAAACCCTATAGATACCAACTACTATTTGGGTATCGAACACTGTATTAAAAAGATTTAATATTTGAACTATAAATAAGCGAACTCATTAACAACCATCTATGGCTAGGGTCGAAACCCTGCAAGCTTCACTTTGTATCAAATATAAAACAAATGAATATTAGAATAATAAACCTGTATCGAACTAAGAATTATAACAACATTTTAAATTTATCAACGATAATCATAGTATCTTATAATGGATCTATCGTAAATGCATAGCCAGAGTTCAAGGCCGAGAGGACTTACCCTGGAATTCATATAACTATTATGAATCGGGTTATGCAACCCCAGGGTTTTTCCAAACTATTTAATATAGAAGGGCTCGGTCCCATCTTATAATTATTAACCAAATAAAAACGTAACTATCAACAAAACATTGTAGTGTTACAGAACAAGCTTGATGGGATCTAGAGGATGCATCGTGGTCATCTGGAAGACATGATTCTTAAAGGGTAGATCACGAGTTTGAGACTCGAAGGGAACTTGCCCAGTCTTAGTTTTCACATGATAAACACATAAATACCAAAATCCAATACTACGATAGGGTTTAGGGTTTTGACTGTGTAGTGATAACAAAAACATTAACATTTCCAATCTAACAACATTTCCAAGTTAAAAACAGAAGAAAGTTAGGGTTCGGGCAAGAGCCTGTACACTTTCATTTTAACTATCAATCTCTGATGGTAGTAACATTAATGCCAGAAGGCTTATACAGAGATAGAATACACTGTATCTTAGATTATGAAGAAAGGGCTTGGCCCAAATTCATTTTATAATATCCAAAACACAAACAGTAAAACGATCGTGGAAGCTGAGAACAACACATTAATAACATTCAAAACAAAATTTCGAGACTAGTAACCGTTATTTCATCAAATTAATTAAATACTGTGAGCATTTCTCAGGGTTCCTAAATGATACCCATAAAACAAAACAAACAGGAGTTATGAACTTCCTTTACATTTCGGCGGTCGAAACCCTGAATTTGGCCCTAAGCCAAGAGTTAAGTTATGGTAGCATACTATTACAGTGATCACTACACTAGCTCTTTCCATAGCCAAAATAACAAGAAAACCGTCACTGTAATGAAACTGTGTTGACAAAGGTCACATTCGTGGATAGGCCCGAAGCTTACCACTGAAGTTGCCATTCCTGTACTCCAAAAATTTCATCAAAACCCAAGCCAAGACCAGAGAACAGGCGAACCTTGCCAAACAAGTATGCGGGTGGTTAAACACTATATACGCAGAACATTAAGAATTTATTGTTAAACTAAAAACAACACTGATAAGTCTGAAGTTGCAGAACCTTTTGAACTGTAAACAATTGCAAAATAAATTGAAATGGAGGAGCTTACCGGATTCGAACTTATGCCGAGAATAGAACCACGTAACTGCACCACAATGCATGTTCTGGAAACATCATAAAGTCACCACGAACAACACTTACAACTTGGAACGAATTTTATGAGTGGTGCTATGGTTGCACAACAACCATGGTGGCCAAGAGGGCACAACCCTCTACAACAATGCTCAAAGCAACAACTAGTGAAAATACCAAACCCCAAGCATAGAGATAGGGTTTCCAGCTTGTCAAAACAACATTTACTCCATATTCACGTGGGTTCATTAAAGTATGAACTATCACCCACCTACCTTCAATGTAAAACCCACTTAGCTATAGTTTAAACACCGTCAATTAGAGAGATTTTTAATGTAGCGCCCAATGGTGTTCATTACCCACATTCATATAGTTCGAATCACATTTATTTAACACCATAGAGAATGCCTAGGAAGCACAAAGTTCATAGTAAGAATTTAATAAATAAAAACTTGTATATTAATCAACCAAAGAACAAGAGTTATCACCACTATGTTTAACATAGAAGGGTCCAACTCTATAGTCAATTTTGGACCATGTAATAATGATAAATAAACCAGAATGAAGTAATGAAGTAGATTATCACCATAGTATTCTCGAGCACAATATTAATATCCATTTGATAGATGCACATCGTCACTTGTAACCCGAACACAATGGCAGCATGCTTTAGCATAAAGCTAAGTAAGCTTCAGGTCACTCGAAGGAACTCCCGTCAAAAAAGGAAAATATGTGCAACAATAACAATATAAATATATATAAAAGTTCACATAACTACATAAGGGATTTTAATTATCAAAGGTCGCCACAAGCATTCAAATAATCTTTTAATGACAGTCATAGAGAAGGTTAAGTTCTTAGGCCAATACATTTATTTACTTCGAAAGATCGTAATTAAGCGGCACCATTATAACAATATAGTGAAACAATTATACAAGGGAGATTAACATTCCATAATTATACTTTCCGCATAATAAATATTAGTATTTAAACTACATAGAGAATTTTTAAATTTTTATGAATTTTTGTGGATGTTACAGTATGAGCCCTAACAACTTACTATTTCTTGGAGTCATGATAGAGGCAAACCACAAAAACCCATGCATAGAGGCGTGTATATCTCTAGAAAAATTGTGATGTCGAGTTTCCCTATGAATTAGAGAATCACAACCAATGGCTATGTGGAGTTGCAACTGATTTGTGGTAGAAAAAATCATGGCCAATAACTAAACCAAGGGTCATTTGTAACCATATATGTATAAAGAAGGAAATTATGTGGAAGCAAATTTGTAACATTAGGCACCTGGAGAGGTTGATTTAAAGATGTTGCAGGTGAAGATGGAGGAATGTGAATGAAGGCGAATATATTAAGATGGTAGATGGGGGGTGAAGAGTGTGGATGGAAATATTTGGAAAACATGCTGGTATGGAGGTAGTAAGGGTGATTTATCAAGATAGCCATGAAGAGAATGATAAATCATACGATGAGGGATAAGAGAGGTATTTGTAGCCATGAGAATAGAAGTGATCTTAGATTTGAGTAAAAAAGTAGGAATGCAGGAGGGAAGGGGTGCATGAGGTACACAAAAACTAAATAATCCATCAGAATAACTAGAAGCTAAAGAGAAGAGGGTTAATACAAACAAATCATGACTATAATTTGTAATGGAAGAGCTACCATAATAGGGAGAAGTTGGTAGAATTGAATGAGAAAGATAAGGTCTTGTGGAAGAATGGTTAAATTAATCAAGATTATTTGGATATCACTGGGAACTTATTGGTGAAGTGACATTGAGAGACTTGTAGGAATCTGCAACAAGTTGGGATGAACAAGGAAATGATGATAAAGAAACATAGGGAGCCATAAAATTTGGGGTGAGTGGAGTAGGGGTGGTATGGGACATAGAGGAAAGGTGAACAACATGTAAAGTGTTGTCTCTAGTAGGAATAATGGGAACCATAGATGCACATTATGGAGGTTTCAAAGACAAGGGGAGGAGTTGTTTCTCTAGTTATTCTCTTTCAATGAATAATAACTTATAAGTAGGTGCATTCAATAGTAACCCTCCTAGGGATTAGATCAATAGTATGTTCAATCTTGCGCTGCAGGGTTAAACCTTGGGGATTCTCAAATACATCCTGATAATCATCTAATATAATATAAAAGGATGCGAGAACCCATTGTACTGTAAAATCTGATTCAATTAGATTCACTAGACATAAATGGAGGCATTATTGATGTTGTACATCCTTAACTGCTACATAAATAGTAAGTATTTTTGAGACCGTGTTAGCAATAACTTTAAACTTGAATTCCTTTTAAACATGGAATAAAGTATATTGAAGACCTACATCATAGATTCCTTTGTGATATTGGTAAGGACAACCTAATACAAGAGCAACACAATCCAATTGGGTAACATCACATTCCTTTGTATCTTGAAAATATGACATAGCGTATGTGACTAGGGCAGATCAATAATTAACCAGGGAATGATTGTCATTATTGGTGACCCACCCGAAATGGTATGGGTGGGATGGGGAGTGGTGGAGAGTTTTAGTTTTGAAACTATAGAGGTTGTAATCAAGTTTTTATAATTGCCATTATTGAGGATGAGATGGTAAATGAAGTCCTTGGTTTGGAAATTATGGTAAACATGGATTGTTTATTAGTTGGGGTATAATGGTAGGTCACCAATGACGACAATCATTGCAATCATTCCCTAGTTGATTGTTTCTCCACCCTAGTCACAATTACTATATCACCTTTCAAGATACAATGGAATGCGTGATGTTACCCTATTGTATTGTGTTGTTCTTGTATTAGGTCATCCTTACCAGTTAGATCACAAATCCATCTATGATGTAGGTCTTTAATATACTTTATTCAAGGTAGAAAAGGGCTTCAAGTTTAAATTTGTTGCTAACATAGTCCTGCAACTCACTAGTTATGCCATGGCTAAGTTAGTACAACATAAATTATTGGTGAACCACCCCAAATGGTATTGGTGAGGATGGGGAGTGGTGAAGAGTTTTAGTTTTGAAACTACAGAGGCCATAATCAAATTCTTATAACTTCCATTATCGGGGATGATATGGTAAATGAAGTCATTGGTCTAGCAATTATGGTAAACAAGGCTTCTCTATTAGCTAGGATATAATGGTGGGTCATAATGACCAGGATTTCATCAATGTTGGTAGTGTTTGATAATTCAATGATCTCGAGGGGTTGGGAGAGTTTAGGTTTGCAGGTGACATGTCCTATTATTAAGAAAATAGGGGCATGGGAGATGCTTGACATTGTAGTATTAGACACTACTCAAAATGAATTTGTAATATATATATGAAAATAGAAATAAGAGGGTTTTCCATATTTATGAGAAGTTGTACTAGGTATTGTAGAAGAGTCCATTGTAGGTGAAAGAGATGAATGAGATGGGTTAGGTGAATGGATAGATGTAGAGGAAAAACAAGGAGATCATGCAATGTGATTCCCCAACTTGCAATGTATTGTAAGTGATCATTCAAAGACTTAATTAAGATTATCAAAATAAAAATTCAACCTTGGTGTGTAAAGAAACAAACATACCTATAGTAAAATTTATACACATTGTTGGTTTTGGATCTGTGATAGATAACTATACTTGGATCTTAGTGAATTGAGCAATATAATATTGAACCGACTGACTTGAGAACTGGAAAAGATGAAGCTAACATGGCCATAAAGAATTATAATACCTTGGTAGGTAAAACCACTACTGCATTGCCTCAAAAAACTATGTACATGAGGTTATAGGGTTCTAATATGGATGTGTCTCCCTTAGCTCCATGTAGAGGGTGGCATGATCATGTAGATGATTCCATCACTCTAGTGTTATCTGATCTAAATACATTGTTGAAAATTCTAGTTTCTCGATGTCTATCATCCTGGGATGAGAATAAAATTACATGGATAGAATTCAAATCCAAGCATCAATATGTTCACCATCCATGCCATCAAAATACATGGGAAAGATAATATTGGGACATAAGTGCAAATATTCTAGAGCATATGATGAGGCCCCCTTTAGTTGGGTTAAGGATTTCATTATTGTTTGCAATGTGTTAGTGGAAATATGGAATATTTACAGTGAAGAAAATTTTGAGTTGGAGTCAGAGGTCGAGTTATCTTTATTAGGTTCCATGTAGTAAATCTGTCAAGAGTCAAGTTATTAAAGTATGTCGTAGATTTGAGTACCCAACATAACAAATTCTTCAGCTATCAGAGGAGATAGCCTCTTGGTTCACCAAACTAGATTCTAATAAGAATAGTTTGAATCTTACTCCAGATATTAAGTCAAACTTCTAGAAGTGGACGAGTAGGCCTCCAACATCTCAACATTTTTAGGAGTACTGATCTACTGAGGAGAAGGCCTCATGATGGGTGTAGATCAAGCCTTAGAAATTGCAGAGATTTGAGATACCAAGGAGCAAGCCTCAAGTAATAGGTATAGGTCAATATCCAATAAATTTATGCCATGATGCTAATTGATATGGCTTAGATAAGAAAACGCCAAGAAATGTAATTTAGAACTCAAAAGATATGCTTCAAAATAGCCCCGTGTCTTTATTCTTTGGAAATTTTCTTTATATATAATTTAAAATAACTTTTACTTGACGTGGTCAACCTTAAATACTAACCAAGGATTCACATATTCAATCTTAACAACTCTCATATCTAAATTAAAAAATTAAATAGATCTCACAACTTTAATGTGCCTTTATTTATTCATTAATCTATCTAAGGTTGTGTGCTTTTATGGAGCTATGTGCCTTTTTGGACCTATGCATATTGGGAGAAAATTTTCAGTAGGAAGTGTGTTCTCATGCACCACACCATTTTCCTAAGCTATTCATTTCCGTATCCTTTTCCAAATTTTCTTCCTCCTTTATACATCATAGATAGCCTTCTTTAACAAAGTATCCACTTTTCCCTTTTGAATTCTAGCATAGAATATTCTTACCTTCTCTAACCATGACTCTTATTTTGTTAATTCCTTTTGAATAATAAATATTTCTTCTTCAATTGGCTTAACAATCCATGCCTCCAACATTTTCCATGTTCTATTTAAATAATTTGGAATCCCTTTGTCAAAGTTTTGCCAACAATTCATTACCTTGACCCAATTGCAACTTTCATTTGCTCTAATGCTGATTTAGGGGAACAAATATCACAAATAGGGTGGTTTCCATTTCATCCATCATCCCCTAAAAGGGCCAAGTAACCATTTCTAATATCCTAGAAATTAACTTATTATTAATCACTTCTTCACTATTGAGGACATTGTTCCACAATTTAGATCCTTCTAGAACTAGCATTTTCCTAGTAATTCTTCCAAGCTCTTCATTAGCCAACTATTTTCATCTCAAACTTTACATGCATAGATGTTATAATTAATATAATGATTATTTCTTCCACTAGGGTTTCATAAATCACAAGAATTTAATATAGGTAGAGACATAAATTTCAGTACCAAATGGGCTGAAATATAGGGGTCTTATGCTAGTATAAATTCCTTAGTTGACTTCTTTCCACATAAGATTGAAGAAGGTAGGATTTTTGATGTAAAACCTGTTCGACTAACACAAGATATTTCTATAAGATCAAACACCTTCATAAACGGCTCAAATAAACAGATCATATATCAACGCATCAATGTTTTTACGTGGTTAAAACACTCAAAGAGGGAAACGGTCCACGACCCCAACACAAATAACTACTTGAGGAAATATATTATGCAAAAGAAAATAAATGTTACAATGAGTTTCTCAAGGAGAAAGATATCCATTTTGGTATACCAGCCTCGAGGATCTTTCTTAAGGCGATAGACAATGCTAGATTAATTATGTACATAGCTAAGGAGTTGTTCCATGTAAATTTCTTCTTGCAAATCCCCATGTAATAAGGTGGGATTGAAATACATTCAATGGACCTCCCATTTACGTGAGGCGTAAGTGAAAGAATAATCTAGATAGAGTTCATTTTAGCAACAGGGGAAAAAGTTTCATTGTAGTCAATTACTTCAACTTAGAAAAATCCTTTGGCAACTAACATTGCCTTAAGTCTTTCAACACTTCCATTGGATGCATACTTAGTTCGATATACCCATTTACATTTGACAAGTTTTTTTCCTTTCGAAAGAAGTACAATATCCCAAGTATCGCTCACCATTTATCCCAAGGACAAATCTGAGGGAGATTCGAGTGCTCTGATGCAACTTCGGTGGCTAGAGTTTCTAGAGTGATATATAGTGCTTGGTTTCCCTAGTTTTCAGTGAACCAAAGAGGTGGGAAGTTGATGGAGGATAATGGAATCGATGATGGGGGGAGGGTCAGTCCCCTCCCCCTCATACCAGGCCGCAGGTGTTCGAGTTGG
Source organism: Larix kaempferi (assembly GCA_027924585.1). Classification (NCBI taxonomy): domain Eukaryota; kingdom Viridiplantae; phylum Streptophyta; class Pinopsida; order Pinales; family Pinaceae; genus Larix; species Larix kaempferi. The sequence goes on from BSBM01000432.1 coordinate 2,563,626, forward strand.
CAACATTTGAGTGTCGTTAAACAAAATGGGAGGGGAGGGGTCGAGTAGATCGAGCTTGAATTCACAACAGGGATTTGGGGGGAGATGCCCAGGCCAATGGCTTCCTAGTTCCTCCCAAATTCCTTCCATGTAGATAAAATTAGACAAATTGTGGGAATACATTCAGTACATGAAGGATCATGCTCTAATTGGGAAATTTATAGGGATTTTGACATTTGAGAAAGCCCTAATCTGGTGGATAAAATCGACTTGGAAACCTAGGGGGAATTTCGATCTCCATCTGGGATACAAGTGATGCTTTACTGTAAGTTTTATCAAATTAGAAGATCGAAATCCGTAATGGAAGGGGGGGCGTATTTCTTATATTCGGTTGGTCTTTTCCTCAAGACCTGGAAGGAAAGATTTTGTCTGGATAATGAATATATGCAAATTTCTCTAGTCTGGATCCGACTGTACTCCCTCCCGGGTGAGTACTAGGATCTAGATATTCTGGAGGACATTGGTAATACCCTGGGTTCTTTTATTAAATTTTTTGAACAAACAAAATCCCAATGGTACATGATGTATGCATGAATCCGTGTTTACATGGATCTATCGAGGGAGTTATAGGAGGCCATAAATTTAACATGGGAAGATGAGGATTGGATGCATCCCTTAGATTATGAGCAGATCCCCTTCAATTGTAGATCATGCAATGAATATGATCATATTTTCTGGGACTATCCTAGAAAAACTCCCCTCCTCAGCCAAAGCAGTCAAAGATGGTGGATGATGGAGGGTTTACAAGAGGGATGGACAATAAGTGAGGGGGTTGAAGGTATGTGGCCCTTGATATTCATAAAAATTCCATGGTTTCTAATCAGTTTGAAGCCTTAGATAAGCCTTCGGGGGAATATATAATGTAAGGCTCCTCCATAGATAAGAATATGACCCCATTTCCAAATTCAGAGAAAAAGGATAAAGAGGTGCGAAAGGATGAGGGTGGGGATGGGTATAATCATCCTAAGTAGGATCTGGTAATATATGAGGAGGAGGAAGGTGAGGATATGGAGATATGAGATCTATATATATAAGGAATTAAACAAGCATGTACAGATAAGGAAAAGGGGTATGTCCCCATAGCCCCAGTATCAAGTCTCCCTTCTTCAGGTTGTTATTTTCAATTCTCGTGTTATGTTCCCCTTTGGGATTGAGCCAGGCCCCTAGAAAGATAACAAGAGGTAGTATGAGGACTCAGGAAAGAAACCTGGAAGAAAAATTAATCAACAACGAATTGCTGAAGTAGGACTCAGGTTAGTGGAATTAGGACAGTACCCTACTATTAGAGCAGTGATGGGCCTCTGAATTTTTCATTTTTTAATGAATATTATGACCTGGAACATAAGGGGTTCGAACAAATCTAAAAAATTTCTAATTCTAAAGAAAAATATTCAGAGAGAAAGACTTGCTATAATGTTTCTTCAATAAACCAAATTCTCTGAGGCTTAAGTGAAAGAAGTAGGTAGGAAAGCTTGGCGCGATTGTGAAGTTGTAGGGGTCGATGTGGTTGGTTTTGCTAGAGGTATGGGATTCCTTTGGAACCCTAGTAAGTTAACTTTGAGCAAATTCTTAACGACTCCATGATCCATATTTGCATAATTACGAGTGATTGGTTTTCCAACCAGGGGGGTTTTTACAAATTTTTACGACCCCCATCTTACGCAGCAGAAGGTGGGATTTTTAAACTCACTGAGAGGGCTATGCCATTGGGTAGCAGATCAACATTGGATAATTGGAGGAGACTTCAATATGATTACCTCCATAGATGAAAACAAGGGATGAAGGAGGCGGTTGGATATGGAAAATGTTATTTTTAGTGAGACCATCAAAGAGTTGAATCTAGTTGATATAGTAATTGGGAAAAATACCTACACTTGGAATAATAAGAGAGGATGGTATCACCATGTTGCTTCTCATCTTGACTAGTTGCTTATATCAAACTCTATCATGGATCTGGGGAGTGACCTTTAAGCTCTGGTCCTACCCTCTACTAGATCAGATCATTGGCCCGTTAGCTTATTTTGGAATGGGATGGGGTCATAGTTTAAGAATAATTTCTTCTTTGAACAATTTTGGCTCAGCCATCCGGACTTGAAATCCAAAGTGCAACAGTGGTGGGGAGAATTAGATCAGGCGGGTGGTCAAAGAACGTACCAATTCCAACATAAAATTAAGGATCTTAAAGGGAAAATCAAGAAGTGGAACAAGGAATAATTTGGAAACATATTTTGTGACAAAAGAAATCTAGAATGGTGACCGGAAGAAATCTAATTGCAGGGTATGAGGGAAATATTCTCTCTCGATCTGCGTGAAGAAGAGTCTCTCACTACTGTTCAACTGATGTAAATAAAAAGGCAGGAGGAAATCTTATGGAGGAGAAGTCTAGGGTGACCTGGATTAAAGAAGGAGAGAGGAATTCAATTTTTTTTCATTGCTCCACGATTCAACACCACCATCAGAATAAGATCCTTATGCTAAAAAATGAGGCAAGTGAACGACTGGAAACCAGGGAGGAAATTGAAGGGGAAATTCTCCACTTCTACCAGGACATCATGGAGGAGCCTTTTCTAGACAAGAGTGGTGACATTACACGAGTCACCCTTATTTGGTCACTAAGGCTCATAACGAATTATTAGTGAAACTGGTGTCGATGGTGGAGGTTGAGGAAGCTTTCCAACAAATGGAATATGGTAAGGTTTTGGGTCCTGATGGGTTCACCATTAATTTCTTTCACCACTTATGATATTTGGTCAAATACTAAGTGTGGAAGATTATGGAGGACTCTCATCACTCACAAGATATCCTCTCTGCTTTTAATGCCACCTTCCTGAATCTCATCCCCAAGGCTGAAGAAGCCGACTCTCTAGGTATGTTCAGGACTATATCCATTTGCAACATAATTTACAAGATTATCATGAAAGTGATATCCAACAGGATGAAACCCACCATCCCATATATGATCTCCTCAGAACAGTATAGATCTGCGTAGGGAAGGCAAATTATGGATGGCATAATCCTGGTTCATGAAGTAATCCACTCCTTAAAATCAGTCAAGATCCTCGGAATGATGCTAAAGCTCGATATTGCAAAAGCCTATGACAAGCTTAATTAGAAGTACATACAAGAGGCGTTGAAGGATTTTGGGTTTAGGAAGGAATGGATTCAATGAGTAATGAGCCTCATTTATTCTTCCTTCTTCTCTATCCTTGTAAATGGATATCTATCTGTAATTATTATACCTTCTTGGGGAATCAGACAAGGAGATCCCTTGTCTCATTTTCTTTTTATGCTAATGGCAGAAGGGCTTAGCAGAGTAATTAGGGAATTGCGGTTAAACCAAGAATTATGGGGACTGAATGTCCATCCCCAAGATGAGAAAAATACCCACCAATAATTTGTGGATGAAATTATGCTAATGGGGCATCCTTTAGTTCAAGAATCCTGCACTATCAAATGTTTCCTAAAGATGTTTGCGACGACATTCGGTCTAGAGGTGAATTGTTAAATTTTCTGAATTTACTTCAATCTGATCTAGGATCTTAACTGAGAGAACAACATGTATAGCATATCTACAACATATCAATCATGGAGACAATAATGCAAGCACACAAGAGACACAAAGATTTACTTGGGAAAACCATAAAGGTGAAAAACCCCAATAACTTCCTCAGAGATAGATAGAGCAATGATACAACCAACTAAGAGAGATAGCCATAACCTAGCAGCAGATCCTCCTCCTCCATAAGTGCGCCACTCCTCCTTGAGTGCATGTGTGAGAAGTGAGTGTGTGTAAATAGAGTGCCTCCCGCACACTATTTATACTTGACTTGACTTGCCTTTTTACCTAACTCACGTAGGCTCGAACTTTACCACATAACATAATGCTGAGTGGGCCGACCCCCAATAGGGTGGTCTAATAACCCTTTGACCCACATGGCCGACCCCCAATAGAGTGGTCTAATAACCCTTTGACCCACATGACTTATACAGGGCCGACCCCAAATAAGGTGGTCTAATAACCCATCAAGTATAAGTTATGACACTTACAATATAAGTGACGACACTCCCTTATAGAGGAATAAAACCATCTCTATAGGAATACAATATACATATATGCGAAATATATTCCGAAGTTACATATACATCAACACTCCCTCTTAACTAGGAAGGTATTTCTCAGCACAGTTCTTCTAGCACAAGTCATCTTCTCTGGATCATCGTCACTGGATAATCGTCATTGAGTCATCATCATCGTCACTGCTGCTGCTATCTCAATCAATCTCTGAATCTACTCGTCATAGGAAGTTCTACAGAGCCAGTCCTTTTTCATACTGGATGTAGGCCCACCACCTGCAGGTCTTCGTCATCACTGGCCATACTGTGGAATCCTCAGGACTTATTACGTGCGTCACAAAACCTCGAAAGAGCATCCCAGGATGTTACGGGTACACAACTCCGACCTGTAGGATCTCCCAGGGCGCTATTACATGTGACCCCACCACAAAACCTCGAAAGAGCATCTCAGGATGTTACGGGTACACAACTCTGACCTGAAATCTCCCAGGGCACAAATTACATGTGGTCCACCACAAAACCTCGCAAGAGCATCTCAGGATGTTATGGGTACACAACTCCGACCTGAAATCTCCCAGGGCGCTATTACATGTGGTCATGGAAAAACCTCGAAAGACCATCTCAGGATGTTACGGGTACACAACTCCGACCTGAAATCTCCCAGGGCCCAAATTACATGCCATAGGACAAAACCTCGCAAGAGCATCTCAGGATGTTACGGGTACACAACTCCGACCTGAAATCTCCCAGGGCACAAATTACATGTCCTCCCAGAGCAATGTCTCGAAAGAGCATCCCAGGCTGTTACGGGTACACAACTCCGACCTATAGGATCTCCCAGACATGCTCATCTGCACAACCTGATCCACGGCCACAGAGTATCAACCTGATACTCAACATACATCATCCTGATGTACTCATGATCGTCCTGATCATCATCACTGCAACGTCCTGCTGCATGTCATCTGGAGCAACATCCTGAAGCTCGTCATCTATGATCATCCTGATCATCACTGCAACATCCTGCTGCATGTCATCTGGAGCAACATCCTGAAGCTCGTCATCTATGATCATCTTGATCATTAATGCATCTACTTGATGCATACCAAGTATCTACCCGATACATATCATCATACATGATCCGCCTGATCATCAATGTATCCACCTGATACAAATACAAATACATGATATATATCACCATACATGATCCACCTGATCACACAATGTATCCACCTGATACATATACAGATACATGGTCCAAGCATCCAACATGATGCATACATACATACATAAAATGATCCAACTGATCATATCTAGCATCCACATGATGCGTACATACATACATAAAATGATCCAACTGATCATATCCAGCATCCACATGATGCGTACATACATACATAAAAATGATACAACTGATCATATCCAAGCAGAAACCAGATCATCCTGATGCTCATCATCCAGCGCTTACATCCACAGCCATGTGAAGGATCCTCCTTCCAACATGCTTGGAATGGCTTCAGCAAATGTGTCCATCACTTCTTCCTCGAAGTGTCCTCGATCTGGAGAACGCCAAGCCTCTCTCTGAAGTACTCAAACTTCACCCTAGCTAGTGGCTTCGTCAGTACATCTGCAATCTGCTCGTCCGTCGCAACATACAGGAGCTTCACAGCTTCTCTCTGCACCATATCCCTGATATAGTGATATTTGATCTCTATGTGTTTCGACCTGTCATGAAACACTGGGTTCTCGAAAAGCTTCACACAACTCTGGTTATCACAGAAGATACCAGTAGCTTCCAACGGGAGATCAAATAGCTCAGACAGTAGCTTCCATAGCCATATTGCCTCACAACTAGCTGAGCAGGCTGCAACATACTCTGCCTCAGCTGTACTCAATGCTACGCAGGACTGCTTCCTGCTAAACCAAGAGATCACACCTGATCCCATACTGAAGCAACACCCAGATGTGCTCTTCCTATCTGCAGCACTGCCAGCCCAATCTGAATCAACATAACCCTATAGGTTAAACTTTTGGTTTGCTTCATACTTGAGCCCATAATCCACTGTACCCTTCAGGTACCTCAGAACATGCTTTACAGCAACTAGGTGAACACTCCTCGGATCCGTCAGGAACTGGCTCAATGTGTTCACAGCAAAGCAAATATCTGGCCTTGTGTTCGTCAGGTACATCAAGGACCCAATCATCTGACGATACATAGTGATATCAACTGGCTCAGATGAAGCATCACATAGAAGCTTCAGATTCGATGCCATAGGTGTGGCCATGGCCTTGCAATCCATCATCCCAAATCTCTTCAGGATATCTACTGTGTACTTCCCTTGACCAAGGAAGATTCCTTCTGCACTCTGCCACACCTCCATGCCAAAAAAAACAAATAGTGCATCATCCCCAAGTTCTTCATCTCGAACTCGGTAGTAAGCTTCCGCTGCGTGTCGACAATCAATCTATCTTCACCATACCAAGTTCTGCACATATATGATTTCCTATCATGTGTCTCAGAACCAAGTGGCTGCTCCACATACACTTCTTCTTCAACTACACCATTCAAGAAAGCTGTCTTGAATCCATCTGGTGTATCTTCTGTTTCGTCACTTTTATATTTCTCTATGCTGCCATCTGCAACATGCTTGATCTAATAGTTCCATATGGAATTCATAACAAACTTCCCTTCAGGTCTTGGGATTACATCCCAAACATCATTCTTCATGATCGACGGATCATGGCATTCCATTTCTTCATCCCAGATCCTGGGATCTTCAATATCTTTAATAGATATCTTTGTTGCTGGAACAAATGTTGTAGATTTTGTAGGTGAAGATATACGATCTTTCCTACAAAACAGGTTAAATTGCATGATTAGAAACATCTCATAATTTTCAGAACAAATTCTTACACATAAAGAAATATGTCATACAATCATGCAATTATCTTAGCCAATGCTTCAATACAACATTTATCCATATCCCGTAACTTTCTAGATGCCTTCCAATCTCTACCAGAACATTGTTAAGAGTGTGCACAACTCCCAACATGTCAGCAAAGAGGTTTCATTCTAGATAAGTAGCAATGGAATGTTGTACAGTGCCATAGGCCACTTACCCATGTATATTAGTAGTATACTATTCATCAATGCAACTATTCTAATATGCACAATACATATCCTAAGTCTAGGAACATGAGCATATACATCATTGAACAATTTTATATAAACAAACAAATATGCATGAAATGATAATTAAAATACTTATCTTTGTTTGTTCGTTGGGTGGACTCCCTCTAAGTCTTTGCTTCCTTGCAGGAACTGCTGGAGTCCTACTCTGAAGTAGCTTCTTCTACACCTTTCTGTTGTGGAGTGTAGAGAGATAGTCAACTCCCTCTGAATATCTGCATCCTTGCAGAAACTACTGAAGTGTGCTCCTTTGCTTTATTGCAGGAACAACTGGAGTGTGCTCCCTCTTGATCTTTGCTTCCTGGATTACCTGTCTTTGAACTTATACTCATTCTTGATCCGTATGCATGCTTGTTAGTATCATCATTGTGTTATCCCCGAGGTCTCATACATAATAAAAAAATCATTAGAATAATCTTAATATTATCAAAAAACACAATAATCTAAAGCATGTATAGTCATGATCATTTCAAACAGAAATAATAAGCATTAGCTTTCAAGGTTTATGTAGGATTCTTATGGTTAGTCAAATCATAAGAAACATAACATGTCTAAACCTGTAATTACTCAAACCTATGACTCTTCGGGTTAGTTGAGTTATCAATCAAGATAAGAGATATAATATGCATAAAACCTATGATTATTCAAAGCTATACCTTCATGATTCTTCTGGTTAGTCATATCATCAATTATGGTAAGAAACATAATATGCATACCACCATGATTATTCAAACCTATGACTCTTCGTGAATAATCATTATCAACAACACAATAGTATAAGATCCTAACACAAGGTAAGATTCTAGCTTGATATAGGAAAAACATACCTGGATTAGCATGCTAGCTATTTATGTCTAACATACCCGCAGAATGTCTTCTGGTTCTCTTCAGTGACTTGTGCTAGTAACCTGCATGTCTCATAAGTTAACCATTGTAGAAACAAGTTATACATACCTCGAAAGTAGATCTTCTATGTAATCCATGACAATGGATGAATCCTTGTCTTCATGTCACCATGATCATACGTTCTTGAAGTAGAACATGATTTGTCTTTCTTGGTGTACCTTTTATGTTAGCAGACAACATAAACCTCATACAACACCATAATGCATTAGTACAATCATAAGTGTCAACACCTTAATCAATGAATATTTTCTATCGTGCATTCATAGTTTTATTAAGGTGATATGACAAGTCTAAAATCAAGATTGTACTAACCGTAATAACATGAAGACAAACATACCATAAACTTAATCATGAACAAATATCGAGACATACCTTGATGAGTCATACCTGTCGAGATCGCTTGTAATCTTCTTATGTAAGGCCTTAGCCTCATCTCCCTCTGAGACAGGAACTTCTTCACTTATGCAGGTGATCAATCCATTTTCTTCTAGGATTAACCCAATCCACTTGATTTGCAAGAACTGGACCTTGAGCTGGATATGGGTTTGTCAGAGAAACCCCAAAAATTCCAACTTTGAATTTCAAACTTCTGACAGGATAGAAATATGTGCCTTGATGAGCTGATCAAGTTGGTATATTCAGAATTTGAAAACTGCAAAGTTTCACTCCTCAATTTTGCTTTTGAAACTTCTGGATTCACTGGACGTGACCCTGAACTGGGGTTTGATGAAGCCCACTCTTCTTCCCAATCAAAATGTTTGATCCAAATCTCTAAGCTTCTATTTTTCTGAGGAGCTTCCAGCCGTGGTCACAGATTTCAAAAATTCCCATTTTTACAGAAGCCCTAATTTTCCACTTTTCTAATCAAAGTCCCGAACTAGGGTCTAATCAAGCCCGGCCTTCTGCCCAACCAAAAATTCTGATCTTGGTCTCTAAATTTCTATTTTGATGAGTATCATCCAGCCGTGGTCTCCGATTACAAAAATTCCAACTTTCTCCAAAGCCCTAAATTCCGGAAGCCATGAATGAAGGTACCAAAAAATAATTCTGTTTTGACAGAAATATGTACCTGATTGTTTATGATGTAACTCCGAAATTTTTGATCTACAGGGTCTGAAATTTTTTTTTGAGATATCCTGACCTGTCAGCTTTCCATCCTGACAGGTCTGACCTCAATTGGATGTTCTGAGAGAGATTTATGCCAAATGTCGCAACGTGACCTGTTTTGGGAAAATACAGGAGAGCGAACTTGTACGGCGTGCCACGTGTCACTATTTGACCTTCGGCCTCTAAAAAAGTTTTCTGAGATAGCTCAACCTGTTATCTTTCCATCCTGACAGGTCTGACCTCAATTGGATTCTCTGAGAGAGAGTTATTCCAAGTGTCGCAACGTGACCTATTTATGGGATAAAACAATAGAGCAAACTTGTACGGCGTGCCACGTGTCACTGGTTCAACTTCGGCCTCTGAAAAAGTTTTCTAAGATAGTACAGTCTGTGTACTACCTGTCACTTTTCACTAAATTTAATTTGGAGCTTCCTAGCCCAAGTTATGACCTTTTTCCCAAGGTCACCTGATTTTGACTCAGATCTGGAAGAGGCAGAAACCCTATATTGCACAGATCATAAATCACAAAGTACAACGAATTAGAGGTTGTCCTTTGGACACAAGGTACCTGGAGATCTAAGCTTCATCCTGTAACAATTTCAGATCCGAAAACTTTTCCAAAACGGATTTATAGCGAAAGTGCTACGATGACTGGTTTTTGCTATATCAAGCCCTAGCATCGTAAGTGCAACAAGTGTCATACATGCCATATCATGCCTTCTTTCAGGCTAGCTCTGATTCCATGTTAAATTTTCTGAATTTAATTCAATCTGATCTAGGATCTTAACTGAGAGAACAACATGTATATCATATCTACAGCATATCAATCATGGAGACAATAATGCAAGCACACAAGAGACACAAAGATTTACTTGGGGAAAACCATAAAGGTGAAAAACCCCAATAACTTCCTCAGAGATAGATAGAGCAATGATACAACCAACTAAGAGAGATAGCCATAACCTAGCAGCAGATCCTCCTCCTCCATAAGTGCGCCACTCCTCCTTGAGTGCATGTGTGAGAAGTGAGTGTGTGTAAATAGAGTGCCTCCCGCACTCTATTTATACTTGACTTGACTTGCCTTTTTACCTAACTCATGTAGGCTCGAACTTTACCACATAACATAATGCTGAGTGGGCCGACCCCCAATAGGGTGGTCTAATAACCCTTTGACCCACATGGCCGACCCCCAATAGAGTGGTCTAATAACCCTTTGACCCACATGACTTATACAGGGCCGACCCCAAATAAGGTGGTCTAATAACCCATCAAGTATAAGTTATGACACTTACAATATAAGTGACGACACTCCCTTATAGAGGAATAAAACCATCTCTATAGGAATACAATATACATATATGCGAAATACATTCCGAAGTTACATATACATCAACATGAATGACAAGAAGTATCAAATTTGTTTCTTCAACAATCCATGACTAACCAAATAGAATATTTGTTGCATTCTTCGATTTCAAGAGAGATCCTTTCCATCCAAATATCTTGAGGCCCCCCTTACAAAATACATCATGCATCGGGGATCTTGGATGGAATTGCTGGACATAATGAGAAAGAGATTGGAAAAATGGACTTTCAGCCCCCTCAATCTTACGAGTAGATTGGTTCTTGTCAAAGAGATCCTTCAAGCCATGTCAATCTATCTCTTTTCGGTGATGTCTTCCCCAAAGGCAATGTTAAAATAAATTTGCAATATCCAACGGAATTTCCTATGGAGCGGGGTTGATGAGAGGCATAAATGGGATCTCATCAGTTGGGAGGCTATCTGTGCTCCGACGTTACATGGAGGGTTAGGAATTCAAGACCTAGGAAAAATTGATGAAGTATATGGAGCCAAAGTGTGGAGATGGGTGTGGAGATGGGTCACCCATGAGTGTGAACCTTGGGCGAGGCTATGGCACCACAAATACACCTTTGGATGGGACAAGAAGGATCTCATCCGCTTCATGGAAAATCGGTCAGGCTCCCTCATCTGGAAATCAGAAAGACAAGGTAGATGTATGATTCAAGAAAATAGATTTTAGGAAGTTAGGAATGGAGAGTTTGCAAAATTTTGGGAGGAATATCAGCAACAAATGCTGAAGCTTCACATCCTATTGGATATCCCTAGAATCCATTAGGATTGTGATTCCCAATAGAGAAGGAAAGTGAAGGATTTTCGAGCAGAGGATGTTGGGAATGGGGAATTTCGAGAATGGTTTCCCCTGAACTAGTGGAGCTAGATGGGTAACCAAGAAGAATCAAATCATATATGGGAGGCTCTATAGGGTAGGCATATCCAATTCCATCAGGGAGATGGACAACCTCGGATGGGGCTATCAATATAAGGGTGTCTTATACATCAAGGATGCTTATGACATCTGGACATGGCATCACCTCCCTCCTCGAGAAATAGTTTGGAAGCAAATATGGAAGGCCTATATGTGGCCCAAAATTACTACTTTTATGTGGTTGCTTATAAAAGAATAATTTTAATAGTAGAAAACCTTATGAGGAGAGGAATGAGAGGAACTTTTATATGTTGTCAGTGTGAGAGAGCGGAATAAAGAAGACCATTTCCTGGACTCATGATCCTTTGCTGTGCAACTATGTGATAGAGAGGCAACTTCCTTCATATGGTCAATAGGATTTGGGGCTGATCGGATCTTTCCATTGGGGAATGGCCAGAAAAACCATTCTAAAATACAATCATAAAATGATTGTGGCAAAACTTTCCAGGAATCTTGGTGTGGGAAGTTTGAAAAGAATGAAACTTCAAAATATTTCAGGGGAAATTAAATTCTGAAATGGGGTCTGGGATATCATAAAAACATGAATGCTGGAGTTCATCCAGATGAATTCCTGGGGGGTTGCTGACTGGAACGCTTAGGGATTAGAAGCTTTAATTTTTCAAGCTTGGGGTATCTTGGGTCCCCTTCATTTCTTCGGAAATTCGAAGTGGCAACACCAGGAGGTTTCTATTCTAGATCAATGGATGGATCCATCATAGGGGCTCTTCAAGCTTAATTTCGATGAAGCATAAAAGGGGAACCCTGAATCAACCGGGTTTGGAGGTCTTGTCAGGAACCATGCATAAAAAATTATGGGCATTTACATGGGGTACATTGGTCTCGAAACCAACAATGCATCCAAATTGGAAGGTTTGGTTCATGGTTTGATTATGGATCTGAGACAAAATTGGTTTCCTTTAGTTTTGGAGGGGGATTTGAAAATTGTCTTAGAAATGGCTGTTCGCATTCAAAACGAGACCCATAGTTCCAAAGTGTCCACACATTGGAGGTTAGAGCACTGACTGGAGCATCTAGCAAGAATTCTGTGGGACACAAGATATTGCTCCTTCTTCCACGTTAAGCAAAGAGGGAACATTGTGGAAAATCTATTTGTGAATAGAGCGATCCAAGACTGAAGAGCCATTATGGAAGGTTCTTTAAGTAATATGACTTATGGGATGTTTAGAGATCAGTGTGAAGCACATCATGCCCTGGACGTGTCCCTCCAGGAAGGGGCCAAATCCCAAAAAAATTAGTGGCGTCTTGAAGTGGACATAAATCACGAGGGGGGCAATCATCACCTGTAAGGAGTGACATGTGGTTATGGACAAAGGTCTTAATAAGGGAATTACTGATAATGAATACCAGTCTCTCTACACGATGTGGGGAAAGGTCATCCGTATGCATATTTATGACCACAGGATCATGCAACAGATCATGGGATTGACTGGGATATATATGGAAAGGATCATAGTACAGAAGTGTGACATCAATAGAGACACGAACCTCATCATGGACGATTATGGGAAATTTCTATATAGTTCAACAAAAGGTGGCCAACTATCCCATTTTTTTCGCTTCTTGTCTTGCATGCATGTAGTGTTTTTGATTTTGGAGTGTGGGTGGGGAGCTTGTGCCAGGTTAAAAATGCAAGCTAGGATTGAAGCAATGGGAGGTGGTGCACCTAGGAAGAGGAGGGATCCCAAGGAGAAGGCTCCAGCAGGCGACCGCAAAATTACTCAGGCTCAGAAGTGAGCCACTATGGAATCTCAGTACTTTAAATTAGGGCTCCCTCTTGATGTACATAATGAATTAGAAGCTCTAGAAGCTAGTTTGTCGGGGAAATTGAATGAAGGGAAGTTGTAGCAGGAGGAAAAGGTGTTGGAATATTGGGTCATCGACCTTGGAAATAATGCGACTAGAATGGGTCTTTATGAGTGAATTGTGACCCTTTACTGGATTATGAAGAACATGATGGGGCATGTGTTATGGGAGAAGCAACTGAAGGAGGAAGGAGTGGAAGTCCCGGTGTAGAAATGGAAGTAGCACCACTTGGATGCCAGGGTAATGCACTTAAATATTGATGCCATTGTGAAGGAATTGGGGATCCGCTTTCAAGAGAATCTAGTGCCATCAGTTGGGGGTTGCTCGTTCGATCCACCTAGCTTCCAATCAGGATCCCCAGCTGCGCCTCGCAGTGTCTAAGCCATGCTGTCTATGGGTTTTGTTATGATATTCTCTTATGTTCATGCGTTATGTAATGTGTTCGGAGTTTAGGTTTAGTTTCAATCAGTTTTCGATATGCTCTTAGGGTTTTGTTTTTTGGAACAACTTTCTATGGATTGATGTCTTAGGAATGTTAATGGAGGGTAATGGTAGTTTCTTTGTCGGTAAGGATTTTTGTAGTGACATGGGAATTTTTTAGTCCAATATCTCAGTACCCATGGTCAGCCTTATGTATTCTATGATATGTAATCTGTCTTTATTTTAATATAATTTTCTTCTTACTTACAAAAAAAAAGTATTTCTCACCATTAAGGAACGATATTCTTCATCCATAGTTGCATCCCAATTTGGATGGAATTAAGCTTCTATAAATGTATCTCTATCATGATTCTTTGCAACTTGAGTCAAAAGAGAAGAGGCTCGCTAGAATTGTTAAAGTGTTCAGCGTTGATCTCAGAGATCACTAACAAGATCACCAATTGCTTTGCGTGTTGCATGGACCCATATAAAAAGAATTTGTACCAGTGCAATTGGAGGAAAATGAGCGGGCGGAGGTGGATTTTCATCCTTACTATCATCATCATCATCATCAAAATCCAAAGTAGGAACATTATCAAGGAAATTGGGAGTAGAATATGGCACAAGTCCAGGAGATGGCTTGTAGGCCACATATGACACATACACCAAATTAGGCTAGCAGGTCGAGATGTTTTCATCAAATTTAACATCTCTTTTAATAATTATGTCATTGTATTTTGGTTGAAAAAGTATATAACCTTTTACATCTTCATAATAACCAACAAATTTGCACTTCTAACTCTTAGGCTGTAATGCTTTCCATTTTTCATCATTAATGTGAGCCTATACTTCACTACCAAACACATGGAAGTGGATGACATATATTTTAATGTTACTTCATGCCTTTTACGATGTTATATCTTTTAGAGCCTTGGTGGGAGTGCGATTGGCCATGTAATTGACACAATTATTGGCTTCAACTCACAATTGAAGACTTAATCCCTTAGTCTGGAGAAGAAAATTAGCTATTTCTTTTAAAGTGTGATTCTTTCTCTTAGCAACACCCTTTTGTTGTGGTGTGTATGGAACAATATGTTGCATTTGGATTCCCCATGCACTATATTAAGCAATAAATTTGTTGTTTACGTATTCACATCCATTATATGTTCTTCACTTGTGTATTTGTTGTCCATAATGTTTCTCTACAAGGGCCTTGTAGGCCAAAAACTTGTTAAAAGTTCACTCTAATTTTAAAGAAGTGAACCCAAGTGCATTTGGATAAGTCATCAATGAAAGTTAAGAAATACTTGACGTAGAGAAAGAAGCAGACTACACAAATAACTGTGAACAAGATGAAAGGGGGCCAAGGCATGCCAAGAGGCACATTTTTCAAAACTATCCCAATGATGTTTGTCGAGAACACACCCAGGACAAACACCATCTCTACAAGAGAGGAAAGAAGACCAGTCACCATTTTCTGATTACATAGTTACTACAATGAGCGATAGTTTAAATGACCAAATCGCTCATGCTAAAGTTTTCTCAAGTCATCTCTATGAGCAATACAAATTGAGGGAAAAGGTGATGACCCAAATTTGTTGAATCTGTACAACCTGGTAATATCATCAATAATTCCAAGAGATAGCACATGCCTAGGATATTTGAAATCCTTGATTACAACTTGGTGAGGTATAAACGTTACGGTCCTACCTTCGCTAGGATGAGTAATTTGATATACGAACAACAAATTGCAGGAAATTTTTGGAACACATAATACATCATTGAACTGGCCATCATCTACTTGAATTGTTCCAGATCCTAACAGGATCCAATAATGCCATCTTTTGAACATAGTTTTCATCACAATTCATACCCTTTTTACCTCTTTTTCTAAGTCTCTGTCTACCTTTTTAATATCTAGATGCAATTTTTGGAATAAAGATATATTGGCTTTCATTTTCTCATATTTTTTTGATTAATTAACAAATAAGTCAAAACATGTATACTCATGACTACATGTACAATGCTGCAGATTCTTGGTGCTATA
This sequence comes from Larix kaempferi, assembly GCA_027924585.1. NCBI lineage: Eukaryota > Viridiplantae > Streptophyta > Pinopsida > Pinales > Pinaceae > Larix > Larix kaempferi. The sequence goes on from BSBM01000432.1 coordinate 2,579,521, forward strand.
AGAAAAATATAGAAGACACTATACTGCATATACTCAATAGGTGGTACTATGGAACCCTACAGGAAGTACTGCATAATCTCTACCGTGGAACCATATAAGAAGTACTACAAAAGCTTTACAACAAATCCCTACATGAGGTACTATGCAATCTCGACTGCGGATACTCTACACGCACTACCGTGGGAACTCTAAAGGAAAGTCTACATGTTATTCTATAGGTAGATTTTTGAATGCTAAAAGGATATTTCAGATCCTGTCTCAAGAAAGGATAAGTTACATCTCATATTTTGTGCCTAGGACACCACATGGTACATGACATGAATAGATGAATTCCAAGAAGGATTCAATTGCATGAAACATGTCATGTATTTTTAGTATTGTTTTGTAATAAATACATTTGCAAAGACAGTTGTATTCAGACACACTATTAATTAGGATTCCTAATGATATAATTTTTTTTTTGATAGTTATGATGAATAACTCAGAAATCCCTGATTTTTTAGTATGTCCAAAACAATATATTAAATATAGATCACCAGCGGTCACCATATAAGAGAATTTATTGTGTGTGAAAAGCTATACAAGCTCAACCATAATAGTGAAGAGAAATTGTATTCAACACTGCAACAACTCATATGACTTAACCAAATGGGAGAAGTTGATTATGTCTGATGATGCATGTACTTGATATGATTTATTTAGTACTGTAGCCTACCCAAAACACCCTATCCAAGAGGTAGGGACCACTCCAGTTGAAAGGTGTTGTGACTGTGTTTTTATATAGTAGATTAACATAAGAAAGATTTTATCTAATTGCATTTGTATGATATGGGTTAATATTTTCATCTGCCATTCTAGTAAATGTAATTTGATTGCATGAATAGCTACCATTCTTTTATAGAAATTATTGTTTCAATTCATAATCCACATCTTTATCACTTTTATTTAATTGTGCTTGTAAAGAAGATTAATCTTATGATTGAAGTTGTAAGTGATTAATTGAACTATTGTAATGAGTAAAGCTTAATAAGAAGTTTGGAAAGAACTGGTTATTTATGCAATTAGTTGATTTTCAAATGCAAGTGTGGATTTTCATTTCAGCAAAGTGTGTCTTTTAATTTATGCAATAGTGGTTTTAATTTTAGCATATCGTAATTTCAATTCTTGTAAATCAATGAGAATCTAACATAACATCTCTTTTCTAAAATCTGAGTGTGCTTAATCTATATTTCCATTCTTGCAAATTTACTGTATGTTGGTTGATTTTATTATGTGTCTTAGACATTAGTGACATAGCCTCTTTCGAAAATAATTGCTCATTGATATTACCATTGTTATGAGTGCAATTCCTGAAAGCTACAACTTCATAGAATCAAGACCAATGCAAGGGAAACTGTGATTGGCATATACAATGCACAGTAACTTGCAAGCCACCATAAAACCCCAAGTTGATAAATTAATGCATATATTTCTTGTTTCCTTTTGGAGAAATTAGAAGGTAATTAAAAATATCATCATCTTGGTGTAATTTCTAGGGAGTTACCAACAATGACTACAAAACTTTCCCTTTTTTTGCATAATAATATCATTCTAGTCGTAGCAGTTTGAAGTTTGTATTATTTTTTTTCTCTATATTGCATTTGTTACCAAGATTTTTGTAGTGTATGCATTATTTATTTAACATAATGTTTTTGAATTGTTTTTACCTTTTCTTTTTCATAATCTTAGATACAAGAAAATAGGGCAATAAGACGAGAGGTAAGAATTTGTGCATTCACTGCATAAATCCTATGGCGAGTCATTGTTTCTTCTAATTTTGAGATATGCTAGCTATAAAATGTTGTTCTGATTCAAGAATAGAATTAGAGATCCTCAGGGATGATTTATTAGCACTATCAAAACCCCCAATGATACTAACCATGGAGGAAAAAAAATAAAAGAAGAAGGCTCAAGGAGTGTCACTTTCCAGAAAAAAAGACACCTATAACCGACACTGCAACCAAAAAGAAACCTATAAATTCAGTGGTGGAATCAATATATTCAGCTGATCTTGATGTATAAGATATTTCCTTAGTCCAAGTAGAAGTTTTATTTCCTATTGTAGACTCTCCTAACACATAAGAGATTCTCCATGGGTAGCCTGATATAAAATTCAAATAAAATCCAATAAAAAAGCCAACATGTTCTACTTCCTCTACAAAATTAGTAGCACTCCAAGGATTTAAATATTTTTGGAGGAACATGGTAGGAGAGAAGGAACAAGAATTGATAGAGGAGAGACAGTTACATTCGAATTCCCAATAAGGAATCTTGAAGCAGGGACTATGGAACAAATGAAAAACATTCCTGCATTGACCCTCCAAATTTTAATGGATGACAAATGAAGACCCCGATACATTCCTTTTTGAATTAGATTTTCTTTGTAGAATTTATGATTTTCTCTTCGATTCTAAAAAATTAAAAGTGTTCCATGACACACTAAAGAATGCAACACTCCATTGGTTCATGGGACTTGGTCAAGGTAACATTGCTACATGGGAAGAAATGAAGAAAGCAATCTTTCAAAAATATCAGGATTACTGCAAGGACAGAGATAGGAAGGAAGCCATTTTCAAGATGTTACAAGAGGATGAGAGTCTGGAAGATTACGTAGAACAATTCAAGACTTTCAACGGTCCAAACAAACCACATTGGATGATGAATGCATGCAGATTATTTTACTATGATAGATCAAGGACGAGTGCATTGAAATTCTAAATTTGTTGGTGCCTAAATATGTATCCCAACTCAAATACAGTGAGATGTATTCACGAGGATCCTCCATGCCAGGGAAAGGGCCAAGGGACATGATGAATAGGGATACATGAACACCTGGAGGAGGCCATCACTCAAGTAGAAATTGGTAATTTGTTGGAGGAATTTAAAATTGATATACTTATCTCCTTAAGTTCACATATGGACATAATGTAGTTAAAAAACAAGAACAAAGAGTCAGAATAAGCTCTATCCATATTTTTCCCCAAATGCAGAAAGAAGCATCCTTTAAAGGATTTCCCATTGGGTAAGATTGATATTTGTGAGATTTGTGAATTGGAACATCCCACTAGCAGTTTTCCTGATCAACCAAGATTGAAAGCAGTTTACTAGGGAATGAATGCAAAAAGTGAGCAAGTTTTCCTCATCACTTAAATATGAGCATGTCATCCTCGTCCTCCAAGTATGTCCCCTTCACTCTAGCACTCTTATAATCCTTATTGGACCAACCCACAATTGTAGCATCCGTCTCAACCTTGGTATCCCCCTCCGCCTCCACAGCAATGGGTGACCCCACCACCTTATAATTACACATGGAAATAGGGGTGGAGGTGTCCTTCCTTTGGGAAACAACAAAAAAATCCCCCATAGTTTCTCCCACTGCCACAAGTGTTTCCTTTTCAATTGACCGCACATCAACATATCTAGTTTCCTGTAAATAATCCAACTCCACGACCATAAATTCTTGCACAAACTACAACCAAAGCAAATAAAACAACAACAAAACCTACTTATGTTATTAAACCATCCAACTTTCCCACTTATTCCCTTTCCTTCATAGATTACCCTGATATTCACTTATGATTAGAGAGGACCCTCAATAAAAAGACTTCTTCTATGAATGTCTCTGAAGATGATGAAGACGAAGACACCCCACCACCCATAATAGATCAGTCCCAAGATAATCCCGATGCCCAACCACATATCCCTCCTTAATATTCAAATCAACCACAACCTACATAAAACACACAACCACTTCCTTTCCTAGAGAGGATGAACTTAGACACACTGCTTACTCAGCCCAAATTTGACTTTCTAGGAGAATTGACGAATGTTTGTGTGAGAATCCCATTATGTTAGGCCATAAAATATGTTCCCATCTATTCCAAAGTTGTTAGGGAGTTATGTTTGCAAAAAATAAGCAAGAAAAGAAAATACCCTCAGACTATTCATGTGATCAGTTAACTAACAGATTTAATGATGGGAAATTTTTTTCTGCTAAATACACAAACCTAGGTATTCCAATAGTAAATGTTAAGATGATCAATGTTCTCATGCTAAACACTCTAATCAATTTAGGTGTTGCAGTCAATTTGATAACAAGAAAAACATGGAAAGACTTGGATCTACGTGGGACTCCCACTGTTTTGCAGTTAGTTGATAGGTCCATTGTGAAACCAGAGGGAATTTTAGAAGATGTACTAATTTCTATAGACTCCTAGGAATACCTGACATATTTCATGGTTTTGCAAACGTAGTCCAATTTAGGGGGTTACCATTTGATTTTCGGAAGGCCATGGTTGGCCATAGTCAATGCCTACATTGGATGTAGATATGGAAATATGACTATTTCCCATGGTAGTTCTACTAAGAAACTTACACTTTATCCCTCTGGCAGGCTTAGTACAAAAAAATTACCAACATGGGTGGAAGAAGATGATGGAAATTACCATTCATTACATAATAGATTGATATCTCTCTATAAAATAACATACTGAGGATGAGATGATAAATGATTTCATTGCTAATTATGGCTCCCCCTCATAATCAACTTCTTAGATTTTCAACCATATTTTGGATCCTGCTTCCCAAGAAAACTATTCCGTAGATGACTCCTCCATAGCAGCTAACATCATACCCCTACCTCCTAGAAATGCAAATAAATCCACTAGCATACCCATGGAAATTAGTCTGGGGAGAACCTTGAATATTAATTCTACACTCTCAACTTCACAAATAGAGCAATTAATTAGTTTGTTGCAGACCCATAGTGACACATTCGATTGGGATTATCTATCTATCTATATATATATACAACTATCATCATACCCCTACCTCCTAGAAATGTAAATAAATCCACCAGCATACCCATGGAAATTAGTTCGGGGAGAACCCTGAATATTAATTCTACACTCAATTTCAAAAATAGAGCAATTAATCAGTTTGTTGCAGACCCATAGTGACACATTCAATTGGGATTATATATATCTATATCTATATCTATATCTATCTATCTATCTATCTATCTATATATATATATATATAAGGGGTTCTAGCCTGGTGGGTTAGCTCAAGTGGTTGAGAGATGTGAGTTGTAAGGAGAAGGTCTCGGGGTCAAATCCCTGGGTGGCTATGCATTGATATATAAGGGCCTCACTTGATGTCCCCATTGGGTTAAGCCCCGTAATCAGGGCCGGTGGTTTACCTTCGGTACCATCCTCGAAATGAGGGGAAGTATTTGAGGGTTTCCCCACAACTTCTTATAAGGAATCTATCTATCTATCTATCTAAGGGGTTCATATAAAGTTATGCACTTATCACACATATATAAAGGAGGACTCCAAACCTATCTTACAACCACAACGGAGAATAAACCATACATTGTGAAAAATAGTCAAGGATGAGTTACATAAATTACTCACTATGAATTTCATATACCCTATCTCTGACATCTAGTGGGTGTCACCACTCATGATTGACCCCAAGGAAAAAATAAAAATTGGAAATGGTGAATATGTGTTGATTACAGAGAACTAAACAAAGCCACCCATAAGGATCATTCCCCCTACCCTTCATTGATCAAGTCCTTGACACATTTCCAAGAAAGAAGTATTTCTCCTTCCTTGATGGGTTTAACGGATATAACCAAATTCATATTTCCCTAGAGGACCAAGACAAGACAAATTTTACCTACCCATAGGGAAAATTCACCTTCCGAGTACTCCCTTTTGAAGTTTGCAACACACTCACTACCTTTCAATGGGTCATCCTTAATAGATTTTTAGACCTTGGTCATGATTGTTTAGAAGTGTACATGGATGACTTCATAGTATATGAATATACCTTTGACAAAGCATTAACCAACTTGGGGAAGGTACCTAAATGGTGTAAAGGGACAAGCTTATCTCGTAGTAACAAAAAATGTTTTATGCTACTCACTAAAGGGATTGTTTTGGGCCATCACATTTCTCCTATAGGTATTCAAGTTGATCTAACAAAAATTGAGGTAATAGCTAAGCTTCCTCTCCCAAGAAAGCAAAAAATAGGTATGCAATTTCTTAGGACATGTTGGTCATTATATACACTTTGTTAAATTTTTTACGAGAATACCATCTCCTCTATTTTCTTTACTTTCTAAGAATATAGAATTCACCTATACTGAACAATGTCAAATTGATTTTTTAGATTTAAAGGAGAAATTATGTACAACACGAATCTTGAGGGGGGGAAATTGGTCCTTACGAATATTCCACATATCTACTGATGCCTCTGACTGCCATCATAGCAGTCCTCGAATATAGAGAAGAAAAAAAACCTTACACAATATATTTCATCAATAAGAACTTGGTTCCTACGGAACTGAAGTTCATGGTAACAGAAAAGGAATTTCTTACTATTGTCCTTGCTATAAATAAGATTCACCATTATATAATAGGTTATACAATGTTTTTTCACACTGATCACTCTAGTATTCGTTACTTGATGAGCAAACCTATCACTAATGGAATAATGACTAGATGGCTATTACTATTACAAGAGTTTGGCATAACCAACCTTTATTGGCATAACCATCCTTTATAGGCCCGAGAGATATAATGTTGTTGTTGATTTCCTCTCTAGGATTATCGTTGACAGAGACACTTGCTACTGAAGACGTTTTTCCTGAAAAAACATATTTTTTAAATATCTATTAACACCCCATGGTTTGCATATATTGCTAATCATTTGGATGTAGGAAAACTTCCAGTGCTCCTCTCACCAAAAGAATGACAACAAATCGTAAAGAAAAGCAGTCTATATTTTTGGATCAAAGGATACCTCTTTTACACTGGGATGTATCGTATGATCATACATTGTGTCATAGAGGATGAGATTTATGATATTTTGCAAACCTGCCATGATGATACTTGTGGAGGGCTCTTCATAGACCAAATTATTTCTTATAAGGTATTGCATTTTGGGTATGATTGGCCCACCATTTTTTGAGATGCCATAGAATATGTGAAGAGTTGTGATAACTACCAAAGAATAAGACGACCTACCCAATTAGATGAAATGCCACTCCAGAATCATCTTATGGTGGAACCTATTGAAAAATTGGCTCTAGAATTTGTAGGGTCTATTAACCTTCCTTCAAGACAAAAGGCCTACATATTGGTTTGTACTGATTATGACACTATGTGGGTGGAGGCTAAGGCACTTCCAAGATCCACGGAGCATGTAGTAACATATTTCATGTATGGGGAGATGTTTGTCCAATTTGGGATTTCACGAGAGATATTTATAGATGGAAGAGCATAGTTCACCTCGAAGCGTTAAAACATCACAAAGTAGTATTAAATCAGGAACAAAGTAACCTCGTGATACCATCCATAGGAAAATGAATAGGTGGAAGGAACCAACAAAATTCTGGAATCCATATTAACCAAGAATGTCCAGTTACATTTTATGGATTGGGATAATAGACTTCCAGAAGCTCTATGGAATTACTATACTATGTGGTGCAACACAACATGTTTCACCCTTTATGATCTTGTATACGATAAGAAGGTTAGCCTTCCTATTGGAATGGAATAAGGACACTGAGAATTGTAGTACAGTTGGGGATGGATGTATCCAGGGCATAGCAAAACCGCTTGAACCAAATAAATGAATTGGATGAACTACACCAAGACAATCTACATCATGTTTCTACTATCCAACAACAAAAAGATAAATGGTATGATCAAGTCATCAAACATAAAAATTTTCAAGAACGAGATTGGGCACTTTTATATGATTCTAGATTCAAGCACTTTAAGGGAAATCTTCATACTCATTAGCTAGGACCATATGAGATTGACATCGTATATGACAATGGGTTAGTGAAGATATGTGTATTCCTTTTATGGCTAACGATCATCACCTAAGGCCATACAAGAAACCCATGTCTAGGTATGAATTTGTCCAAAGTGTCACAACAAGTTGGTGCAACAAGGATATGGACGTTTTGGCTACAACATCACTAATAAAATGATCTCTCATCCATTTAAAAAAAATCCAATTGTGAGAATGTTCTTGGTAGCCACAATTAGACACGTGTCATCTGAAAACTAATGCATTGGAAGGTGACATCTAAAAAAAAATTCTTCCAACTTTTTAAAATAACATGGTTAAAAACAAAGGAGAGAGCACGCAGCTGTTAACGCATGACTAACCCTAGCTCGCAGCTGAGGAGAATGGAGGCGCCTGGGGGAGGGGAGGACGCCCCCCCCCCGTCCACTTCTGATGAGGAAGCCTTCAGCAGGCTCATCCACGGCATTGGCAAGAGATCCTCCCTTCCGGAGGTCCCGAAATTTATAAAGAAACTTGAAGACATCCCTGAAATCGCCCTGCCTGAAGAAAAACCAATGAAGATAGCCCTAGCTTTGGCAAAGCGTGGTCTCGTGGGGCAATTTATGGGCCTTTGGCCATCCACCAAAACAACTGATGACTGGATACAGAGGAATTGGAGGCCCAATCTCAACAATGGAGTGACTTGTTACCCTGTAGGGAGAGGGTTCTTTATCTTTGAATTCATCTCCGAAGATGATCGAGACTTAATCTTTAGAAACGGCCCCTACTTCATGGGGACGCAGGGTTTATACCTGAATAAATGGACCCCAGATTTTGATCCCTCGATTGATCTCCCCAAGGAAGTGCCGGTGTGGGTCAGGCTCCCAAATCTCCCGGTGCACTGCTGGGACTTCGAATCACTGAAGAGAATAGGGAACGAAATCGGGCGGTTCATTGACAAAGCTGATAACAAAGGCCAATATACCTGCACCAGAATCTGTGTTGAAGTCGATCTGGAAGCTGGACTCCCGGAGGCAATAAAACTAAAAGTCGGTTCATGGACACATTATCAGAAGCTGGATTACGAGCACCTTCCCTTCAAGTGCAAAAACTGCCAGGAACACGGCCATTTCCAAAGATACTGTCCCAAGCTAGTCACTGAGAAAGAAGATGCTGAAGGATGGCAGAAAGTAAAAAAGGGGAAACCCACGAACAGGGCTAGAAGCAAGGAATGAATGGCCCAAGGTCCCCCAAAGGAAGGCAGCTCAAAGCCTTCTACTCAGGAAGATCCTATGGTATCCCAAAACCCTGGGAATACACCTGAAGCTGAGGAAACCCGAGTACCACAAGACCCTACCGATCCAACTCATCAAGCTGGTATCGGCAATCCATCCAAATATCACATCAGCCTAGCCTCGGATACAGGAGCTGACTCATCCGAGGAAGGTGACACCGAAGTAAGTAGTCAATCAGGCTCCCCGGAGCAACCAAAACGCGGGCGGAAGTCTGAAAAGAAGAGAAGGGAAGAGCAGTCCTACAAGGACATGGTCCAAGGCTCTCAACACACCATACCTGAAATGATGAACACCAGATCCGGAATGAGGCTGGGAAAGACCCCGAAAGGGGGTCATCACCCTCCCCCAGGTAAATAATGCAATACGTCTCTTGGAATTGCAGAGGACTAGGAAGCCCACTAAAAGAAGAAGCTATAAGGGATTTAGTAAGAGAAATGAAGCCTGAAGTCCTACTAATCCAGGAGACGAAACTGGAGGAAAATGCTCTCCTCCGTGCAAGCAATTCGTTTTGGAAGAAGGGCCCGGTTAGGGCTGTAAGTGCAAGAGGAGCCTCGGGAGGCTTAGCAACCTTTTGGGACTCTGCAAAGCTCAAACTTGTTGAAGAAGAAGGAACCATTCATTGGCTATTCACCAAGCTGCTCCATAAAGACTCCGGACATCATGTAAGTCTCTTTAATATATATGCTCCTGTTTCTTATTCTGAAAAAAAAGACTGTTGGGACACTGTTGGCCCGGTTTTGCAACCAGGCTTAGTGCTATGGGCACCTGCTAACTAGTAGCAGCAGTTTCAATAGAAATAAAAACAAGAAACTAAATAAACAAGACTATTTATGGATCTAAGCAAAGATATTAAGCAAATAACAAAAATAATTTAAAATCAAGAACAAGAACATATAAAATAAAGAATTTGTATTGAAAGAATGGGGCAAGCAAGTGCTTGCGGAATCAATACCTCTAATGGTGAGGTTGAATAGCTCCAAGGATGAGCAACTCCAATCTCCAATGGTCTCTTCTCCAATGTGGTTTGCAATGGCTAAAATGCTCAAGGGAGATTTCAGCAGCATAAGGATGAGATAATGGATGGATGTGAAATGAGGAGCCCTTACCACCTTTTTATAGGTTTTGGTGGTGAGGAATACCATTTGTGGTTTTGTGGAAACCAATGGTATTGACCAACATGGTTTAGGTACTTTTTCCCTCCTTTTTCATTTTTTGAATAAAAATAATATTTTAATTCCCTTTTTAATATTTTTGGGAATTTGGACCCTTTTTGAGGGTTTTTTATGCTATTTTGGAAAAAATAATCTTTTTTAATGGAAAAAGGGGTGTACTAAGGTCTTTTGATGACCTTTTGTTGGTTTCAGAGGCTCAAATGGTGGAAAAGTGGACAAATGGGTCATGTGAGTAAGGGAATGAGCTAGTGAGCACTTTTTAGGTGTTAACAGATTGCCCCCTGATGTGTGAGGGCAGGAGCTCATCGTATGGCCGATAGACATCATAGTTCTTTGTCCTTTTTCTGGGGTTTAGGGGAGAGAAGAGACCGGTTGGAGACTGGAGCCACGGCCCTTGGAAGCTGCAAAAAACAAAAAATATTACATGGCCTCAATATGAATGAGGTATAATCTCTGATAAAGGACGAGGCGGGCATTCCCATGCTCGTATCAAGACGTATACAAAACAATTAGTCCCAAGAAGGGGGATCTAATACGTAAAGAAATATACTGGTACATCATAATGGTCCAGAGGAGACATTATTGTGGGATATACTCATGATCACGGCTGATCTCAATAACTGATACACTGGAATAACTGTTGAACTGCTGAAACTGAAGGTGTCCAACATCTGTATGAACTCAATGACTGTGAGCCATCTGAGATATTGTCACCATACGCAACTCGGATATCTATAGAAAAAGTGTAACTGGTTGTATCCATAGGTAGACTCTCAAATATGGAGGAGTCAGGTGGTATCCGGGGTCTTCGACTAATAACTGAACGGACCAATACCCTGTGCGAGTCTCAACGATGCGATCAAGGTGTTGGAGTCGAGCATGTGAGAAACAACCTTTCGGAGAGGCACTGGGGATTCCTCTCGAAATGATTCGTAGGCACTCATCATAAATGGTAATGAGTCCAAGACACAGGGACCTCTAGGTCTATCCTCTGGAATCAATGTGGTTGTCGTCGACAGAGGGAGACCAGCAACTAACAAGGCAATGATGTTTCCTTGATAGGAGCACGAGGTGTAGAACTGAAGTGATGTAGTACTGATGGTAGGACTGACATACTTGTGGGGAAGGGAAATAACTGGGTCAAAAAATGGGTAGACTCAAACTTCCTTTGTTCAGAGCATGATGACATGGTTGACCTGGCAGCGTAGGGAACTGACTTGTAGGTGTGGGGATCATTGCTTTGACTGAATGGTATATATTGACTCTGGGGGGGAGGACGAGCTGATAGGTGCTGTCGAGGGATTATCAAGGTGACATACTGCAGAATACTCTGAACAAAGGCGACCAAAATGGGGAAGCTGCCATATGAGTAGATGTGATCTGTCGTGGCGCCAAGAGGTACCATTGATTCCTTCTTCGTGGTTTTAATGAGCTTGAAGAAGGGATAAAAGTGTGCTCTAAAATGGTACGGTCCTGTGGATTTTGCGAGCCCGGGACGGCTCATGCTCATGGTTTCTTTCATGTTTAGAGAGTCTGAAAACGGTAAGTGGACTCTGTTGGTGTTTCTTTTTCGTAAGTTTAGTCTCCAAGGCCCGAAAAAGGATAAAATGATGCGGATGGAGAACTCTTCTAGCCGATGTGACTAGAGTATACCTTTTTCGTAATTAGTCTACAAGGTCCGGAAAAGGGGTAAACTTATACCAGGTAGACGCCCTTTCAGATACGTTTAGCGAGCATGAAAGGAAGCAAGATTGCTCGGCGATCTTTTCATTGTTTTAGGAGTCAGAAAAGAGCTTAACAGAAACTCCCTAAGTGCCTTTTTCGTAAAAGGGGTTGCTCGGCCCGAAAAAGGGATAAAATTATACCGAACAAAAATGGACTGATGAGGGAGAAAAAAGGTCTCAAGCATCGTCATCAGTGCGGAAAACTGGATCCGGTGACCTAAGGATTGTCGAAAACGGAGAACGGCTGATGTGGCGCGCAAACCGAGGTGACGAGGGGGGCACAAGAAAAAATGCCTGAAAAAATCTAGAGGTGAGAGTGAGAAATGATCTCGAGCGTCATCACGAGCGTGGAAAACTGAATCCGGCGATATAAGGCACGTTGAAAACGGAGAACGGCCGATGTGGCACGCAAACCGAGGCGACGAGGGGGGGCATAAGGAAAAATGCCCGAAAAATCTAGAGGTGAGAGCGAGAAATGATCTCGAGCATCATCACGAGCGCGGAAAACTGAATTCGGCGATATAAGGCACGTCGAAAACGGAGAACGACCGATGTGGCACGCAAACCGAGGCGACGAGGGGGGGTACAAGGAAAAATGCCCAAAAAATCTAGAGGTGAGAGCGAGAAATGATCTCGAGCGTCATCACGAGCGCGGAAAACTGAATCCGGCGATATAAGGCACGTCGAAAACGGAGAACGGCCGATGTGGCACGCAAACCGAGGGGACGAGGGGGGCACAAGGAAAAATGCCCGAAAAATCTAGAGGTGAGAGCAAGAAATGATCTCAAGCGTCATCACGAGCGTGGAAAACTGAATCTGGCGATATAAGGCACGTCGAAAACGGAGAACGGCCGATGTGGCACACAAACCGAGGCCACGAGAGAGGCCAAAAAATGGTGAAAAAATGGACTTCGTGAAAACGGGAAACGGAAAGAACCTGTATGAAGTTCTCGCTGTGCTGATCCCAACGGTACCAACGGTTTGAGAAATGGACTTCGTATGCTACCGCAATGGTTGTTTGAAATTTGGTGGAATTTCTATAAATAGGGCGTGGGGCCCAAAATGACATTTCATTGTTACGTGTGAGTTTGATAGAGCTGTCAGAGCTATTTCTCGATTTCCGGGAGATTTCACCGTTGGTTTTCGATTTAGCGAGTTGCAGGTAACTCTATTCGCCTTAACCTTGTCAATTATGTATTTTTTGTTTGGCGGCGGGCCCCCGAAGGCCGCGGACCTCCACGTTGACTCTCCAACATGGAACTGCGCGGGTTTCGGGTCTGAACCCGCGATGAACCGCGCGGGTTTTAGGCTCACAGTCGCGATGTTCATCGCGACTGTGAGGTCAGAACCCGCGATGTTCATCGCGAGTTCATGGGGGATAGTCGCGATGTTCATCGCGACTGTCCGGCCAAAACCCGCGATGTTCATCGCGGGTTTTTTCATGGATCCCGCGATGGTCATCGCGGCTTTTTGTGGAAAAGCCGCGATGGGCATCGCGGCTTTTTATGTAAAAGCCGCGATGGGATTTTTCTAAAATTTTTATGCTGGGGCTAAAAATTTCTTCTGTTTTCCTGGCAGGATGTTGCGGGGGCCTCAGTCCGTGTGGCGGGAGAGGGAGATCGATGGTGATCTCATGTTGAGGATTGAGACTGATGCAGGGGTGAGACAGACCCTGGCTATGAGCGGACTCTTGAAGTTCGCTCAGATCCCGCCTATACGTTCAGTGAGACGGCTCCTGAACAAGCTTGTGCAGTGGTGGGTGCCGGCAGAGGGTGCCTTCATTATTGGTGGTGAGAGGTTAGAGATCACTCTCACAGATGTATATTTTTTGACTGGGTTGCCTCGCTTGGGTGAGGTTGGTGATATTTCGCCGAGGTTGCCTCCGGGTGTAGATATGGAGGACCTCTTACAGACTTTCTGTGTGGATGATGCTGTTTTGGTAAACAGCTCTATTAGTCTGAAGTTCCTACGTGAGTGGGATATGCGGGCTGTTGGTGCCTGTGTTCTGAGGATATTGGGTGCTGCTGCACCACATCGTATGTCTGGGGGGCAGACGATGATGGTGGATTCCGTTCTATGGGGTACTTATTACGCCTGGGCGCAGATGTTCCTGGCTGGTGTCCGGAGAGATCTGGACAAGGCCATTAGAGAGGGAGGCGAGTTTTGTTATGCCTCGTTTTTATGCTGCTTTTTCTTCGAGCGGGTGCCTTGCGGCCACGGGTACCCGTTCGTGCTGGTCTTCCGAGTGAGCCTCGTATGATGAGGTGGGGGCAGATGATGCCCCGTGCCAGCGGTGGTGTCCGCGGTTACTTCACGGAGGATTTCTATCAGCAGTGGGAGCAGATGCCTCTGGTGATTGAGGACTATCCCTACGCTGGCATGGACTACCGAGGTGACCCAGAGATGCCTCGTGCCCCAGGACAGGCCTGGAGTTTGGACGGTATGTTATGTGTTTTTATTTGATATTTATATCATATGTTGTTTGATTTATCATTGATGATTTTTTGTATAGTATCTGATGGCTTACTTGCTTTGTGCAGATGTGGGTCCAGTGCCACCACCTGACTATGTGGCTCGGAAGGGGCGGGCGATGGTGGTCGCCCATCCACCTGTACCTATACCTCCTCCACGTGGTGGAGGATATGCAGCCCGTGGGCGAGGGGTTGGCCCTCGTGATGACGCCATGGATGTTGTCTGACGGACCTTAGCCCGGATCGTAGCTGGGCTCCCTGAGGATGGTTGGAGGGACCTTGATCGGGATATTTTGCAGGGATGTCTTGGTGCGCCGCCTGAGTGGCAGTCGCTCCTGTTAAGGGCAGCGGTGTTCATGGCGAGGCACGGGGATGGTAGACGAGGTGCTCCGGCAGGGCCAGCTCAGGGGAGGATACGTCTGAGGGACGATCCAGTGGGGCCAGCAGAGCGGCGAGTTCGGGGTCGTCATGACCCGGCGGGGCAGGCGGGGGAGGAGTCGGAGGAGGAGCCGGAGGAGGAGCCCGAGGATCCTAGGGATCCAGATGAGTAGATATATGTATCTGCCCCCAAATGCTGATGAGCATATGGGGAATCATTTTTGTATGACAGATGTATTTTTTGTATATCGGGTGCTGAGGGCACTTTATGACATGCTCACTATTTGATTTATATATATATGTGGAGATATTTTTTAGATATGTTGTCGTGTATGCACGTGGATGCACATTTGTCTTTTGTATATGCCCGTGGAGGCACATGTTATGCACGTGGATGCAGTATATTTGTTTATCTATGTATGCCCGTGGAGGCACATGTTATGCATGTGGATGCAGTATATTTGTTTTGTTTGTTTTATGCCCGTGGAGGCACATGTTATGCACGTGGATGCACTATTGGTTTTTGTATATGCCCGTGGAGGCACCTGTTTTGCACATGGATGCATTTTTTGTTTATGGATATGACATGATGTGATTGGTGTGCCAGTCGAGGACACTGTTGGCCATATTATCTGCTACACTATTGAGGTGTCTTGGGACATGTGTGAATGTAATGGATTCAAACTGTCTAACCATTTGTTTAGTGCACAGGAATTTTCTGAAAAGACAGGGATCGCGTACCTGGTAATCATTGTTGAGCTGGGAAACTAGGAGCTGTGAGTCCAAGAAAACGTTGAGGTGACGTATGCTCATCTGGAGAGCAACGGCCAGGAGACCGGTCACGGCATCATATTCGGCTTGATTATTGGTGGCGGCACCTAAACATACTCCGTCAATGTGAATTAATTCATGTGAAGGGGAGTACATTACCCAAGCTGCGGAGGCGAGATTGGGAGACCAATGGCTTGCACCATCAGCGAAACCGACATGGCAGAGTGGAAGAGGCTCCATCTGTGGTCATGCAGAGAAAAAACAAATATTTAGGTTTTTTGACATTTTTTTTTTGTGAACGAAAAATGTATGCCTATACTAAAATGGACGATGGTGTCCATCAGATTTTCTATGGGTAAAATCGTTTAAGGTACAACCCGTTGCGCGGGTTGCGTAGGGTGTTGCCTTCTGAATCGGTCAGAATGTATGCCCCCTGCCCGAGGCAGGTGTGTATGATGTAGGGGCCTTGCCACATAGACACGAACTTTCCCTTCCCGGTTTTATCATGAGCTTGATCGTAAGCGAGGACAAGGTCTCCCTTAGAAAAGGTTCTTGGGTGGACGTGTTTGTCGTAACTTAGTTTCGATCGTTGTTTAGCTGCTTCCATGTTTTGAATGGCGGTGCGCCGATCTTCATCGTCCTGCTCTAGGAGTAGTAAACGTTGCTCGATCGGGGAAGTGTCCGGTAGAAGTTCAACGGCGATATGCAAGGCTGGGATCTGGCACTCAATAGGGAGGACGGATTCGACACCGTGAACTAAATGGAAAGGGGTAAAACCGGTGGCGGTTTTGGTTGAAGTGCGGTAGGCCCATAGTGCCGGGAAGAGCATGTGGTGCCAATTGGATTTGTGCTTGTCTATAGTGCGTTGGAGAATGGTATTCAAGATTTTATTGATCGCTTCGACTTGGCCGTTTCCTTGGGGATAGTAAGCGGAAGAAAAATGGTGTTCAAATTTCAACATGGTTGATAATTCCTTCCAGACGGCATCTTCGAAGTGAGAGCCATGGTCAGAGACAAGTTGCTTGGGCACTCCGAAACGAGTGATAACATGGTTGAAGAAAAACCGTGCTGCAGTGTCGGCTTTGCAATTATAGGTCGGCATGGCTTTTGCCCACTTGGTGAAATAATCTACAGCCACAATGATGTGTTTGTGACCGCCGGCTGACGGGGGGTTGCAGTCGAGGAAGTCGATGGCCCATTTGCAGAATGGTCCAACAGTGACGATTGGATGAAGGGGGGCGGGGGGGTTCTTGCTTTGGGGGCAAATAGTTGGCAGTTCTGGCAATGCTTGACTGCGGTGATGCAATCAGTAAACAATGATGGCCAAAAATAACCGGCCCGAATGATTTTCTGGGCAGTGGCCATGCCGGAGAAATGGCCTCCGCAGGCACCGCTATGACAATCATTAAGGACTTGTTCTGCCTCACTATGGGATAGGCAGCGGCGTAAGATAGTATCAACGCCGCGTCGGTAAAGTACATCCCCAATCAGGAGGTATCGGGGGGCGTGGTGTCGTATGCGACGGCGTCCATCACGATCGATGTGTGGTCGAAATTTTTGCGTACGAAGGTAAGTCAATATGTCTCCGTACCAAGGGTCGTCAGACGAAATGATGAAGATCTGCTCGTCAATCAGGTCCGTTTGGATAACGGGTGATGTCGAAGAGGATGGGAGATCAGTGATGAGGTGAGCAAGCGCGAGGGCTTTAGTGCTTTTGGGAGTTCTGAAAGTGAGGTCGTATTCCTGGAGGATGATGACCCATTTAGCGACACGACCTTGTAAGAGCCGCCGGGTGAGGAGATAGACCATGGGGTTGGAGTCGGCCACGACCGTGGTATGACTGAGTAGGATGTAGTGTCACAATTTTTGTACGGAAAAGACTACAGCTAGGGCTAATCTTTCCTCGTATGGGTAACGCAGAGGTGGGCCAGACAAGGTCTGGCTGACTTAATAAATCACATGCTCTTGGTGGGAGGTATCTTCTTGGACCAAAACTCCAGACACAGCATATTCAGATGCCGAGACATAAAGGGTGAAGTCTTGAGAGAAATCCGGTGGGGATATCAAGGGGGCTTGTGTGAGAGCTTTCTTGAGGGCTTCGAATGCTGTGTCTTCTTGCTCATCCCAAACAAAGGGTATGTGGGTACGAAGTAAGCGTAAGAACCCGTGGACTTTGGTGGCATAATCAGGAACGAAGCGCCTAAGGAAATTGGACCGCCCTTGTAGGCTCTGGAGCTGCCGAAGCGTGCGAGGAGGCGGAAGTTCTAAGATGGCTTTGACTTTCAAGGGATCGACAGTGATTCCGTCTCGGGAAACAATGAAACCCAACAACCGGCCAGCCGGGACGCAAAAGACACACTTGTGTGGGTTCAAGCGGATTTTATATTTGCGACACCGCAGGAAAACTTGCCGGAGGTCATTAAGGTGGTCTGATCATTTTCAGGATCGAGCTGTGAGGTCGTCAAGATAGACTCACAGGATATGGACCAAGTCATGAAAGCAATAGGTCATGGCTCGCTGGAAAGTGGCACCAGCATTTTTAAGGCCGAATGGCATGACGCGATAGGCAAAGGTGCCCCATGGGGTGGTGAAGGAAGTCTTGTACTGATCCTCCTTGCGGATGTGAATCTGGTTATATCCGGAAAACCCGTCCATGAAAGATAGGACTTCATGGCCCGCACACTCATCAATGAGTTGGTCAATGAATGGCGTGGGGAAATTGTCTTTTGGACAAGCGTGGTTTAAATCTCGGAAGTCAGTGCATACTCTGAGGGTGCCCTGCTTTTTGTTTACCGGAACGGGGTTCGACACCCAGGTGGTGTACGGAATAGGATAAATGAATCCTGCTTTGCGGAGTTTTTCGACCTCAGCTTTAACAGCAGGGAGCTTGGAAGGGTGAATGGGTCGCTGTTTCTGACGTACAGGGGGTACCTCAGGCCATGTATCAATGTGGTGCTCTATAATGGCGGGGTCGAGACCAGGCATCTCGGTATAGGACCAGGCAAAGACATCACGGAACTCTTGAAAAAGCTTTTTGTATGCCTGAGTTTCTGCTTGAGTGCAAGATGCGCCCAACGAGATGAGTTCAGGTTTCCCTGGTGTCGTAGAAATGTCTATCTGTATAGTGGGGGAAATGTTTGACATGTTCCCTTCTTCAAAGGCGTCCGGTGCTGGGATGGGGTCCTTTAACCAATCGACCTTAGTGGGTATGAAATCTTTCGATTCGACGGATAGCTGGTCGGATGCGGAGGATGTAGATGCTTCCGGGAGGAAGTATGAGCGATGATGCATATCATCCCAAGGGTAGTCGGGTGCAGTGAGTGTCTCCAAAATTTGCTCATCAGTATTGAAGTAGTCAGACCATAAATCAAGGGGTTCTGGTTTGAAAGTTGTTGAAATCATATATATTGTATTGACTTCTTCCGACGAGGATGATGGCGGGGGGTGAATCTCCTCGATGAGGGGAGGAGATATCTCTAAGTCGACGTTGTTTAACTCGTACAACGCTACTCTATAGTCAGGTAGATCAGGACAATGGTGAGAGTAGTGGCCGTAAACACTGCATATAGCACAGGGATGGTTAGTGCGCAGTGATTTGTCGTGAGGCTGTAGAGGTGGCTCTAATCTGACTACTGGGATGCTGATGTCATCGTCCAACATATTCATGTGCTCTTGGAGTGCCGGTAAGTGTGGGCATTGATGAGTTGGATGGCCTATCTCATCGCATAATGAGCATTTGGGGGGAGCTTGAAACACTGGTGGGGGTTTAACTGCCTTAGGAGGTGGTATAGCAGTGTATGGTTGTGGACCTCTGCCCCCAGTGGGCTTGATAGGAGGGGGAGGATTTGTTGACGACGAAGGGATATTGAGGTTAGGAGGAGGTTTCATTGACGACGAAGGGATTGCGACACCAGGAGGAGGTTGATTTGTGGTAACAATAGGTTGTACCGGTTGGAGGATGACGTTTGGTGTCGGCGGTCGAACGGGAGGCGGAATATACCACACAGGTAATCCCAATGTTAACCCGGGTAGACTAAGGGTAGCCATAACTGGGGCGCTTACTACACCTGAAGGAGGAAATAGGAAGGGGATGGTGTGGATGGGTGTAACACCAATGTGACTGGGGATCAATGGTGGTTGACTACCGGATGTTTGTGTATTCTGTGAAAGAGTACAGAGGTTTGCGACTTGGGTCTCCGGTGACGGTGGTGGAATGGCCTGAAATGTAGAGGTCATTGGTGTATCTGAATAAAGTCCGGGTCCCAAAGAAGAGACAAAGGAGGTAGTTGCACTAGAAGTTGGTTGTTCAATCATGGGAAGAACATTTTCGGGTGCTGCAGGGGCATTGGGATCATAGTATGTGAGTTGGTCGATTTTGACCACGCGTCCCTCGTGGGGGAACATCATGGTGCGAAAAACGGATGAGGCGACCGCTTTCATGGCGTACATGTAACTGCGGCCGAGTAAAAGGTTATAATCGAGCTGGGCATTAATGACCTCTATGTCAATGAGTACAGTTTTCCCACCTAATTGGACGGGGACCTTGGGTAGTAAACCTTGAGGTTGAGCTGACCGACCGTCGTAGGCCCGCAATGCAGTGGTGGATTGCTGGAGAGTAGGGGATCCCAACTTCTGCCAAACAAATGTGGACATGACGCATGTGGAGGCACCCTCGTCGATGATACATCGATGGATGACAAGATTCCAAATAGAAACGGAAACTTGGACTGCTATGGTGGAAGGCAGCCGTGGTTCAGACTGGTCTAAATCAAAGGTCATCAATTTCGAATCATTTGGGTCAATCGCCCCAATGGTGGAAAGTAAAGTCTTGCGCTGAGTAGGACAGTTTTTTAAGACTTCTAACGCAGACATGGCTGCGGGAGATTGAGCTAAGTCATCTACAATGTTGTAATTGGACGCAGCCCATGCATTGGGGTTGTTGTTGATTCGGCGAAGGGGGAAGCGAGGTGCTTTAGAAGCGCCATAGAGTGGAACCTGAGGTATACGCAATGTCTGATCAGTGGGATGAGCATTAGTATCCTTTTCGGCGGGGGGGGCTTCTGAAGTCGGTCCGTATTGATTCCGACGGGTTTGGATATTGACGTCGGCAGTGGACATCATCAATAAGTGGTGGGTGCCTGAATCAAACATGGGTTGGTCAGGAGCTGCGTAAGTAATTTGTTGTGGCTGCACATTGCCCTGTGGGGGGGATAACGGCTGAGTGTTCACCACTCCTTGTGTTGGAAAAGGGTTTTGTAATACCAAAGGTTGTTGTGGAGGTGGTGGGGGGTGGGGTGGCGGCTGAGGAGCCGCCTGCCCTTGACGATGGGCGTCATTTGTCCATAGTTGTCGAGCTCGCTCCAGATGTGGGCAAGCGTGGGTATAGTGACCATAGACACCGCAAATGGAACAAGGATGGTTTGTTCGTAAATTAGCATTTTTGGCTTGCTTAGGTGGTCGATCAGGATTCTGATGAGCAGGCGCCGCGTTATTGTTTTGCGGAGGATGGGTAGGTTGTGGAGCTTGGTTACGGTTTTGATTGTTTCCACGGTTGCGTCCTCTTCCGCGGTTTGGTTGCCCACCCTGGTTGCGTTGGTTATTTTGGTATTGGGGCTGATGTTGTTGTGCGTACACATGCCCTTGAGCATTGGGGGGATTCTGAGGAGCCGCAGGTGCGGGAGCAGGTTGCGGTGGATAGTATGCAGGTGGAGCTGGAGGTGGTCCAGTTGCCTGTTGGGGTTGTTGGTACCCCTGAGCTGGTGGAGGTGTGAGGTTAGCTGGTGCAACCGGTTGTGGGTAATGCATGGGCTGTTGTGGGAACTGCATGGGGGTCTGTACCGTAGGTTGAGCATAGTATGTAGGAGGTACATATGCCGATGGCGCTTGGCCATAACAATGTTGTGGACAAGAGGGTCCATGAACGTGATGGGTCTGGTTTGTTGGAGCATAAGAAGTTGTCGCTCCGGAACTAGATGTAGCCCTAGAAAGGTCTGGGGCGGGCATGGTGCTCACCATACTAAAAGGTTTTGCTTGGGGTGTAATTTGGCCAATAATGCCATCAGCGGCATGTGATGCCCCCGGTGTGTCACCGCGTGCAGAGTTGCCTCGTGGGGCGTCCGGTATGATCGTGTATAGGTAACCCGACTGGGCGTAGATGAGATCAAGCTGTTGAGCTTTGAGGATGGCCTCTTCTTCAGACTGGGGTCTTTCAGATGCTACATCCTTCGCAATGAGAGGAAGGAGGGATTTTAGAAACCAATCTAGGAAGATTCGGTCGTCTAATTTTATTTTGCATAGGCTTCGGCGCCGACGCCAATCATGAATATGGTCAGTGATATGCGTGGCCGTGTTCTGTCTGCAAGACAGTAGGATCTCGATGCCCGCATCGTAGCGGACAGGTAACTAGAAGAATTGTAGGAAAGTCGAGGCAAGGGAGGTAAATGTGGCATGCGTCCCATGGGGCTGCTCGATATACCATTTGGCTGCGGAGCCAGTGAAGGTGCGTTGTAAAAGCCGTAGGCGGATTGAGTCATCCACTATGGAGTTGGAGGAACACCATAAATGGAAGGACATGATGTGATTCTGGGGGTCTTCTCCTGCCTTACCCTCAAACTTAGGGATGTCAGAGGGAAGCTTAGTGGGCATATGGGGCCACGCAGGATCATGTCTGATGGGGTCATTTGTGAGCCTAGCTAAATCTGGCAGGTTCAGACTTGCCATGTATGGTAGACTAGCAGATGTGGTGACTGGAACTAGGACATGCCTAGCCATTGTGGTATGGTGTAGGGTTCCAGTAGCGCCTAAAGGTATGCTAGGTATGGAGGGTATGTGCCCTCCAATAGGTGTAGTCTGGTGTGGGCCAGCGCCTCCAAGTACAGCTTGGGTGACACTTGGGTTAGGAATCGCACTAGGGATTCCTGGGATAGCACTTCCAAGTGCAACGTGGGTTGCACTTGGGTTGGGAATCGCACTAGGGATTCCTGGGATGGGGTTTGTGGAAACCAAAGGGGGTATGACCCCCATGTTGGGTATACCCATGACAGGTGGTGGCCCTGTGTTAGGCATTCCTAAATGTGGAGTGTTACCCATATTGGGCATACCCAGGGGGGTGGTTGTTGCCATGGATGGTACGACAGCAGAAGGGTCTGCGGATGTCTGACCTATGGTAGTTGTAAATAGCGGATCAAATGGTGTTCCAAACATAATGGTGGTTGGTGATAACTCTGTGGGATTTTCGGATTCTACCTCCAAATCAAAAGTGAAGTGGGATATGTCAGAATCGGATGACTGTCTAATTGATTGACGATGTGTCGAATCAAGGGATAGGGCTCTGCGTCCGTGACGTGGAGAGCCAAGTGGACTAAACTCTGGGAGTTCGCCCTGTAGACGACGAGAGCGTCTAAAATTCTCAATGGTGAGAATATGTGTTTGGGTAAAAAATTTGTTTTAAGTATCAGGTGGTGATATATATATAAAAGACTCAAAACCCTAATGCAACCAAGGGTGCAAGAAGGGGAGTGAAAAAAGAAGGCTCTCAGGCCAAAAAATCAATCCTCAAAAAAGGCACTTATTCTAGCAGCTGTGCTACAATAAGTGGAGGAATGCAACAACTGGTCAGAATACCAACATGCAAGCGGCTCCTAGAAAAAATAGGTGTAACTAGACCACAGGTAGGTTGAAATCATGCAAACACCTAATATAAAAGTATTGTGACTCAAACAGACGATATCCTCTGCAAGGTGATGAAATCCAAGTCAGACAATATGAATGTTGATACAACGGCTAGATATCCCCCTACCGGGAGGGACACCGGGTAATCAATCCTAAAGACAGGCTACTAGGATACTCCGTTCATGATGCGTCGAGAAAAGGTAAATCTGCCGTTTGGTCCTTTGATCGCAATATCCCAATACAGGGATATCCCGAGAACTGCGAATGGTAGCCCTTCGGTTACTGAATGGATTTCGGTATTCCACTCAGGCTTCCGGAACCATCCTCGCGACTTCAACCCTCCTAAGGGAGAGGCCTTCCCACAAACCGGTTGTGACCGCGCCAAAAAGTAATAAGAGATTTTAGCTCCCTAATTGGACAACTTCTATGTCTCAGATGTATGAACTGAGGGGTGTTATTGGAACACCTATCCCCCCAATACTACCTAGCTACAAGAATTCTTTTAGTGTTCCCCAAGTGGGGTTAAAAGTGTGTTCAAATTAGGGTACGTTTTAAGGCTTAGTTCAATTAAGTGATCGTGTGAGTGCACGTGAGGTGTTGGAAACTGAACTTGAAAAAATTAAATGCTTTACAGGAAATTTTCAAAAAATAAAGGATTTTTCGAAAATAAAAAGCAAATATTTATGACTTTTCACTAAAAGGAATTTAAATGCTTTTCAAAAAATAACTCAAAAAATAATGGATTTTTTGGATTTATGAAAGCAAATAATAGACTTCTTTTTAAAAGAAATAAATGGATTTCTTCGTTTCAAGAAAAATTGCTAAGGGCAAGATTTTTAAAGAAGTACACAAGAAAAAATTTGAATCTAGATGAAAATGCAAAAGGAGTCTTTCTTTCACTTTCTTGAAATTTTTTTTAAAAAGATTTCTAGATATGCACTTTAAATAGTAAATTTTTTTTCAAAGCTGTCAAATATGCAGAATTTAATACTGTAAAAAATGTGCTATGGGCAGAAAGTACAGTAAAATTTTTTTTCACAATCGGGATGGCTGAATGAAAAATTCAGCCGCGCGGGTTTTGGACGCACAGCCGCGATGGGTCGCGCGGGTTTTGGACG
The DNA here is from genome assembly GCA_027924585.1 of Larix kaempferi. Lineage (NCBI taxonomy): Eukaryota > Viridiplantae > Streptophyta > Pinopsida > Pinales > Pinaceae > Larix > Larix kaempferi. The sequence continues at coordinate 2,603,969 of BSBM01000432.1, forward strand.
TACAGTCGCGATGGACCGCGCGGGTTTTGGGCGCACAGTCGCGATGGACCGCGCGGGTTTTAGCCGCACAGTCGCGATGGGCAGCGCGGAAATCGGCCGCGAAGCCGCGGTGTGCAGCGCGGAAAAACGCAGAAAAGTCGCGATGGACTGCGTGACTTTCTGGAAAAAACCCGCGATGGACCGCGCGGAAAAATGCAGAAAAGTCGCGATGGACCGCGCGACTGTCTGGCAAAAATCCGCGAGGCGGAAGCTGTGCACGGAAACCAAGAAACGAACTCGAAAATTGAAAAATTTGGGCTGTTTATGGGGCCAAAACTCAGAGCAGCAATAGATCTGCTGTCTAAGATGGCAGATCTATGGATCCAAAGGTTAAAATCTCATAAAAAACTAATATTAAAGGCAAAACTAGAGATCTATAGTTCAAACCAAAGCGGAGTCGCCAAAAACTGTTGGCCCGGTTTTGCAACCAGGCTTAGTGCTATGGGCACCTGCTAACTAGTAGCAGCAGTTTCAATAGAAATAAAAACAAGAAACTAAATAAACAAGACTATTTATGGATCTAAGCAAAGATATTAAGCAAATAACAAAAATAATTTAAAATCAAGAACAAGAACATATAAAATAAAGAATTTGTATTGAAAGAATGGGGCAAGCAAGTGCTTGCGGAATCAATACCTCTAATGGTGAGGTTGAATAGCTCCAAGGATGAGCAACTCCAATCTCCAATGGTCTCTTCTCCAATGTGGTTTGCAATGGCTAAAATGCTCAAGGGAGATTTCAGCAGCATAAGGATGAGATAATGGATGGATGTGAAATGAGGAGCCCTTACCACCTTTTTATAGGTTTTGGTGGTGAGGAATACCATTTGTGGTTTTGTGGAAACCAATGGTATTGACCAACATGGTTTAGGTACTTTTTCCCTCCTTTTTCATTTTTTGAATAAAAATAATATTTTAATTCCCTTTTTAATATTTTTGGGAATTTGGACCCTTTTTGAGGGTTTTTTATGCTATTTTGGAAAAAATAATCTTTTTTAATGGAAAAAGGGGTGTACTAAGGTCTTTTGATGACCTTTTGTTGGTTTCAGAGGCTCAAATGGTGGAAAAGTGGACAAATGGGTCATGTGAGTAAGGGAATGAGCTAGTGAGCACTTTTTAGGTGTTAACAGACACCCTAAATCTGTTCCTGACGCTCCACAAGCCTGAAAACTTAGTGTTGGCTGGAGATTTAAATGTCACGCTAACTCTGGATGAAAAAAAAGGGGGATCTATTGTGCGGGACCATGCAAGAGAGTGGGTTGAAGACCTGATGCTGGATTGGGATCTTGAAGACATCACCCCTACCAAAGGAAAGTACACCTGGTCAAATAAAAGATTGGGACCTGGTCACATTACTGCCCGCCTTGACCGGTTCCTCCTTCACTCCTCCTTCCTAACCCTTGGGCTGATGGCCTCCTCTAAGATTCACCCGCATTATACCTCTGACCATAAGCCGATCTCACTTTCTCTTCATCCCCCTGAAAGGTTAGGTCCCATTCCCTTCCGTTTCAGCCCTAATTGGATAACCCAGGAAGGTTTCCTCGACCTTGTCTCCAAATCTTGGAAAGAACCGGTTCATGGCTCCCCGTTCTTTGTCTGGGAAGAAAAACTTAGAAGGCTCAAGGTGGCCCTGAAAGAATGGGCCAAAGGGCTGGGCTCCCCATTGGATGGAAGGAATAGAACCCAGAAGGCCTTGGAACGGCACCAGTTAACATTGGAAGAGTCCCCTGTCACTCCTTCTTTGCTATTCCGGGAAGCTGAGCTTCAAAGGGAGTATCATAAAGCCTGCAGAGAAGAGGAAACCTACTGGAGAGTCAAATCCAGAACGCTTTGGCTCCAAGCTGGAGACAAAAACACCTCTTTCTTTCACAAGCAAGCCCAAGCCAGACAGATTTATAATTCCATCATTGAAATTCAGACCCAAGGCCATGTGATAAAAGACTTCAGAGGCATTAAGGAGGCAGCCCATTCCTTCTTTAAAAACCTTTACTCCACCCTTGACCTGGACCCGGTGGAACCAAATTCCTATCGTTTATCAGATATTCCAAGATTGGTTAATGAAGAGGACAACCAGCAGCTGATCAGACCTATCAGTACTCGTGAAGTTAAGAAAGCCCTTGACAATATGAACCCTGACAAAGCACCTGGGCCGGACGGTTTCACCGCCCGGTTCTATATCTCTTGCTGGGATATTATAGAGAAGGATCTATACAGAATGGTGAAGAAGGCTCAGAACTGTAACAAATTGGGGGGCAGCACTAATTCCTCCTTCTTGGCGCTCATCCCGAAAGAAAAAGGCGCTAAAAACTTCAGCAGATTCAGGCCTATATCCCTGTGTAACACGGGTTACAAAATCATAACCAAAATTATGGCTAATAGACTTAAAAGAATCCTGCCAAAGCTGATTCCGGAAAACCAAGGGGGGTTCGTGAGAGGAAGACAGATCCTGGACAACATCATATTAGTGCAAGAAGCCATCCAGTCTAGCTACAAGAGAAAAGAGAAGGGGATGGTGGTAAAGCTGGATTTGGCCAATGCCTTTGACAGAGTCAGGCATGATTTCCTTTTTGCAGCCATGAGGAACTTCGGATTCAATCAGAACTTCATTAGGTGGGTCAAAGCTTGCATTTCAGCTCCATGGATTGCCCCACTGGTCAATGGGCGGCCTGCTGACTTCTTCAAGGCCTCTAGAGGATTAAGGAAAGGCTGCCCCCTCTCCCCGGTGTTGTTTGTTATCCAAGCCGCTGTCCTAAGCTATCAGCTGAACAGAAGTCTCCAAAACAGATCTCTCTCAGGCATCAGAATTGTTCCTAAGGTCAAGGATGTAAACCACGCCCAGTTTGCCGATGATACACTTCTACTGGGAGTTGCCAATCTCATCACAGCCAGGAACTTTAAATCTGAGTTGGACTATTACAGGAATACATCTGGAAGTGAAATAAATTTCCTCAAAAGCAAGATATATGGCTGGAACTGTTCTCCCCGTATTATGCTGGATATAGCTAGGATCCTCGAAATGGAAGCCATTACCATTTGGGACACCTTTACCTATCTGGGCATCCCTATCTTCAAAGATAACGATAGAGTTGCCCATTGGCTGCCAATGCTGGACAAACTAAAAAAAAAGATTCAGATGTGGGGGGAAAACTGGCTCAACAAAGTAGGCAAAGTGTTTTTGATGAACTCTGTCCTCACCAGTCTTCCAATCCTCGGTGCTGCTAGCTCCAAAAACTATTACCAATAGAATCAATGAGCTGCTCCATCGTTTTCTGTGGGAGGGTGGCCGTATTATGAGAAAAAACCCCATCTAGTAAGCTGGGACAAGATCACTAGGCCAAAAATGGAAGGGGGCCTTCAAATTCGAGATGTGGCCACCCAAAATCTTGCCATGGGAGGCAAAATTCTCTGGAAAATGATAACTGGCAAAAAGACCTGGAGCAAACAAATCCTCAAAAAGAAATACTTCAAAGGAGACAGACAGAGATGTCTTGAAAGGGCCACAAAACTGCAGAAAGGCTCCCCAATTTTCACTCTATGTAAAAGAGCCATCCCTTTCTTCACCTCCAAGCTTACGTGGTCTCCTGGCAATGGAGAAAAAATAAGAATTTGGGAGGACTCGATCCTGGGGGATCAGCCTCTCATCAATTTCAGTGAATTGGGCAATTTAAAAGACTGGCTCCACAGTAACAACTTCAGAACGCTGAGGGACATATCGATCTGGAACAGAGATGAGGATGAATCCTGGGCAAATTGGAACCTGGGTGATTATCCTCACGAATTAGATGATGAAGTTGCCACACTGCTGGATCTTTTGCAAGGGAAGTCCCCCATCAGCGCCAGAGCTAAAGATACATGCAGTTGGGGAGCTCGTTCGGGCAGGTACACTGCAGCTGAAGGCTATGCTGCGATCCTGGAGGTGCCATGGGTCCCTCCCAACCCTGGGCCGTGGAAAACTCTCTGGAATTTCGCCTCTTTACCCAAAATCGATATTTTTATATGGACCGTCCTCCACAACAGCATCTTGACTGGAGAAAAACTGAAGATCAAAGGCTGGGCAGGGCCATCACGTTGCCCTCTGTGCTACCACGCTGAAGAAACCATTGATCACCTGTTCATCTCCTGCGATTTCACCAAAGAAGTTTGGAGTCTCATGATAGGATCAAACGCTGTTAATTTTCCCACCTCGATCAAGGCGTTGATCAGCAACTGGACTGCTCTAGCCCCCTTCGATTTAAAAAAAAAAGACAGACTCAAGCTTGTATGGATGTGGACCCCGAAATTCCTCTGCTGGAAAGTATGGTTGGAAAGAAACAACAGGATATTTAAGGAGGAGTGCAGACTTCCAATTCAAGTGGCCGTGAAGGCTAGGTCCATGCTTTCTGAAGCTTTAAGCACCAAGTCAGCAATCAGAAATAAAGCTTCTCTCTTGCCTGAAGAAGAGCGCTGGCTCAAGGAGATCGACGTGAACCAGCAAAGCAACCAAGCTACCATTCCTCCTCAAAAGGCCCACTGGGAAATAAGGCTGGAAGAACAGGAATTCATCAAATGGAGATCTGTCTTGAATGATTGGTGCCTTTTTTTTGACGGGGCCTCGAAAGGGAACCCCGGTCAAACTGGAGCAGGAGGCATTATTATTGATCCCTACGGTACCACCGTCTTGACCTATGCCTGGGGCCTAGGACATGCATCCAACAACCATGCTGAATATCTTGCGCTGTGGCAAGGACTAGTTCAAGCAAGAAAGATGAACATTCAGAAGCTTACTATCGTGGGTGACTCCAGGCTGATAATCAATGATCTCCATACCAAGAAGAAGACTGCCGGTATAAGTCTGTCCCATATCCACAAGAAGGTCCTGCTCATGCTGAAGCACTTCAGAAATTATAAGGCTTACCATGTTCTAAGGAGCCTCAACAATCTAGCAGACGCTGAAGCTAATCGTGGAGCGAGCTTGAGCAAGAGTCAACTTATCGTTAATGGAGAAATCTCAAAGCACCCTCTCCCCTAAGTTTTAGAGATATGGTCTTACGGCTCCTCTGGGCATTCCCCAGCACCCAACAGCATTATTCTATCTGGTTTCTCAAGCTGGAAATGAAGTTCCGCACAGCGGATAGGGATATGAATTGTAAAGGCCCTGGCAGCCCATTTGCCAGACACTTATAAAATTTAACCGTTTCCGTAAAAAAAAAAAAAATAAATTCTTCCAGACTAATACTTTGTCTTAGCTTGGTAATTTTTTTCAAGGACACTCTGTTTTAGGATAGCATACAACCATCGCATCTTCTACTGCTTGAAAAAAACCTACAAGACTTCCCACAATATCCATGCTTCATGCATAACTTCTTGTAGTATAGATATTCCTGCAAGACTTCCCGTAATACTTCCTGTAGTACATATATACAAGTAGGAATTCCTGTAGTGTAAATCTCCCTGCTTCCTGTGGTAAAAGAGATTTCCTTCTACATAGATACATTTTAGAACTTTCTGCAATTGTGTAAATTTTTCTATTATAGATTCCTACGCAACTACATCAACCACAACAAGATTCTTCACTACTTTCTGACAGTCTTGGTGATCGCCCCAACTATTTCTTACTAGGACTCAATGCCTTCCAATCACATTCGTCTCCTCAACACATCAACTCCTCTCAGGTAATTCAAGGTACGCATGCTCACTTCTTTGTCGATAATTAACAAAAATGAGCATGCTTTCTATACCCGAGGGAAAGAAATGGTTTGATGTGGAGCGAATACTAGAATTAGCATGGAATAAAAAGTTGCATGCTTGACATATTTGGTAGATTTTTCAAATTTGGCAGTTATGACATCCACGCAAATGTGGGCTATGGATTACCAAGGTGACAGAGTGATATGACATCCTAGTAATAGTTAAAACATGCCCGCATAAAATCGCCATAAAACACCATAATTCTCATCAGACCACTCGACTTAATGATTCTTATTTATTCCATAATGACTAATTTTCCTTTGAAGCTCTAACCCTCACTCTTACTTCCTCCCTGCAGGTGTAACACTGCTCTTTGGGCATCATGCTGGGTCTACCTTCTAGGAGTGAATCATAAAATACTAGTCTCATAACACAAGATCCTTAAGTGCACATAATCCTAGAGGATTTGAGGTGGATGATTTATTTTTAGAAATTGAGAAAAGGTAACAAAGATATTTCAATGGACTTTGATTTTTCTTACCACCCACTAGTTGTAGAATTTAGGGGACTACAAATTCAAGTAACATAATAGGTAATTGCTAGGATCACGGGCCTCCCGCAGACCAATGAAAGGTGGTTTGAAATAAGAGCTTTGTTGAAATTTGTGAAGGGTGAATTTCTAAGAGGCAATGAGACTTTTCAAGGGTCAGACAAAGGGATACAAGGAGCATCTCTCTTATTTCCATGGTCACAGGTATCCCTCTACATCATCAAATTTTTAACTTTTAAAGGAAGATTAAATTTAATATTCAACTTTCATTTTAAGCTCTTGACATACCTAAGACACTAGAAGCACATCAACATGCCTTAATTTATCCTAAATTCTTTAGAATTGATGTGAAAAATGGTTCAAGAAGGAAGAAACCCTGAAACTAGTCTGGACAATCACGTGCTTACAATTCTACTGGTGGAACATACTCTAGCATAAATGTAGTAGAGATGGGAAATTTTCGCGGTAAATATTCCATACCTAGTGGTAAGGGTGGCATAAGTTATGGAGTCTATAGAAATCCCACCATGAACTATAATAACTCTACCAAAGGCTACTACATTAGAAACCCCAAAGATCGTTGTGGCTTCGAAAGGAATTACCTCACGTTGTATACGGCGAAGCTTATGGAACAAACCCCGATTGCAAAAAATTCTCCAGGAGCTATCTTAATAGAAACCTCACTGGTAGTTACTATAGAAAAAACCCTAAGGGTTGGAAACGTATCACTGGGAGAACCATCACACCCTAAAAGGTGGAATCCATGGACTATGGAATTGTCCAATCAGCCTATAACTCGTTCTAGGGTTGTTGCAGAAAAGAAGCAGGAAGTAATTGAGGTTTGTGAAGATAAAGATTCTCGGGATAAGAACCCAGAACAAAATAGGAGAAAAAAGAGTAGAGTTATAGAGAAAGAGTTTGGGCTAGGTGCAAAAGACCCATGGAGAGTAAAGGAGGGAGTGGAAATGGCAGAAGTGAAGCCACGAAGAATTAAAAAGTGAAAGAATGAAAATACATTCTTAATTGGTAAACCTTAACCTCTCTCTCTCTCTCTTATAAAGTACATAAAATATTTTAGGACAACGAAGAAAATGTACATAGAACCTTGAATGTTCATATGGGTTATTGTTTGAATAATTGGATTCCACAAAGGAAAGACTACAAGACTTTGACTCACAAAAGAACATGGATACATTAGTTGAGGAAATTGGAAAATATAAGGATTGGTCACTTCTAGGATCTTAGGAAGATGCTTGGGACACCTTGATAGAGGAGACCAATGATATAATTGAGTTTCCAACAATACCAAGTCCTCCAGAAGAGAGCATAGACGAAGAAGAAAAGAAGAAATCTATGTATACAGAGAATCAATAGGAGATGGAAGAACATCATGAATTTTTAGAGGAGACAACAAAAATAAGTAGGGGCAATAGACGCAGTGATTTGATTTAGATACAGGACCTAGAAAAAGAAGTGGTTGTTGGGTCAATATTGACTTGATTATAGATCAAGTTAATGAATTTGGTGTTATACCAAAATCTCGTCATCATGAGTCATGTGTCATCTCCATTCCTTAATCCATGAAGTTCCTTGGGCTAAAACATCATAAGGAAGGTTGTTGTACTTTCCCTTTACCTTTTGTAGTCAGCCTGATGCACCCTGCCTTCATGCAAGGAACGTTGAACTCAAGGTGACGCACTCTTCACCTTAGCAGAGTGCGTTGTTGACGCAATCTTCCTTTATACAGGGCATGCTAATCTACTTTTGACACATGTTGCCTTCATTCAAGGTGTGTTGGATTTGGTTAAAGTGGATGAAAGGAAGATTCAAGCGATTTCTCGAAGCTTGGTGATGTAATGTTGTTTATGATTTGCTTCTTTGACTGCTTATCTAGTTAGATTCATAATCATATGCTTTCAAATTCTTTGGTTGTTTCCATTTTCTATATCTTGTATAGTAGTAGGAGATCGAGGGACTGGAAGTAGATCAAGTAAGGAGAAAGGAATTGCGATCATAAGGTAATTCGTTCCCTGAATCACCTTGCAATTCAATCTAACTAGGAAAGATCTTATATTGTGTACTCTTTTGTACTAGACCTAAACCATTTAGGCTAGAGGGATCCGTTTTTGTCCACATCAACAGATTGGCTTCATACAAAAATGGCGACCGTACTGGGGAGTTATAGATCATAGTTTTGATTTGTTTTCAATTCTTGATTTTTCTTGATTGAGTCTCAATTTTATTTTCCTTTCATTGGATTTGACCACCAGTGAGTCTTTGGGTTATCCAGACTCTGCTTAGGATTATTATCATACCTTTTACCTTTTTATTCTTGAAGTATTTTTATTTTTTTGTGACTTGGATCCCACCTGACGCACCTGGGCCATTCATCCCTCTCGTCACTGTGTTTCTGACGCTCCTTGTTGACTACCAAACTGCGTCGCTGACACCATTTGTCTGTCTGCAAACTGCGTTGCTGACTCAACCTACCCATTTACAAAGTGCATTGTTGGACCTTCCAACGCCCTGGTGCAAACTTGCAGGGTGCGTTTCCCTGTGTTATTTTGCACTTGTTATAAAAAGTTTCAAGTTGGTATTTGGTTTGATTATTATTTCAGTTCTTTATTTTTTTCCTTGCAATCACAGAACCCCTAGTCACATCATAGCTTATCCTTGGATTGATTGTGAAGTTTAAGTATCGATTAGGGTCCTATCTAGTTAAGCGAGTGATTCAGTCGCTGTGGGAAATTTCAATCCCCCATCGATATACTCAGTCTTGTGACTCCCGTTCGTTACACCAGATCTGTTCGATTTGTTCGATTTGACTTCTGAGCCTTCTCATTTTTTTGTTACTGTGATTTTTTTCTTGGTTTTGTGTGTTATTGAGATTTTGGGTGATCACACTTCTTTAGGAATTTCTCACTGTTTAGAGTTTGCAGTAGTGTATTCTTTCATTTTCTGAATATAGATCTGGAAAGTGGCATCATTCTCGGATCTGTTGAGTGCATTTGAGTAGAAAATCAAATTTCTTTCATTATCTTCATTTCGAGTTTCTTTCTTGAAATTGTTGTAGAGATTTTTCATACTTTGGAATTTATCATTAAAAGATATTTGAAAAGTTTTAAAGCATCATCATTATCTTGCATTTTCTTATTTGTGAAAACTTGTTTATCATTTCATTGAAAATTTCATGTACATTAGAACTTTTACAAAGCATTTCCAAAGATTGAAAGATTATTTCATTTTTCGATTTTCTTCCACTTGTTGATCTTTATTTTGGAAAATTGAAGTTATTGCATTCAAAGGGAATTCTCATTTTCATATTAGCATAGATTCATTTAAATTTTAAAAGAGAAAAAGAAAACATTTAAGATTTGGTGTGTGTTATTTCATTGTTTTTGTTGGCTTAGTGAAAAGAGTGTTTAATTTGTCTTTTGGTTGATTTTAAAGTATCGGGGTACTTGTTCATTTTTTACTATCGGAAATAAAGAAAATTTCTCCTTACCATAGACAACTTGCATCGAAAAGAAAAGAAAAGATTTTCATTTGCATGCAGCCTAGGTTTGCATTCTTTTTAAATTCCTATCTACACCTCATGCATTCACCTAACCGTAAAAGATAAAATTTACCGGTAGTGTTAGGTTAAAACTGTATAGAAACTTGTGAGTTAAGTTAGAGACGTGTTCCGACATCTTTAAGCGTGGAAGTTGTCATTTTTTCCCTGCACTACATCCTGGGGGCTTGTAGTTCTTCCATGTACCAATCGATATATCGAATGTCCTTTCATGTACCCTTGGGTATATAGAAAGGTACTTCATGTACTTGTTAGTATATCAGAAGGCTCATGTCGTATGATTGTGCATTAGACAACACCACTACGGATTTGAGCTCCCACTTACCTTGAGTATATCGGGAGACCCTTATAGGATTCCTATAACCATCCAAGTTAACCTATTGTCTGTTTTGGCATGGCAATACACCGAGAACAACACTCAGGGAGCTACTACGCAAGTGCTTCAGGTAGTCGGGTTATACGGTCAGGGGTATGCTCATAATCCTCCCTGGTTAGTGCTTTGAAATATTGGGCCGAGTATAACTATTGGACCCTGTGGTATATCGTGAGTTTCACCGCCTTGATAATCGTGTGAGGTTCCAAACCATTGAATCCACACCTACCACATAAGTTTGCTTTCGGCTTTAGATTGTGTAGATTTTGGATTGAATTTTTATTTTTGCATAGAAAACACTTAGGAGAAATTTTGGTTCAGTCATTTTGGCTGATCAACCTTTGAGAAGATCCCGAAGGATTTTGAACTTGCCACCTGAATATCCCCTTAACCGGGAGGAGAACTCGGGAGTAAACATGGATCAACCTACTACGTCTATGTCAAATGAGGAAGATACCTCTACCTTAGAGTCGGGAATGAACTATTCACCTCCCACAAATCCACCTATCTATGATCCTACGAGACCTTTGATCGTGGAGAAACCTACTTCATATGACACATCTTTCCATCATTCGATGGAAGGACATGCTGGAGCTACATATTGGGTTTTCAGTCAACCCCAGGATGATCTTGTATCAACAATATTTGGTCCAACTACATCTTTTTGGGACACCTCTTTAGGTCGACATGTTGCCAATTTTGGGTCACTTCCAATGGAAGAAACCATACCTCGTCGATGGATCCCCAGTGAATAGTTCCTTGCACCACTCTATGAGCACATGATCCATTTACACATGGCTGGAGAACAACTTAGACGTCAAAGTCTCTCATGTAGAGTAAGTTCAGAAGTACCCATTTTTAGATATTCCCCTATATGTTCTTTATCTTTTACTTCAACAGAAACATCCATACCCAACACGACCACTTATGAACCAGGTCAACCCTCATTTCCTACGAGTACACCTCAAATTCAGGCGACCTATTCTACACCTCCTTTGACCCCCAATGTTCGAAGGGAAACCTTCAACCCCTATTAACTATGTTACTGGGACATTACCTCCACCTCCCCCACCTCAAAATTCGAGGGGAGGTTATAATCTACCTATTAGATTACATTCAAGCATGAGTAATCCCTTTGTTAGTAGTCAACCATTTGTTACATGTCAACCCAATATTAGTGGTCACCATTCGGTCACTGGGAACACTCTAGTAAGTGGGAAATTTTTTACTGGGGGGAAACCCCTAGCTAGTGGACCTAATATGAATTGGGGAAATCACCCAGTTAGTGGAAATAATATGAGCGGAGGATACACTTCACATCCGACCTATAGTATGGTTGGCAGTTCTCTTCCAACCATGGGAGAACCTACGTGGACACATCATACGGGGGGACCATCTATTTGGTCCTAACCCCCATGGGGGAATATTTTTCTAGGAAATCATAATCCCAATGTCGGATAAAACTATCCAGGAAACCTTTTTCCTGGATCAGCCTATCTTGGAAACCAAAACACCCCATGGGGGAACCATAATGTTCCACCGACTGCACCTCCAGCCGGTGGGCCACCCACACCACTGCCACCAACTGTCCCACCACCTACACCACCATCTGGTCCACCACCACCACCACCACCATCCCATTCTAGAGGAGTCAGACCCTGCATTCAGGCGGAGGACCACCCCATTCTGGAGGCGTAGGACAACCCCATTCCGGAGGAGGAGGACACCCACCTTATGGCGGAGGACCACCCCATTCCGGAGGAGGAGGACCCCCACCTTCTGGAGGTGCAGGACAACCCCATTCCGGAGGAGGAGGACCCCCACCTTATGGCGGAGGACCACCCCATTCCATAGGAGGAGGACCCCCACCTTTTGGTGGAGGACCACCCCATTCTAGAGGAGGAGGACCACCACCTTTTGGCGGAGAACCACCCCATTATGGAGGAGGAGGACCCCCACCTTTTGGTGGAGGATGACCTTACATTGGAGGAGGTGGACCCCCACCTTCCGGTGTGGGACCACCTTATTTTGGTGGAGGTAGACCCCCTTCAGGTCCACCTCCCAACCCAGGCGACCCACCCCCATATGGCCAATTTCCTATGGGAGGACCTTACAAACAATAGGTCCATGGTCCTACTGGTACACATATGCCTTATCAGTACTACTAGTATCCACAACCCAACCAACAATTACCATTTATGGATACACTTGATCTGCCAGAATTATCACGGTTGAATAATGATACCATTTATCATGGCACTAATTGGCCAGCCATTCCGGTGAAGTTACCATCTGACATCCTGAAGTTTGACAACAAACCTGGTGAGGACCCGAAAAACCATGTAATGACTTATCATTTGTGGTGTTTGTCCAACTCCTTAATGGATGATTCCATCCATTTAAGGTTATTCCAGCAAACCCTTACCGGTACTGCTACCAAGTGGTACATTGAGTTAACACCACACTCCTTTCTCGATTTTCGATCATTGGATATGTAATTTTTGACACATTTTCAATTACCAATCCTCTACGAGATCGGTATGGATCTTTTGACTTCTCTCCGGTAAACCACCGCTACTCACATTTTTTATCATATTCATGAGGGGAGCAGGAGACAATGTCTGATTAAAGCTCCCATTCTAGACCAAATCCTTGCATATTGGTTTACAAAGTCACTATTACCCATCATAGCCAAATATGTCACTATGGGTGGGGCCATCACAGAGGAATAAGCTACAGCTCGTTCCCAGTACTTAGAACTTGTCTATGCCTAATCTGGCACTTTATACGATATTTTTCTTGATGCACCCCGCCCTACCTACGACACAACAAAACCACCCACGGGACCTCATGCCAATGGCATCATTGGTTCTGTTCACAACTAGCCTACTACATAATACGGTGGATTGCGTAACCACCATGGCTCGACTCCAATCTCATCACAGGATGGGAACAACACCAACATATCACCCAACCCTCCTGCCATTGAAGAAGTGAATTCAGTCCAATTTGCTTCACCTAAAAAATCCAGTGGTAAAAAGAAGAACAAAGGTAAAAACAAAAAGACTTCCAATCAACAGGAGCCCAAACAGAACAATCCCTATGACACCAAACAAAATCAAGAGTAAGACCCTCAAGCAAGCCCCTTGTGCTATGTCGATGCTTGAATTCTTACAAAACTGCCCTATTCAGAGTAAGACCCTGTTATCCAAAATTAGCGTTGTAGACCCGGATTCATCCAATACCATTATGTTCAGGTTAGAGTATTTTAAGCCGAGGATTTCCCACCAACTCGCATTCCAAATCGTTACTAACATTGCCGGGAAAAGAATCCATCATACTGTCCTAGATGAAGGAGCCTCCACCTCAGTTATGTCATTATCTTGTTGGCGAGCCATTGGCTCTCCCGAGTTGAACCGTTCCCCAACCACTTCGAAGGCCTTTCATGGACGTGGCTTTCAACCACACAGGCTGTTACAGTCCTTGACCACTGAGTTGGGAGGCAAGAGCATTTCCATTAACGTGGAAGTTGTTGCTGCCCCGTTGGATTATAAATTACTACTTGGTCGAAACTGGTTTTATGCCATGACTGCAGTAGCATCACCTGTCTTCCACATAGTGCAATTTCCTCACCAAGGGAATATTATCAATATTGACCAATTAGAATTTTGTACACTTGACACCACTACTCATCCTGCAGACAAGGTCCCTCTTTTAGGACATTCAACGGAGATATATGAGAGTGTGGGGGTATGAATCCTCAAGGATTCATCCCTCATGGGATTCTTTCCAACATCAGATCCCCCTATCCATGTTGCCACAATGAACATGATTTCATCCTCGCATTACTCTAAGGATCAATGGATTGTGCCCCATCCATACCATCTGAATATGATTGGAGATGTGATGCTTATCAGCCCTGCAAAAGCTACATACGAGGTTATCCAATCGGCACTTGATTTACCCGATGCCCACTCCGTGGTGGCATCTAATTCATGTTCTCTTCCCTTATAGCGGAGCTCATCCCAACCATATCCTCTACTCTGGAATTTTCATTTTGATGAGTCCATCATGGAGATTATGAGTGCGAATGAGCCACCATGGGAAGACCTCCACCATAGATCATCTTTCCTTCCATTGTTAGAGTTAGTAGAGAACACCATAGAAATGATTGTTTCACCAGATGTATTTCCTTTCCCTCAATATCCTATCCTGACAGTGGATACGGTAACCAAGGGGAACTTGTCTAATATCACGCCCACCATTTCGATCAACATCTCGGTGAAACCAAGAGTCGTGGAACACATACACTTAGGCCAAACTTGTTCTCCGGAAGAAGTCACCACTTTTACGGCCTTATTTAAACAGTTCTGCAATGTTTTTGCATGGAGCTATGAGGAAATTCCTGGGATTGATCCTGCCATTGTCACGCATGAGATTCAAACCTATTCCGACGCAAAACCTCTCCAGTAAAAGTTACACCCCGTGCACCCTTGAAAAACTGTGACTATAAAGGAAGAAATAGAAAAGCTCTTAAAGGATGGGTTCATTTATCCTGTACCCTTAACAGATTGGGTCTCCAACTTCGTCCCTGTTACCAAAAAACAAGGCACCATTCGGGCCTGTGTCACTACAAGGATTTAAATAAGGCTTGTCCCAAGGACAACTACCTACCCTGTTTATTGACTAGATCATCGACAACTGTGCTAGAAGTGTTATATTTTCATTCATGGATGGCTTTTCCGGCTACAATCAGATAGAAATCCACTGTTTCGATAAACACAAGACGAGTTTCATATGCCCGTTTGGTATTTTTGCATATCGCAAACTCCCTTTTGGACCTAAAAATGTTGGTGTTACATTCCAGTGGGCTATGTCGTATGCTTTCCATGATGTGAAGGAATTTGTGGAGCCTTACTTAGACGATCTCCCTGCTCATTTGAATTGTTGAGAGTTCAACATTGATCATTTGATGACTCTATTCCTCAGATGTAGACAGTACAATATCCTTCTCAACCCTCAAAAGTGCAACTTTTGTGTTGAGTCCAGACGCTTGCTAGGATTCATAATTTCGAAAGACAAGATCCGTATTGATCCCCTGAAGGTGGAAGCCATTGTTTTTCTACCACCCCCAACGGATATATCGGAAATTCAAAGTTTGCAAGGGAAGGAAAACTATTTAAGGCGTTTCGTGTGCAATTTTGTTGAAAAGACACAGGGATACATGTGGTTTCTTAAGAAGGACGTCCCTTTTATTTGGGATGATTCTGCTCAACAGTCCTTCGACAACCTAAAACATGCTATCACCCATGCACCTGTGTTAGAACTGCCCAATTACACCAAGGATTACATCCTTTATCTTGCTGCTTCCACTACCAACATTGCTATGGTTTTGGTTCAGGAGGATAGTAATTCCAGGAGCACGTGATTTACTACCTTAGTAAGGGTCTCATTGAATCTGAAACACTATATTCACATGTTGCGAAGCTAGATCTCGCAGCATTCATTGTTGTCCAAAAGCTACGTCATTATATCCTTCTTCGCACTACCACCATCATTGCCGACTGTTAAATTTTCAGAATTTACTTCAATTTGATCTAGGATCTTAATTGAGAGAACAATATGTACAGCAAATCTACAACATATCAATCATGGACACAATAATGCAAGCACACAAGAGACACATAGTTTACTTGGGGAAAACCATAAAGGTGAAAAACCCCAATAACTTCCTCAGAGATAGATAGAGCAATGATACAACCAGAATACAAGAGATAGTCTTCTCCTAGCAGCAGAGCCTCCTCCTCCACAAGTGCGCCACTCTCCAAGGTGTGAGTGAGAGAATAGAATGTGTAAAATGAGAGAGACACACTCTCTATTTATACACTAACTTGACTTGACCTTTACTCAACTAGGTCGGCCTCAACTTAACCACTTAACATAATGCTGACTGGGCCGACCCCCACTAGGGTGGTCTAATAACCCTTTGACCCACATGGCCGACCCCCAATAGGGTGGTCTAATAACCCATCAAGTATAAGTTATGACACTTACAATATAAATGACGACACTTTCGTATAGATGAATAATAACATCTCTATAGGAATACAATATACATATATGTGAAATACATTCCGAAGTTACATATACATCAACACTCCCTCTTAACTAGGAAGGTATTTCTCGACACAGGTCTTCTAGCACAAGTCTTCTTCTCTGGATCATCGTCACTGGTTAATCGTCATCGAGACATCATCATTGTCACTGCTGCTGCTAGCTCAATCAATCTCTGAATCTACTCGTCATAGGAAGTTCTACAGAGCCAGTCCTTTTTCATACTAGATGTAGGCCCAACACCTGCAGGTCTTCGTCATCACTCGCCATACTATGGAATCCTCAGGACTTATTACATGTGTCACAAAACCTCAAAAGAGCATCCCAGGTTGTTACTAGCACACGACTCTACCTATAGGATCTCCCAGGGCCATATTATATGTGACCTCACCACAAAACCTCGCAAGAGCATCCCAGGCTGTTACGAGCACACAGCTCTACCTATGGGATCTCCCAGGGACAGATTATATGTGGTCACCACAAAACATCGCAAGAGAATCCTAGGCTGTTACGAGCACACAGCTCTACCTATAGGATCTCCCAGGGACAGATTATATGTGGTCATGGCAAAACCTCGCAAGAGCATCCCAAGACTTATTACGGGAACACAACCCAACCTATCGGATCTCCTAGGGACATATTATATGCCATAGGACAAAACCTCGAAAGATCATCTGCCAGATATCCCAGGGCCAGATTATATGCCATAGGAAAAACCTCGAAAGACTATCTAAAGATCTCCCAGGGCCAAATTATATGTCCTCCCAGAGAAAAACCTTGAAAGAGCATTTGCCAGATATCCCAGGGCCAGATTACATGCCATAGGCAAAACCTCGAAAGACTATCTGCAAATCTCCCAAGGCCAAATTATATGCTCATCTGCACAACCTTATCCACAGCCATAGAGTATCAACCTGATACTCACCATACATCATCCTGATGTACACATGATCATCCTGATCATCATCACTGCAACATCCTGCTGCATGTCATCTGGAGCAACATCCTGAAGCTCGTCATCCATGATCATCCTGATCATACAATGCATCTACCTGATGCATACCAAGTATCTACCTGATACATATCATCATGCATGATCCACCTGATCATACAGTGTATCCACTTGATACAAATACAAATACATGATACATATCACCAAACATGATCCACCTGATCATACAATGTATCCACCTGATACATATATAGATACATGGTCCAAGCATCCAACATGATGCATATACAAAATACATGCAAATGATCCAACCGATCATATCCAGCATCCAACATGATGCATACATACATATAAATGATCCAACTGATCATATCCAACATCCAACATGATGCGTACATACATATAAATGATCCAACTGATCATACAAAGCAGAAACCAAAACATCATCCTGATGCTCATCATCCAGCGCTTACATCCACAACCATGTGAAGGATCCTCCTTCCAACATGCTTGGAATGGCTTCAGCAAATGTGTCCATCACTTCTTCCTCGAAGTGTCATCAATCTGAAGAATGCCAAGCCTCTCCCTGAAGTAATCGAACTTCACCCTGGCTAGTGGCTTTGTTAGCACATCTACAATCTGCTCGTTCGTCGCAACGTACAGGAGCTTCACAGCTCCTCTTTGCACCATATCCCTGATATAGTGATATTTGATCTCTATGTGTTTCAACCTATCATGAAACACTGGGTTCTTAGACAACTTCACACAACTCTGGTTATCGCCGAAAATACTAGTAGCATCCAATGGGAGATCAAATAACTCAGACAGTAGCTTCTGTAGCCATACTGCCTCACAACTAGCTGAACAGGATGCAACATACTCTGCCTCAGCTGTACTCAGTGCTACGCAGGACTGCTTCCTACTAAACCAAGAGATCACACTTGATCCTATACTGAAGCAACATCCAGATGTGCTCTTCCTATCTGTAGCACTACCAGCCCAATCTGAATCAACATAACCCTACAGGTTAAACTTTTGATTCGCATCATATTTGAGCCCATAATCAACTATACCCTTCAGGTACCTCCGAATATGCTTTACATCAACCAGGTGAACACTCCTCGGATCTGTCAGGAATTGGCTCAATGTGTTCACCGCAAAGCAAATTTCTGGTCTCGTGTTCATCAGGTACATCAAGGACCCAATCATCTGACGATACATAGTGACATCAACCGGTTCATATGAAGCATCACATAGAAGCTTCAGGTTCGATGCCATAGCCTCGCAGTCCATCATCCTAAACCTCTTCAGGATCTCTACTACATACTTCCCTTGTCCAAGGAAGATTCCATCTGCACTCTACCACACCTCCATACCTAGAAAGTGGTGCATCATACCCAAGTTCTGCACATATATGATTCCCTATCATGTGTCTCAGAACCAAGTGGCTGCTCCACATACACTTCTTCTTCAACTACACCATTCAAGAAAGTTGTCTTGAAATCCATCTAGTGTATCTTCTATTTCATCACTTTTATATTTCTCTATGCTCCCATATGCAGCATGCTTGATCTTGATAGATCCATATGGAAGTCATAACAAACTTCCCTTCAGGTCTTGGGACTACATCCCAAACATCATTCTTCATGATCGATGGATCATGGCATTCTTCCCATATCCTGGGAACTTCAATATCTTCAATAGATAATTTTGTTACTGAACAAATGTTGTAGTTCTTCTTTTGTAGGTGATGGCATACGATCTTTGCTACACAACAAGTTAAATTGCATGATTAGAAAACATCTCATAGTTTTCAGAACAAATTCTTACACATAAATAAATATGTCATACAGTCATGCAATTATCTTAGCCAATGCTTCAATACAACATTTATCCATATCTCATAACTTTCTAGATGCCCTCCAATCTCTACCAGAACATTGTTAAGAGTGTGCACAACTCCCAACATGTCAGCAAAGAGGTTTCATTCTAGATAAGTAGCAATGGAATGTTGTACAGTGCCATAGGCCACTTACCCATACATATTAGTAGTATACTATTCATCAATGCAACTATTCTAATATGCATAATACGCAACCTAATTCTAGGAACATCGGTGTATACATTATTCAATAGTATTATTTAAACAATAAAATATGCAAGTAATGACAATTCAAATACTTATCTTTGTTTGTTTGTTGGGTTGACTCCCTCTCAGTCTTTGATTCTTTTATACAACTCCATTCTTATGTGGATTGTGAGAAGTGGTCAACTCCCTCTGAATATCTGCATCCTTGCAGAAACTACTGAAGTGTGCTCCTTTGCTTTCTTGCAAGAACAATTGGAGTGTGCTCCCTCTTGATCTTTGCTTCCTGGATTACCTGTCCTTGAACTTACATCCATCCTTAATCACTATGAATGCTTATTAGTATCATCATTGTGTTATCCTTAAGGTCTCATACATAATCACACATTTATTAGTATCATCTTAATACTATCAAAACACAATAATCTTAAACATGTATATTCATGATCATTCACAGATAATAAACATTAGTATTCAAGGTTTCAGGGAAGTCTTCTTTTATTCATACACATTCTTATTTGATCATAGGACTCTTCAGGTTAGTTGAATCATCAATCAAGATAAGAGATATAATATGCATAAAACCCATGATTATTCAAACCTATACCTTCATGATTCTTCTGGTTAGTCATATCATCAATTATGGTAAGAAACATAATATGCATACAACCATGATTATTCAAACCTATGACTTCATGAATAATCATTATCAACAACACAACAGTATAAGATCCTGACACAAGGTAGGATTCTAGCTTGATATAGGAAAACCATACCTGGATTTGCATGCTAGCTAGTTATGTCTAACATACCCGCATAATGTATTCTGGTTCTCTTCAGTGACTTGTGCTAGTAACCTGCATGTCTCATAAGTTAACCATTGTAGAACCAAGTTATACATACCTCGAAAGTAGATCTTCTATGTGATCCATGACAATGGATGAATCTTTGTCTTCATGTCACCATGAGTATATGTTCTTGAAGTAGAACATGATTTGACTTTCTTGGTGTACCTTTTGTGTTAGCAAACAACATAAACCTCATACAACATCACAATGCATTAGTACAATCATAAGTGTCAAAACCTTAATCAATGAATATCTTCTATTAAGGTGATACGACAAGTCCAGTAATTAATCAAGATTGTATTGTAATGATATGAAGACAAACATATGATAAACTTAACCATGAAACATACCTGTCAAGATTGTTTGTAATCTTCTTATGGAAGGCCTTAGCCTCATCTCCCTCTGAGACAGGAACTTCTTCACTTATGCAGGTGACCAATCCATCTTCTTCTAGGATTAACCCAATCCACTTGATTTGCAAGAACTGGTCTTGGAGATGGTTTAGGGTTTGTCAAAGAAACCCCAAAAATTCAAACTTTGAATTTCAAACTTCCGAAAGGATAGAAATAGGCGCCTTGATGAGCTGATCAAGTTGGTATATTCAGAATTTGAAAACTGCAAAGTTTCACCCCTCGAAATTGCCTTTTAGATTTCCGGATTTACTGGGGAGGACCCTGAATTAGGGTTTGAATTTCCCGGAGCTTCACCCAACCAAAATATTTGATTCAAAACTCTAAGCTTCAATTTTTCTGAGGAGCTTCTAGCCGTGGTCACAAGTTTTCAAAATTTCAATTTTTGCAGAAGCCCTAATTTTCCATCTTTCCGATCAAAGTCCCGAACTGGGGTTTGATCAAGCCCGGCCTTTTTCCCAACCAAAAAATCTGATCTTGGTCTCTAAATTTCGATTATGATGAGTAGCATCCAGCCATGGTATCCGATTACAAAAATTCCAACTTTCTCCGAAGCCCTAAATTCCGGAAGCCATGAATGAAGGTACTAAAAAATAATTCTTTTTTGACAGAAATATGTACCTGATTGTTTCTGGTGTAACTCCGAACTTTTTGATCCAAAGGGTATGAATTTTTTTTTTGAGATAGCCCGATTTGTTATCTTTCCATCCCGATAGGTCTGACCTCAATTGGATTCTCTGTGAGAGAGTTATGCCAAGTGTCGCAACGTGACTTGTTTATGGGATAATACAGGAGAGCGAACTTGTATGACGTGCCACGTGTCACTGGTTCACCTTTGGCCTCTGAAAATTTTTCCTGAGATATCCCGACCTGTTATATTTCCATCCTAATAGGTCTGACCTCAATTGGATTCTCTGAGAGGGATTTATGCCAAGTGTCGCAACGTGACCTGTTTATGGGATAATATAGGAGAGTAAACTTGTACGACGTGCCACGTGTCACTGGTTCAACTTCGGCCTCTGAAAAATTTTCCTGCAATAGTACAATCTGTGTACTACCTGTCACTTTTTATGAACTTTCATTTGGATCTTCCTAGCCCAAGTTATGACCTTTTTTCCAAGGTCACTTGATTTTGACTCAGATCTGGAAGAGGCAGAAACCCTATATTGTACAGATCATAAATCACAAAGTAAAATGAATTAGAGGTTGTCCTCTGGACACAATGTACATGGGGATCTGATATTCGACCTGTAAAAGTTTCATATCCGAAAACTTCTCCAAAACGGATTTATAGCGAAAGTGCTACGATGACTGGTTTTTGCTATATCAAGCCCTAGCATCGTAAGTGCAACAAGTGTCATACATGCCATATCATGCCTTCTTTCAGGCTAGCTCTGATACCATGTTAAATTTTCAAAATTTACTTCAATCTGATCTAGGATCTTAACTGAGAGAACATGTACAACAAATCTACAACATATCAATCATGGACACAATAATGCAAGCACACAAGAGACACAGAGTTTACTTGGGGAAAACCATAAAGGTGAAAAACCCCAATAACTTCCTCAGAGATAGATAGAGAAATGATACAACCAGAATACAAGAGATAGTATTCTCCTAGCAGCAGAGCCTCCTCCTCCACAAGTGCGCCACTCTCCAAAGTGTGAGTGAGAGAATAGAATGTGTAAAATGAGAGAGACACACTCTCTATTTATACACTAACTTGACTTGACCTTTACTCAACTAGGTCGGCCTCAACTTAACCACTTAACATAATGCTGACTGGGCCGACCCCCACTAGGGTGGTCTAATAACCCTTTGACCCACATGGCCGACCCCCAATAGGGTGGTCTAATAACCCATCAAGTATAAGTTACAACACTTACAATATAAATGACGACACTTCCGTATAGATGAATAATAACATCTCTATAGGAATACAATATACATATATGTGAAATACATTCCAAAGTTACATATACATAACCACCGACTCTAACCCCATGTACCACGTTCTCACATGCCAAGTACTGGGGGGGAATATTCACGCTGGATCGTGACTCTTCAAGAATTCGATCTCCAGTTTGAGAAGGCTAAGTCTAAAAAGTCTTTGGTTTTTTCGGAGCTGATTTGCGATCTTCCCCGTACTGATATGGAAACTGAGCCCATGGACTCTCTCCCCGATGAGTCCTTGTTTCTTATTAGTACTTCTGACCCATGGTATGGAGATATCACATTGTATCTCCAGACCCAACGGTTCAATCCTCAATTATCTCATGATGAACGCCACTGTGTGCGTCACCATGCAAAGTATTACCTAATCATTGGTGACACTTTGTATCGTCGTGGTGTCGATTCGATTCTTCGACGTTTCCTAACTCATGAGGAGGCTGAACATGTACTGAATGATTGTCACTCAGGTGCATGTGGCGGTCATCGTTCTAGGATGGCTACAGCTCAAAAAATACTACGCGTTGGATACTATTGTCCTTCCATCTTCAAGGATTGTATTTAAGTAGTCAAGAAGTGTCCTCATTGTCAACTTTTTCATCACAAAAAGTGCTCTCATACCGCCCCACTGCATCTAGTTATTACTGTCGGCCCCTTTTCCAAATGGGGCATTGACTTTATGCACTATAAGCCTACCTCGACCGGGGGGCATGGTTATGTTATTGTCGCAATCAACTACTTTACCAAATGGGCTGAGGCTATGCCTACATACAAAGAAGACGACGCAATCAACCGCACTCTTCATGTTTAACCACATCATTGCACGACTTAGATTCCCCGAATCCATCGTCACTGATCATGGATCCCATTTCTAGAACAAGATGGTGGATGAATTAAGTGCCAGGCTGGGTTTTCAACATGAGAACTCAACTCCTTACTACCCTCAATCTAACGGAAAAGTAGAGGCCATCAATAATTTCTTGAAAACCATGATTCAACGGATGGTAGGGACACATAAGTCCAACCTTCACACTATGCTTTTTCTAGCCCTATGGGCGTACAGGAATTTTGTTAAAATCGCCACTAGCTTCACGCCTTTTCAATTGGTCTATGGACTAGAGGAAGTACTACCGATAGAGTGTGAAATTCTGTCATTGAAACTCATTGTTCAACTCTTACCCAACACCACCACCGAGGAAGAACATTTTCTATACTTGGAAAAACTCGACGAAACCCGCTGTGATGCAACCCTCGCCAATGAAGCTCATAAGAAGTGCATCAAGGCCCAGTATGACAAATCAGTCAAACCTTGTATCTTTAATGAGGGTGATTTGGTCCTCACCTACGAACAAAACATGATAAAATTGGGGTAGGAAAACTTGAGTCCATGTGGCACGGTCCATATGTAGTTAAGCAAGTGTTGGAAAAAGGAGCGTATGAACTTGAGGACTATGACAGAATATATTTGGGGGAGCCTTGCAATGGGCTCTACCTAAAGTAGTACTATGCCTAAGTCTTTTATGTATTAGTACTATGTATATATTGTACATGATGTGTGTTTTGTGTGGTGTGACGCTTTACTTCGAGTGTGTTAGGATATTGTCTTTACGCTTATGCCATGTTCTGCCTGTATGTGCATATTGGAAATGTGTTTTGGATTTGCGGACGGCACTAGCGGGCATACCCGTAGCCTCGCTTCGACATAATGGGTACTCTATTCCCCTACCGACGAGCTCATTAGTTCAGGAGGGAGTTGTCTAGGATATGCAACCAAAAATGCCGTTGAGTATCATGCGGTGATTGGATTGTTGACCGACGCTCTTTCCCTGGGTATGGACCACATTATTTTCCACCTTGACTCATAATTAGTGGTCTCTCATCTTAACCGTGTCTATGTTATCCGCGATCCTATGCTACTCTGTCTATTTCGACGAGTACGTATCTTGGAGAGGTCTTTTGAGTCCATTGAATACCTACATATATCTAGAGACATGAACACTGTCACTGACTCCTTGGCCAATTTCATATTGGATTGGTACATTGCACATTCATAAACATTCTATCAAACAGATGCGTAAAAAATGACATTACATGTAAATTATCTATAGTATAAGTTAAACATGCACACGATCCCATAATCATCAATGAAACACAGTATATAAAATTGCAAATAGTGTTTTGTATATATATATATCATGTCAGTATAATACAAAAAATGCAGTACTAGTACAAAATATGAAGCATATGAGCTTTCAGTAGGTCATAGATACAAAAATTCTGAAGCTCGTAGCTTTCAGTACATATACATCATGTATTAGTGTAACATATCCTTTTTGCTGAAAAACATTTTGTGTTAGCAAACATTATTATAACTTTTATTGTAAATTTTATGTTGGACAGGTGTCCAAGAATGACTGCAATTTGCACAATATATTATTATTAAATAAATAAAATAGGAGACAAACACCTAAGAGGACTGTTGAAAGAGTGGTTACTGATCCACTAGGTGGAATGGAATCTGGGGTAGAAGGAAATGGACAAGTGGCAGCATCATGATGAAACTAACTAGCTGTTGGTATGGGACAACTCCCTTGAAATGTGGTCATAGTGCCCTGAAAGATGGGACTGGAGCTTGAGGCTTATTTATTCCAAACTAACCACTAAATACCTAGGTAGTCTATATAATAGCCATCAAATTGTGAACTAAGGTTCATCACTTTTCTTGACGAGGAAATTTACCTTGGGGTTTTGCTGTGTTTGCACCCAAGAGATTTTATGAGGGGATATGCTATGTTGTTGATCATGTTGTGAGTCTACCAAACTCTTATTGAGTTCAGGAGGTTGATGCCGAGTGGAGAAGGCATGTTATTTAAGGAGGTTGATGCTGAGTGGAGAAGGCATTTTTGAGTGCCTTGCTTCTACACAGATTCCACCCACTTATTGGATCAGTAATCAGGCTCGGGGGTTCACAAGAAGCCAACAATTGAGATTCTTCTTTTGGAATAGGTTGGGAGTAACAGGCCTCCTTGAGTGTTTGTCAGCCCTATCATCATCTTTAGGTTCCATTATCTTATTTGTTTTCATATATCTTAAAGCGCTGTCACATATTAATTTTTACAGTTTTATTTTTATAAGCTATTTCAGTTCCTAAGTAAATTAATAATTCTGTATGAATTTGATTTGATTGAATGAAATAGCCTCTGCATTTTTCCCCATGCAAAAAGGAACAACATCGTACTCTAGTACAGAGAAAAATTAAGATAGATAGGTATGATGGGCAAATTTGCCAAGATGATGAAAAGAATAACTCTGCATAAATTGTTAATTTTTCCCTACTATTAGTGAGTAACATTGATTTCTGTATTTTGTTTACAGTACTGTTTTATTTCATTAAATAGAAGTATATTGTCTTAAAAGATTATTACTGTGCTTTATAATTATTATTGAGATAATTGCTGATACATAAATAAAAATGATTGCATAACCTCATCATACAGAACCGATATGTCATTTTCAAGTTTCAATTTAGGGTTTATAGTTTCAATTTATTTTCTTCTCAAAGTTTACTATAATCTACTGTTATTTCCATTACTGTACATACATGATAGATAAGCAAACAGAAGTCTCATATCACAAACCTAGGGTTACATATTTCACTTTCAAAAACAAAATTCAAACTACTGAACTTATTATCGAACGATAGCAGCAAGGATATTAAATATATCTTTTATTTAAACAGTTTTCAACTATTGTCCAAACACATGTTTCTTTAGCCATAAAACAAAAATTACACAAATGCATTCTTTTCTACAGAATCGAGCTAGTTAAACCAACTCCCTATCATTACATAGTTTCATTATTTTATTAACAATAGAATGACTCTAAATTGCAGAAGTGAAAACAAGTATGGATTGTCGAGGGCCTATTGACGAGTCAACAAAATATCCATACATTTCAAACAGAGCCAAACCCTAAATCATGACAAGGCTTATAGATCGAAAACCCAACCATTTCTTACAAATCGACGAAGCTGCATATAGGCCGAAGCCTATCATGTATTACAAACAGATAACCTTTGTTAAAAGATAGTAGCAGTATTTTCACTATTCATACATAACACACGATTTCCTTTTCCAATGTTTAAACATTTCATAAGTTCACAGTCCTTAAAGAAAATGATAGCAATAGGTGTGATAAAACCTAGTTGCACAACTATTATCGTATTACATCAAATTTGAACGCAGAGGTCTATTAACACATAAATTCTTTCCATTTTATAAATCGATGAGTCACAGGTCATGTTCATGGGCCAAGCCCCAAAACTAAAAAACCAAATGACTACTGCAACAGAGACTTGTAAACATTCTTTTCATTGACAAACTTGACAGAGTTCGAAACCTCATCGACAGAAGTTACAATTCACAATCAACACGGCTTTTGCCCTGTGGGTCGAGGTATTACCCTCCCCATATCTTTTTACAGTTTACAAAAACCCTATCACGATGAGTTACAACTCTTTGAACTAAAAACAAATAAACAGAACAACACACATGTCGGCCATCATCCTCATCTACATAGAGATTCAAGGCAACCTCCGAGGATTACTAGTTGGTGTAGCCATTTCCAACCTTCATTATCTGAATTGAAGAAAACACGAACTTCTGCACCTGCAACAACAGAATATGCGGTCAAAAGAATAGTCATCCTTTAAAGAAATGATTGCAACTTAAAACGAATAACCATTACTGTGTTATTAAATAATTTTTGAAAGCTACAGGAAGGAGTTTCGAATCACATTACCCTTAAAATAGTTGGCAAGTAGCAGCAACAAACACCAGACAGGCGCAACAACAACTGTAAATTTTCATACTATCGAATGCCGAGAACTGTATCAACTCTGGTGAGGCCTTGGCCATTCATCTCAAACCTAGTTTTAAAGAGAACAAAACCTCAAATGGTCTGGGTATCGAATCACATCGAGAAAAAAAACCGAAGTTGCCAACCTTAACAAATATCCACTGCACAAAGAACTAGGAAGTTCGGCTCTATAAGTTACATAGGTTACGAGTTCAAAATGCAGGAGCTACACCTCTACAAGAATCACAACAACCCTACAAACCCTTATCCTGTCGGCCACACAGAGCTAGCACTACCAAATGAAAAAGATCACAATAAACTCATCGATTGCAATAAAGGTAAGGTTTAACTACATTCATTGAAATCCCTTCCAGATCAACGGTGGAGATCACTGGTTGGATTTACGAAATCACAAGCCATCTACCACATTAAATAAACCATCATTGCATTTGCCACAAAGGATCCACGAAGGAGCCATCTCTTTAACCTTTGAACTATTATGTTTACACATCATCACAAGGATGATCAATACCACTGTATTGGCACGTGAAAGAACTAGCTATACCATCCACGATGGAATCCCACCATCTCGACGGTTGTATGCATTTAATGCATATGGCAGCGTTGATGGTTTCCAACCCGTGACATTAAATTTCACGTCATAATGTTTAATACATAAGACATTGCATATGGTAAGGTTGTATTTCAACCCTGTCACGACATTGTTCTATAAAGTTAGGATAAATATGTGCTAGGGTTAGCATAGAAATCACATTGTTTACATAGAATTCACATATCACATTGTTTGCATAGACTTCATATTATTTGTATAATATCACATATTACATAATATCAATAAGGTTTGTATGGTATTACATAGGGTAATACAATGCACACAAAGCACATTAATAAGGTGATATAGTTTATACGTGTTGGTTATTATTTCAATAAACATTGCAATTTAGATCTTTTGGATAATCCAATAAATCATAACACACATAGCACCATGGTTATATAACTTTGAGAGTTCAACCATTGTTTCAAATACATTACAAATAGATTATGGAAATAATCTAAGAAATGCACACACATACACTCTAATGTGTAAGTGAATAAAAGATATGTCAATAATCGAAATTATCACCATCATCGTAGGGTATAGACCCTAGGCAAGTTAATAAATTATTTTACATAGAATCTCTACACAATGCTATGGAGGAAGAAGATAGACAGTTACATACAGCTCGACATGAAACTCTATCTTTAACGATTTTAGTCTCGAACCAAGATTCTCACCGACAGATTGACAAAGTGTTATGTCTTCAAATGTTCACAAAGGAGATTATAGAAAAACTATTTGAATACTTGTCGCAACTTCAAACCCTTACCTGTAAACTGTCAAAAGTACGAAATCACATGCTTTAGCATGAATGCTAAGTAAGCCTCGGTGCGTCCGTAGGATCCGTTCATCAATCAACAAAATCACATTAGTCAAAATAGTTAATTCATCACTCATAAACAACAACAATAGAAGTTTGCAACAGTATAGATGAATAGGAATAACATCAAGACATAATCTGAAATCTTTTAGTCGAAATTTCTTTTATTATAAACCAGCTTGGCATTTAGTACAACAATCTAAACTTTTATGCATTGTTCTATTTCGGCATACATTAATAAGCAATAAATGTCACATAGAAAATTTTAAACTTTTGTGATTTTTCCGGTATGTTACAATTAGCTATCCCTGAGGATGCTCATGATAAAATATAATCGCTTGGGCTACTCTACGGAGCAGACGACTGAAGCACCTAGAAAATCCAGCTGTATGGCACTGGTACCCATAAGGAAGATCATCGATGGATATGTCTGGAATATCTACCATCAGTCTTTGAGGTTCTTATCCAGCTCATCTAACTCCTTCACTATGTCCTGATGAGCAACTGCTATATCTCGCACCGCTCCTCTCCTCTCGATGGGAGAATACCCTGTTGGTCGATATGGACCAATATCTATATCAAAAACACACATGAAACATCAGCACTACTAAAAAAACATAAAAAAACTATAAAATATAAAAACAAAAACAAAGTTTCATTATTACCTAGGTTCTCCCACTGCTCACCCTCAGGTAGGGCCAAGTCTAGGTCACCTCTGAAGTCCGTACCCGCATACGAATATTCCTTGACCATGAGGAGATGTCCGCATAACCACCTAAAGAAGGTGGGACTGTAGCTAATGATGGGACCCCCACCTCCATGGCGGGCCATAACCTTAGACTACCTGACCATGTGAGGATCCCACAGATCGAGATCCTCTATCTCAACCTGTGGCATCAGTAGTGGGACCCATTCCAAGAAGAAAGAGAACAAGATCGACCTATATCCGAACCCTGACAACACCTGGTGAGATATTCTCTAACATTGGTGAGGATCCCCTCACACCAGTTGAAGAATGTGGGCACCATGCATTCAATGGCATAGAGCATGTGGGACTTGGTGGCCTGATGAGGAGCTCTACTCACCGTTACCCTCTCAATAGTGAACAGGACCGTCCGCAGTGGTCTGTCTCATACTTTCTTGATGGGAATTTTCACAACAAGCATTTGGGTACCAGGTGTACACCACTAAGAAACCAAAATCTTAGTAGACTGATCACTGCCCTGCAAACCAGATAATGAAACTGGGGCTCCCCTCTTGGATAAAACCGTCAAAAATATATATATCCTCCACATCCAAGGTAAGGATGTGGGCACCCACATGGAAGTGTTGCTGATCCGGATCCCACAATCCGATCAGGTGGTCTAGTAATTGTATCTAGGCCCTCATGCCCTATGAAAAAAATTCAACAAGCCGCATTCCTGCAATGTATTCATCGAGTTTGGGTCATGTGCCGCTTGGGAATATACCATTTCTTGCTCTCTCTCCTTTCATTGGACCATGGTGTGAGTCCAAACCTATCCAAATACCAATTAAACAAGCATTAGTATCATTATTAACCATTGGATTAGACAAATTTTTCTCCATTTTTTACTTTTTCTTATGGGATTGCGTCGACGCACCCCGACTTTGTAGACAATGCATCGACGACACGCTTCCGCCATACGAGAAGTGTGTTAGAGAGCCCTTGACACACTTCTCGTAAGGGGAAAGCGCGTTGTCTAGGACACGCATAATCCCCTCATTTATAAGCCAAAAACCCTAAAAAATTACCATAAAACAAAAATCTAATCCACTATAAAGATGCTGGACAAAGTTTAGGCTTACCTATCATTGACGTGGTAAGAAACGATGGACCATGGCTTCCACAACAAACGTTTGAAAATAAGCTCCAAATGGTGTTTTCACTCTTCCAAATTTGGTAAAAAAACAATGGTAACTATTTTTTACTCTTTGGCCATTTTATAAAATAAAATGGAATATTCTTATTTTAATTTCACTTTTGTGGGTCATTTTTACTATAGTTGGTAATATTTTTATGTCTAAACACCTGATGTTGTCGTTTTGACTTAGTTTTTGGAGTCTGCAGCTGCGATAAAGTGGTGTTCTCACTTTTCGATGGCCATCGTGGTTATTTCATGCTTGTTTTCAAGTATGGAATAATCTTCGAGCGTTTTTTATGCTATTATTCTGCTCATTAAAGTCAAATATTAATGTCATCAAGCTTACTTTTGTCCTTTCTCGTGCTCGTAAAACGACGAGAATAAGTCACCAAGTTGTATTTTATCACTTTTTCGGGATCGTAAAACTCCTACGAAAAAGGAACCCCTCGGAGTTCCTCTTTAATCTCTTTTCAGACTCCCTAAATATGAAAAGATCTCCAAGCGAACTTGATTCCTTCACACTTGTAAAAGTATTTGAATGATCGTCTTTCTGGTGATAGTTTACCCTTTTTTCGAACCAAGAGGTACTATTTACGAAAAAGGAGTGCTCCGGTTCATCATGACTAGAAGATTTCTTCTCATATTGTTTTATCCTTTCTCAGATGAGGAGACTAACTGTTACGAAAAAGAACCTTTGGAGTCTTCTTTAGTTCTTTTCAGACTCTCTAAATATGAAACAATGCCGAGTTTACCTTCTTTGGACTCGATAAAAACTGACATTGAAGGGCCCATTTTGGATGAACCCCTCCTATCTCAGGTTTGTAAAATATTTGGGATTGGACTCATCCAAAGGATGAGCTATACCGAGCATTTGTTACCCTCTTGAAGCTCGTTAAAAAACAAAAGAGGTAATTTTTCAATCATGATGGGGAAAAGGAAAGAGTTTATGTTTCATAGTCTTTATGTCAGTACTTAGTCACTCTTGAACATGGAACTTGTTTTCATATACATCAAGTACTTGGGTAATCTATTCATCTTCGAGTCTTATCGATTCCAAGATTCTTTCCACTCCTTTGAGTCATCCAAAGAATGCTTCCATCATCAGTTGCATTAGTAGTTGCTATCATTATCATCATGTCAATACTACCAAGTCATGTGATGCCCATGTTCAAGAGAGGTCTGTTCATCGATTCACTATCTGCAATCATTCTACCTTCTATCATGTTGGTCTTCTCTGAGTCAGTCTCATACATTGCTCTACTGTCCGATTTGCTCAAAAAAATATTTGATAATGTTTCATGTTGATGATGTGGGATTCATCATGGCCCTCCTTCGATAGATCAATGCTTGTTGACTTCAACATGTCATCCAAGGATTGAATCTAGAAACCAATCAAGTACCTTGGGCTTGTATGCCTTAATGGAAGGTTACCTTGCTTTCAACATGAGTTCACATCATTGGCTCTTGTTTGAAATATTCCATCGAGTGTTCGACCTCATCTCATTGATTCACATTCAATGGTATGTACTATGATACCTTGGGAATCATTGACAACAATGGTGATTTCCCTCGCACTTGTTAAAGGTATACATCAATGACCAGTAATCAAGTGGTTTCTACCATGTTCGACTCCAAGACATTGTAATCACATGGTTAGATTTGTATCATTGCGGGTTTGGCTTGAAGACCCAGGGTTAAGTCATAAATCTCACCCAAGTTGCGTTGGAGATTTTTTTTGAGTCATATTACACGGATCCACTTTGTATTGGTTGTGGCTGTGTTATCATCTCATCATTGATCTACGATTGTATTTAGTAGCCATGATCATGTTCAATCGGTCTTTACTATCATGGATCTGCAATGTATTGGTCGGAAACCATGTTATGAGTCATGTGAGACATATATCTCATATTCAGTTGTACTTCGAAAGTCCATTTACAACCAATGATTCTTGCCTCATTCTTTTATATTACAGAGCACTTCACTTGTTCTATTTTACCGACTTCATTCTTGGGGGGAATTCTGTTATACCAAAATCTTGTCATCATGAGTCATGTGTCATCTCCATGCCTTAATCCCTGAAGTTCCCTGGGCTAAAACACCAGAAGGAAGGTTGTTGTCCTTTCCCTTTACCTTTTGTAGTCACCTCGACGCACCTTGCCTTCATGCAAGGAGCATCGAACTCAAGGTGACGTACTTTGCACCTTAGCAGAGCGCGTTGCTGACGCAGTGTTC
Organism: Larix kaempferi; assembly: GCA_027924585.1. Taxonomy (NCBI): domain Eukaryota; kingdom Viridiplantae; phylum Streptophyta; class Pinopsida; order Pinales; family Pinaceae; genus Larix; species Larix kaempferi. Next base: position 2,636,948 of record BSBM01000432.1, read on the forward strand.
CTTTATACAGGGCGCAATGATCTACTTCTAACATAGGTTTCCTTCATGCAAGGTGTGCCAGAGTTGGTTAAAGTGGATAAAAGGAAGCTTCGAGCGATTTCTCGAAGCTTGGGGATGTGGAGGCTTATCCCTAGATGCGTGGATAGGTGGCTCTCGATCCCCTAACCTAGTGGGATGATCCCTTAGACCTCTCCCCTAAATCTTCAACCTATTCTATCCCTTTAACCCTATATATACAACTCCCCTCTCCATTGTTAAGAGAGGAAGGATTATGCACCCATATGCTGGTGGAATTTGGTCAGACTCTCTTATTCATCCATAGGAGATTGGGAGGCTTTGGATCTTTGAGGCAAGATCATCCAAGTTGGAGTCATAACGTCAAAGCGTCGGTTGTAACTCTCTCTTCTTTGTATTTGTTGCAATTGCGTTTAATATAAACATCTTTCCATAAACATGTTATGTCAACCACTTATACTATGAAACGAGAACTCGACACAGTTCTTGTTTTTCTCTATCCTAATTTTAGTAGCTATTTTTAGCTCCGTTTCAAAAAGGGTTTATACTAGTATCACACATTTTCATTTTGAGGCATTTTTTACCTCTGTTTTGAAAAGTGGTATTACTAGTATCACTTGTTTTTTTTCGGGGCTAAATTTACAACTATTTTGAAATCCGGTCCAATGCCCTGGTAAACAAAATGAAAATTGACCTCTAAATCGAAAGATGGTGCTTCCAGTAGCACCTCTTTCCTTCGTCCGCTAAAGAAACAAAAAAAAATCGAAAAAACCATGCAAAGTGTGTAAAAAAAAACAAAAAAAAACGAAAAAGCAAAAAAAAACACAACAGAATGTTTTGAAATAATTGAAGAAAGAGAAAAAACAATGAATAAAATAAATTAAAATTTGAAAAAAACAAAAAAAACAAAGGAAAAAGTATTTAAAAACTTAATTTTTGTTTTGAAAAACTATTTAAAAAACAAAAAAAAACCCACTTTTCTTTTAAAAAACAAAAAAAAGAAATTAAAAAAAGAAAAACAAAAAAAACCACACTCCACCACCGAAAACCCCATCTAGGAGTCAGGGCTCGATGCTGGTCATTGAGCCGGAACTCTGCCCAGCACTCTTACCCACCACCCGGTCAGGGGCGCGATGCTAGGCATCGAGCTAGCACCCTTACCCACCCCCCTCTACCACCTCCACCACCTATCCGCCCCCTTATACCTCCATCCTACCACTCCTTATCCCTCCACGCCCCCGCTCCTTATCCCTCATCCCCCTTGCATTCTGCCCCCCCTTATCCCTCTGCTCCCCCACTCCATGTCTCCCCCCTTATCCCTCCGCTCCCCACTCCCTTATCCCCCTGTTCCCCACTCCACGACAATCCCGTCCGCCCCCTTCTCCCTCCCCCCCCCACTCCATGTGCCTCTCTCCACCCCTTTCCTGCCCACCTAACCTACCCCTTTTCTTCCCACGTAACCTACACACCCCCCCCCTTATCCCTCCGCTCCCCCACTCCATGCCTCCACGTGCCTCTCTCCATATTTTTTATTTGCTTGTTCTTTTATGTGTTATATTTTAATAATTTTGTATAGTTTTTATTGGTTTTGAAATGTTTTTCAATTTTTTTCGTTTTATTTTTATTTTATTTTTCCAATGTTAACTTATTTTTAACTTATCTTTGTGTGTGTTTTTCTTTGTTTTTCGGTTTTTTTTATTATTTTTTAGGTTTTTTATTATTATTTGTTTTGTAAATTTCACATTTGTTTCTCTTTTCGATTTATTATCAAGTATGTTTTTTTTTAATCTTTTTAATTGTTTATTTTCCTAAAAACAATTTAAAAAACCATATTGTAACCCGACAAAGGAAAGATGTGCCACTGGAAGCACCAAATTTCGATTTAAAGGTCAATTTTGGAATTTCCATTGTAACGACGCCAACTGTTAAGGCAACTGTTGCAGCAACACCATGTTGCATTGCGTAGGGTTACCAAAAATGTTGTAATTTTAGCTCTGAAAAAAAAGGTGGTTCTACTCCACCGCCCAAAGTTTTCAACAAGTTGTAATTTTAACCCCAAATCGAAAAATGGTGATACTAGTATCACCAGTTTTCGATTTGGGGTTGTTTTTTGGTGTTTTTTTCGCACAAATCATCGTTTTTATGGCTAGAGTTCTCGTTCATAGTATAAAGTTCTCGTTTCATAGTATAAGTGGTTTGTCTTTTAATGTTGTTTATGATTTGCTTCTTTGATTGCTTATCTAGTTAGATTCATAATCATATGCTTTCACGTCATTTGCTTGTTTCCATTTGCTCTATCTTGTCTTGTAGCAGGAGATCGAGGGACTGGAAGTAGATCAAGTAAGGAGAAAGGAATTGCGATTATAAGGTAATTCGTTCCCTGAATCACCTTGCAATTTAATTTAACTAGGAAAGATCTTATATTGTGTACTCTTTTGTACTAGTCCCTAACCATTTAGGCTAGAGAGATCCGTTTTTGTCCGCATTAACAAATTGTGTTCATACATTTGGTTATTGCTTTAATAGACCCGATGGTATTGGGAGGTATTCCCATGGTATTATTTTGATATAAGCCTATAAAGAGGCTAGTCGTACTCCATTATAGAGAGAGTGCATATCCGGGAACTCACTTATGGTCAAGGGTGCCCATGGTTGGTAAAGACATGCTTGAACATGCCTTGGATGGATTTGTCCAAGGGACATAATGAAGATATCTTCTGTTGGTTTTCCCCTATGAGAGGGGTTTCCAAGATAAATCATGGTGTCTATATGTGCATGATGTTATTTTTTGCTTTATTGCTTATATTTATGTTTTGTTAATAATTTTTGTTGCATCCATGGAATATTAACATGGTATCAAAGCTTGGTAGGCTCTAACACTCCAATGAGAGCGATTTGATCAAGATCTAGTTGCTTGAATCTACATGGTAGAGTGTATATGGAGTCGCTATATGATGAAAACGGTTGAAGAAATTTTTTTAGTTGCCTAGATTTGCATGGTGGAGTGTGAATCGGTGTGGTCGGATCCATTGGCATGATGGGTTGTCCCGAGAAGCAACAAAAGTGCTAGATTTTAGGTATGTTGAAGAAACATGGAGTGTAGGTATATAGATCTAACTGGCAATAGACCAAAGCATGTTGTTTTTGGGTAGTCTTAGGATAACACTATATTAATGAATAAATCACTAGACCGAGCAAAGGGGGGTTTGAGGGGTGCACCCTTTCAGCTTGAAGGTTTGTGGGGGTTCGGGGACGGGAGCCCCCAAGAATTTTTTTGGGTTCGTTTTTGGTCTTTGTTGCATTTTTTGACCACTAAAATATGGTGTGAAGTTAGCGATTGGAATAAGTGAACCATGATATGCATGATTCAGTTTTAGGACGTGTCATATGTTCAGAAGGTTTAGAATTGAAGCATGATATCTATGGTTGAAGCAGCCAACGTCATGGATGATCGGTTCGTTTGTGGTCAATATAAATGCAGATCGACCGATGGTTGATGGATTGGCAAATGGTTGATGGTAAAGTGGTTCACCATGTAATCAATGGAACAAATGGTGGACTAAGGATATGGTTGATTGAGTATTGCAATTTGACTAGGATGCTTCAAGATAGTCAAGGTCAATATCGACTGAGGTGTCATAGAAGGTCAATTAGGTGGATAAGCTCAGGTCGACTTAGCATTCATGGTTAAAATCAATTGGGTAGTCAACTGATTGATTGATCGACTACCCAACAAAGTGGATTTAGAGGGATGCTTGTGTTGTTGAGGGTTAGAATATGTTAGAAATTGTTGTGATTCCTGATGCAAATGCATACGTGATTGATGAGGATTTGCTTGTGGAAACTGAGGAAGTAATTGGAGCAACATGAAGAGAAACTGACTAGAGCATGTGGTGACATTTGTTGTCCATTGTGCATAAGTATATACTGGAGTATATAGTGAAGTATGTTATCGACTGTGTAAAGGGATCGACTAGATTAGATGGTTAAGTCTGTTGTCGACTATGTAGAAGGATCAACTAGATCAAACGGTGCACTCTGTTGTCAACTATGCATAAGGTTTGAATAGATCAGATGGTAAAGAATATTATCGATTATGAAATTTTTTCCACTGGAGTAGATATTATATTTTGTAGTTGATTGAGAAGCAAAATTTAGGTACTTAGTTCAAGAGTGCTTGGCTATTTTTTTGTAAAGCAATGTTTTATTAATGGAGTTGTAATAACTGTAAATGTGCATATGACTATAAGACCAACATAGGCATGTGTAACTTTGGTAACTCAACAGTAAAGTCAAGTTGTAGACCTAGGTGATAGGAGGATGCTAGATTCCTAGTGGATAGAACTCGAGGGGGGGGGAGGTGTCATTCCCAAGTCAAGTTTTAACAAGGGATGTTGGGTTAATATTGACTCAGTCATAGAGCAAGTTAATCGAATTTGGTTATTGTTGTAATAGACCCATGGTATTGGGAGGTATTCTATGGTATTCTTGTGATGTAATATTATAAAGAGGTTGGTCATACTCCATTGTAGAGAGAGTGCATGTATGGAAACTCACTTATGGTCAAGGGTGCCCGTGGTTGGTAGAGCCATGCTCGACCATGCCTTGGATAGATTTGGAAAAGGGACATAATGAGGATATATTATGCTGTATTTCCTTTGGGAGAGGGGTTTCCATGATAAATCATGGTGTCTAGATGTGCATGATGTTATTGTTTGACTTATAATTATATTTATGTTGTGTTAATAATGTTTGTTGAATCCATGGAATATTAATAGTGGCAAAGTGGAAATTTAAGGATGAGGACTAAGAGGACAAGGTTGAATCTTTGATAGATCAATAGAGAGATGTTGAACAAAAATATGAAGCGTATAAATGCAAGGACAAGGACACAACCATGACTATACCGAAACTGAATAATGAAGTGAAATAGCTCAAACATGATAAGAGCTACATATTCAACCTAGCCCATATTATGTGAAATTACAGATTACACTCTCAACTTTACTCGGTCTTTCTCAAAGAACAATTGGTCTCTTTTTGAACAAAATCTATAGCAACAAGGAGTTCATACCATATTTTGGTCCTTAATAAGTTTATTCAAGAATTTTTAAAGAGAAATGAAGAGGATTGAAATCTAATGTGTGAACTCTATCTACATAATTCGGTAATGACTGAATTTTTCCATTGGGATCCAAAACCCTATGTTGGAGATGTGAAACTTCGTGCTTTGTGTCCTTTATGAACAATCAACTCAAGTGGAGTGAGTCACTTGCATATATGAACTTCCTAGAATGGGGTGATGATTTGTGGGTCAGAGGGTCACCTCCACCTGCTAAATTATTAGCCACTTGCAAGGACCGAGTGGCTTTTAACATGTTAGAATTCATTCTTAGTTTGAGAGGAAGAAGTGGATCTATGATCCCAGAATTGAGAAGGAAAGACTATTTCACCCATGAGAGATTGGAGGTTTCTTTCGATAGATTTCAGTTATCTATTGACTTCCTTAAGGTTCATGGGACTGATTGGGTGCGATTAAAATTTCATTTTCCACTTCTGTGGAGCTCCACAAAAGGAGATGGGAAAGGGGGAAACTTCTAGGACACTATCACCCAAAGGTTGGGCTATTATGCAATAGAGGAGAAATAACAACCTACATACAATTGGGGTACTCTTTGTTTGGAATCTACACCCCTAGAACCTTCCATCCATGATGAGTAAAAAATTTAGTTTTCATGAGAACATACAAAATATTTGGTTGGGGAGATATGACATGCTCCAATAATTCCATATTTTGAATAGAGCTTTCATCACAACTCATACCCCTTTTAACTCATTTTCTATGTCTTTATTTACCTTTTTAGTATCCACGTGATAATTTTGGCATAAATCTATATTGGCTTGGATTTTCTCATATTGTGTTGATTAATTGACAAATAAGTTAGGATATATATGCTCATGAATACTTATAGAATGTTGCATATTCTTGGAGCTATAGAAAACTAAAGAAGGCCCTATACTGTCACGTCCACTCCCGTGTACTGAATTCAAGGAAGGGAATGTGATGCCAATCTCTGGGGATTTTACATAAACTCAACCCATTCATTAGATTCATAAAAACAAATGTGTACAGATGCAAATCAAGCAAATATGCACAGTGGAATAAAGCATCATCCACAACACATTTCACATGCATTCAACATATCAAAACAGTCATCAATTTAAGACATTGTAGAAGTGAAACACATAGACAGAAAAATACTTAACTTCATTGTGCAATTGTCCCAAGAAACTAGTTATGTCGCTGCAACGTTTCACCCAACCATAAGTCTCTGCCCAGCCTGTATTCTTTTAGCACTCATAGACCACCCCCGAGATGAGCATGATTTCTACAAGGACAAGGGGACATTCAAGCTCATACACAGCCAAAACTCGATGTATCTAATCCAAGCTAGTCCACAGCTGGGTTTATTAGGCTAAATCTGAACCCTCTTCATTTATGGATGCTTGCACTCAAGCTCAAACCAAAGCAACGGATGCCCATCTCAACCCCAACATTCTCTTACACACAACAAACTCAAAAATTGGGCATGGATACACATTTCCAGCAAAGGGATTTACAAATAGGATGGCCATGGGTTTCCCCCAAATCGTGGGCACACCAAAACAGACTATGGAAAGGGGAATTTGACCACAAGGAGCAAAACTGATTTCTCCCATAGGTTATGAGCATTTCAAATGGCCCAAACAGCCCCCATGAAACCCCAATTTGAGCTCCCTTCTTCCCAACAGTTTTGCAACACCAAAAATGCCCTCTTTGCAGCTAAAAACAAGGAAACACAGGAAAAATGTGGAGGGACAACACCCAGGCAGCTCCAAAAACGTGAGAGAGACAAAACGGGTTTATGGGTAATGGATTGGGGAGCAATTCATGGCTCTTTTATTTCCCAAGAAGCAAAACATGATTTTCAATGAAGGGTGGCTTACCCATACTCGAATTTGGACAGCCATACCTCCCATTCCCCAAGGCATTAACTACTTCACCCAAATCTTGGGAGAAATGAATGATTGGGTACAAAAGTCAACATGGGTAGTTGAGGGTTTTATGGGTTCTCTCATTGAAACTTGGCTTGAATTGATTGGCTCAAGGGTTTGAATGTTTCCCTCCCAATTCCTTGTAAAATCATGCCCCCATCTCTTATTGCATTGCATAGCTAGTTGTGGGTATTTTATTAAAATGCATATTTACATGATATTTGAAATTCCAATTTGCTCGGCTAGTACGTAAACCATATGCATCGCTAAATCGATGGTGGGGCCTTGGCCTTGAGCTCCTCACCATGATTTAATAATAATATTACATCATTTACATTTTAATGCAATGGGGTCAAAATCAGGACATTACATTTCTCTCCCCCTTGGAATAACACCATCCTCGGTGTTCCAATACTTAGGAATAAATACCCACTTTACACATGTCCAAAATTCACAAAATGTGGCAGGTCTGTCATGCGTTTCATCTCTTTACTTTGAAATTTCAGGACCAAGTCTTTTGGCTTCCACAAGCTGCTCCTGCTGGATTTGATCCTCCATCTCTACAGGTGGGCATTGCTCCATAGCAATCCCTTCCTTTCATTCACCTTCCAGTTGATCTACAAGTCTGGAATTTCATGGATGCCATCTTTCTTGTTGTCTTGACAATTGTTTGAGGAAGATTTTCGGCCAAAACAAATAGATTTTGGTATGCTTCCATGATCAACGTGCACAACTGGCTCTCACGTTTCTCACTAGCGACACTTGGCTAGTAACAACTGCAAATAATGGCTTTCAATTTCTCACCTATGAGATTCATCATGACAATTCCTGTTAGGACAAGCATAACACAATATTAAAATTAGTCAATTATTTTCCCAATTGACGTGGAAAGTCCATTCTTCTCTCATGAGACTTCCACCCTTTTCATGCTTTCCCAACATACACATGAACTCATTCATGTTCATCCTTTCATAGGGAGTTAATTATTTCAGCATTCACACTTCATTTCAAGCAATTAAACACAATCTATTTTCATCTATGACATGCACTCAACAATCTTTTGTTTCTAAGATGCATCAGTCAAAAGGAAAGAGAAGAGTAAGAGTTTCTCCCTCTTAGTCTTGAGTCTTGTTCCAATCCAGAACCACACCATCACTGTGGTTTCATGCTCCTTAGTCTCTTTCACTTCAATGTGAATGCTTGACTTGCCCTTTCTTGGCTATGACACTTAGTGTCTAAGGTCTGTCTAAGGATTTTCAACTAGGGAACCCTTCCCCATTGCTGCTTACAGAACCTTTGGCTGCTAAGACCCACACATGTCCACTAGCACCATCTTTCCTTACTACTCATATTGAGCTCTCTTTAGGACAATCACATGTCCACATGCATCCCTATGATGCATTCATAGTCCTTGCTTCCAGCAATACCTACACTCAAACATTGAATCAATTCACATGTTTAGTTTATTTTCATAGGGTTTATCTCTAAACAAGAGTTTAAGAAATCATAACCACATCATATACACATGTATAATCATAAGCAAGAAGCTGCAAGATAACCAAATACTTATATGTATTGGATGTCTTCACTTTATTCCACAGGCTCCTTCTTCGCTTTATAAGCCTTGGATTTCCTGTGGATACAATAATGAATGTTGGGCCAGTACGCAGGCTACTCCACTACATCAAGTAGTTAATGCCCAACCAGTTACTCTCTGGGTTTACCAAGAATTTTATAGATCCAACTAGTTACTCTCTGGATTTACCAAGAATTTATAGCTCTAACCAGTTACTCTTTAGATTTACCATGAATTTATAGCACACAACCAGTTACTCTCTGGTTTTACCAAGAATTTAGAGTTCTTTCAGGGTCCTTGCATCCTGCAATGACCAAGGTTTCCAACAAAGAAACAACAGTGTATCAACTTAGCTGTTAGAACACTTATACCTAAAATATTCATTATTCCAAACAAGAAATAAATAAAAATGAATACTTATCTGTATTGTGTGTTTCAATCTCTGGTCCAGAGGGTCCTGCTTCGCTTTGCAAGCCTTGGGATTTCCTACGGAACTGGATGTTGGCTAAATCGAGGCCACTTCACGTCATCCAAATAATTATTTCCCAACCAGTTACTCTCTGGATTTACCAGGCGTTCAAAGTGCTCAACCAGTTACTCTCTGTATTTACACAGCACTTGTGGTGCCCAACCAGTCCCATACCTGGTTGGCCCTCTCTATTGCCGAGCCAGCACATCCATCTGGGTCATCAGCCAATGAAAGAAAACTGTGCCACCAACCATTATAGGTCAAGGCTCTAATATGTATCCATATGCATCTTAGGGTTTTCAGTCAGTCTCGTTACCCCACCTTACTCCTGGCCCAATATAGATGTTATTCCTTCATCAATATCACCACAACCCTTTATACACATATCAATTCTTCACCCACACAATGATGGCACTCCTTCTCTTGTGCAAACGAACGGTTCCCTTTAGGAACTCTATAGGTTAATTTCTTGACTGCAGGCTAGCATGGCCCCACAATACCCACTCACACTACACAAGGATGATACCCCTTTTCTGCTACACTTCTCCTCGGGCCTATCCATGCCTTCTAGTGTCCTTTAGTGTGAGCGTAGAAAGGTTACCACTTCCCATACAGTCCTCTTGAGCACCCTTTCTTCACTTTGCCTCTTAACGTGCAACACCAAATTGCATCTATGTAAGCTGATAGCATAAGAAGGATAAGTAGGTTCATCAATATTGCCGCTCTAAAATTGTAATCATATTTCATAACATTCACTATCAAGTATTGAAACAACAGGAATGCGTCCATTCCCTTAAGGTGTAGTCAATATTGGCAGCCCTAACATAACCCATCACCCGAAAGGTATGCATCCCTTTTTGATGTGAGCCATGTAGGCCTTAGTCACACTCAAGCAGTCTGGAATAATAATGAAATAATAAAACATGTTCTGCATATTAACTCTAGTAATCAGACATGCATATTCTTTAGCTAGGGTTACATAATACTCATTCGTTTAACAGATGTATCTTTTCTTCATTAGCGAAGAATGGGGGCTCCCTTCTCTGAGTCAACAGTCCTTCAGTTTGCCACCCCAATCCTTTTACGTTCCATAACCCACACATGCCTTCTTGGAATAATTTTACTGTCTCACTCACATGATTTACCAACATGCAGTTCAGATGAGACATTATCGAAATTTACAATGGCGTTTCACCCAAAACCCATTTCTAAATCATGGGATCCTTCCCATCTAGTTTGGCTTCTACAGGCTAGTAAAAATCACAAAACGTTATAACTTTAAACAGGGCTCTACAAAAAAATTATTCAAATAGGATGCAAGAATAAAAAAGCATGGAATCATACCTTAACCTTAAAATAACTCAGGGAACAAATCACAGTGCATGGTTCCACAATAATGAATGAGGATTTTAGATATGACTCTTCTCACTGGTTTGCCAAAGTATTGAGGAGACATTCAGTGTCTTGGAAGTATACACTAGCTTTACTATAAAAGATGTGTTCAGTCTTGCTGGACCAAACTGGTGAAAAAGGTGTGTTGGAATGGCCCAGAGGCATTGTTGTTCTTGTAAGGCAACAAGGCAAACAAAAATGTAAATGATAGATTTATAGGAGGGTTAGTTCGCTAAGGTAGGTAGGTGCAGGAATGCCTTCCCTTTCGGACAATAAATCAATAGGTTGGGGAAGGTATAAGGGGTGGATAGGTTTTAAAAGGTAGGAAAGTCTAACCAGAGAATTCCCAGCATAAGCAATAGAACCAGCATAATTCCAAGCATAAGTACCAATAGCAGTTCTAGTATAATTCCCATAATCAGCGGAACCAACATTATTGCCAGCAGTAAAAAGAGATCCCTAGCATCAATTGACCCAACTTAATAATAATGATTATGTTAAGAGAGACTTACGAAGATAAATATAGTTATCCAAGTACTATTATGTTAAACAAGAATTGCATAAATTATCTAGGTGCTAGTTTTTGTGTGAAAATAAGATCCTCTTCTAGCCTTTTATCTTGTTACGGCTATTTGTTGCCTTGAAGTTAATTAGGATTTATTTTAGGGTATCTCATATGTAAAGTTGATTCATGAAAAGATATATGTGATGGAGGCTTGACTGAAGGAGAAGAAGTCTTGTTGCAGCAACCATGTTGATTATTGTAATCCTATTACTTTTTTCCTAATAATAAATGATGCACACACTTTTGTGGACTAGCCGGTGTACAGGTGAACCACGTTATTTCTGGTCTCGTTTATTTGTATATGGCATTTATTATATGTGTATGTGTCTTCTTGACGATTGTATGATTTTCCTCTCATATAAGTTATCTTAATAATTGATTTTATAACACATTTGTCGAATGCATCTTGGCAAAGGATATTTCATGTGTTCAAATAAGAACCATAAAGATGTAAGTATCATTTTTATTCAAGTTTGTAATTCTTCAATTTATAATGGTAATATTTTAATATGTGCTAGTATGTTATCAATGTTTGGAAGGTCTCTATGTTCGAAGTATATTTTTGTAAACATAGCATACAATCACTTGGGTCCTTTACATAGAAGGGTTTCATACGATGACCAATGAAATGCGTAAGAATCGCTTAAGATAAAAAGGTAATTTCCACCTATTGTAAGTATGTACTAATTCCCTTGCATAAATATTCAATGATAAATTTTATGAAACATTACATGTCGCATTTATTAAATAGAAATTTAGATACTGATTTTATATTTATAATTCCGCATAGCATTTTAATGGCGATTAGACCATTTGAGAGGGAAATAAGACCACTTAGAAAAAAAATTTAAATTTTTACAAATTTTGGGTACGTGACAGTGATCAGAGGCCAATTGATCAGGTAACATTGAGCGATGTTAATGACAACCATGCAAGTAATGGTTATTTGTGCTTAAATTGCATGAATGTTGAAAGAGGATTTGGTAAGATCTCTTCAACTATGTTTAAACGATGTTGATTTGGTTTGCATGCGGTATCGAGTGCCTGCATGTTAATGTCAACCTACCAAGTATGGTGAGGTGTGGGTCAGCGAAGGAAAGGAACCTTACACCCTATAATTACTTAGAAACATCAATGCATTCATATGAAATTATATCATGCCATTTGTGTATGTTGGTTGAGAGCTTGAAAACCAAAGCAAGTGAGGACTTATGGGCATGTCATGGAAGTGCATGCTATGCCATAAGTCTTCACTTGCTTTGGTTTTCAAGCTCTCAACCAACATACACAAATGGCATGATATAATTTCATATGAATGCATTGATGTTTCTAAGTAATTATAGGGTGTAAGGTTCCTTTCCTTCACTGACCCACACCTCACCATACTTGGTAGGTTGACATTAACATTCAGGCACGCGATACCGCATGCAAACCAAATCAACATCGTTTAAACATAGTTGAAGAGATCTTACCAAATCCTCTTTCAACATTCATGCAATTTAAGCACAAATAACCATTACCTGCATGGTTGTCATTAACATCGCTCGATGCTACCTGATCAGTTGGCCTCTGATAACTGTCACATACCCAAAATTTGTAAAAATTTAATTTTTTTTCTAAGTGGTCTTATTTCCCTCTCAAATGGTCTAATCGCCATTAAAATGCTATGCGGAATTATAAATATAAAATCAGTATCTAAATTTCTATTTAATAAATGCGACATGTAATGTTTCATAAAATTTATCATTGAATATTTATGCAAGGGCGTTAGTACATACTCACAATAGGTGGAAATTACCTTTTTATCTTAAGCGATTCTTACGCATTTCATTGGTCATCGTATGAAACCCTTCTATGTAAAGGACCCAAGTGATTGTATGCTATGTTTACAAAAATATACTTCGAACATAGAGACCTTCCAAACATTGATAACATACTAGCACATATTAAAATATTACCATTCTAAATTGAAGAATTACAAACTTGAATAAAAATGATACTTACATCTTTATGGTTCTTATTTGAACACATGAAATATCCTTTGCCAAGATGCATTCGACAAATGTGTTATAAAATCAATTATTAAGATAACTTATATGAGAGGAAAATCATACAATCATCAAGAAGACACATACACATATAATAAATGCCATATACAAATAAACGAGACTAGAAATAACGTGGTTCACCCGTACACCGGCTAGTCCACAAAAGTGTGTGCATCATTTATTATTAGGAAAAAAGTAATAGGATTACAATAAGCAACATGGTTGCTGCAACAAGACTTCTTCTCCTTTAGTCAAGCCTCCATCACATAGAGATTTTCATGAATTAAATTTATCTATGAGATACCCTGAAATGAATCCTAATTAACTTCAAGGCAACAAATAGCCGTAACAAGATAAAAGGCTAGAAGAGGATCTTATTTTCACACAAAATCTAGCACCTAGATAATTTATGCAATTCTTGTTTAACATAATAGTACTTGGATAACTATATTTATCTCCGTAAGTCTCTCTTAACATAATCATTATTATTAGGCTGGGTCAATTGATGCTAGGGATCTCTTTTTACTGCTGGCAATAATGTTGGTTCCGCTGATTATGGGAATTATATTGGAACTGCTATTGGTACTTATGCTTGGAATTATGCTGGTTCTATTGCTTATGCTGGGAATTCTCTGTTTAGACTTTCCTACCTTTTAAAACCTATCCACCCCTTATACCTTCCCCAGCCTATTGATTTATTGTCTGAAAGGGAAGGCATTCCTGCACCTACCTACCTTAGCGAACTAACCCTCCTATAAATATATCATTTACATTTTTGTTTGCCTTGTTGCCTTACAAGAACAACAATGCCTCTGGGCCATTCCAACACACCTTTTTCACCAGTTTGGTCTAGCAAGACTGAACACATCTTTTATAGTAAAGCTAGTGTATACTTCCAAGACACTGAATATCTCCTCAATACTTGGGCAAACCAGTGAGAAGAGTCATATCTAAAATCCTCATTCATTATTGTGGAACCATGCACTATGATTTGTTCCCTGAGTTATTTTAAGGTTAATTTATGATTCCATGCTTTTTTATTCTTGCATCCTATTTGAATAATTTTTTTGTAGAGCCCTATTTAAAGTTCTAGCGTTTTGTGATTTTTACTAGCTTAGCCACTTGATCCCAAGCCTCCTTGTTATAGCAGTGTTGACATGTACAACCACGCCGCTATACATTTTAAGATAATTCATGCAAGACCTTTAATTACCACTGGAACTCAGTACCATATAGCGTTTTCGGTAAATGCACATATATACTTGCTAACCTTGTTCTGGGAAATTGAACATGCTATAATGTTTTGATCAAAAGTACATCCCATATAGTTACGATATTTTGCATATACCTGTTTCGTTGTTCTTGATCTTGTTGGCTTTGCTACCAATGATGGTTATTCAACAGTAGCTTCCGGATCGGGAACTAAATATGTCTTAGTACTAGCTTACTTGCTAAATATACTAGCTAACTAATATGCCAAGCTAATAATAAAAATAATATAGATAAATACTATTTCTATTGATTTCCTAATCCAATACCGTTTAGTTATTATTATATTTAGTTTTCAATCCTGTTGTTCGTGATCTCCTTGATCTTGTTGATTCATATCCTCCGGTCAAAGAACCAATTGATCCAGAGTCAGTGAATGATCCTACAAGGGCATAAGCAAGGGTTGTAATAAAGTGGCTAAGGCGGAGGTCTAACCAAGTGTATCCCCGAAAAAAGCTAGCATAGAAGAAGCCTACCACTTATTCAGGCTCAAATTGACGCCTTGACATTGCCTGATGTGGGCAATAGGTAATAAGTAGTTGGATTTACTTGGTACCTATACTTTCCATAGAAACTGTCGTGCCCTACTCTATTTAAAGGGAGAATAAAGTGAATACCAAATTGATCCGTGTGTGAATGTGTACCCGTGCAATGCAATATATAGACGTGCGGGTGGATCATTTCAAAAAGGATTTTTATGCCTTTCAATATAAATAAAGAATACCCACCCATTTAAACTCCGCCCCCTACAGAAAGAGTAAGGCTTTGCTTCACTGATAACTTCAATTTAAACCTGGAAAAATAGAAGGTGAACGACCTGAAAGGGTATAGTTTAGTGAAGATAAATTTATTGAAGAGGTCTTATGAGTAATTAAAGACCTTACAAATATGCAATTTTATTAGACTAAAATGGGTGAATAAGGCGGTTTTGTAAGATCTGTTCCGCCTAAATGTCTTGCCTGTTGCAAATGGTGGTGCTAAAGAAGCCCCTAAGCGCATCCCACTGGAACAAGGTGCCTACCTTGTAAGGTCTAGGTGTGTTAACTTGCTGCCTATTATTTATGAGATTATGTGAGCCGAGCATTCCCATCCCAGCTCAAGCCTAGCAGCAAAGCCGAGCAGCCAAAGCGTGGCTTCCCAAGCATGGCTTCCAGTCCCCCAGTAGGTAGGAGCATTCAAATGTTCCATAGCTTGAAGTGAGGTCGAGGTATAGTTTGCTTATGTTTTTGTCGAGATTGAGATTCGAGGGTATAGGGTCTGGGTCCAGGTCGAGGTATGGCTATTGCTATGGCTAGGTTTCATGTTTAGATATTCTGTTTAGTCCTAAATTGTCTGTCTGTTGTACTGCCCACCCACGACACTACTTTGTTATGTGTGCCATCAAATGAGTAAATCACTGCTGCCTCTCTTGGAAGATGTGGATTAGTGGGTTATAGGGCCTATCGCAAATTGGGGATATGGGAAGCCATTATTATTCATCCGCCGTCCGGGCTGGGTAAAAACAACTATTCTTTTTATCGGCAATGACCCAAAAGCAATTACTAGTGGATATTGGCTATAAGCTGACCCTAAGGCAACCAACTCTTCTTTTGGCTCAAGGGGACTAGCTCAGAGCTCTATGGAGGAAGGGTATAAAACTTAAATTGCTACCAGCTCTTTCTTTTCCAGGCTCAAAGGTGGGTTTAATTAAAGGAAGCTCTAAGGTGTTTCAATCCTGGGGAGTTTTTATAGATATATTTTGTTTAGCCGAAGCTTCCACTTAGTGTTGTGTGCTCTGCTCAAATAAAGGGATATATGCTCATATATAATGGAGAAAAGGAGCTCTAGTCTAAGAGGTTTTCTGGGGGTGGAATGTGAAAGAATCAATCATTCTATTTGGTAATAAGATCTGCCGGCTCATATGATTTTCCACCACGAGAACCTATAATTCCAGGGGTAATGTGGATCAAAGCAATAAAGGTTCTGAAGCGCTGTTTGTATCTTGGGTTCTTTGAAAGGAAAAAGATTTTGTAAGGGGCCAAGTCTAAAGTTAGCCTCCTCTTAAAGATTTCTACATTTAAAGAAGCAAAGGATAGAACCACCCCAAAGATATAGGTTTATATATTCCACCCATTCTAAATGAGGAAGAGTATTGCTATCATTTGTTTCTAAATGGGCATATGGAGAAGTATTAAAGGTCTGCCTACTATTATGTGCTCTTATGATTCATATACTAAGGCTAAACACACTCTATGTCTTAGTTGCTAAAGTACACTGACACTACTTACCTTTTGGATTTTTTTGCTCTTTGTGTTCCTCTGCTTGCAACACTATAATTATTTGCCACAGGACCAGGACCACCACTCTAGGTTCAAGGGTTGTATAACGAGAATCTAAAAGGTGTAAGCTAAAGGTCTAATTGTGGTATGCCAAGGCCTAGAATGCGGGTAGAGATGGTGTGTAAAGGATATCATCGGGCTCTAACTGGCTTTCTTCGTTGAGTAGTGGTTGAAGGAGAGAAGTGGAAGAAGGAGTAAGTAAGTGGAGTGTAGCGACCCTCTCCCCCTTAGTAGAAAGAAGTGGAAGGTGTAGGAGAAGAGGGGTAGGATATAAGTCCTAGTAGTGGAACCAGCACAAGTAGCACAAGCACCACCACCACACCACAACCTTTCTGGGCTCGCCTAAGGGGTAATTTGAATTAAAGCAAGGAAGCTCAAGGTGTAAGGTGTTTTATGGGTGCCTGAGGAAATAGATTTTGTTCAGTCAAAGCTTTTACTAAGTTTTTTCTTATTCCTCTGAGAGAAAGCGCAATATCTTTGATTCATAATGGATAAAAGGAGGTATGGGCTCTATGGGGTTTTTCTGTGGGTGTACTGACCTTTTAGTTTTTATTAGCTCATAAGATCCTTTGGCTGCTACGCTCTTACTTATCATTGACTTATCATTGGAAACAGAACCACAAGCACCAGCGGGAACTCTGGGCTCAAAGGGTATAATGATTGAAGCTCATGGGTCGAGGCATAAGGTCTATTGGAATAATTTATTAGTGAAAATTTCATGTGGTACCGGGCCCAAAGATCAAGTAAATATGGCGAAAAGGTTCAAGGTATTATGATCATGGGTAAGACAATGTCCTGATCCTGGTCTGTTCTTTCCTGACTAATTCTGTCCTGATGAGGCTCGCTATAAGCGTTCAAAGCTGTGATACCTGCCCAGAGAAGACCGTCCCTGAAATTGTAAAGGATACCCAAGTATGTGACTCTGCGTTGTTGTTGGTGGATCCCGAACTGTATTACTATGTCCTAACTTATATTTCCCCACCTAAGTGGCCATACCTTTATATTGACCCAGCCCGTAAACACCCTCGTTGTTACCTGAAAGTCTCACTAATGTCCTGACTTACCTGCCCTGCTCTGATGGCCCGTCAAAGACCAGACCTGAACTGACTAGCCGTGAATACTGGTACCTTACAAGCAAATAGATTGTACAAGACCATACCTTGCAAGACAAGATTGTATATCTATTCATCACTATCCAATGGAAATGGGTGTACCTTAAAGGGTCAATTGATCAACCCTAATGGGAAGGGCAAAGCAACGAATGTACTACTGGGTTTGGTATTGGTCCTGACTGTCTTTATATTGCTCTCTCCTCCCAAATTAGTAGCTTCCAACGACATGCGCTATGGTCCTAAACTAGGCCTCAAAAGATTGCTGTGCAAGCCGAGATCCAGAAAATACTAGCCCTGAGTACCGTATGAAACCATATAGTAGCAACCAACTAGTATGAAATGTGCCTGCCCTCTGTCGGCCTGACTTTGTCACAATTGTCCTGACTCAGCTGAACATCCCTAAAAAGTGCCATTCCCAGACCTCAAAGGAGAAGAACCATTTTCAGGAAAGATAAATTGCTAACCGGAGCCGTACTTGATACCGTCCAAACGGAGAAAAGACCATAACAACGGGATCAACATTTATCAAAACGCTATTAAGTTTGTGTCATTCAAAAGGCTCGTGTTTCAAAGAGCGTAAGGGGTAAAGGAGCATACCCCCCTTTTTTTAATCCTACCAGGTATGAAGAGTAGTTTTTTATATTCCAGACTTGTGCTATCCTAAACAA
This sequence comes from Larix kaempferi, assembly GCA_027924585.1. Taxonomy (NCBI): domain Eukaryota; kingdom Viridiplantae; phylum Streptophyta; class Pinopsida; order Pinales; family Pinaceae; genus Larix; species Larix kaempferi. The sequence continues at coordinate 2,655,415 of BSBM01000432.1, forward strand.
AATCTTCCGGTGTTTTGGTTGAGGGGTGGTAGGCGTTGTGCTAAAAGCGTAGTAAGTAGGTAAGATTCAAAGTATGAATTCCCTAGATTCCCACCACCACCAAAGACGTAGGTTGAAACGACTTAGTTTCCTACTGTTTCCAGGGCTCCAGGGCATATTTATACTATTCTCCTAAAGTAAATAGTATGTTTCCAAAGTAGTAGGTGCGTTCATTATATATGAGATTATATGAAAATAGGCTCCTCAAAAACTTCCGATGTTTCGCCTTCATTCAATTATTTATTATTAGCGAGCCACTATCATTGCGTATCAACAATGATTATTATTACGATGTTGCGAAGCGTGAAGCCAAGTATTCTCCTATTTTAGTAAGCAAGCCCCAAAATATGGGTGTCCAAGCCAAGTATTCCCGCCCCAAAGCGAAAGCATCTTGCGAAATAAAGAGAAACTTCCTTGCCCTCGGAAGGACAAGCGGCTTTGCTCATGAAATAAAATTGGAGTAATCAAAAGTATATTTGGGTGCCCCAATGAGTGATTATTGTGCTTTGTACAGAATTCTAAAAAGAGTATATTCATTCCCTACCTAAGTGGATAAGAATAAGGTCCTTACTTTAGGGATATAGGTAACTTTATTATAAATGAGATTATGTGAAGTGCTATATATCCTCTGTAAGTTCGTATTTCGATATATTTTCTCGGGCATGTAAACCACCTACCTAGGGGGCCCTTATTATCTTGGCCGATGATGACGTGGGCAGTGAATTGTCCGTCCGTTGTACCGCCTAACCTACACTAATGTGATCCCTCCTCAAATATTAATATAAATTAATCGAGTGGATGGGGCTTTATAATTGTTTCCAGAAAGCATAATGCATGTATGAACTAATAGCATAATGTAGTATTGGTTCCAGAAGGCAAGGACTATGCACGCTGATTGTCGGCAATGCTTGGCAACGAAATACCGGTAATCATACCTATAGAAACGCTCTGCAAGTGTATAGTTTATAGATAATAAAATCTGGTTAGAATGACCAATATAGGAGTTATCGGACTCCCAAAAATAGCGTTTTTATTTACTAAAACCAGAGAATGATGACCCATCGGTGCTCACCTTTGTACCTAAGGAGAGTAGGGTTTTTTAATCTGTTGCAAGCGAACTTTGGTACCTTTGCCCAGTTATGCCATGGAATGTGGGGCGTATCATCTATCGAGCGGTAGTAATCCATCCAACCTAATGGGGCAAGGGTAAAAGCATATGTCCTGTTGAAGCGGGGTAATTACCAGGGGAACTATTAAGATGTGTAAGTTTTCTGTGGTAACGCCTATCCTCCTATCCTATTCCGATGAGTCATTTTGTCAGCTTGATTATATATGTTATATAGATTGACAATTGTATCGTCAAAAAAATATGTACATTGTAAGTAAGATTGTGGATCAGTTCAAAATCCAAGAAGGCTTTGACACCAGCGACGAGCTATAAGCAATGATTGTCTCTCGGCTGACCGTCTAGCACACCTCCCGGGAATGATACAGTTTCTGGGTGATGACCTCCTTACTTATCGGCAACACTGTAAAAGACCACCTCCTGGCGATGTGACTGGTTGGGAATGACTGTCTCTATCCCAGTAAAAGCCGAGCCTGTGATATTCAGTCCAAGTATCCCAACCGACCGGCCCAACCGAGCCCAGGAGCCCCTCCAAGTATATCATAATGGCATCCAGTTTAAGTAGTACTAGTGTTATGTAGCGTTAAGTGATTTAAAGGGGTGAGGGTTTTGAAGGCTATGTTTCCATCGAGATAAAGGGTCGAGGTTATCATAGATCAAGGTCAAGAGTCTAGGTCTCCTGGTTAGGTTTCCTTCGCCATGGGACAACCCCTCTCAAAATATGTTATCTGTTCCGTTGGCCCATGCATCATATCAAATATGTAATCTATTCCAAGCGAAAAGTTATTTCCTGCTCCCGACTTGGTGCTTAATATGGTAGCTATAAAAGCGGATCCACTCGAATAAGGCCCCTTCAAGGTATAGGTGCGGTAACTTATATTATATATGATATTATTCATACTTACTTGCTAGTATTTTGTTTATTAATCCCCCATTCATTATGAACCCCCCCTAGCTTGGCTTCATTAGGATTTAGGCCACTGGTTCCTTTCTGACTCTCTCTCTCTCCTCCTCTCAACTGGAGGCCATTAATAAACTCAATAAATTCTCAGTGGGCTTGGCAAAAGGTTAGAGGTTATAGGCTTCCCTTCTTCCTTCCTGGTTAGAGGCAAAATAAAGGCTTATTTTGTTGTCCTTGTTGGACCTAGCTTCTATTGAGAGGTTCGAGGCTCCTTCCTTCCATACTTTTCTTGTGCATCGATTGGGATTTATGGATGACGATTATTTATCGATATATATAATATATTAAAAAAGTGATTTATATCAATTTTATCAATAGCTGGATGACACAATAGGCCATGAACATAAATAGATTTATAGAGTGTCATGCCAGCAGTGTGAGGACCCTTAGACCAATAGGGAGAGGAAAGGGATATCCTTTAGGCAACCGATATATATAAGATATCTTTCCCTTCTTAAAGTCCAGGCTGTAATATCATAGTTTTAAATTCCCGGTTTATTAAATCTCACAGAGCAGATTATATATAATATATAAATAAGGCCCTACATTTCATTGAGCAAAAATGCTCTTTTAGCCACTTATTTTTAAATGTCATATTTATTTTACTTAGCTTAGCTAACAAACCAAACTTTATTACGTCAGCTACTTGAGTGATTGGTTCTGGGCTGCCTGGGTCTGCACGAACTTGTTTAAGAGATTTTGGCACGCTAGCCATACTTCGTACATACATTTGCTTAAAACGGGAGATCTCAACCATTACATTTTATACGGGATTCTCTATTTTTATAATTTAAGAATAGATGTCTAAGCCCTCATAGTCCACCCAACAAAATGATTTACTAAAGTAAATCCCACCCAATATTCATTGAGTAACTCCATGAAACAACATTAGTAAACCGTCGGCTTGGGAAAGACTTGAATATCTATCTTGTGCTTTGACACGCTAACTCCGGATTGACTTGTATAATTTTGATAACTAGGGATTGGAAAACATCACTCTATCACTACTAAGTGTTTCTATTGCATATGCCTTATATGTCTCACTTCGGGAACTTCTAAGGCCAGGGATATAATTCAGTGCACAAGGTCAAGGAGATAAGTAAGTACATAACCCCATAAAATAACTTAGCTAACAAAATGGAGCAAAATCATTTCATAAGTACAACAAGGAATATATCCAGAGCCTTTTTAAACGCGCCCTTAAGACATTTTTATTTAAGAACTTAAAATGACCCTTATTCTCACTGTATTCTAAAGGTTTTAATTATACAGAATATTCAGGCAACTAGCTTTTGCTCAACAAACATCTCAGAATCCCCCAAACGTACTACCTCCTAGACATATTGCCTATATATAGTTCCCAAGCATACTAACCCCTTTAGTTAACTCTTATAAAACTAAAAAGTAATCTATCTACGACCTTTAGTCATCAAATGCTACATGCAGCGTTTAAATATAAACTCTTTTAAGATAATCATAAAATAGAAAATCTAGTCAACAATGTTAGAACTAGCGCACACTCTAGCTAGAAAGATACATTCAATTATACATTTATAGGATTTGGACTTATATCATATCACCTTCAATGTATTAGAAAATCTTAAATATTAGTATACAAGTTGTATTCCCTTCCGACATTAGGGTGACCGAAAACCATGGTCAAACATGATCACCTTGACCCATCCATAGGCCATGATTAGAGGAACATGCTGAGACTTTGCTAATCACATCTGAACCCGTGTAGGAAAGCACAATTCCTCAAAGATTATAATACTTCGCGGTTAGGTCTATTCGATGGATATCCTTTATGTCATACTCAAGTTAGTCGACTGAACAGCACACAACCACTCTGTCTGCACCATAATTTCGCCACTGTGGACATAACCTAAAGTTAGCAAAGTGATTAAGTTTAAAACACTGTCGTAAAATTTATTCTGGGTCTCAACTAAATCTTTTGCATGGAAAAATCCACGAAAAGAGGAAGCTAAATAAGGAAAAGGTATCTTCTCCCTTTAACAGCCTAGCCACTAGACCAGGGTTTCAATGTCTAATTGCTTATTCTAGTTCAACCCCATGCCAGGAAACATTACCTGGACGTTGATTCCTGGAATTTGCTCCCGTGATTCTCATGCTAGTCAGCTGGACAGATATATAACCACTATGTCTAGACCAACATTTTGCAACTCTGAGTGTCATTTGGACATCGAAGAGCTAGCGAGTGGAATGGTTAGGAATAGTATAATTATAAAGCCGCTCCATCTCCTACAGGACTTCACCTCCTTATTTAACACCCTTCCGTAATCATACTCCCTACCCATCCTTTCTCAACCCCATTTAGGAGAAAACCAGTTCCGTTGGTGGTTTTATGGATGTACCCTTTTTATTCTCGCACCAGTCAACTGAACAAGCATATAACCCGCCCCTACCCTAGCATACCAGGCATAGGCATGACATGCCTTCATATCAATCACTTACCGGGTGGAAATAAGCCAACAAGACGGTAGCTTTCCGGATTGCCAACATGACAATTGAAAGGAAGCTTTTTATTTACTTATTCCCTTGGCTTGTCCTGCCAAACCACTACCACTATTTGGCCTCCATTGCTTATATCCATAAAAGCACTTGAATGCCACGCCCGCTGAGCTGATCTGACGGCTCGACTAGCTGGCTTGCTTGATAACCAATTACAAAAATGATACGAGTCATTTCTATCTCAATACTTAAACTTACCGGGTGCCAAGGATATAAGTCAACAGGTATGGTCAACCCAGAATCTATCTTGCTTGTATACAGAGATCTCATTCTCTATTAATTATGCTTGGGCTTTCCATGCCCCCCCCCCCCAACGGACACGTGTAGGTTAGTAGCCTAAATCCAAGACCAATTAAATCCAGGGAGATAAGAACCTCGCATTGCTTTAAAGTCATTAAAAAAATGAATGGCGAAATCGCGTAAGTAATGAGATTGTTTTTATAAAGGAGAAGGAGGTTGGTCATTCAATGCTGAACCCTAACACAAGGGGTGTGCCGCTGGCTACCTCTCACCATGCCGTAAGACCTAAAATAGAAATTTTCATAGCTGGAAAAGAGTGGGATATAAAGACTCATGCGCATTACTTATATCCTTCCCGTAACCAGCTTACAATATCTCTTCTATGTTCACATTACAGTATTGACTCCATTCCTGTTGCTACATCTGGGTGCTCATTAATGGGTCCTGTGGCGAGGCAATCCCTTCGTTATCTGAGACAAAGGGTGGGAATGGTCTTCAAAAGAAATGAAGCCCTAGGGGGAGAGGTGAGCACGAGGGGAGTGGATGGTGGGGATAGCGATGATAGCTTCCCCCGGATTGATCTAGCGTTGGTGAGGGGGACATCAGCCCAAGAACAAGCACGAGTCACAGATGAAAGATTATCAGCCCATAACCAGCTAGCGATGAAAGATTACCAGCCCAGTATGCCAAGGTTAAACTTTACCAGAATAGAGGGATAATTATTTCACCATAATACCTTTCATAAGACCATCCCGCATGTATCTCCGCAAGCCTTCCATCCCCGTAGCTACGATAGGCAGGCAATAAAGCCTTTCCCATAGCCAAGCAAGCCTTCATTCCCGATCTTCCTCCAGCCAGCCTAATGTTTCCTCGATCATATAATACCGACAGCATAGTTCTAGTTTTATAGACAGAATATGGGATTCTATCCCGGAAGAATAATAGGGGGAAGAAGCGTTGCATAAGAAAGCGCCTCGGAAGAACATGCTGCCACGACGCCTTCAGTCCAGGGAAAGGCCCCAAGCTAGATCGATTTATTTTGCGTAAGTAATAACCTTTCACGGAAGGTACCTATCCCGCTAAGCTATTCCAACTAAGTTATTCCAGCTAAAGGCTTCGGCGAACTACTTCTTACACATATATTTTTCTCTAATGCATATATTTATTCGGGAGCTTATGTCCTCCCTCGGGTAAAACCAATATGAAACTTCTCATGGTTCGTTCAAAATGGTATCCCTCAAATGGTTCGGTTAACCAACCCACCGATCATCTATGGAGGTAGGGATGATGACCAGCCAACCAGCTAGCGAGAGTAGCAGCACGAGGTAGGTTATATTGCTTGGATGGAGGTAAGGCCGTAGAGAGTCAGTCTTTGTAGGTAGGCTAATGATGACTTGGAGGTAGGGAAGGTTTTTTAGTCCCAGTGCCAGTGATAGTCTCAGTCCCATCAAGTAGCAGCACGAGGTAAACTAGGTTGGATGGGACAACTTAGACGAGGTTAAGCTTCGTAAGCCATTGTTTGGTTCACGAGGTTCAGCTTCGAATGGGTCTGGTTCACAAGCTATTGGTTTATGTGACAATGTTTCACTCACCAGGTTCAGTTCACACGAAATAATGTTTCACCATTTATTGGTTCATGTGAGAATGTATTCTACTCCCCATGAGTAGCACGAGTCCCATACTTGGCGTATTTAAGTAACAAATTGTAGTAGGTCCCCTGCAGTTGGCAGATCGTAAAGTCCAGCTGTAACATGAGTAAAAAACCCCTAGGCTGGATGGTTGGTAAAGTTCCTTGGCTATCTTAAGAGAGCTTCCCCGCTTGGCTCTAAAGGTAGGATAGCCGAGCCTTCGAATGATGACAGTGGGGTGGGCGTAATTAGTGGATCCACCAGCTATAGAGTTGGAAGATCGAGTAGCAGATCTCGTGGAGTAAAAATAGGTCGTGTTGTCTAATAAAAAAGTCCAATAAGCAAGCCCGATGATGAGAAAACCCCCAATATTGGGTGGTTAAGGTGCGATAAAAGGCGTTCTAAGCGGGTTGAAGATTGATTCAATAGTTCGTTGGGAGAAAAAAAGCCGTAGTAAGCCAGTAGCCAATGATCCAGGCTCAATAGCTATTTTTTTTATATAAAAAGTATCTTCCGGTAACAACTGTAAGGGTGAACCTCGTGAACTTATATCCGGTCACTAAAGAAAGAGTAGCTTTTGTGTAAGCCATGTTCCTTAGGCTACTTTATTCTTCAGTTAGCTAGTAAGATAGGAGGAGTCTAAGATTGGGTAACCAGGAACGCTATATATTGCATGAGATGAGTCCGCAGGTAAAAAACATTCTTTATCGGAGCTATGCTATGGTCATCTCATTTCTTGCGCCTTCAACTCGAGTTCTTGCATATATATTACAGAAAAACAGTTGCTTCAGAAACTCAATATGATGAAACTAGGTGCCCACCAATTTATCTATCTGCATATGTAATTTTAACTTACTAAGCTTTGTGCCCTAATCTATCTGTAGTGACTAATCTATCCAATCTTAGAATGCTTGGACCATTGAATAATTAATAGGAGGAACCAACTATTGCATACCATCTATAGTTACTGCATTCTAAACCTTGGCCCAGATCTCGCTATCGTTATGACACATACATCCGTTCTTAGATATGAAGTTCCCATTGATGACGGGGAAGAAGGCTTAGTAACTACAGGCATTTCTCTTCTATCAAAGCGAATAGGTCTCTAAAAACTCTCCGATTCCAAAGTTGGAGCTTAAATTCAATAGTTCGGTCCTTACTTACTATGCTATGGGTATTTTATTGTGTCCGCATACTTTACTGGCTCTGATAAATTATATACAGTAGAGGTTATTGTCTATCTTTCTAATATCTCAATAAAAACATTAAATTCTTCGTAAAGCCCGAGACTTGGATATGCAGAGGGAAGAGATGCTTAGTTATATGAGTAGCCTTTTAATACAATGAATTTGTTAGAGCCAACTGATCTATCCGTTTAAGTTTGACTAGCAACGGTAGAATCTATTCTCGCTGATCCGACAAATTAATCTGAAACATAAAGGGGTGGGTAGATATGTGTAGAGCCAATCAATGCAATTATAAATATGGGTGGACTTGGGTAATTAATCAGAGCGAAGTCTATAATATACTCTTTAAAATCTCTAAATATCCATAATCTTTCTTACTATTATCCTATATGTATTCCTATGATTTTCTTTACACTTGCATACACAAGTGTATACTTTACTCAAATACCAAATTAGTAAGAATAATTTCCATTCTATACTTCTATTACAGCTTACATCCTATTAAAGGTTTAAAATATTGATACTCTCGTAAGTTCAAAACAACAAAACAGACAAGCGGTTCTCTTTATCAAGGGCCACATTGTCAACAATACAATTCAAGGTCCTATACACAGGTCGCCTGTATAATATAAAGCACATAGCTAGATCTGTTTCTGCAATTCTCATGTTATAGATCTCACCATAAAGGAAAAAAGAAAATGTATGACGCAGGGTTATCTGCTATTCGCAAGGAAAAATACAGAAAGAGATCTTTACGCCATAAGGATCCTAAAGCTCTGTACACCAATTGCGTGATCCATAACTTATTGCATACTCTATTTATAAAAATAAATGCGAAGAGATATAATAAGAATAAAATACAGGGATTACCTCAGGATGTAGTGAAAACAAAGCTAACTACCCGATCTTTAGCATAACGAATTCACCAAGCATCTACAATACCGTCGTTGTAACAGCTGTAATCCCCATCGCAAATTAACTGATTATCATATACAGGGTTCCCGATAGTCGATTCAAGAGAAGCGCTCTTCTCTTTTCTATGCTGGTTTTCTCATTGTGCAGATATCTTTCCCCCATTCCTCTCATGCCAGATTCATTGATGTAAGAATTATTTACACTCCTTTTTCCCTCCAGTGAGTCGCGCCCCTCTCTCCATTGTATCTCTCCTTTTTAATGAGAGGCCTTCCCATCGACTGTTTTTGACAGATGGTAACCTTCATGGTGCCAAATGGCGACCGTGTTCCTTCCACGAGACACTCCTTGTTGAATCCTCGATAGAAAGATCCTCCACCTCCTTTTTCTTAGAGAACCTGCGTCTCTTCTAAACCTTCTCCACTCTTCTAAACATTCCCCACTACTCTTGGAGAGTCCGTCATCCTACACGTATACAGGGAAGCAAATTTGATCTCTTTAAATGCCGAGATACTCTCTTTTTGGCTCCCTTTCCATAACTTAACCCACTCCCTTAAAATAAATTCGAGTGTCTTCTAAGCATAATCATCCTTTAAGAATATCTCATATGTATATATGATAGATTACTTTATAAAAAATAGATAACTATTTCATTTTCTTATGGTTATTTATTCATATTCCCTAATAAGGTATATATATATATATACTTATTACATGTTTTACATATAAAACTATGTAATCTTTCATGAACGTTTAAACTCCTAACAAAAGTTTATAAAAGGAAAGTTCTTTTCATATATTTATTTAATTCCTCATTGTTATTTTGTACTCAGCTCTGTATGTGCAATTTATTTATACCTTTACATATATTAATTGTTTGGATAACAACTCGTACATTTATACATATATAAATATTTAAATGTCCCTTAAAAGAAATACATCTCTTATTTTTATCTTAACTATTTGCTTTATCTATATAAGCTTGTAACGTAGATACTATGCAACTTTATTATTTATCATATTTATTAACCTTTTCATTTACAATCATATGTTAAAGTAGTTATCACAACTATTAACTTAATCTTAAAAAAAAAAACATCTTTCTATAATTTATATTTGTTTATCATGTATATATATATATAAATATACATTTATACTTATATATAAATATATATGATAGTTTTTTCCAGCAGAAAATATATATGATAGTTATCTCAACTATTTATAAAATTCACATATTTAAATATATATCATATTCATTTTAATAGTGACCTTAGCATATATATATATATATATATAATATTCACCATTATGTATCTATATTTATATAAATATAAATATACAAAATCTATCATTATGGCTTAATTATAATTGGTTTAGAATAACTTAGGCCATAGTATCTTAGCTAAATATTTAAGGTGAATATTAATCTTTACTAAGACGAACTTGTATCCCCACTCTTCATAATCAATATGATAAGATATGGTCAACTAACACTCGGCTTCCCTAGTTAGCATATTTTCTTATGGGTGGGTTTTGTTACTTATTGTTTAGTCGCATTGCCATCTTTTAACCTTCCAGGTGTAAACTAAGACTTATAAACATAAAAATAGCTCGAGGTCCACTGGTGGGGCCTTGGCCTTGAGCTCCTCACCATGGCCATTTACAAAATTCATAATTACATTTATAAGAATAATAACAATAGGAGTTGAATTTGAGGGATGTTACAATCACAGATTTGTTGCACCATCCTTTCTTCATAAGGTTGTTGGTCATATGCAACAATCATCATCCATATCCTTAGCCATGCTTCGGTTGTCTTTGGTCCTACAACCAATGCAAACACAGCTAATTATTAGCGACCACAATAATTATCTTAAGTGGCTCATTGCATATGTAAAACCTCACTATTTTACCGATATGCAATATCATATATATATACCCAAACATTTTCACATGCACTATGCAATGTCTATTAGTATTCCAACTAATGCATATTCACTTCATCTATCTAATCTCTTGCATTTTCAATCATGCTTCTATGGTCTGATTCCTACCACCATTATCAACAACATTAATTGTCATCAACCATATGCAATACCATTAATGAGCTATCACATGTGTAACTTCACTACCTTTACCCATATGCAACATCATTCTCATGCATAAGCAATTCACATGCACTATGCAATGACTCTTTAATCATGCCCACTAATTCATATGGATTTAATTTGCTACTCTCTTGCATTTCTAGCATCCCTATGCCATAATTTTCAGTATATGAACTCAAGAAATATAAATACAATAGCAAGAGAGGAGTTAAGGAATTCTCCCTTCCAATTCCCCATCATGACATGGAGTTCCTACTCCACATCATAGCTGATTGTTTTCTTAGCTTCCCTACCAAGCATACAAGCAATCATTAGCTATGATCTATTCACGAATTAGTAATTAAATATATAAATATGTGCATAACATTCATTTTTTCTATTTTCCAAACATGCAATTCTTATGTTATAAACAGAAATAGTTTAAGGTGAGGAATTTCCCTCTTATCAACATTGCCTTGCTACTCCCATTGATCTTCCGCAATGCATATTACAGCTAGTTACTCTCAATAAGGCTTCCACAATCTTTTATGCAATTCCTGCTTTTCATTCCAAGCATATAGAATGCATTTCACACTTTCAACGACTGTCTCCGGGGGACAACGGCAGTCAAGGGGGCTGCTGAAATTCTCTGTTTCAGCGGACTTAGAAATTTCTCCTCTGACCGTGTCGCGACAATTAAGGCTAAAATTGCCGACCGTGTCACAACAATTATGGATAAAATCGTCGACCGCCGACCGTCAACCATGTCGCAGCAAAAATGGTTAAAACTTGCCGACCGTGTTGCAACCAATAAGGCTAAAATCACCGACTGTGTCGCAATGTTTTAACTTAAAAATCGTTGACCGTGTCGCGACGTTTTAGCTTAAAACTCGCCGACCATGTCGTGACGTTTTAGCTTAAAACTTGCCAACCGTGTCACGACGTTTTAGCTTAAAACTCGTTGACCGTGTCGCGGCGTTTTAGCTTCAAACTCGCCGACCGTGTCATGACATTTTAGCTTAAAAATCGCCAACCATGTCGCGGTGTTTTAGCTTAAAACTCACCGACTGTGTTGCAGCGTTTTAGCTTAAAAATCGTTGAACATTTCGACGTTTCTGGCTTATCTTTGCCGATACAATCTTGGCATAAAACTTAGAAACACTTAGAAAAGTTTCAAATTTTCAATTCTTTTTTTGAAATTTTCTTAATGATTAATGTTGAATAGGAGGAATACTTACCTCTGCAAGTTGTTCAAGTTGGCCCATGTAGGCCCAATGTTGCAACCATCGCTCTGATACCATACTGTCATGTCCCCTCCCGTGGACCCAATTGAAGGAAGGGAACGTGATGCCAATCTCTGGGGATTTTACATAAACTCAGCCCATTCATTAGATTCATAAAAACAAATGTGTGCAGATGCAAATCGAGCAAATATGCACAGTGGAATAAAGCATCATCCACACACATTTCACATGCATTCAACATATTAAAATAGTCATGAATTTAAGACATTGCAGAAAAATACTTAACTTCATTATGCAATTGTCGCAAGCAACTAGTTATGTCGCTGCAACATTCCACCCAACCATAGGTCTCTGCCCAGCTTGTATTCTTTCAGCACTCAGAGACCACCCCCGAGATGGGCATGATTTCTACAAGGAAAAGGGGACATTCAAGCTCATACACAGCCAAAAATCGATGTATCTAATTCAAGCCAGTCCACAGCTGGGTTTATCAGGCTAAATCTGAACCCTCTTCATTTATGGATGCTTGCACTCAAGCTCAAACCAAAGCAACAGATTCCCATCTCAACCCCAACATTCTCTTACACACAACAAACTAAAAAACTGGGCATGGATACACATTTCTAGCAAAGGGATTTACAAACAGGATGGCCATGGGTTTTCCCTAAATCGTGGGCACACCAAAACGGACTGTGGAAAGGGGAATTCGACCACAGGGAGCAAAACCGATTTCTCCCACAGGTTATGAGCATTTCAAATGGCCCAAACAGCCCCCATGAAACCCCAATTCAAGATCCCTTCTTCCCAATAGTTCTGCAACATAAAAAACACCCTCTTCCCAGCTAAAAACAATGAAACACAGGAAAAACGTGGAGGGAAAACACCCAGGTAGCTCCAAAAACGTGAGAGAGACAAAACTGGTTTATGGGTAATGGTTTGGGGAGCAATTCATGGATATTTTCTTTCCCAATAAGCAAAACATGATTTTCCATGAAGGGTGGCTTTCCCATACCTGAATTTGGACAACCATACCTTCCATTCTCCAAGGCATTAACTACTTCACCCAAATCTTGGGAGAAATGAATGATTGGGTACAAAAGTCAACATGGGTAGTTGAGGGTTTTATGGGTTCTCTCATTGACACTTGGCTTGACTTGATTGGCTCAAGGGTTTGAATGTTTCCCTCCCAATTCCTTGTTAAATCGTGCCCCCATCTCTTGTTGCATTGCATAGCTAGTTGTGGGTATTTTATTAAAATGCATATTTACATGATATATGAAATTCCAATGTGCCTGGCTAGCACGTAAACCATATGCATCACTAAATCAATGGAGGGGCATTGGCCTCAAGCTCCTCACCATGATTTAATAATAATATTACATCATTTACATTTTAATGCAATGGGGTTAAAATCGGGACATTACATGTATTGCAGATCCCTCCTTACTATGGATACTCAATAGGCGGTACTGTGGAACCCTATATGCAATACCATGGAATATCTACTGTGGAATCATACAAGTAGTAATGCATAATCTCTACTACAGAACCCTATAGGTGGTATTGTGGAAGCTCTACTAGGGATACTCTACAAGCACTACTACGAGAACTCTACATGCAAGTATACAAGTTATCCTATAGGTAGCTTTGTGAATGCTACAAGGATATTTCAGATCCAGTCTCAAGAAATGAGAAGTTACATCCCATATTTTTTAAGTGGGATACCACATGGATACATGACAAGTATAGATGAAGTTCAGGAAGGATTCAATTGCATGACACTTGGCATGTATTTTTACTATACAATTTGAACAATAATCCATGTTTTGTTATAAAGACATTTATAAATATAGTTGTAGTCAGTCACACTTTTAATTAGGATTCCTAATATATGACTTTGTTATTTGATAGTTATGATGGACAACTAAAAAATCCCTGATTTTTGAGTATGTCCAAAACAATATCTTAAATATAGATATACAAAGGTCACTATATAAGAGAATCTACTGGGTGTGAAAATCTAGCCAAGCTCAACGATAATAGTGAAGAGAAATTGTATTCAACACTGAAGCATACTCTTGTGCCTTAATCAAATGTGTGAAGTTGATTTTGTATGATTATGTGTGTACTTGAGTTGATTCATTTGGTATTGTAGGATACCCACAACACGTTATCTAGGAGGTAGGGCCCACTCCAGTTTACATGTGCTATTTTTTTTTTTATGTAGTCGATTAGAATAAGAGTGATTTATCTAATTGCATTTGTGCGATATGAGTTAATGCTTTTCATTTGCAAGTAAAGGTGTTTTGATTGCATAAACAATTACCATTATTTTATAGAAATGATTGTTTCAGTTCATAATATTCATCTTTCTCACTTTTATTTAATTGTGTTTGTAAAGAAGATTCATCTTATGACTGAAGCTGTAAGTGATCAATTGAATTGTTGTGCAATGAGTAAAGCATAAATCAATAGTTTGGCAAGAACTAGTTATTTATGCAATTTGTTGATTTTCAAATGCAAGTGTGGATTTTCATTTCAACAAAGTTTTTCTTAATTCTTGCAAGAGTGGATTTACTTTTAGCATAGCATAATTTCAATTCCTACAAATTAGTGTGAATCTAACATAACATTATTTTATGCAATATGAGTCTACTTAATCTAGATTTCTATTTATGCAAATTTATTGTCTGTTGGTTTATTTTATTCTCTGTCTTAGATATTATTGACATAGCCTCTTACTAGAATACTTGTTCATTGATATTACCATTGTTATGACTGAAATTACCAAAAGATACAACTTCATAGTGTTAATACCAATGTAAGGGAAATTGTGATTGGAATATACAATGCACGATAACTCACAAATCACCATATATAGAACCTTGGGTTGATAAACTAATGCACAAACTTCTTGTTTCCTTTCTGAGAAATTATAAGGTAATTAAAAGGCTCATAACATACTATAACATGAAGAGATCTATAATCACCAAACAATATTTGTTTGGTGTTACATTCATTTAGAGCATAAAAAATTGGCTTTATCCTTAGCCATATTATAAATTATGCTCCAGAATCAATGAGCAACTCATTAGAAGAAGAGAAAAAAATGCATTGAAGGAAAAACTAGAAGCACAAAGTGCATGTCCATGAGTTGTACTGTCAAAAGATAAATCAAGGTTGATGTTGTGCTTCTTCATTGTTGCTTCCAATGATGCCATATTCTTGAAACACTTAGATTCCACACGACCATCTTTCCAACAAAAAATGCAATGGTTCTCAATCTTCTTATCTTTCGATTTGGTTCCCTTGTCGCCATTGGAAAGATGAGCTAGATGAGAGGGTACGAGATCCTTGTTTTCCTTGTTGTGGTGAGGATGTTGCTTCTTGGTAGTCTTGGTTTTATTCTTTTGTTGTGCCACTAAGGATTTGTTAGATGTATTGATAATGCTGATTACTCCGATATGTATGAGCTTATCTTGCCCTCTAATCAAGGAATCACAAAAAGATTCAAGAGTGGGTTCTACATAATGAGCTCCCAAATATTCTTTCATGGAGTAAAAGGTAGATACAAAAATAGAATAAGCAGGACCAAGCTTGGAAAGAATCACATAAATACATTGTTTTTATGGCTTAGCTATTTTGCATTCTTCAATTAAGTTTCTAAGGGTTTTGAATTTAGATAGTTAGTCTTGAATTCAAGAAAATTCATTTGGATTCAAAGCAACCAACTCATTTTCAAGCTGATGACCTCAAATCTCATTGTTTTTACCAAACATAGTTTCCAAGTCCCCCCCAAGCCTGTATGGTTCATTAATTCCTTGAAGGTGGAATCCTAATTCATTAGAAATTGACATACCAATTAATCTACGTTATTCATGATCACATTTATTGGCACATTTTTATTTTCTTATCATCATTAGTGGGTTTAGTTTCTTTTCCCAAAGTAATATGGTAAAGTACCCTGCTTTGTAGGACATCCTCCATATGAGTTTTCCATGATAAGTAGTTGTTACTGGTTAGCAAGATATCACATGGAGTGTCCATATCGTAATACATAGATAATATGGATTCAAAAGTAGAAACTAATGGTCTAGATGCAAATACCTCAAAAAAATAGGCTGTTTAAAAAAAATCACACTGAAAATGGACTCAGTATGTCAAAGTTATTCCCTTTTGAGGAAAGGCATTAAAAAGATCCAAGGAGCCACGTGGAAAGAAAAGGTTGATCCATGTGGAAATGGGAGAAAAAAATGCATTAGAGAATCCCCCTTTGGTGGCTCAAAATCATATGTTATCTTATCTCCTTATTCCCTCCTTCACCAATCTTCTCTTCAACTCCACTTTCTCTTTGCCTCCAAGCTTCTCTCACGGTGGTGGAAACCTCTTTAGCACTTGCAAGTTTAGTACCTCCTCTATGTTTTGTAGGTAATTTGAATACTAAGGTGTTTAAGCCATACCTTAATGGTATTCGAGTCATGGGAATCCTTAAATGATATATGGAAGAATGGTGGAATAGCCTGCCCTTCCCCTTGAATCATTTCATGGTTCATGGGGCTCCAGCCTTATCTATCCTCATTGTTTAAGAAACTCTAAATTAGGCGGTCTTATACAACTTAAATGGACTTGTGTGCCATTTCAATGGCCTTTGGCCTCACTTATTGGATCTATACAAATACATATTAAGCTCATGGAATCCCAAAATAAAATAATAGTCCTTCACTTACCCCTATACAAAGGGTTTTTTCATAAATGAATTTGATCTAGCAGAAGATATGGATTTTATTTTAAACTCAGGGCCTTGGTTATGGGGTAATTTGAGTGTATGTATGAAATTCTGGATTTGTTCTTTTTATCCATCCAATGAAAACCTTATTTCTTCATATCCAATGTGGGTTAGACTTCCAAATGTGCTCCTACATTTTTGGGGCTTAGCCTCTCTTTGAGCCATTAAAAAATCCCTAGGAAATTTATACTACAAAAGTCCAAATACAAAAAATTGTAGCACCACATAATATGCTTGAATATGCATGGAAATGGATAAACAAAAGGTTTATATGGAAATAAATTTGATTTCCCAAAACTATTCTTGGACAAAAAAGTTGGAATATGAGCAAGTCTTTTTCCTTTGTAGAACTTGTTATGAAATATTGTATATCCCAATCTATTTTCCAAAAGATTCTAATAACATATACATTAGGGAATCTCAGCATAAAACCACATGGTGGGATGGTGAAAATGAATAAAGTTAGATAATCAACCAGGAAGATACCTCAAACTTCGATCCCCCCAAGGGAACCTAAGTTGGATTTAGAAGAAATCAATGAATCCCTTCCAAAAGAGGAACCTCTTTGCAGTAGGAAACAACTCCATGAGATTTACAGGATGTTATAAAATCTCCCTTGAAAGAGTAATATACTTTTCCAGGATTCGCTAGATCTTCTAGCAATGTCCCATCTTATCCCTTAGACTAACGCAACCTAAGTGGATCAAGTAGAAGAATATGACTTAGAATTCAAGGAGAAAGAATCATACCTAGGACCACCATATCAAGATATAATGGAATTTTCTTAGCCATGTCAACAACTAGTCTAAAGACTGCTTAGATGATAATAGTAAATAAGAAGGAATCCACTCCAGCCACATAGACAATGGTAACAATAAGTAGGGAATGTAATCCAATTTAGCCATGCATTGTTTTTGCATTCTATTATACAACCAACTTGTTAGAATTTATTCTTGTTTTCAAGAACTTGAAAAAAGGTGCAAATGTAGGAGAGAGAGTTGCATATTCTCCCTTTGAAACTATGATGGGAGGAGGAAAGACATGAAAGCCACAATCAATATCCTTAAATATTTTATTTTCAAGTTGTCTAGATAGGCCACAACCACTTTTAATACAATTTATACTTATTTATGTTAAAAAACTGGTTACAAGATAACAAAAAAATTGAATGCTGGATCTCGATACAAAAAATAACAATTACCATAAAAAATAAATGGACATTAATTGATTGGAATTAATGACCAACTACTTAAGTAGGGGTTTATTACATTGATTGAATTTAAATGGAATCATGGTAAGTCTCACTTGGTGACATTGATAATAAATAGTTTTTTCCCATAAGCCATTAACAATAAAACATTAAGATTTTTTGCCTATACAAGCCTAATCTAGTTATACATTGTTCCTATTTGCCATTTGAAGTAGCAATAATTACTTCAAAATAATGGAAATTCAACCAACAACATCAAATTAAATGAACTACCTTTGCTATCTAACATACAGTCATCGTGAAGAATAAAAAAATACATGATCAGATCAAGTTTAGTTTTTGGAATGTTGACTCGTGGTTATGGAAGGCATGTGCTCAATACCCATACATATGCATGTTTCTCAAGGGCCCAATTCTTGAACTATGGATGTAACGCCATAAATGCATTTCATTCTACCTAAAATCATATTTTAAAAATCCGCATTTGAGTGTGTGAGCGCACACACGCAAAGACGCATATTAAAGCCGAGAAAAAGTTAAAGAGTCACCATTTTATTTAACCCATTTAACATGAATTTGTAAAAAACATTTATATTCCTTCTAGGTTAGAATGCCCATATCACCATGTCCTAGCTAACTCTAGGCTTAAGAGTTACATATATTCTTTATTTATAATTGTGTTGTGCAAAATGGCCATACTTATACATTATGCATATTAGTGCCATTTGATCCAACCATAGCATACAAGCATGGCATTTGATTTTGATTTATTAAAATTATAAGGTGGCAACTTCACTAATTTGCATGCAATGCAACTAGGGTTTCATTGGTTGATCTAGGATTTCCTTTGCTAGTTTACACCACCATGAGGAGAGGATTTATTGTACATTTTTTTAAATTGATTATGACCATTTCTATTCGTGTTTATTTGCTTTGCATGGCTGGTGGATTTATTGCACGATCATGGGATGATTCCACAGGTAATTTCCTCTTTTGGTGCTATTGATTTAAGGTTCCTTTATGATTTTGGATCAATGGGATTGGCCACACATTCTCTTCCCCTATCAATGACTAGATTAGGGTTCTATCCTCAATCTATGGCTTCCATCATGATTGGTGGACATGACCAAGATTTTTCAAATGTTGAATTCCACCCTTAGGTCCATGGTTATAAATGGGAAATGAATTATGCAATCTTAGCTACTTTGTGGTTTGAAAGGGTTTAAATTTGCATTCTTATTCTTCTCCTTGGTGTGTAAAATTTGGGCAAATAAATGACTAAGTGACTAAAAACATTAGTCACAAGAGTGTTTTTAAGCTAAACATGACTAAATTAGAGCAACACAACTAAAAATGACTAAATTAAATGACTAATTAAGTCATCAGATAAAAAATACCACTAGATAATAATCGACACATTTGAAAATGACTAATTTAGTACAGGGATATAAATAGTAAGACTAGATAACAACTACAATATCAATATGAAAATGGAAAATTGCAATTCTGAATAATAGTACACCTAGATAGCAACTACAATGTTAGTATGAAAATGGAAAATTTCAATTTTGACAATGAAATTTTACAATTTAGTAAATTTTAACACTGCACATGGATTTAAAGATCCCTTTAAAGGGGTCTTTGAATCCATGTGCAGTGTTAAAATTTACTATATCGTAAAAGTTTTAGTACGATTTAGTAAATTTTAACACTGCATCCATGTACATTAGTCGGGGATCTTTGAATCGGCCATCTGTGGCATTAAAATTTACTAAATCATAAAATTTATTCTAGGGGGAGAGTGCATAGGCCTTATTTTGGAATTCATGACATCACGGCCCTTGCTACATCATAAGTTTCAAGTAATTAGTTGGATGTTTCAAACTGGTCTATGGGTTATGGTGGCGGATAGTTGGATTTGAACATGGGGCTTTCCCAAGTAGTCCCAACCGATTACATATTCCTCTAGATTTAAAAAATATATAATATAATAATTAAATATGTTATAGTTAATATGTATTAGTAATATATAATACTTATCGATTTTAGTATATAGATATATAGTATTATATTTATATAAGATATGATAGTATGTTAATACATATTTTTATATATATAATATGTTATGTTTATATATAATAAATAATATGTTTTGAATATATAAACATATTAAGTATAATATAATAATATTAACAATTAAAATAAATCTAGATCCATATGAAAGGGAAAATATTTGGACAAAAGAAAATTTGGGGGGAAATTAGGGTAAGTAAATTATTGATGAGTTTTTGTGTACACGCCAAGCAGTGCCAAAAAGATTCAGAAGAAAAATCAATCGTCAATGGTCGAGTGCATTTCATATCCATAAGATTCAGAAGCACAATCAATGGTCGAGCACATTTCATATCGAGCACATTTCATATCCATAGTTTTGGAAGCACATATTATTGATACCTACTAGTTTTAATTAAGGCCTCGAGGGATTTCATACCTACTTCCTAATATTTGACACCATAATATGTGTATGAGAGTTGGATCCTTTGAGTATGATCTCTACCTCAAGAATTTATTGACAGCAGGGTCCTTCTAGAGTGTTCCCATTTTCTTGGTTTTGTTTCAATTTGGTCTTCCACTATCGGTAGTAGGGTTTGTTCAAGGGTTCGAGGCATAAGGAAATAGTCTCTCATAGTCCATCCCACTATATGCAGTGACCATGTTTAGCAAGAAAGGTAACGACATTGATTCCATTTACCCTTTTATTTTCTTTCATCATTTTCTAGGGCTTCACTTCTATCATGTAGGGTTAGGTCACAGTAAATTTGCAGCAGTTGTAAATCTTGTAGTTGATTTAAACTATAAGCCACCGTAATCCATTATTTCCAAATAAATGTATTGATTTTAAAGAAGCATGTTGTCATGACCTTCCGTAGGAGGATTGTTGGGGTTCCCTGGACCACTTAGAGTGCGGCCCTTCGGTTGATGGCACGATCGAAAATGGACAAGTGTGGGTGCACCGACATGAGAAATTCCTAAGTGTGGGAACATGCATCGGTTAGAGGGGTGCCCGAATGACTTGCACTCCAAGAAAAGCTTGCAGATGGTTCAAATAGATGAGTGTATGCCAAGGGAACTCAAGTGCAGATGTCACATATATATACCGCGCAAATGGAGGCAAAAAGAGGAATCAACTGGGAGCAAGTTTGGATCTGAGGAGGTCGCACTATTTTGGTTCTGTGGTAGACATATGGGTGTGCCCCTCCTCTAGTGGCATCGGAGGATAATGCACTTGTACTTGGAAACAACACACATAGTAGGTTTGTGGGGTTTCTCTTTGTGATGAATGTGGCAGATATGAGAGTTAGGAGGAGGAACGTGCCAGGCCTTGTTGGAGTCATATTTTCCTTAGGCTAGCCTCATAGTGAAGTGCTGTTGGTGGACTCTAAGTGTTGGCTGAACACTTAGATGTGAGACAGACTTATATGTGAGTAGGAAGTGGTGCAACTTGGGAATACAATGAGACTTGTGAGTAGACAATCTCATGGTGGAGCTTGCGGCTGAGGCTGTGACAAAAAACAGTCTCGTTTCGCCCGGTTGGATGGAAAGGTTGCGACAGAAATCAGCGTGTCGAGATGATGGTGTGGTTATGACAGACAGTGGCTTGTGCCAAGATGGTTGGCTAGGCTACAAAAGATGGTAGTAATACATGAGACATGTGATAGAGTACAGTAGAGATGTAGAGCAAAGTGTGGATGTGGACCATGGATGCTACTGTGGTAGATCCTAGACAATGGCATAGTACTTTCCGTTTGATGTTGTATTTTGAGTTTCCGAGTAGGGTATGCTCGCAGATGAGGTTCCAAGGTGTGGTAGCTATTCGCTGTTGTATGCAAAAGTCTCTTGTAACCATTATTTATGATAAAAGGGTATTATTCACACCTGAGTTTGGGGTGCCTCCCTCATGTAGATTGGTGTCTTGTACTTGTTCTTGTATTTGTTTAAGTGTTTAAGTGTTATCCATTGGATGTGCACTTAAGTAGAAAACTGACTAAGTAAAAAACTGTTAGATATAGAAGTGTGAGGTTCTGTGGGTTAGGTGTAGTTTTCCAGACACCTACTGAGATGGTCTCGTCCTTGAAAAGGATATGGGAAGTGCCGCATGGGCCACTAGAAGGCGAAAAAATTGGGTTAGGTTGGTGTGCCCATGACAGATGGTATCAAAGCGCAGTTGAGCTTGCAAATAGCTCTTCACCACTCTTTTTGCGAAGAGATGGTAACATAGTGTGAGAGTTGTGGAAGATATGTTTCCAGAGTTGGCACAAATGGACTTGTGGAAGCTTGGACAGAGTATACTTATAGATGATACGCTTCATTGAGATGTAGGCGAGCTTCCAAGAGAATTGCGCCTAGGAATTGGTGCCTAGAAGCAAACTTGTAAGGATGAATCATGTTGTTGTTTGATGGATAGAGCACTTGGCTATGGTGAAAGGGGCATCTAGCAGAGGTGTGCCTGCGCAACAAAAGCATTTGGTAGAGGAGTGCCTTGTGCACGACAGAGGTTTCCAACATGGTGAAATGACAAGAGTTGGATCTTTTTATTACGATTGTGTTTGTGGATGTGCGGGTAAGACAAAAGGTGGGCAGTGTGTCCATACTCAGTACATGTGAGACAAGAGGTGGGACAAGCAGTTCACCCATACTCAACGCACGTAATATGAGAGGTGGGAAGGTCTCCACACTCAACACAGGTGCATAACAGACACTTCAAACAACAAGGAAGTAAAGAGCATCGGTCATCAAGAAGTTGCAGGTGCTGGAAGTTTGGTTGGAGTGAGATGGCGATGACAGGAAGCACTTGGTGGGTGCCAAAATGTGTTTCTTGGTACGAGCAGGATGTGTGCACTTGAGAAGAAGTGTGCCCAACACCAAGTGAAGTTTTGGATCAAGATGAGTCATGATGAAGTGTTGGAGCACATTGAGATGCACTCGGTTGATGGGAGTCCCTAGACTTATGCCACAGTGCTTCATTACCTTTGTGAGAGAAAAATTGGTTTCAGGTGGGAATGTGCTCAGGGTTCCTAAGAGGGGATCACCAGCAACTTGTCATGCTTAGGAGAAGTGTGCGGGGGATCCAAGTCCAAAGTTCAAGCATGCCTTGAGGGGAATGCATGCGTGTGGAGTGTGCGGGGGCTTGGAAACTCTAAGTATGGATGTTGGAGGTGCGGAAAGGGAAGAATCACAGGAGTTACTGGAATTCGTTGAATTTGAAACAATCATGGAAGGAACTGGGATGAAAGTCCTACCAAGAGGGTTTAGGTGCTACAAAGGAGCTCTCAAGTGAGTTGAAGAGGCAACATGCACTTGGAAGCGACTAGATGGTAGGCTAGCAGAGATGACTTATGTGGTAGACTCGTGAGGCGGAAGTAGCAGGATTTTTGCAGTGGTGCATTTGGAGCACCACGACTTAGCATATTGATGGTCATCATGCTAAGTGTTCCTTGGATAAGTGCAGGAAACAAGTCCAGGAGGATTAGTCTATCAGTTTTATGCAGAGAGGTTTGGATCGCAACAGGAGTTGATTGTTGAGTGGAAACTTGGGGTTTCCATGTGTGTCCGATGGGAGACTACACTAGCTTGCGATTGTTGTTATGGACTGTAGTAGACATTGCAGAGGGTGCCACATATGACAGAAGTGATGGTGGTACTTTTGTCCTGGTTTAAGGCAAGAAACACTACCTCTCCTTTCGAAAAATAGGGGTGTGTGGACAGAAGGAAAACCTGAAGGGACGAGGATCGGTTGCAGTGGCAAGGAGATCACAACGAAACAAAATTACGTCTGGAAGCCACAATACTTAGATGGTTGCCTTGGCGCTGAGTATTTTTTCCTTAGACAGTTTTGAGGTAAGGCTGATCGCTTTGCCTTGGTTCAGCAGAGTTGCATGGAGGACCGAAGTGCAGAGGATTTTCCCAATTTCGGCATGGAGTCCATTCTCGTGTGGTTGGGAAAGATGGTTAGATTAGCTACCCATCTAATCCAAGCATGGGGGCCATCATGGATAGAGGCATGACTTGGAAGAAACACACTAAAGCCATAATAGGTTCAGTTGATGCGACAGCTAAACAGTTGTGACTATAGGTGGAAGCAATGACATTGGATTCATGGATAGTTGTATGTTCTTGAAGACGTTTCTCGGACAACAACTACTTTCAGTGGGGGAGGATATCACGACCTTGAGTAGGATGCTTGTTAGGGTTCCTTGGACCACTTAGAGTGCGGCCCTTTGGTTGGTGGCATGACTGAAAATGAAAAAGTGTGGGCGCACCAACATGAGAAATGCCCAAGTGTGGGAACATGCATCGGTTATAGGGGCACCCAGGCGACTTTCACTCCATGCAAGGCTTGGGGATGGTTTGACTAGATGAGTGCATTCCAAGGGCACTTGTGTGTGGATGTCACATATATATAGCACGTGGATGGAGGCAGGAAGAGGAATCAAGTGGAAGCAAGTTTGGCTCTAAGGAGGTCACACTGTTTTGGGTCTGTGGTAGACATAGGGGCGTGTCCCTCCTCTAGTGGAACCCGAGGAGGGTGCACTTGTGTTTGGAAGTAGCACACATGAAAGGTTTATGTGGTTTCTCTTTGCGACATATGTGGCATATCCGTGATTTAGGAGGAGGCACGTGCCAAGAATTGTTGGAGGCATCTTTGCCTTAGGCTAGCCCCATGGTGAGGTGCTCTTGGTGGAGTCTAAGTGTTGTCTGAACACTTCGACGTGTATCATAATTGGATGTGGGTAGGTAGTGGTGTGGCTTGGGAAGACAGTGAGACTTGCGAGTAGGTAGTCTCATGCTGGATCTTGCAGACAAGGTTGAGACATACACCAGTCTTGTGGGCACTCTCTAGGGCACGATTGACTAAGAGAGTTGTTCCTGGTTGGCTGGAAAGGTTGCGATGGAAATCAGCTTGCTAAGATGATGGTGTGGTCATGACAGATAGTGGTTTGTGCTGAGATGGTTGGATAGGCTACAACGAATGGTAGTAATTTGGGATACATGTGACAGAGCACAGTAGAGATGTGAATCATAGTGCAGATGCAGACTATGGATGCTAATATGGTAGAGCCTAGACAATGGCAGGGTACTTGCTCTTTGATGTTGTATCTTGAGCTGCCGAGTAGGGTATGCTTGCAGATGAGGTTCCAAGGTGTGGTATCCCTCCGCTATTGTATGTTAAAGCATCTTGTAATCATTATATATGATAAAAGGGTATTAGGAAAGCCCAAGTTTGGGTTGCCACCCTCATGCACATTGATGTCTTGTACTCATTCTTGTATTTGTCTAAGTGTTTAAGTGTTAGTTGTTGGATGTGCACTTAAGTAAAAGATTGACGAATGTGATTCCCCAAAGACATTAATATTTTATTTTTGATTTAATATTTTTGAAAATATTTCCAAATGATTATTTTTGTAAGAGTTATTTAAAAATTCAAAATACTCACAAGAAGTGAGTGATAATTTGCACAACAAATTATTATTTATTATTAATAAAGAAAAAGACACTTGGATAATTCACTTGAATGAGGGGACACCACCATGAGACAAAGAACATGTGTAAAACAAGCAAGAGCTATTTTACCAATAAAATCCAATGTAAAAGCTCAACTACTAGACACGATCCTAAATCATAGAGATTGAAGGATTGATTGAGATTTGATTTGGGATGACACAAGACTTGGGAAAAAACTATATATTTGTGCACTGAGATAGCACAAGACACGGTGTTGTGCATGGAGAAATTGTGTGGTGAATGCATGTGTTGAGTGTTTCTCTCTTTCATAAGTCCATCACTGAGCTTGTTACAGAATATGAGAGAGAGTGCCTCGAGGAAGCTTTGCTTGTTGTTCTAGTGTGCATGGTGGTGATCCAGCTCGGGGGTGGAGTTGGATAATGGTTGAGTTGCTCTCTCCTATGGTTGGGAGGAACTGATTCAATCATTTACATTGTTTCAAGCTAGTAAGTGCAATTCTTTTTATGGATAAACATTTTATCAATAGTGTATGTTAGGGTAGTTTTATTTCCTAAATGCATATGAGGCCATGCCGGTATTATGTAATGGATCGTGTACTTTTGTTATATATAGAGTTTGAATTTAAAAGCATATCGCTCAACATGCGTAGAATACATAGAACGTATGTTTATAGATATCGTTCACGCTATGTTACGACAAATAGTTATAATGTTTTCTTTTATTTATCTCCTGAGATTGAAATTTAATGTTCGTTTAAAGTAAATGGACGTTTTTCTGATAGATTTAACCACGGTCTCAAGTTGTTAAGGTAAAACCTCTTTGGGATTTACGGAACCGTTATAGTATTTATTATGCCAACCACGTCGATATTGTTTTCAAAGTTCATCTTTCCCGTTAATTATATTGCAAGGAAAGATGTTTATTGACGTTTTCTTCCTTTATCCCTATAATTATAATGATAATCATATATCTGCGATTTTTCACAGTCTGATTATTTTTTTTGGGTCCATTGTAGAATGTGCATATTACACCTTTTTTTGTTTAATCAATGTGGAGGGCAGTGTAGGAAATCTGTGAATTTCACCGTGTATGGGTATTATACATATTAATTATGGGTTGATATCGAGATCTATAGGGATTATGGAATCCTTTCTCTGATTACAAACATTAAGGGAATGAATGTATTTGGCATGGAATCTCTGTATTAAGTTATTTGAATTGTAATGACCTAATAGTTCATAGTTAATAATCTTTGCTTATATGACTAGTTATATGGGCATGGCTCAACCCTATTTTAAAATATCTGGCTATAATTTTAATAGCAGTATTGTACATTTCACAAAATCGATTGAATCTATAATCGATTTGGTATAATGATGATAGATTCATAAATATGAATATTTATAAATTTTTATGTGACTATTATTTAGGAAAATCTGATTTATGTGATTGGTTTGAGGATACAACCACGCCCTGAGGTCTTTCCTAGATTGGAATTTCAGGCCTTGTGATGCTCTTAGTACAGATATTTGATCTCTGTCAACGAATTGGGGATGCGTTAGCTGGTTGTGATATGTCTCTTTAGCAAGTCGGATTTTATGAATCTTTTTGTTCTGTCGTCCTCTTTTAGTTGTGTCGAAAGGGTTGCGTGTCAGTTGGAATGTATTCATCTCTCTGTGCAACCTATTGATTCCAGACGTATTAATCGAGCTACACATACACCGATTCGTTGTTCATGTTTATTTTTAATGTATTCTTGAACTGTGGTATTTGAGTTCCTTTACTTTTTGTTAGGCGTCTGTAATGAAGAGTTAAAACTGGTTAGTGATCAACACATGTCAATTGAGTACATTCAGTTGAAAATTATGAATGCCATACTCACAGTTCCTTTCTGAAATTATCTCCTCTTTGGCGATCTGCCAGAAGAGGTTTTCCATTAGCGCGACTTTACTGGAAGATCGTTGAGTTGATCTCTGTGATAACTCTGTTTTTTGGGTCAGTTAAGGATCAAGCGTTATTTGGGAATGCCGATGTCCATCATATATCTTGTGTGAATCGTGGATGTTTAATTCATAATCAATACCTATTATGCTACAGTTAAATGATATATATATATATATTTTATTTCATTTCTTTTCTTTTCTTTTGGAACTAGCATATCGAGTTAGGAAAAGAATAACACTTCAGATGCTTATCTTATAGCTGAACATAGAGTAGGGCATTGTTAAATGTTACTATATACATATATGCCATAAATTATGGGTGATGGTTACATTTTTATATAATTTATGAAAAGTGTATGTGAACAATGATAGTTTCTATGCATAGTTAATCCTATATTCTTTAGATGTAAGGATTTGGAAAATTTTGTTTTATAATTTCATTATGAGTACATATTTTTGATAGCATATGGTTATATATATATATATATATATATTGATGGGTTAGTTTAAGTGGTTGAGTGTTGTAATAGCAAGCAAAAGGTCTTGGGATCAAATCCTTGAGTGGTTATGCAAGGGCCTTACTTGATGTCTTCAAGTGGTTGAGTGTCTTGGGATCAAATCCCTGGGTGGCTATGCAAGGGCCTCACTTGATTTCCCCACTGGGTTAGGCCCCGTAATTAAGGGGCCGACCATCCTAAAAATAAGGGGAAATACCATGGAGAATTTTTAGGGAAAATACCATGGGGAAGCATATGTCTGTGTGTGTGAGAGATAAAGTTTATCATCATAAATGGTTAAATGAGTGGAATCATAGTTTAATGAAGTTTTTATGGTAAAAATTATGTATGAAGCCCCATTTAAGGAATTATACTTTCATATCAAAATAGAGAATAATACTAATATGGGAAGAATTAAATATGTGGACCATGCTAAGTTTATACATGGTATGGGTTGTCACTAGTTTCTAAGTTAGAAAAGTTATGCATCACAATAGTTTATTTAAAAGGGATATGATAGTAATATCAATTATTTGAGTATGGCAGTCCAATATACAACCTTTTATTTATTTAAAAGGGATATGATAGTAATATCAATTATTTGAGTATGGCAGTCCAATATACGACCTTTTATTTTCTACATTATTTGAACTTAGGAAGTGTTTATGCTAGGAAAAAGGGAAATTTTGTATCTTGGGGAAAATATCATACATGGCATGCTGGAAAGTTGTATCGTGCTTATATATTAATTAAAATAATATTGGATATAATGGGTGTTTCCCTCAAAAGTTTTTAAAGTTTGCAAAAATTGGTATTTTGGGGTTCGTGACATTGTGGTATCAGAGCTTAAGTTACGACACTTAGCCTTATGGTGTCCATTCACATTATGAGAAAGCTAATGATGTTTTAATGTTGTTCTTCTTATTTGTATAGAATAAATTTGTTTAGTATAGAGTAAATACTAACAGGAGGAAATGACTAGAAGACGATCCCCTACCCCACCTTTTTGGGTTGAACTTAATGATGAGGATCAACCAAACAATAAGAATGTTAATGATAATTCAAATGAGATTTTACAAACAATAAGAGACTGTTGGCACCCCAACAAATTCCTTTTATTTGTATAAAATAAAAGGACCCCCATTAGAATTTTGTAAATATTTGATTTTAGTTTTCCTTCATCTTATTTTCCTTGCTTTGGTAGGTGGTTTTTTGGATTTCATTGTATAAGGATTTGCTGATTTCTCTGATCTTTGTCATTTGACTCTCTTGGTTTCCTAATTTCTCTTCAATGATTGTATTCCCTTGTTTGAGATTTCCTGAGATCATTATAAGCTTTGATTTACTTTAATTTGATCAATAGGTTCTTTTGATAACTTTACTCATTTTGAGTCTACAATGAATACATGAATAAATAAGCACTTAGTAAATCTAGATAAAAGCTTAATTTTAACATGATTCATTTAGACGTAAAAATAATATGCATCAAGGTTTAGTGACGAGCACATGATTATCCGATTGAGCAATTAATGATATTTTGAAAGATCATTAATAAAGATGAGTTTCTATTCTATTAAAAATGCATTATTGATATGAAATTTCTTTACAATTTATCTTATCTTCATCATGAAGATTGAAACTATCTTATTAAACATATAAATTGAAGAAGGTCTTATATGTGTAATAACCCGAGAGCTATAATTTTATGCACATTCATCTTAGCTTTTGGTAATTATTTAAATGATTTTATATTAAGATTTATCCATTATCAATGATACCTTCTAATTATTGTAAGAAATTTATTTTAATGTAACCATTCACACATCTAAATGGATTTTACATTGGACATTTTACATTAAATCTAATATTCCTTGGTGTTACTTATTAAATATTTTTCAAATTGATAAAAGGATTATGGATTTTACATTGAACCTTTTATATTAAATCTAGTATTCCTTGGTGTTACCTATTAAATCTTTTTCAAATTGATAAAAGGATTTGAGTTAAGAAAAATTATTTGACATGAGACTTCTCAAAATTAATCTCTTCTTCTTATATTTATGATTTTCACATGTTATTTATGGAAGTAATCTTGTAACTCCACGTAATCATTTATCCATTAATCATTTGTGGAAACTTAACTATGTGTATGGGTATATTTTGGAGCAAGTTCATGACGTATGTTAAGAAAAAGGGATATAAGTTTTCATAATGAGATACTTGGAGATCGTTAGAGGGGAATCATATTATGCCATATTTTAAATAAATTGATATGTATCATTTCCCTTTATTAAGTTTCAAAATTTCTGCATGGGATTATATTTGGACATCCTTTGATTCTTTGGAAAATATTCATAAATTTGTGAATGATATAACTTTGGTTTTCCTTTTGCAGCGATCTCAAATATTGTGGATATTTCTCTATATGAAATAATAATCAAAGAAATGGATGGAGGGAAATAGGGTCATATCATGCAGTCCATGAATGTTAAAAGAAAATAAAGTGTATCACCATATCATTGAAGATAACTTCATTTAGCTTTTTATAAAGGAACCATGGTGACACTACGCCAAAATAAGATACCAATAGATCACAGTTTTATATGTTTGAAATCATGAAGGCAAAGAGTGTTTATTATTAGCTTGCTATAGCTGTCAAATGGATTACCAACCCATAATAAAGGTAGTTTGCTGAATTTAAGATGATTGTGCCATCAAGTCCGTAAAAGAGGGTGGGCAAGTGTTAGTTCATTCAAGAGATATGAATATCATCCCACCAAATACTTGCGTCACCTAAATAAATCATAACTTCATCGTAGAAAAGTTCGAGGAAATCGCCCAGCTAATCGCTCATATTTTTTAGTGTATTGATGAAAGAATCTGCCATGAAGTTTATCGCATTAAAAAATTGAAAAATTGAGGAACCTGCCACGACTACTTAATCAAATCACCAGCTCATGAAAACATGTAACCGTCAGTTAAAAAGAGAAATTATTGAAGGCCGAGAAGAGATGGTTACTGATCACCATTGATCGATGCTGCCAATTGAAGATGCAAATAACAGTTGAACACGTATTCTGCATATGGATAAAGGGAATGAATTCATAATAAAGGCAATGAATTCATAATTATGTGCGAATATGCACCGTCGAAAATGGGGAAAGAAGTTACAGCAAGCTGTGTCATTCAATCTCGATAAAGGACTCAACAAATTGTTTTCAAGCCTAAAAATCAGTTTCACCATTCAGAAATATGGACGCTTCTCTGTTGGGAAACATTCTTAATCTTTTGACTATTCTAAATATTTCTTTCATTTATTTTCATGGGCTATTGATCTGTGGCTTTTTTTAAAATCATTTGCTCAATCTATATTGCAATCTGATATATATTTTGGATTGAGAAGGAATACGACGGAAATTACTTATTTGGTGTTTGTATGTTGACGTAGGTTTGATTAGAAGAAAATGATGTCTCGTGAAGGATGTAAGAAATGGAAGACAACCGGATTCCCGTCATTATTCAAGAGACAATTTTCAACAATGAATTGCGAAAAAATTAAGGCGAAAATTGAAATTCTGAGACGTGGGTTTTTAGCAGAACGGTCTCATTCAGCTGAGGTTTGAGCAATTTCATAAAAAAAAACGAAGCATATGAGATGTATGCCAGGTTCTTTGGACACGTTTTTTCCAGTTGCGGCCAACAAGGAAAGTCAGTTCGGTTTCTGTCTGTGTTCATTGTCTATTTAAACAATAGCAGTACCCTACAGCAGGAGAGGTGGGAACGTTCTAGGAAATAGAAGGAATTTTTTCCTTTCCAATTCTCTACCTGTTTTCTCATGTAATAGTTTGATGGGTAGCATTAGAAGACATCAAGAGGAGATGTAAACAGCTGCTGTTCTTATTTGGTTTGTCCAGAATTAGTTCACAGACATCTTGGATCAGCTACTGTGTGATGTAGGAGCATCGGGGCGTAGGAAGATCAGTTGAAGTCAGTCGACATAGGGAAGCCGACCAGAGGAAGTGCCAATGACCATTGGTGCGGAAGAGCAGATTCGTTGTCGAAGCCAATAAGTCGAGCAAGAGTTGTCGAAGCAGTCGACAGAAGTGCGGATAAGTCGAGAGTCGACATGAGTAGGTCGACAGACGACAGGTTGCGAAAGGTGTTGATGGTTGACATGCGTTGAACCATGACTCCGACATGCTATGCGGAAGCCAAGCGCAGAGGAAGGGAAGGACTGATGAACCGCATGAAGCCAAGGAAACCGACAAAAGGTCGAGTGATGTGACCGGCTACTGTAGCAGGGTCGAAAGAGCAGAAAGTCAATGTAGAGTACTTGGTAGCCGTTCGGGGTTGCTAAGGAAGTTAATGGCAGTTATTGCAGGTGGTTGGGATCGTGACAGATGTCAACATAGGCATAGATTGTGCAGCACGACAAAGGTGTTGACAATTGTAGATCTGCAGGATCAGTGGACAGAGGAAGAGTGTCTCGGGGGTTGGAGTGGACATCGGGATGCGCAGTCGAGAACCAACAGGGTAGAAGATCAGTGCGAAGGCATAGAGGAGAGAAGTGGTCACTTGGGTAGTTGATGCAGGAGATTGGAGAGAAGAGTCACACACGCATCACTGAGCAGAACATAACAGAGTTGAGATCGGAACCATAGCTCAGCGAGCGCTTGCATTTAGCAGAGGTCGTGAGAGGGTGAAGGTCGACACATTGAGATAGCACACAGTTACTTCTGTATTGTAAAGGCTAAGGCCAACCTTAGTTAGTTATTTACATTATTGCAGTTTGCATTGTAACCATTTTGGGAGAAGTAATATAAGCCAACTTCTGGCATCCTGTTTACATCTTGTTTATGTAAACGTGTGTGTTGTGTGTAATGTTAAGCAAGAACCTTATGCCATAAGGCGACTTGCGTTAGGTGGTATCAGAGCTATAGTGTCCCGAGATTGGAGGAATAGCTATATCAGAGTGGAAGAATCCTGTGAGCAGGAGAACATCAATGGTATTCTGAATCCGTTAAGTCGGAAGAAGCCTGCAAGTGTGTTGAACAACTATAGCTGCGGTTGGGTAGAGTTGTACACGACTTGTTAAGTTCAGTTGTGATTGAACGAGTGGGAATTTCAACCAAGGTTGAAAATGGATCACAGACGCGTTAATGTCCGAGGAGTTGGATGAAGAGCGTGTGGCACAACAGTCACAGTTGATCGTGAGATGTTCGACGAGTGCGTCCGAACAATGCGAACTTTGATAAATGAAGTTGCAGCAATCAAAGAAAGTCAACAATGTGAATGCATTCATGACGCGTTAGACCACAACAATGAGGAAGTCGAGGAGGTGGGAGCACGGGAAGTTATTGAAGAGGAAACTAAAGACATATTTATCAAGATTCTGACAGAGATGAGAGGTTGGACGAAGATAGACATACGTACCTACTCAGGAAATATGGATCCAGAAGACTTGATAGACTGGTTCAGAGAAATGGAGAAATACTTCGACATAGAGCAGATCGAGGATCCTAAACGGGTTAAGACTGCATGTTTGAGGTTAAAGGGTCACGCCTCATTGTGGTGGGACAATGTACAGGTTGATAGATTGAAGAAAGGCAAGGAGAAAATTAAGTCTTGGGACCGGATGGTCGCCAAGTTAAAAGGGAAGTTCTTGCCAAATGACTACGTGATTTCCTTGTTCCGGAAGTTGCAAAAATTTCGATAGAAAGAGATGACCGTGAAGGAATACATAGAAGATTTATATAGACTGTCGATTCATTCGGGTCAAACCGACAAAGGAGAAGAAGTTATCGGCAGGTATGTGAACGGCTTGAAATATGCCATTCAAGATGAATTTAACATGTCGAGATTTAGAGCGGTCGGTGAATCCTACCAGCTGGCTCTGAAGGCAAAAGATAAATTGTCTAGAAAAGCCGCATCAACTAGAGGTCGTATGACTAGTTGAGGTGCAAAGACTGTTTCTGCGAAATGTCAAAGTAGCGGAACTAGAAGAGATTCTGTCGAAGAAAACTGCCATGCGGAAGGGACATCGAAAATAGAGAAGACACAGGAGAACTGACGCGATAGTCGAGGAACTTGTGGTCGAGGTGTGTATGGTCGAGGTGGTCCAACCAACAGGAAAGGAGCTGACAGACAGGCTATAGTATGTTACAAGTGTTGAGGATCAAGACACAATGTATATGAATGCCTGGAGAACCTACATGCTGCAGAGGAGTCGAAACCCATACGTCAAAGGGATGAGCTAGTCGATGAGAGGGAAGAGTCGGCATCTGACAGCAGTGGAAGTGGGAAAAGAAAGAATCGAAACCTAACGGTCAGGAGAACATTGGTTCAAGAAGACTGACACGACGAGAAAGAGCCGACACAATGAAAGGCCATCTTTCGAACTAAGGTGCGAATCGACGAGTGGCGTTGTAAGACCATAATTGATGGAGGAAGCACTGAGAATCTTGTCGACAGAGGTCATCGAAAGGATAGGGTTGAAGTGTCAAGAACACCCACACCCATACAAGATCTCATGGTTGCAGAAAGGACACCATGTGAGGGTGACCAGATAGTTCCTGATTAACTTCAAGGTTGGGAAGCTTGAAGACAATGTACTGTGTGTGTAATATACTCAAAAACGTAGAAAATTTAAAACTTTTTAAAGGAGAAATCTTCCATGCAGCCCTAAGGTAAAAATTGGTAAACATAACAAATCCTAACTTGTAGTAACCAAACCATGCAACTGGGTAAATAAAAAAAGAGCAAGGATGCTTCACATCCATACCAAAAGAAACAAAATCAATACTGGCCAAGGTTTTGGTGACGGGGAAGAATATGATCAAAATATCTTATCGAATTCACATGGGTTGGGTTAGTCATGATGGACTTTCTCAAATGATAGGAACGTTTACATTACTCTCATCTCTAAATGGCCACATAATATGTTTTAGAAGGGTTCCTTTGGGATCCCTAGTCTTACTTAGCTTCGTAGAAGCTAACACTTGGTTATGAAATGGTCTCATGTGTAGGTGCCTCTTACTAAGACAAAGACACCTTAATGGTACTTGCTACATACGTTGGGGCATCCAACTTGCAAGGGTGTTCTATCCTAGCAACGATACTATGGTTTAAAATGCTATCTAAGGTGTCCATAACCTATAGCTTGTCGCAAAGCTTTGAAGTGAAAGTTTGGGAAAAGGCCGAGGCTCCACCTGTCAAAAATTTAATGTGAAATGACAGTGGCAGAGGGAGCATTCAAGGATGCCATGTGAAGTCGTAACTTAATGGAATCCACGTCAGAGTTTGGGAAGAGGGACCATCAAAATCATTCTTGTTTAGGAATTGCCCTATATTGTTCACGAAAATGGCTGTGGGAGAGCCCAGTTGGGGGTTTCGTTCAATGGCATGAACACTCTGGCCATGCTACCAGTTCGAAGGTTACACCAGTTACAGAGTTATTGCTTAGAAGATTTATAAAAGGTAAGAACATCTCTTTTTGCGTTCTCTATTTATATAATTCTTGTTTTCGGTTTTGTTTTTGTGCCATTTACTGAATATAGTTTTCATGTTGACATTTGTAACAGGTTTCGCTTTGTTCCTGTAGCTTGAGTATGTTGGAGATGATGACTAGTAAACCGTGATTTCTCACCTCGATTCCTGGTAAGACCTGGGTCCTGGGGAAACATGCCCTTGCTGAAATGTTTAATGTGTTGGAGTTTTTGGAGGGAGTAGAACTGTAAAAAAACGTGGTCTAAGCTGGGCAACTCCTTTTCCAGCGCCTTCTTGGTCTCTGTAATGGCAATGTGTCAAAAGACTTTAGGCCCTTGAAATTTTATTCAATGTTATCAGTTCTTTTTGAACCCCTCAGCAATAGTAGGGTTTGCCTTAAATGTAAGGAGAGTTTTGATGTCATAATACTTGTAGAAGGAATGAGGACTGTTAATACTTGTGCATGAGACGGTTGAGGAAATACTTTTAAAACTCATTTATTTTGCTTCTCTGTTGATGAAGAAGGAATACGATTTCTTTTGTTAGTCTGTGTAAGCTTGCTCCTAGCTTCTGCTTGTAAATTCGTGGATGTATTTTGTCAGTTGTTTGGTATTTGCACTCAGAGATCGTTTCTTCCTTCCTTAGGTTCTTCAGGAACTGTTTGATGAATTTTAATCTTGTTTTAAAGATAGGTAATAACCCTAGAATAGGGATAGAAGAAGTATGGCCCTAAATTAAAATCTATGAGGTCTCTATTTGTGGATTCCCGTACCCAGTTATTGGAGAAAGCATATAGCTTCTATCCCATAAAGAAAAGAAACTTGGTTGATAAGGTGAAATATAGATTTCTTAAAGTAGATTTAAAATTTCATGTATGTGTTGTTTAACGTACCAAGATCTCCAAAGTTTTCAAGTAGTTCGTCTCTGTATATTTTTTATGGAAAGGGTTTCTAAAATACCCTTAGTTTGCTTACCATAGATGATTGAAATGTCACTGTGATAATGATATGATCTACCAATCTTCGGTTGAGTTGAATTTGCCTGTCAGGGAACGTTTATTTACAATTCCTACAGTAATCGTTTATGTTTTTAGATTCAAAGTGGTAAAAGTGATGGATCTGTTTACCCTAAGACTGTTTTAAAGAGGATAATGCAATTTCTATCTTTTGGGTTTAAAAAAAAAGAAAGGAGTCGTTTCTGGTAAATAAAATTATAATTAATACATTGCTCCTAGAATGAATAAATCGTAATGCTATAGCGATTTTAACCTAGAAAAATTGTCATTTGTAAAGAGAAAAGAAGATATTTAAAGTTTGTAAAACATTTCGCTAATATACAAATGGATCGGGAGAATCTAAACTGGAAATAATAGATGAATAATGTAAATACATGTTTTGCTGGGTAATGCTAAACGAATCGATATTCATAAGTTTTAACTATAAAAGAGAATATCGACATACCTGGAATACGACCTGCATTATTACTAGGATTAGTACAACATTTTCTATCTAACTGGAAACAGGGTTAGATCCACGGGTCTTTCATTTTATTAACAGAGAACTCAGAAATTAAATAGATTCATTCGGCTATCACCTAACTTATACAATACAACTAACATATATTTATTTATTTATTTAAATAAATAACTAACCCATAGATCAGATCTGACTTTATTTGTAGTCGTTGATTACAATAATATAACTGTAGATCAATGGATCTGGATTCTACAGGTCAACAATTATCTTCTCAATATATATATAAAAAAAGAAGAACAGATGCATCAATAAAAGAAAACGGAAGAACTTCGGATTTTAAAAATACTTATCAGTAATTTACTACAGTCTAATTGACTAAGGTGCTTCCACGTTCCTCCCAACCTTTAGACCGCAATCCGTTCCTGGAATGTTCCACCGGTGACCCCCGAGCCAAGCTGAGCATAACAAGAACCTAGACAGACCTAGGGTAGTTCTCTATCTTCTTTCTACAGCAGAGCGTCCATAAGGTTCGTTTATCAACCTATAAGGCGTGAGTCCATAAAACTGACATTCCCATGCCATATACAGTCCTCCCAGGACAGTCCTTCATTGGATACACCAGATTCCAGTACTCTGGTGTTGAGCGCTCAGACTCACGACTGGACCCTTTTCAGTGCACTTGGAAAACGTGCCATGCAACGTTACCTTCTCTGCTATTAATACTTTTTGGGGCAGGGTTGCTAGGTAATTTGAGTTTGACAACACTCAGTTCTCTAATTGACACCTAGCATTTTCAGTTATTAATTTTTAATTAATATATTTTTATTTTAATCCTCACACTTTATTTTAAA
This sequence comes from Larix kaempferi, assembly GCA_027924585.1. NCBI lineage: Eukaryota > Viridiplantae > Streptophyta > Pinopsida > Pinales > Pinaceae > Larix > Larix kaempferi. The sequence continues at coordinate 2,693,145 of BSBM01000432.1, forward strand.
TCTTTAACTTTAATAATTTAGACTTTTACTCTCCTATTGGATGGTTACGACATTACTTGGGGGACTAAATACCTATCTAGATTCTTGCATGCTCAGCTTCTCTTTGAGTGGTTGCCCCAGTTAGTTCGAAAGAATAAAATAGTAAGAAGTCATTATTTAAAAATAATCATTAGTTCACTTGATGCTCCAGAGCCTCTAGCTCAACATCAGTTATTTAGTTTGAGTCGAAGTGCTCCAGAGCTTCTTAGCTCAACACTCACTCAACTATTAGTTTTCTCCGAGCCCCCTTGGCTCATGCACGTGTCGTGCATTCGTCAAATTTATTACAATGTAAACAAGGAAATAAAATAATATTCAAAATAATAGAGTAGTCTTTTCTCGGGATGTTACATCCCTCCCCACTTAAAACAACACCGTCCCGGTGTTAGGGACTTGAACCGAGACCATGAAACAAGGAGGGGTAGGCCTCTTTCATGTCGGCCTCGTTCTCCCAAGTAGCCTCTTCAGGATCGAAATGTTTCCACTGTACCTTCTGTTGGACGATGGTGTCACTTTCTGAGTGATACCTCTCTCCTGTCCAATATGTGAAGTGGTTCCGACACAAATTCCCCTTCGGGTTCTACCTGTAACAAAGACCAATCAATCACATGTTTAGAATCGTAAACATATTTCTTAATTAAGGATACATGGAAAACATTATGCACTCTTATATGTGCAGGTAGAGCCAATTCATAGGCTACGGGTCCTCTCTTGGCCAGTATTTTGAATGGCCCACAGAAATGCGGAGCTAATTTGCCGCATTTTCCCAAACTTAGAGAACTCCTTTTTACTTTGACTTTTAAATACACATGTTCGCCAACTTGATAGTCCTTGTACTGCCGTTTTCTGTCTGCATAACTTTTCTGCCTATCCTGTGCCTCTTTTAAATTCTGTTGCACCTTCACAACCAACTGTTCCATATCTTTCAAGAGGTCTGGTCCCAACATAAGTCGATCCACTGGGCTGTTGCAGGTGACCGGGGTCCTGCATTTCCTGCCATATAGTATTTCAAATGGGCTAATTCTAGCCGAGGCTTGAAAACCGTTATTGTATGAAAATTCTGCTAGGTGTAAGTACTCCTCCCATTTGTTGGGGTTGTTCATGACATACATCCTGAGCATGTCCTCAAGGATTTGGTTGACCCGCTCTATTTGTCCATCTGTTTGCGGATGGTAGGTAGTGCTAAATTGTAGCTGTGTTTCTAAGCGCGAGAATAAGGCTCTCCAGAAATTACTTGTAAATTTTGTGTCCCTGTCGGAGATGATGGCTTTAGGTATGCCATGCAGCCTAAAAGTCTCCTTTAAAAATATATCTGCAATATTTATAGCCTTATGAGTGGACTTAACCGGAATAAAGTGTGCAGATTTAGACAACTTGTCTACTACCACCATAATTGAGTCGTTCTATTTCTTGCTTTTTGGCAAACCCGTAATAAAGTCCATGCTGATTACTTCCCATTTCCATTCCAGGATGGGTAAAGGCTGTAGCAACCCTGATGGATGCTGATGTTCAACCTTCACCAATAGGCATTCATGACATTTGGCGATGATTAGTGCGATATCAGATTTTAACTTTGGCCAAAAATAAAATTTCTTAACAACAGATATCATTTTTTGATATCCTGGGTGCCCAGAATAAGGATTCTAGTGAAATTCGATTAATATATCAGACCTGATATTTCCGCCATGGGGGACGTATAATCTGTCTTTTGACCAAAGCAACCCTGTGTCGTCAATTTTGTAGTCTTTCTACTGTACAAACAGTCTATCTTCTTGTATTTTCTGCACCATTTCAGTGTAAAATTTATCATTTCTGCTTGTAGTTCTGATTTTATCAAACAGGTCAGAGCTGGGTTGACTTACTGTTACGTTGTGTAATAGGTGAACTCTATGGCTTAGTGCATCTGAAATTTTATTTTCTTTTCCCTTGATGTGTTTCAGTTCAAAGTTGTACTCACTTAAGAAAGTCAGCCATTTGGCTTGTTTGGCATTTAAATCAGGTTGATCAAAAAGATATTTCAGACTCATGTTATCTGTTTTTAAAAGAAATTCTTTCCCATCAAATAGTGTCTCCACATTTTTAGTGCATGAATAATGGAAGCTAGTTCAAGGTCATGGGTTGGGTAATTCTTTTCATGCTCCTTTAGTTTTCGTGACTCGTAACAAATTACGTAGTCATTTTGAAGGAGGACTCCTCCAAGCCCTTCCTTACTTGCATCAGTGCAAACCACAAAGTCTCCATCCGGGTCTGCGATCCTTAATATGGGTGCGGTTGTTAGTAATTGTTTCATCTTCTGAAAGCTCTCTTCACATTTGGCTTTCCACAAAAACTTGCTTTCCTTTCTCTGTAGGGAAGTCATGGGACAGGCTATTCTAGAAAAGTTTTCGATGAATTTTCGATAATACCCAGTCAACCCCAAAAAGGATCTAATATCCGTGACGTTTGCAGGTGTCAGCCACTCTTGGATGGCTTTAATCTTCTCTGGATCTACAACTATCCCTTTCTCCGAGATAATGTGCCCTAGGTATTGAATTTGATTCCTATAGAAATCGCATTTGCTGAACTTGGCATAGAGCTGGTGTTCCCTTAAGATTTGTAAGACGATCCTGAGATGCTCCTGATGTTCTGTTTCATTCTTGCAGTAAATAAGTATGTCATCTATGAACACTAGTACAAATTTATCTAGGTACTTATTGAAGATACTGTTCATCATACACATGAAATTTGTGGGTGCGTTTGTTAGCCCGAAGGGCATCACCACAAATTCATAATGTCTGTACCGTGTCCTAAAGGAAGTTTTGATTATGTCTTCTTCTTGAATTCTTACTTGATGGTACCGGGAACGCAGATCAATTTTGGAGAACACACTTGCTCCCCCAAATTGGTCAAATAAGTCATCTATTCTCGGAAGAGGGTATCTGTTTTTAATTGTCAATTTATTCAGTTGTCTATAATCGATGCACATTCGTAAAGTTCCATCCTTCTTTTTGATGAAGAGGATGGGTGCTCCCCATGGGGACACACTAGGATGAATGTAACCCTTGTCTATCATCTCTTGTAGTTGAAGTTTCAGTTCTGCTAATTCAGGAGTACTCATACGGTATGGTGCCTTTGAGACAGGCACATATACCGGTAGTAATTCTATTGAAAAATCCAGATCCCTCTTGGGTGGCAACTCGGGAATCTCATCTGGAAATACATCTCGAAACTCTGCTAGCAGAGGGAAATCTTCAATTTGAAGTTCATTCTCCGTCTCAAGGTTATGAATGTTAACAACATATAATTTACAACCCTTCTGTGCACATTTCTTTACTTGTAGAGTTGAGATTTGTCAGATTTGAACCTTCTTGGGTATACCTTGTACTTTACTCAGGTTTCCATGCTGGTCCATGCATGTAAAACTTTTGTTTAGACAGTCCAGCATGACCTGATGTCGTTCTAGCCAATCCATACCTATCAGCAGGTCATAGGCTCCTAAAGGAAGAATATTTAAGTCTGTTTCAGTTTTTAAGCCATTCATATTTAGCTGGCAGCTTTTAACCAGCTCGGTTATTTTTCTTTTTGTACCGGTGGCTAGCTGGACTAGCTAGGGTTTGATATGTTTTTATTTGTTCAATTTACAAGTTTTGACAATGTTAGGAGAAATATAACTTCGGCAAGCCCCTGGATCAATTAAAATAGATACAGGTATGTTCGAAATTTTACCTTCAATTTCGACCATGGTGGATTGGTAGTCCGCCTGTCTTCCTTCTAAGGCAACGCATATCCGAGGTGTTCTTGCTAGGTCCTCTACAGTTGATTCCTCCTGTAGGTTGTTGAGAACCTTTACATTTTTATTGTTTGGACAATCCCTATAATAGTGGGGTCCATGACAACCCCAGCATTTTCCTGGTGTAGGGGTTGATCTAAACCCTCTGTCAAAAGTGGTCTTGTTAACAGTTTGCTCTAAGTTGTTGGGCTGAGTCGCAGTCTTGGGAAAAAATCTGTTTGGCGGAAAATTGTTATTCTGCTTTCTGTAGGGTGGGGGTTTGAACCCTTTCTTTCGACTGTCAAAGGTTGGTCTCATATTATCCTTCTTTTTGTTCAGAAGGTTAGTTCGGTGTTGATTATGCTTGTAACAGAGTCAGGCCTTATGCAAGTCCATCTCTAGAGTTTTAGGTACATCGAACTCGATTTTATTTCTGTAGTACATTGGAAGGCAGCCTAGAAACTGCTGGATTTTTACCTTTTCATCTTTCACGTATGGTACGTAGTGTAATAGTTCTAAGAATCTGTTAATGAGTGCATCCATAGTGAGAGAGTTTAGTTGCAGCTCATGAAATTCTTTAATCTTTTTGTCGAAAAACCATTATGACATGTATTTTTCTTGAAAAAGTGTCCTAAAATCCTTCCAACCTATTTTTGATATTTTAATATCCTTGGTGTGTTTTAAATCTTGCCACCACCTTGCAGCCTTACCATTTAAATTGTAGATGGCCAAGCGGTATTTCATATGGCTGGTATAGTGATGTACCTGGAAATACTTGTTCATTCCTAGCAGCCATTCTTCGGCTTTTTCTCCTGAATCGAGGTCTCCTTCAAAGGTAGGGGCTTTACTCTTTTTGAATTCCCCTTGAAGACTGTCCTCCTTATAGCTTTTCTTGTGAGGGAAGAGGGCATAGGAATCGTAAGAATATTCAGAGTCATCGTCAAGGGAGCTGGAAGAATCTGACTGTTCTGAGGATTCCTCAGACTTCCTAAAATCTGGGCTATAGCTTCTCTTTCTACAGTGATGTTTAGGTACTTTCTTAGTTGTTGAATGGGTAGTTTTCTTATGTTTCTTCTTCCTGGCTAAATTCTATAATATGGCCTCATTAACCTCATGTTGTTCCCTTCTTTCGTTGAGATTATCATCTTTGAAATTTCAGAATTCAGCCTGCAGATTTTGTACTGTTTTCAGCAAATCAGAAGTTTTGTCAGCCCCATTGTTGTCATTTAGTTCCACTACTATTTCATGTTCTCTGGGGATTGAATTTAGGTGACCATGTTGACTATCCTCTCTTTCGGCATTCATGATGTTGTTATTTCCTGAATAATGCTCAAATGTGTAACAATAAATTTAGTTAGTTTGTAGAGGTAGGCCCATAGGCCTCAAGTTTCTGAACCGTCACTCTGATACCACTTGTAATATACTAAAAAACGTAGAAAATTTAAAAATGTTTAAAGGAGAAATCTTCAATGTAGCCCTAAGGTAAAAATTGGTAAACATAACAAATCCTAACTTGTAGTAACCAAACCATGCAACTGGGTAAATAAAAAAAGAGCAAGGATGCTTCACATCCATACCAAAAGAAACAAAATTAATACTGGCCAAGGTTTTGGTGACGGGGAAGAATATGATCAAAATATCTTATCGAATTCACACGGGTTGGGTTAGTCATGATGGACTTTCTCAAATGATAGGAACGTTTACATTACTCTCATCTCTAAATGGCCACATAATATGTTTTAGAAGGGTTCCTTTGGGATCCCTAGTCTTAGCTTTGTAGAAGCTAACACTTGGTTATGAAATGGTCTCATGTGCAGGTGCCTCTTACTAAGACAAAGACACGTTAATGGTACTTTCTACATACGTTGGGGCATCCAACTTGCAAGGGTGTTCTATCCTAGCAACGATACTATGGTTTAAAATGTTATCTAAGGTGTCCATAACCTATAGCTTGTCGCAAAGCTTTGAAGCTAAAGTATGGGAAAAGGCTGAGGCCCCGCCTGTCAAAACTTTAATGTGAAATGACAGTGGCAGAGGGAGCATTCAAGGATGCCATGTGAAGTCGTAACTTAATGGAATCCACGTCATAGTTTGGGAAGAGGGACCATCAAAATCATTCTTGTTTAGCAATTTCCCTGTATTGTTCACAAAAATGGCTGTGGGAGAGCCCAGTTGGGGGTTTCGTTCAATGGCATGAACACTCTGGCCATGCTACTATTTCGAAGGTTACACTAGTTACATAGTTACTTCTTAGAAGATTTATAAAAGGTAAGAACATCTCTTTCTGCATTCTCTATTTATATAATTCTTGTTTTCGGTTTTGTTTTTGTGCCATTTACTGAATATAGTTTTCATGTTGACATTTGTAGCAGGTTTCGCTTTGTTCCTGTAGCTTGAGTATGCTGGAGAGGATGACTAGTAAACCGTGAGTTCTCACCTCGATTCCTGGTAAGACCTGGGTCCTGGGGAAACATGCCCTTGCTGAAATGTTTAATGTGTTGGCATTTTTGGAGGGAGTAGAACTGTAAAAAAACGTGGTCTAAGCTGGGCAACTCCTTTGCCAACGCCTTCTTGGTCTCTGTAATGGCAATGTGTCAAAAAACTTTAAGCCCTTGAAATTTTATTCAATGTTATCAGTTCTTTTTGAACCCCTTTGCAATAGTAGGGTTTGCCTTAAATGTAAGGAGACTTTTGATGTCATAATACTTGTAGAAGGAATGGGGACTGTTAATACTTGTGCATGGGACGGTTGAGGAAATACTTTTAAAACTCGTTTATTTTGCTTCTCTGTTGATGAAGAAGGAATATGATTTCTTTTGTTAGTCTGTGTAAGCTTGCTCCTAGCTTCTGCTTGTAAATTCGTGGATGTATTTTGTCAATGGTTTGGTATTTGCACTCAGAAATCATTTCTTCCTTCCTTAGGTTCTTCAGGAACTATTTGATGAATTTTAATCTTGTTTTAAAGATAGTTAATAACCCTAGAATAGGGATAGAAGAAGTATGGCCCTAAATTAAAATCTATGAGGTCTCTATTTGTGGATTCCCGTACCCAGTTATTGGAGAAAGAATATAGCTTCTGTCCCATAAAGAAAAGAAACTTGGTTGATAAGGTGAAATATAGATTTCTGAAAGTAGGTTTAAAATTTCATGTATGTGTTGTTTAATGTACCAAGATCTCCAAAGTTTTCAAGTAGTTCGTCTTTGTATATGTTTTATGGAAAGGGTTTCTAAAATACCCTTAGTTTGCTTACCGTAGATGATTGAAACGTCGCTGTGATAATGATATGATCTACCAATCTTCGGTTGAGTTGAATTTGCCTATCAGGGAACGTTTATTTACAATTCCTACAGTAATCATTTATGTTTTTAGATTCAAAGTGGTAAATGTGATGGATCTGTTTACCCTAAGACTGTTTTAAAGAGGATAATGCAATTTCTATCTTTTGGGTTTTAAAAAAAAAGAAAGGAGTCGTTTCTGGTAAATAAAATTATAATTAATACATTGCTCCTAGAATGAATAAATCGTAATGCTATAGCGATTTTAACCTAGAAAAATTGTCATTTGTAAAGAGAAAAGAAGATATTTAAAGTTTGTAAAACATTTCGCTAATATACAAATGGATCAGGAGAATCTAAACTGGAAATAATAGATGAATAATGTAAATACATGTTTTGCTGGGTAATGCTAAACGAATCGATGTTCATTAGTTTTAACTATAAAAGAGAATATCGACATACCTGGAATACGACCTGCATTATTACTAGGATTAGTATAACATTTTCTATCTAACCGGAAACAGGGTTAGATCCATGGGTATTTCATTTTATTAACAGAGAACTCATAAATTAAATAGATTCATTCGGCTATCACCTAACTTATACAATACAACTAACAGATATATATATATTTATTTAAATAAATAACTAACCCATAGATCAGATCTGACTTTATTTGCAATCATTGATTACAATAATAGAACTGTAGATCAATGGATCTGCATTCTACAGGTCAACAATTATCTTCTCAATATATATATATAAAAGAAGAACAAACGCATCAATAAAAGAAAACGGAAGAACTTCGGATTTTAAAATACTTATTAGTAATTTACTACAGTCTAACTGACTGAGGTGCTTCCATGTTCCTCCCAACCTTAGACCCCAATCCGTTCCTAGAATGTTCCATCGGTCACCCCCGAGCCAAGCTGAGCATAACAAGAACCTAGACAGACCTAGGGTAGTTCTCAATCTTCTTTCTACAGCAGAGCGTCTACACAGTTCGTTTATCAGCCTATAAGGTGTGAGTGCTAATGTGGGAGAATGGCGTGCAAAGGAACCTTAAGCCGAAGAGGGAGGAACAAACCGACTGTACGCAAGGTGAGAGCAACTTTTGGGAGAAGTGAGTGCTGATGTGTTCAACGAAAGAATTCCTCGCGGAGGAGGAAAAGCAGTCGGGGTGTTATGCTATCATTTCGAAAGGACCGTGTATCGAGAGGTCAACAATGGAGAGGATTCCAATTGAAGTCAAGAAGATGCTTGACGAGTTCAGAAGCATAGCAGTCGATGCGGAACCTACGGGATTGCCACTGAAAAGAATCATATCCCATCAAATCGACTTGATTCCAGGGTCGAGTCTTCCAAACAAAGTACTGCATCGGATGAGTCCGAAAGAGGGTTAGGAACTCAATCGACAGGTCTAGGAGTTGTTGGACAGAGGATTGATCAGAGAAAGTCTAAGCCCGTGCGCTGTACCAACAATATTAGCATCGAAGAAGGGTGGATAATGGAGGATGTGTACAGACTCCAGAGCCATCAACAAGATCATGATCAAGTATCGGTTTCCATTGCCGAGAATGGATGACTTGATGGATTGCTTGAGTGGAGCGAAGTACTTCACAAAGGTAGACTTGAAGAGTGGTTATCACCAGATTCGGGTTAGAGAAGGAGATGAATGGAATACAACATTCAATGTGAAGTAAGGGATGTATGAGTTGTTAGTTATGCCATTCGGATTGACTAATGCACCCAGTACGTTCATAATGTTAATGAACGAGGTACTGAAACCATTCTTGGGAAACTTTTCGTAGTCTACCTAGACAGAACACTTGGAGCACATTTGATAGGTATTGTAGAAATTGTGGAATGAGAAGTTGATGATCAACCTACAAAAGTGTTTCTTCATGAAGGAAGAACTGGTGTACTTGGGATTTGTAATCTCGGGTAAAGGGTTGGTGATGGACCCAGAAAGGTGAAGGCAATATTGGATTGGCCAGAACCAGCAAGTGTGACCGGAGTAAGGAGTTTCCATGGACTTGCCAGTTTCCACAAGAAGTTCATCCAGGGATTCAGTCGGATTTGTGCACCTTTGATAGAGTGCATGAAGAAAGGGGAGTTCAAGTGGATGGAAATTGTCCAGAAATCTTTCAACAAGTTGAAGGAAAAGGTCACTGAGAGCCCAGTGTAGGCGCTCCTAGATTTCAAAAAAAATTTCTAGGCCGATTGTGATGCGAGTGGAATGAAAATTGGAGCAGTGTTGAGCCATGAGGGCCGACCAATTGCATTATTCAGTGAGAAGTTTGATGATGCGAAGTGGAAATATTCGGTCTATGACTAGGAATTTTATGCTATAGTCCAGGCATTGAAGAAGTGGAGGCATTATTTGTTTCCCAAGGAATTTTTGTTATAAATAGATCATCAAGCACTGAGGTATCTGAATACTCAGTCGAAGTTGAATCAGCGGCACATGAAATGCATTGAATACTTGCAAGGATACACCTTCATGCTGTGACATAGGTCCGGCAAGTCGAACAAGTTTGCCGACGCACTGAGTCGAAGAGTTGCATTGCTGAACACGATGACAGTTCAGGAAACAGGAATAGAGTCGGTGAAGACAGAGTATGAGATCGACGAGAATTTTACGAAAGCATGGGAGGCTTGTCATGAACCGTGGAGTGTTGACAGAACACCATACTTGGATTTCTTTATCCAAGAGGGATACCTGTTCAGGGGAAAACAATTGTGTATTCTCAGAGGATCGGTTTGAGAGAACCTAATTCGAGAGCTACATAGCGGAGGATTAGCAGGTCATTTTGGCATCGACAAGACCAGGGCATTGGTCGAAGAAAGGTATTATTGGCCAAGAATGACGGCAGATGTCGGTAAGTGGGTACGACAATGTCAAGTTTTCCAGATGGAAAAAGGAAGCACTCAAAATACAGGGTTGTATATTCCATTTTTGATACTGAATAACCCATGGGAGCACCTAAGCATGGATTTTGTGCTAGGATTGTTGAGGATGCAACAAGGAAGTGAATCAATCTTTGTTGTAGTCGACAGATTTTTGAAGATGGCACACTTTATTCTATGTCGGAAGACAAGTGAAGCCACAAGCATTGTTGTTATATTCTTCAAGGAGATAGTCAGATTGCATGGGTTGCCGAAGAGTATCAAATCAGACATAGATACCAAGTTTATGGGGCATTTATGGAGAACCCTATGGAAGAAGCTGGACACGAAGTTGTAGTTCAGTTCGGCATATCATCCGCAGATGGATGGACAGACTAAGGTAGTCAACAGAAGTTTGGGAAATCTTCTGAGATGTTTGACGACCGACAGACCCAAGCAGTGGGAGAATGTGTTGGCGCAAGCAGAGTTTGCATACAACAATTCTGTGAATCAGTCGACAAGTTTGAGCCCATTCCAGATTGTTCAAGGAAGAATCCCACATGGAGTGGTGGATTTGGTTAAGTTACCAATAGAAACAAGGAAAAGCACAGATGCAAAATCATTTGCAGAGCATATGAAAGAAGTGCATGAAGATGTGCGGAAGCACATTGAAAGAAGTAACGCGACATACAAGTTGAGAGCCGACAGAAATAATAGGCTATAGTCGTTCCGTGAAGGAGACTTAGTCTATGCACATTTGCGGAAGGAGAGATTTCCGACAGGGACGTATAACAAGTTGAAGCTGAAAAAGATTGGACCATGTAAGATTCTGAAGAAGATTTCGGACAACACTTATGTGTTGGAGCTTCCGAATGACTTGAACATTTCACCAACATTCAATGTCTCAGATCTATACAAGTTCGAAGAAGGTTCAAGCAGCAGAAGCGCAAAAGTGTCAAATATCGACTAGACAACATAGATTCCAGATCGACGTGACAAGGAGGAAATCACAGAAGTAATAGAGGAATGCGAAGTCGGGCGTACACGCAGTTCGTGAAAGAAAGAATACTTAGTGCGATGGAAAGACGACGAGTTGCAGGAGGCGACATGGATTTCGGGAGACGATTTCAAGAGACTGACGGAGCAGTCGAGTTCTTTTTCACCTGGGGAGTCTGATGCAGGAGCATTGGGGCCTAGGCAGATCAATCGAAGTTAGTCGACATAGGGAAGCTGACTAGAGGGAGTTTCCGACGACCACTGGTGCGGAAGAGAATATTGGTTGTCGAATCCAATAAGTCGAGCAAGAGCTGTCGACACAGTTGACAGAAGTGCAGATAAGTTGAGTCGATAAATGACATGTTGCGAAAGGTGTCGATGGTTGACATGCGTCGAACCATGACTCTGACAGGATAGGTGGAAGCCAAGCGTGGAGGAAGGGGAGGACTGGCGAACCGTAGGAACCCAAGGAAACCGACAGAAGGTTGAGTGATGTGATCGACTACTGTAGTAGGGTCAGAATAGCAAAAAGTCAAGGAAGAGTACTTGGTAGCCGTTTAGGGTTGCTAAGGAATTTAATGGCAGTTATTGCAGGTGGTTGGGATCGTGACAGATGTCAACACAAGCATAGATTGTGCAGCACGACAAAGGCGTTGACAATTGCATGTTTGCAGGATCGACGGATAGAGGAAGAGTTTCTCGGGTGTTGGAGTGGACATTGGGATGCGCAGTCGAGAACTAGCAGGGTAGAAGATCAGTGCCCAGGAATAGAGGAGAGCAGTAGTCACTCAGGTAGTTGATGCAGGAGATTGGAGAGAAGAGTCACACACGCATCACCAAGTAGAATAGAATAGAGTTGAGATCGGAACCATAGCTCAACGAGTGCTTGCATTCAGCAGAGGCCGTGAGAGGGTGAAGGTCGACACACTGAGATAGCACACAGTTACTTTTGTATTGTAAAGGTCAAGGCCGACCTTAGTTAGTTATTTACATTCTTGAAGCTTGCGTTGTAACCGTTTCGGGAGAAGTAATATAAGCCAAATTCTGGCATCCAGTTTACATCTTGTTTATGTAAACATGTGTGTTGTGTGTAATGTTAAGCAAGAACCTTAGGACATAAGGCGACTTGCGTCACCATGGTATTATGAAATTTACTTCTATAATATGAAATTCCCTTATGTCTCCTTGTGCTCATTTTGTTGTTTCTATAATCTTTAGAATTCTTGTTTTACATATCTGTTCACTCATCAATATGTTGTTATACAAAGTGTGTTTAATAATTATATTCTTTTGTAATAATAGTTGTTTTATTATTATTGTGATTGATATGATTAAATATTTTTAATATGATATGATTATAATTCATTTTTATTTCGAATTTGATTATATCATGTTTATTATTTTTACTCAGATTTGCATAACAGTCTCAATTTCACCATTGCTCATGTAGGATAGATTAAGTAGGAATTTTTTTTTTAGTTTTTATTTCGTAGCGGAAACCTATAGAAAATTTAGCAGTTACTAAACTGTTGTTTACTGTTTAGCAGCTACTAAATTTATCTGTTTGATTAAATTAAAATAGATCTTTACGAATAGTAAAACTAGCTTAGTTTTCATTTAAATTGAATAGGTAGGGACTAACCACACAAAACTATTTGTGAGACTCTCTATTCTAGAGAGAAAACTCATATAGGCAGCGGGGCCTTTTCTCCCACGAGAGATAGCTACTTTAAACACACCGAGGGATGTTTTAAGTACTCTGTGTGGGCTATTTCTCCTTGTTGGCCTCATGACAAAAAATATGGCCAACAAATGGCGCTAGAAGGAGGGATAATTGGCAAGTAAGCTCTCTTGAGATATTTCTTTTTAAATTTAATCTATTTTAAAATGGCTCCTATTAATTTTTTAGAACATGCTTTTAGCATGCCTGGGTCTGCTAGGGGTATTTCTGAAAGTGCAGTAAATCTCTTGAAAATGTTAAGTTTTAATGGAGAGAGTAAAAGTGCTGCTTTTAAAAATGTTAAGTTTTAATGGAGAGGGTAAAAGGACTAAAAATGTTAAGTTTTATTTGCAAACATTATCATATAGTTTGCGAGAGCAAGATTTGCAGGCTTTTTACTGTCACTTTTAAAGGAAGAATTCATGGATGGTTTGAAATGTTTCCTTCTAAATCGATTCATTCATGGAAACATTTCATGGACTTGTGTTTTGATGCGCATGATGATTACAATTATCAAGAATTGGTGGTTGAAGTTGAAAATCTTCAAAAACAGGAAGGTGAGTCTATTAATTCTTTCTTTTCAAGATTTATGTCAATCCACTTTAGATTTCATGAGAAATATCAACTTTCTGTAGAGAGACTACCTATTATGTTTTCATATCTTTTGTCACTATCTAATTTACATCATCAGGAAATTAATAATGAAAATAAAGAAGATTTATCTCATGATATACATATTCCTAAATATATTGTTTCATTAGATTCTAATTTAAAGTCTAATTCCATTGAGTGCACTAATAATGCTGAAATTGTAATGCAACAACAAAAGTCAGAATTTTTTAATGAACAATTTTAGGAACAAGGAGGTGTTTATGATCATTCAACACTTATGTTAAACAATCATTCTCACACTCTTGTTAAAAAATATGTAGTGGAAAAAGACTTGATGATTTTAGAACCTGAAACTGAATATGTGAATGATAACTGCATAAATCTTGATTTTACATTTTCTTCTTCTCAAAGTGAGCAAAATCCTCTCATTCATTCACAAAATATATCAACAAATCAAAATATGCACAATGATTTTTCCCTCGAATCGGTTAATTAATATTGTCTTATTAAAAGGGAAAAGGCTAATTTTCCACATTTAGAAAGTTACCATGCTTTGTATCGAGATCTATTTGTTGATCATAGTTTATATCCTGATATTAATATTACAAATCCCGTGTTAATACAAAGTGATTTGTTTTATAAGAATGAGGGAAAAAGTTCTATTCAAGATGAAAATAATCCTTTTACAAATATCACCCATGAATAATTTGCGTCTGATGACATTAAGGAGTCTAAGTTAGAGGATAAATTTATTTCTCATAATATTTTGGATAATGACCATACTAATGTTTTCCGTTGTAAATATAATGAATCTAAAAGGGAAAACACGATTTTTCATTCAAAGATAATGTCGAAATCTGATTTTCAGTTTAATAATAATGATATGTCCTTAAAAAAGAGATCCTCCACGTCAACTCCTTCTGAATTCTCTGATCGTAATCCTAACATGCCTCTTTTTGATCATTATCCTGACAATTTTTCTATCTCTCATTCCATTGCATCTACACAATATTCAAGTGCCTTTCAATCTTCTTTTCATGATCCTATTTATGCATGGTTGGAAGATTCATATCTTAAAAAGTTTCCATGTCACATTATGTAATATCCCTTTTTCAAATTTTATTAAAATGCCCAATTTTCCATTTTTTTCCCAATTTTGACCTTTGACTAGTTTTACTGTTTTGACCTCCAAATCAACCCAAATGCTCCCAAATCTTCTGTAGGAGTGTATGAATGGTATTTAGACTTGAATATCAGGTTCAGGGATGTTTTATGGCCCTCCAAATACTACTGCAAACTTGATTTGTATTCTGATCAATATGTGTAATTTTGACTAGTAATTTGTGCATCAAATCCCCCCCGGGTAACACTGCAAATGGCCTTCCAAATGCCTCCAAAATCCCACAAATTTATGAACAGAGGTATATAATGTGTAAAGTATGTGATTAAGGTCTCATATGCACTATTAATTGATTTTTACTACTGTTCTAACTCTCTCACATTCAACAGAAAAAACCCCCAATTCGACCCTTGGGGAAATGGCACTATTTCACCTCCCAATACAACTAAACTGAGTAAAAATGCTTCAAATGCTCAAGTACAGTACATGAAACTTGTATAAGACATCCATGACAGTATATTGATCACAAATATATCAGAGAATCATCCATCCATTCGAAATAATCAACATTATAGTGTCATACATCAATGCATTGGGGAAATGGACATTGTTTGCTCATTAATTAATAGTTTTGCATACAACCAGTGGGTATTTTGACCTGAGAATTTCTGAATATTAATAACAGAGGATATGAAGCTATTAAAATTAGAAATATATAATGAGAAGCTCTCTCAAGAAGCACAAGTGCTCACCAAAAACGCCCTCCCTCAAGGAGCACGAATATGCCTTCAAAACTGGAAACGGTGGAGAGAAAGTGCTGCACTAAACCAAACCATGAAACTTCCTGTATCTGCTACCTACAAATACAAACTCCATTAAAGCACCATGAAAGACCTGAGTGGCCTCTCCAAACACCAACTTGTATGGGAATCTTTCACTCTCGAAATTGGCTAAGGCAAGAAACTAGTCATCCACTAGCTCTCTCTTCACAAATGCAATTTTTCTCAAATCATCAAAAGCCATTCTCATACTTGATTTCTACATTTTATAACCAACATTAGCCTTCAAGGGGTCGAAATCCTCTCAATAGATTCAATAATTTTCCATTTAGAAAATATTCCTCATTTGCCACTTGTCTCCTAGTTCCAACCTTCCATCTTCTCCCAAATTCGAATTTGAGTCTCTTTGGATTCCTCCAACTCCATGAGCGCCTTCTTGAGCCTATTTTTTGGGTTGACATGTCATAATGGTCAGGTGTAAGAATTCAGGTCTGAATTTTGTCATAAATGTCATAGATGCTTCATTATTGTTGTCATAAAACTAGGGAATCTAGCCCAAGTGTCCACTAGTCTCCAATTTGATCTTCCTCTCCCATGGAGGTTACTATTCCATCCAATTTCGACCTAAGATGCTCAATGTCATGTGTTATGACTTACCAAGTCACCCAAGAGTGTTCACCTTTCCATGCATTCGAATTGGCAAGAGAGAGCTGCCATGTGTCATTGAAAAGTCAAGCTAGTGTGGGTCCCACCACCTCCATATGTCTCCAAAACTACTTGCCACCTAGAATTTCTCTTGAATTTATTTATTCATCATATTTATTAAATTCTTGAACCCTTCTAATGTCTAAATATCATTTATTAGTTTCCTTATTACCATCCCACATGTGCCCATCCAACCTAGGAAACTAGTAGGATTGATGGGATTGTCTTACTATGCACTTATTTGAATGGGGACATTACAGTCCTCCCCACCCAAGATTTCTTTTCCTCAAGCAATTTCAAATTTGGATGCTGCAAAATCTTCTCCTCTTCCCATGTGGCATCTTCATTTGGTAAGTCCTTCCATTGCACCAAATATTCTTTGATGATTCTACTCCTCAACCTTCTTTCCCGTGTCTTCAAAATCTTTTCCGGAACAAGTGTGAGCTGACCTTCATCATCCAAAGGAGGAATTATTTCTGAAGTGATTACTTTCTGACCAAGAGCTTTCTTAAGACAAGAAACATGAAATACATTGTGGATTTTACTCCCTTCCGGAAGTTCTAGTTCATATGCTACTTCTCCAACCTTCCGCACTACCTTGTATGGCCCATAGTACCTTGGTTTTAATTTTTCTGCTCCATTCTTTTTGAGAGATGTTTGTTTATAGGGCTGCAACCTTAAATATACTAAATCATTTAATTGAAAGGTTCTCTCTTCTCTATGTCTATCAGCATATTGTTTTTGCTGATTTTGAGCAACCTGCAAATTGTCTTTCAAGAGCTTTAAAATTTCTTGGCTCTCTTCCACCCAATCTTTAGCCTTTGGGGCTCTACTATCACCAAATATAATGTCAGCAAATGTAAGTGCATCATACCCATATAATGCTTTGAAAGGAGACATTCCTATTGACATATGATAAGTGGTGTTGTAGCAAAACTCACCCAAGTGTAGCCATTTTGCCCATGCTTTTTGCTGCCCTCCCACATAGTTTTTTAGGTATCCTTCCAACCATTGGTTTACCCTCTCTGTTTTTCCATCAGTTTGTGGATGATAGCTGGTACTTGGAGTCAATTGAGTGCCTACCAATCTAAAAATTTCTTTCCAAAAAGCACCCATGAATCTACTATCTCTATCACTGACAATGCTCTTGGGAAGCCCATGCAATCTGAAGATTTCTTTGAAAAAAATATCAGCCACTTGTGCAGCACTAAAAGATGATGTAACAACAAAAAAATGAGCAAATTTTGTCAACCTATCAACTACCACATAGATACAATCCTTACCCAAGGATTTAGGCAATCCGGTGATGAAATCCATGGAAATACTGTCCCATTTTTGCTCCGGAATGGGCAATGGTTGTAGTAGGCCAGCTGGACATGTAAGTTCTGATTTGTTTTGTTGACATGCTTTACATTCATTCACATACTTCTGAACATCTTCCTTCAGCCCCTTCCAAAAAAATCTTTGCCTCAACTGTCTATAAGTTTTGAAGATCCCCGGATGGCCCGCTAGCGGGGAATCATGTGCTTCTTGCAAAATTCGGTACTTGAGCTTGGAGTTATGAACTAAATCAATTCTTCCCTTATAATATATCAGCCCATTCAAAATCCTATAATTATCATCCCCTTTGATTCCTTCCAACACATCACAAGCAAATTTGTCTTTGGCATATTCAACTAGTAGCATGTTTTTCCAATCCTTAGCAATATCCATGAGAGAAAAAGAAGGCCTTCTTGACAAAGCATCTGCTACTATATTATTTTTTCCTTTGACATATTCAATATCAAAATCATAAGCTTGAATCTTGCTTACCCACTTTTGTTTCCTTTCATTTAGATCTTTTTGGGTGAGAAAGTGTCTTAGACTATTGTGGTCAGTTTTCACCACAAACTTGCTGCCTACCAAGTATTGTCTGAATTTAGCCAATGCATGCATAATGGCCAGCATTTCTTTATCATAGATGGAGTAAATTTTTTCATGAGGCTACAACTTTCTGCTCTCAAAGGCTATGGGGTGTTGGCCTTGCTTTAGGACAACCCCTATTCCTCCACCTGAAGCATCACATTCCACAACAAAAGGTTTAGTAAAATCAGGAAGTGCAAGTATGGGACAACTACTCATTACCTCTTTCATTTTTTGGAAGGCCTTTTCAGCCTCTTCATCCCACTTGAAATCATCCTTCTTAGTCAAATCAGTGAGTGGAGAAGTCAACTTGGAGAACCCTTTCACAAATTTTCTGTAGTAGGTGCATATGCCAATAAAGCTTCTCAATTCGGTAATATTTTTTGGTGATGGCCATTCCAAGATAGCCCTGATTTTTTCCATGTGTACCTTCAATCCTTCTTGCCCAATAATGTGCCCAAGATACAGTAGTTCTTTCATTCCAAATTCACATTTTGATAATTTAGCAAATAAGGACTCTTCTTGCAAGATTTTCAACACAATCTCTAACTGCTGCAAATGCTCTTCCCATGTTTTACTGTAAATGAGAATATCATCAAAGAAAACCAAAACAAACCTTCTTAGTTGCTTGCAAAATATCCTATTCATACATGCTTGAAAGGTGGCTGGAGCATTGGTTAACCCAAAAGGCATGACAAGAAATTCAAAGTGGCCAAAATGACATCGAAAAGTG
This sequence comes from Larix kaempferi, assembly GCA_027924585.1. NCBI lineage: Eukaryota > Viridiplantae > Streptophyta > Pinopsida > Pinales > Pinaceae > Larix > Larix kaempferi. Next base: position 2,711,664 of record BSBM01000432.1, read on the forward strand.
GTCTTTTGCACATCTTCATCTTTCATTCGAATTTGGTGATACCCTAATCTAAGGTCAATTTTTGAGAAGTATTTGGCCCCATGCAGCTCATCCATGATCTCATCAATCCTAGGAATAGGATACCTATTCTTTATAGTCTTTTTGTTCAAGGATCTAAAATCTATGCACATTCTCAATGTTCCATCTTTTTTCTTCACTAGCACTACTGAAGAAGCATAAGGGCTAGAGCTTGGTCTAATGAGCCCCAACTCTAGGAGTTCTTAGATATATTTTTCAATCTCATCTCTAAACCTTTTAGGATGTCTAAAGGTGGTATCTGAATGGGTGAAGTACCCTCCTCCAAAACAATACTGTTCTCAACCCCCCTATCCGGTGGCCTACCATGTGGAAGGTCTCTAAAAACCTTTTCATATTTTTGCAAAAGTCTCTCTATCTCCTTTGGGTGTTTGACAATATTTATAGTTGGCTTGGGAGATGTAATATGACATTCAGCAGCCCATTCTATATCCCCATGCCTCAATATAGATCTCATGCTATTGCAAGTCACTACTTGATTCGGATAAGTGTGTTGCCCTCTCACAACTCTTTGTACTCCTTTTGAATCTTGGAATTTCATTTCGGGAATTTGATAATTTACTGTATGCTCTCCTATTGAATACAACCATTGCACTCCCAAAACCACATTAGTATCAGCAATATCAACCACATAAAAACTATCAACAAAAGTATAGTTACCTACGGTGACTTGCAACTTTGGAACCCATGTTTTGCATTGCATTGTGTTGTGACTGGGAATGACAACTGTGAAGCCATCAAATGGTTCAATAGGTATCTTTCTTTTCTCTACCATCTCTGCATCAATGAAGTTATGATTGGCTCCTCCATCTACCAAAACTGAAGTTCTTTGTCCTTGTACCACACCTTTGCATCGGATAGTATGATAGCGAGGTACTGCTGAAAGCACTGCCATTCTTGCTTTGTCCGGTGAAGGCTGATTTTCTTCTTGTCTTTCCTCTTCTACTGCTGTCTCATATGCCTCTTCTTGATCTGAAATATGTCCATCTTCATCCATGCCCCCATCATACCCCTCATTATCAGAAAATACTTCTATGTATTGAGCCTTTCCTTTGGTACATTTGTGCCCCGGTGTCCATGGTTGGAAGCATGTGAAGCATAGTTTCTTTTTTCTAAGTTCATCCCTGTTTAGTCCCTCTTTTTTATTCCTCTCAAATAACTCTCTTTGCCAAGGTTTCTTATCATATCCATCCCTTTGCCAAGGTTTCTTTTCAAATTTATAGCTAGGCTTAGGAGGAAATCTTGTTCTAGGAAGCACATTTTGGAGATCCCTAGTCAAGCTCATTGCATCTTTTAATGTAGTTGGCTTGTGGGCTTTGACCAAACCTCTTAAGGGTTCAGCCAAACCTTCAGTGAATATAAATACTAATCTTCCCATAGATACATCAGCCACCTTGACTGATAATTTTTGAAAGTCCATCATATATTCAGTAGGGGACCTAGTTTGCTTCAATTGAGCTAGTTCTTTGAAAGGCAATTCTGGATCCTTTTGTTCAAATCTTTCTAGTACCCTGTCAACAAATTCTCCATATGTTTTAACCTGATTATGACCCAAGGTTTTCAGCCCATGAAACCACCGTTCATTGGCATCTCCTTCCAAATGCAAAATGGCCATTTTTAATGCATCCTCTTCCAACATAGGATTCAGCTGAAAATATACATCCAATTTTTGCACCCAAGTGTTAGCAGAATTTTGAGAAGAACCATCAAAAGTAGGAAGTGACATTTTTCCAATAGCACTACTTAATTCTTTGTTTTGGAATGGACTCCTATTGTCTCCCTTCCTATTAATATTTTTCATATCATCAATGTAGTCACTGAGTGGTACACCTCTTTTACACTCTTCATTCAAATCATTCCAATCATTTACTAGTTTCTTGTAATCCAATTCAAGATTGGGCTCTTCTTTGGGTGTGAGAAATTTAGGTGCAGTAGGCCTTTGTGTGCTTTGAAATTCATCAGGTCTATTATCAGGTCCTGTACTTGAGAAAATATGCTCATTCCCTTTCATCTTTTCCCCTGAGTGTGAACCACTATTATCTCCTATTATCCCTTTGCTTTGAAGCTGGCTAATCAACAATTCGAATCCTTGCAACAATTTATCACCTATACTATCCATGTTTGCTGAAAGTTTAGATAAACATGGATCTAAGGTTGCAATAAGTTCCTTCTTATGTTTTAATTTGTCATCCTCCTCTCTACCCATTGTTCCAGCGAAAGACTCCTCTTTTTCTACTACCTCTTCTTCAACAAAAACCTCTTCTTCAACAAAAACCTCTTCAACTACTGGTTCAAAGGGTGGTGGATTATTCTTTTGACTTCTTGTTAAGACCATCAGGTGCCAAGAACATGCTCTGATATCACTTGTAATATCCCTTTTTCAAATTTTATTAAAATGCCCAATTTTCCATTTTTTTCCCAATTTCGACCTTTGACTAGTTTTACTGTTTTGACCTCCAAATCAACCCAAATGCTCCAAAATCTTCTGTAGGAGTGTATGAATGGTATTTAGACTTGAATATCAGGTTCAGGGATGTTTTATGGCCCTCCAAATACTGCTGCAAACTTGATTTGTATTCTGATCAATATGTGTAATTTTGACTAGTAATTTGTGCATCAAATCCCCCCTGGGTAACACTGCAAATGACCTTCCAAATGCCTCCAAACTCCCACAAATTTATAAACAGAGGTATATAATGTGTAAATTATGTGATTAAGGTCTCATATGCACCATTAATTGATTTTTACTACTATTCTAACTCTCTCACATTCAACAGAAAAAACCCCCAATTCGACCCTTGGGGAAATGGCACTATTTCACCTCCCAATACAACTAAACTGAGTAAAAATGCTTCAAATGCTCAAGTACAGTACATGAAACTTGTAGAAGACATCCATGGCAGTATATTGATCACAAATATATCATATAATCATCCATCCATTCGAAATAATCAACATTATAGTGTCATACATCAATGCATTGGGGAAATGGACATTGTTTGCTCATTAATCAATAGTTTTGCATACAACCAGTGGGTATTTTGACCTGAGACTTTCTGAATATTAATAACAGAGGATATGAAGCTATTACAATCATAAATATATAATGAGAAGCTCTCTCAAGAAGCACAAGTGCTCACCAAAAACGCCCTCCCTCAAGGAGCACGAATATGCCTTCAAAACTGGAAACGATGGAGAGAAAGTGCTGCACTAAACCAAACCATGAAACTTCCTGTAGCTTCTACCTGCAAATACAAACTCCATTAAAGAACCATGAAAGACCCGAGTGGCCTCTCCAAACACCAACTTGGATGGGAATCTCTCACCCTCAAAATTGGCTAAGGCAAGAAACTAGTCATCCACTAGCTCTCTCTTCACAAATGCAATTTTTCTCAAATCATCAAAAGCCATTCTCATACTTTATTTCTACATTTTATAACCAACATTAGCCTTCAAGGGGTCGAAATCCTCTCAATAGATTCAATAATTTTCCATTTAGAAAATATTCCTCATTTGCCACTTGTCTCCTAGTTCCAACCTTCCATCTTCTCCCAAATTCGAATTTGAGTCTCTTTGGATTCCTCCAACTCCATGAGCACCTTCTTGAGCCTATTTTTGGGGCTGACATGTCATAATGGTCAGGTGTAAGAAGTCAGGTCTGAATTTTGTCATAAATGTCATAGATGCTTCATTATTGTTGTCATAAAACTAGGGAATCTAGCCCAAGTGTCCACTAGTCTCCAATTTGACTCTTCCTCTCCCATGGAGGTTACTATTCCATCCCATTTCGACCTAAGATGCTCAATGCCATGTGTTATGACTTACCAAGTCACCCAAGAGTGTTCACCTTTCCATGAATTCGAATTGGCAAGAGAGAGCTGCCATGTGTCATTGAAAAGTCAAGCTAGTGTGGGTCCCACCACCTCCATATGTCTCCAAAACCACTTGCCACCTAGAATTTCTCTTGAATTTATTTATTCATCATATTTATTAAATGCTTGAACCCTTCTAATGTCTAAATATCATTTATTAGTTTCCTTATTACCATCCCACATGTGCCCATCCAACCTAGGAAACTAGTAGGATTGATGGGATTGTCTTACTATGCACTTATTTGAATGGGGACATTACACATTATCCCTCCTGAAAATGCAAAATCTGATTTAATATTTTTCATTAGTAGAAATCAAGCATCTCAAGTTCTGATACAAATGTTTGATATGTCTCATGTTGGAGGAGTAAATATGCTTCGATGGCTTCACTAGATTTTTCATTTTACTTAAGTTTTAATTACCTTTGATTTTATTGTACATATGTACATATTTAGCTTAGGAGTAGTTTTAGATTTCTTTGCCACAAGTAGGTTGCTTTATTTTCAATAATGTGCAGTTAATAAGAGACGTGTCGATTTTGGGACAAGGGCGAGTTGAGTTGTCATTTCAGGGAAGTACTCATTATCCTTTATCTCTTTCAATGCCTTTTATCTTGCTTTGATTTTATCCATTAGGCCTCTCTTTTTAAGTTTTAACTTTAATAAAATTTGATGATTGTAAAGACCTAATGATGAAATGTTATATATGATTAATTAACTAAATCTTTAAAACAAGACATATTAAAAAAGAATAGATGGTAAAGAGTTGTACATGGATGATTTTAAGAACCCCCCCCAAATTTATATGTATAAAAATTGGGCGAATCTTCCCGATATATAGGAAAATTTGAAGGCGATTTTATCAATAATATAATATGTATATATATTTTTTGGATAATATTTCATTTTATTATATGATGTTGTAAAATCTTGGCGAATCTTTCACTAAATTATATATTGTAAAATATTGGCGAATATTTCACTGAATTATAAAATCTTGTAAAAACTTGGTGAATATTTCACTAAATTATAAAATTTTGTGAAAATTTGGCGAATCTTTCGTTGATTTATAAAACACATTGAATGGCACTCTGCTCGTTAATTCTAAGTTCAAGGCTTCTTCAAATGTTGATTTCATTTGCTCTATTTCAAGTTTTGGTCTCAATACCAAATGGCAGTAGCTTAATGAGGAATGTTGGTCTCCTACGATCAATGCAGAGGAACCTAGTGCATATACCATTTTTCTCTTCGCTTATCTATGCAGAGCTCATTTATTTTTCCGAATAATGATAAATATTTACAAACAAAATATACAATCAGCATAAAAGAATCGAAAAAGTGAAGACAATTAATTCATGCAACTAAAAGGTAATAAAAAATTATTTTCTCAAACCCTAAATCAATGGAAATCAACTAAAACCAATATTGATTCAAACTACAACAAAGGGTTAAATCAAGCATCAAATGAGAACTAGAAGCATTCAAGGGTCTAACACAATAATTAATCAAAATACACGCAAACTCCACAAATAAAAAAAATGCTTCAAACAAAAGCAATAAACAAACCATAAAAATTTGTCAAGATATTAGAAATAAACACCAACATGGTTTTATGTACTTGAATGAGATCATTCTTGCTTACTGAAATTGTAGTCAAATTATTTATTTATATTTTAATGCTAGGACACTATCTATGTGAAGAGATAGCTCCTAAGCCTAGCTTTGTCAAATTCCAGCGTCGTTTCCTATCACATACAAGAAATAGACAATGTAAAAGATAAATATCAAAACATGATACATCAATCTTAAAATAAATTGCATCAAGGAAATGTATGTCATATCATTAATGTTATAACAAAAAAGTACAATGTAGAATCTATTTTTAATTAAAACGCTAGCTCAAATTTACATATAGTGATCACCCGCAAGGGTCCATGGAACACCTATACCAAAATAAGACTCAAGAGTCTCTCATGTGTATTGGATCATATACAATTTTAGGTGAAATCCATTTCCCAATTCACATTTTGGGCCTGGTCCTCATTTTTAAATTTTGGCACTCTGAACATGACCTTCTTCGGATGAGTCGTCATTATGATCCTCAAGAGCATTATGTTCCATATCAAGTTCATTAGAGAAATTTGTCATATTATTTTCTCCCCTTCTTTCACAATTTGATCGCCAAAGAGCTAGTGCTCTTTCATATGGAAAATTGTCAACCTCATACTTTGTTACATATAATCTTAAGCATGTGTCCACATTTTTATCAAGCTTGTTCCTCAACTTTGACTTCAAAAATGTCAATGCACTAAACATTCTCTCATCCTCCACTGATCTCAAAATCATGGTTTGACATAAATCTACTAATTTGAAATACTCTGACATATTTTGCAGTAGAAATTCGCTAACACTGAGTGTAGTCCATAATCTTGTAATTGCACCATATTCTAGAGGATTAGCCAACTTAGAAAATTGAGACCACATTGTATCAGCAAAGCATCGGGCTTGATCTAACAATTTTTTTCCATCTAAAATACCCTTTAATATGTTCTCCTTGTATCTCAGTCTCTCGACAAAAATGGCTCTGCAAAATCTTGCATTTTGCTATAAAGTCAACCTTTATAGTGTCTGAACATTGATGATGGTTCCAATATTGAGGGTATACCACAGACATGGCCTCCAACAATTCATCTCGAGGAAATATTTCTCTTATCTCTAATGATAGTGATTTTTCAATTTCTATCAAGTTGCGCCTCACTGAAATCACAACATTGTCAAATTGTTCTCTTGACACAGGGCACTCTTTGGTGGTTCTTCCTATTTTGTTATTATAATAAAAGGGAACCATATACCCACGCACTTCCATACATAGAATCCCTTTTTCATCAAACTTCAATAAATTTCCATCATTTTCTATATTGATTATCTTAGTCCAATTTGTAAATGCTAGACGTGTAAAGGAATCTGCCATCATATACAAATTATCTAATGCAAGGCATGCTAATTTTCTAGCATTTGTGTATTCAACAATATACATCGTGCGACTCTGAGACATCTTCACGAGGCTATTCGTTTCATGAAGCAGAGGAATAAATCTAGCCAATGTTAAATATGTCTCTATATCAGTTAATAGAAAAAGAAGAGATTTAGCTTTTTCTACACTTAGGCAATGTTCATACATCACCCCTACCAAGGATGCATATTCATCGAATAGTCTTTCATTTGGTCCCTTTAGTGAGATCCATCTTGTATCAACATATTTTAATAATTTGTTTCCATTTGTAACACCATCGGCAAATTTTTTAAACTCTGAAAGCCGTTTGGGACTCCGACAAAAGTATGCATGAACCTCACATACAAGATATTCAACTTTTGAAACCAATGGAAAGTTGCTCACTATTTTAAATGCAAGATTCATCCTGTGAGCCATACAATGAATACCAAGCATATATGGTGAAGCTGAGAGTTGTAGTCTAGCACAAAGTCCGTTCCTTTGTCCCTGCATTACTAATGCTCCATCTGCTCCAACGCATACCAACTTTTTTGCGATCATTGAATGATCCATACCACCAGTTTCCTTCAAACTATTAATAACAATCTCATAAATATTTTCTGTTGTAGAACTTTTGCTCATTTTATGAATTCGAAGTAGATAGGAATGCCTGATATGGTCATTAACCGTATAAATGCTCATGCAAATCCATGAAGTATTATCAACAGCTGTAACTTCATCCAAAGACTGTGAAAAAAATGTAGCATTCACAATCTTCTCTTTCATATCATCCTTTTCTACTTGAGCTAGATATTTTCCCCATTCCCAACCACTTGTTAAAGACCAATGAGAAGATGGAAAATTTGGCACTTGAATAAAATATAGATATTTCATCATTTTTGGATAATCTATCATAGGACGACCATTGGATAGGATGTGAAATACAGTGCTCAATTGTATCGACTTCGATAACAAATTTTTTTCCATCATCTTTCTGAATTGAGAAGTGATGGTTCCTCCACTTTCATCCAATTTTCTCTTATTTATTAAGTATTTATTGTATTCCTCTTCATATTGGAGATGTTGACATTGGCTAAGAGATTTCCATCTAGCAGTAGATTTCTTCTCATCATTTCCAGTTTTCTTATCATACACCTTTCCAACATGCTTCTCTATTGTGTCTAGCTTCATTTGCAATTTCACTACCTTGCCAAGTTTCCAACTACCTGAAATGCATTTAACTTATCGTGAGGTCTCATTCTCATTTGTTGGAGGTATCGGTTCAGTAAATGGGAATCTTGATACCCAATCAGATTGGAATTGTCTCCCAAAGTCCCATTGGCCTTTTTTCCTCTTCCGTGAATGGTCTATGTCACCTTGCAAGGAAAAATATTCAACACTTGAGCTAACAATTTCTGATGAAAATGCATTTGTCTCGCTTTGATCACTAGAGGAATGTATTCTACCATCCATTGTATGTTTTGCAGATGCATCCTCCAAAGTGTTGACATCTGTCTCACTGATACCTTGCTCAAGAGAGCTTGAAGCATGAATATGATGTGGATTATTGGATTGATGTTTTTGAAAATATGATATTACATCCTTTTGTCTTAATGTTTTATTTTTCTTTCCATGATCCATGTTTGACATCTTCCCTAATGTTCCACAATTGATATTCCAAATCAATATAGAAACTAGAAGGAATCCTGCGGGGAACAAACAACACACCACTATAAAATTTTCCTACGGTGATCAAGACCAGGAAAATAGAGACGAACTCTCAAAGGAAAGTCTGGGATGATTAGGGCCCAGAACAAACTAGTAGAGTAGCGATGGACAGTTACCCGGAGTCCACAATATAGAGTCTTCAGGTGCAAGCGTTTGAATCACCAACCGACCTCCCAAATAACTGCAAGGGATTTCCTCCCACGTTTGTCCTAGGTATAGTGGAAATATCCTTCCACCGTCACCTGTGTAAAGCCCTAAAGGTCAAAGATACTAAGGCTACCAAAGTTGCAGAAAGAGTCCGAGGGGGCAGTCCCAGGTCGAACCGACACGTATGGGCAGTGTAACTAAGTCCGAAATCTGGAAGCACACAAGGTACTAATGGATCCTCGTACACATGGCAGCTCTGGTAGATGGTCGATTTGAAAAGGGAGGTATCCCTGACAGATCAACCTCACACGACCTCGTGCTTAACTCCGGTTTGAGTGGAGCTTCCTGGCACACCTCTACAAAAGTGGATTTTCCTAACGATAGTTTTACTACAATTTTGAGATTTGAACGGTCTTGGAAAGTTTAAGATACTCTATTCCAAAACCCTAGCCTAAGCTAGTTGGTTTGTGTGACCTAAAAAGAAAAGTTACTAGAAAATTATAAATTAATGGTTCTTTTTAAGGTTTTTATTTACTCAAAAGGGTAGTGCATTTGTGTGCATTATGGTTGCAACTGAAAAAAGAAATGTGTATATAACAATGTAAAATCTTCACAATTTTCTGGTTTGCTTATCTTTCAAAACATAAAATCGTACAGTAAACCTAAAACAATCTAAAGATTTTTTATATTTTTCAAAGATGATAGTATATAGGACTACAACTACTTCGAAAAAGGGGAAAGTTAGTGCATACACAATAAAACAAGATAACCAATTAGCACTACAATGAACCAACACCTTTGCTTCCACTTTAACCTGTCACAATAGTCTCCACCTTGATTAATTACACCAAACACATGGAGCTCAACCAGTTTTAATATGGGATAAAAGAACCATTTGAACAAACAATGATAATGGCTAGCTCCTGAGTTTTACCCACCTGTTTGGCTTGGCAGAGATCTGTGAATGCTCCCAACAAATCTATAGTAAATGCATTTGCTTTCTCAATCTGCACTAAATTCCAAAAAAATAGTTTGCATGAAAAGGCTCACATTGATGTATTTTCAATTAATCTTAAGGTATAAAAGAATAAAAGAATAAGGTAAAATAATGATCACTAGCAAGATGTGCAGGGTCACCAACATGATGTCAATGACACAAGAAGGGTCACTAACAACATGCAAAGGTTCGCCAATGATATGCAAAGGGTCATGATATTCAATCCATATTCCACTAAGCATTTTTCCAACCTAGTACAATAGTTCTTTTTGACCTATTTTAATGTCAGTTGCTTGTAACCCATAATTTTTTCATTAAGTGATTCCTAGAGCAATGTTGCCAAATCGAAAGGAAAATAGGATCAATCCAATGGAAAGTAATTATCCTAGGTTTCTTAGGGCTGCTTAATTATCCTAACATGTCAATTATAAGCAGCTTGTTTCCAAACATGTCAATTAATTCCACATAAAATGATGGATACACCATGGTAAATAGTGTTTATGTACATATACATCTTGGTTGCATACATGACATAATCAATAACTTTCACATATGACTCTCCCGTACTACATTTATTGAACTCCTAGCCTCAAAATAGGGCATGTAAACTAATGCATAATTTTATCACTAATAAAATAGGCTATTTAGGAAAAAATATCAAATATAAAATTTTGGGGAAAATTTTCTAGTTCACAACTCATCATTTCTATAGGATTATTATCCAAATCAGGGAACTAGAGATCTTAAAACACAAAAATACTACTATGCACAAAACATCCCATCAATAAAGGTAACATGGTACACTATATACATAAAGAACATATTACATCTTCCATATTAAATTAATAGATGTGAAAAATAAAATTATGACAAATATAACAAGTGAAGGGAAAATAATAACACACTCCATGTTTGATCATGTGACTAAACTGGGTAGTAGAATTAAAGATTTTGTATGATCATGTGACTAAACTGAGTAGTAGAATTAAAGATTTTGTATCCCAATCTCTAGTAAAAAGTTCTCCATCCATGGAATCTTTGGTGACCATTGTTAAAGTAACTCATTATTCATTAAAAAAATAGAAGAAAAAATGTACAAATACTATAGTGCTTAAAATTCATAAAAGTATAAGTGGCCACAAATAAGTGATAATTTGAAAGAAAAAAAACTACGATTAAAAAAAAAGGTTGTCCAAAGTGTAGGCTACAACCCTATGGAGACAAGCGTTTTCACTTATTAATAGTTTGAAACATTTGAAGAGGTTTTCAAAATTTACTGGAAAATTTATGTGAGACAAGAGAAGGTTGAACTTGTGATTGTGGAAACCCTGGAAGCATCATTCTTGTTGATACATCAAGGAAGGAAGTTGGCAAATTGCTTGAATGAGTTGGGGATCAACAAGCATTGATAAGGAATAAGAAAATAACATGGATGGGGATGCATTTGATTGGGAAGATGGCATGAAAATTTCTTCATGTGAATAAATTATGCATGCTCGTACAAGTCAATGGACTTGGAATCTAACTATTGAAGTGGATTATGATGATACCTCCAAACAAGGAAAGAAACGCCCAATTCTAAGAGAAATTGCAAGATATAAGGAATTTTCATAATTGGTTCACAAGGTGATGCTTTCCTTTGGTAAGTTAGACCTGGTGTGCAAGTTTTTTGAGAAAATGGAGAAAGCTTCCTTGACCCCAAACAATTCAACTTACAAAGATTGTGTGCATGCTTTTGGAAAAGAAGGAAAAACTACTGAAGAATCAACAAATTAATCTTCTTACCTTGTCACAGCATGGCTAAGATGATAAAATACAATCTTTCAAAAAAAAACCAAAAAAGGATTTTAGATTTGGAATAGTTTGTGCAATATTCGATGCACTTTTTGCTCCCTTTCTTAAAGGTCCTAACAGGAATAACAAAATATAAAGTTTTCAATTATGTATATTTTGTCTCTTTTAGACATTTTAAATCACATTTAACTAAACTATTCCCTATGTTAGGACCATTAATGTCAAACATTATTGCCCTTTTCACCAAAGTGAATATGAGATAAAATGGCTAAAATGAGAACTACGGTGTAATAAATCAGTATGAACCTTTATGTAGCCCAGGTATCATCCTTGTACCTAAAATATGACTTTTACAAATTCCAGTGTTCCACATTAACTTCCATGCCTTTTAAAGATAAGTTCCTTATTTTTTTAATTGATGATCATGAAATACTAGATAAACTACACTAGGAAAAATATTTCACAAAATTAGCCAAGGTCAGGATAGTACCGAATAAGAATTTGAGCTATGGACAATCCTTGAGACAATTTATCATCCATGCGGACTGTAGTTCTATGTCATGCCTTTTGTTTTAAAACTTGATCAATGCTTCTACAAATTTTCTATGCTGTGATGAATTATGAAATTGAATTTTAGTTCACAACAAATCTGGAAATCACAATTAGAACATATTCAGTTTTACAAAAAAACTAATTTTGGGCGCAAGGAAGTTGATTACTAGGGGCAATATAATCTCATTGGAGTGTAAAGGCAGTTTCTATACAAATTAAGGCATACCTAGTTCATAAATGCACAGTCCATCTAGTTCTAATTGGGTCTATGGACCATCCTTTCTCATTGTTAAAGAGGAAAACACTGGGAGGTTTCTCTACCTAGGAGGAAGATTGATCTTACAACAACTTTTTAGGGGAAGTTATGACATTTATTTTGTTGGGTCAGAATTTAAATGTGAACTTGGTTGGGAACTTTTGGAAAGAAATCGAACAAACCAAAGAGAACTGAATTGCATTCAAAGGAACTTTTCAGATCCAATAATAAGATCCATGAGTTATGTTTAGTCCAGGGTGGGTATTCAAGTGAGAATATGTGCAACTAAGGAGGAGATATTGGAAGCCAACGATGATTCACTATCCTTGTAACCTTCCCTAATAACAAAAAATGTTATTAATCTCATTATGAGAATGACTTTGGGTGGATATATATATATATATATATCATTGCTGAAGAAATAGTGAAGGAGCAAACTGTTGGACAAATCATCCATCTATATGGAGATAACTACATAATTGATTCCTAGGGGCCTTTATTTTGGATCTTTAAGAATTTCCAGTCTCATCATAGTTCTGTTTCTTATGAAAAGTATGCAACCATGATCCACATGATATTAGCCTTGAAATCTATGGAGAACCTGGACTCAATTCCAAGATTATAGCCTTATGGAAAGCATTCTGGATTATGCACGGCTCAAGGTATTCTCCTTAATGCCTTACAGAATTAATGATCTGGATGAAATAGAGCTAGAAAAACATAACTACTAATCTATCAACTAGCAATGGATGTTGCATCAACATTTTTCACAAGAGAGGGGACAATGAATGTTCAAGTTGAAGGAGGATGATTCTGTATATGCAGAGAAGACAGAAGCCGTCATTGTGAATGCATGGACAAGTTTTATTGAAGATACATCCAGATTACACTCACCTCAAACTAAACAAAGTGAACATGTTGTTGAGTATGCTTTGAAAAAAGTCAATCAATAGTTTCTACAGTTGTCATTTCAAACTTGTCTTGAACAAATAACAGAATTTAGGATCAAGAGAAATCAGTCAAACATACAAAATTCAGTACCATCAGAGGCAGTTTAGTCGACGACTCTGTCTATGCACCAATCATAATTTCCATTCACTAATTGAAATATTGATTATTTTAAGCCAAGGTTTGGAGTTGATGTTGGCATAACTTCATTTGGAGAAGTTTATTGTGGGGTATGGAGAGGAAGGGTTGTAGCAATTAAGATATTGCTTGAGGAAGATTTGACAATGGAAAAACCTCAGAGTGTGAAGATAGTATTTCACTGAGACATGATATCAAATTCAGTACCACCTATATTGGTTCAAATCCCTATATCATTTGCAAGGGGGTTTATTTCAGTCAATGGTACCATTGCAGGCATTTAGTTGTTGTTTCGATTGTATCTGGAATATTTAATAGTTGTGAATCTGTGATCCAATGCACCATTTGAGATTAGAGATGCCGCAACTGCCATTTTGGGAGGCCACTAATGGTCACTACTATAGTACTTTTCAGTACCCCAATTCAAACGTCAACCATATTGAAATAACACAAACAATGTTATTGCAGTGGGATTCCAGTGTGATGAAAAATGGCTGTATTAAGGAGATATGGCTTCTCGAGATAGTAAAAAGGTCAAGCTGCTATTAATATTATTATATTGCAAAATAGATATTAGGGGATCTCAATGAAAATTCTTGTAGTTGTGAAATGGTTCCAGATTATATAACTGAAAGGCCATGAGATGGGAACTTAGTTGTAGCTGCAATTAATCCTGGAGCATACTATACTTGTATGTTGATATCAAGCACATAATTCATATATATTCTAAAAAAAATTATTTCACCTGAATCCTATGAAAATCATCTATATTTTCCTAAGTCAAAAGTCGAAGATTCATCCCAGTTGAAGAATCTTTACATGCTTCGGGGTTCAGTAAGACTGCATATGCAAAATTGAAGTTTTCTATTGTTGTGTATGGTCATGTAGTAATTGGATTGATGGAAAGGCTTTCCTTGGAGGATGTATCTTCTACAATTATGATGATATTCTCCACCTTGGAGCTGTTATATTGCATTATGATGAAGTATGTTGGTTATGTCCACTTCCTTGGGTTCTGTGTGGACACACATTCCTCAGTGATGCATTTTGGATAGTTTGAGTGGGGATATATTTCGACCATCACTTAGTAAGTTAGTATTCATCCATGATTTTGAAATAAGTCATTTAGCTTTTGTAGGAAATCATGGCCTAATGCAAAGCATTTTGTACTAACATGTTGCAGGTACAACCCAGCCTGCTATTAAATGGTCTGATATTTTTCAGGCTTTTGTAATTTTTTTGAAGAAAATGCTCCTTTAACTATTAATATGATCTTATAACAAAAATAGTGGGTCACTTACAGAAATATCCATGATAGTCCAAAAACCTCCTATCAGCTAAAGTACTAACAGACTCGAATAAAAAAGTGCCATAAAGCTACATCATCAAAAAAGAAACAACCATCGGGGCAAGTAGCATCTATTACAGTGAGCATAAAACAGAAAGATCAGCTGGCCTAGAAAAACAGAGCCAAGTGTAATGGTGTAGAAAGCATCATGCCAGTACCCCGTGGCAGGTCATATTTGTCTTTGGATGGTGGCCTCCATCCATCAACAGTTGGATCTGTATCCATAATAATGGCATCCCATATTAAATTGTGATTTGAGATACTTTTACAGCTGATATTAAGTTTTTGGCATGTTGATAGATATATCAGTGTTCTGTGCAGCCTATTTCTCTGCCAAGTTCCATAAAGCTATGTGATGTTCCTCAACTTCTTGCACATCAATCCTAGAGTTTTAATGGGGACTATTTAATTAGGCAATGTTTACATTGCTGTAGATTTGTTTGGCATGCCAGTTATGGAGTTTTACAGAATTGAATACATGTTCAATGCTTGTATCCTTGCTAGTTGCACTGATGAAGCTGGATCTTATGGAGTCTAATAGGACACTAACATAAAACCTAGACTAATTCTTTACTTGTCAAGAATATACCAGCTGTAGCAACCTAGGCTCTTGTACCAAATCATATAGAGTTTAGTTCTCAATGTAGTAAAATTTTGCAAACATTTTAAAAGAAAACATATGACAATAAAACTTGTACATCATTTATTAATAACCTAAGACACAGGATTTTTATATGCATTTTGTAGTTTGACAAATTTGAGGCATATAGTAAAGTGTGATTGTGTGAAATGGAAAAGCACATGTTTATGGACCAGTAAGTGGGTTGGCACAAGAGGTATTTATTACAGAATATGGCCTTTGGTTGACATGAGTGGATTATTTTGCTAAGCACAACATTATTAGAGTATGAGTGACCTTGAACAGAGTTAACCATAGCTAGCCTAAATCCATCTTGTAGAATGGATTTCTATCCTGAGTGAGGAATAGTACCACAAAAACCTATTTTGATGATATTTCTACTATGATGCTTTTGCACATTTACATTGTAGGTAGCTATAGTCTACTTTACACTAGAAAAGATTGCTTCCATTGAAAGAATTTCACATGAAACAAAACTGGGCGTAGGTTTTAGTATGTACATTATAGCATATTGCATATATGCAATGTAGGATGAGAGATAGTACTACCAAATCCTACTTTGAAAAGGTTATCGATTTGATACTTTGCAAATTTGCAAGTAGGTTGCTACCTTATACTAGCAAGGGATGGTTTTGTTGTCACATCCATAGTAGCAGGGATACCATGATGGAGATCATCCTATTAGAGGCATGAGCCGGTCCTTTTACATGAGTTGAGCTTCTCTCATGCTATGGTGGGGATATTTTTCTGAGCTATTCAGAGTTAACCCTAGAAAAGGAAGATCTAGGCATAATTTCAGCCCCAAATAATAGTAATGTTCAGCTGTAACAACCCTTAAATGAAATTCAGGGCACACTTAGATGAAACATGGGAATCAACATTCCTGGCTGTATCTTCATAACAGTAATAAATGCCCCAATGGAAAACTTTCTGTAGCAACAGTTTGGTGTTATTGAAAGGTTCTGGAGCTAAAGTATGTTGAGGGTGTCCTAAGATGACCCTCCTGTGGAGTTGTAATAGATGTGGGAACACTTGGAGAAGGATATAAGAGTCCATCTAATTATTAAAAGGAGGATCCCACTAAAACCTTATTCACTTCCACACCCTTCAAATGCGAAGAGGGCACTTCAACTACATCTAATAGGAAAGTGCCCTATTTTGATTGACTAGTAAATATGATTATGCAATATGAGAATATATAAATTCTAAATACTTCTCAAAGTGCCATCACTTAGGTTTGGAGGAATGACCTTTCATTCTCAAGGGTTCACAAGCTATAAGGTAAGAGTCTTGGAGATGCCCCATGTTCTAACAAATCCTACACTAGAATGCCATATTGTCATAATCAAAGATCTGATTGTAGCTAAAAATTTCATCTCAATAATGATCAGATTTTATAAACTACCATTCATATCTATCTCCATAGAATTGAATTGAATTGCACTTAGTCATTCATTCATAGTCATGTTTCTTGAACCACACTTAGTCATTTAGGTTTTGTAGGAAAGCATGGCCTAATGCAAAGTATTTTGTACAAACATGCTGCACGTACAACCTAGCATGCTGTTAAATGGTCTGATATTTTTCATGCTTTTGTAATTTTTTTAAATAAAATGCTCCTTTAACTATTAATATGATATTATAACAAAAATAGTGGGTCACTTAAAGAAACATCCATGATAGTCCAAAAACCTCCTATCAGCTAAAGTACTAACAGACTCGAATAAAAAAGTGCCATAAAGCTACATCATCAAAAAAGAAACAACCATCGAGGCAAGTAGCATCTGTTACAGTGAGCATAAAACAGAAAGCTCAGCTGGCCTAGAAAAACAGAGCCAAGTGTAATGGTGCAGCAAACATCATGCCAGTACCCTGTGGCAGGTCATATCTGTCTTTGGATGGTGGCCTCCATCCATCAACAGTTGGATCTATATCCATAATAATGGCATCCCATATTAAATTGTGATTTGAGATACTTTTACAACTGATATTAAGTTTTTGGCATGTTGCTAGATATATCATTGTTCTGTGCAGCCTATTTCTCTGCCAAGTTCCATAAAGCTATGTGATGTTCCTCAACTTCTTGCGCATCAATCCTAGAGTTTTAATGGGGACTAGTTAATTAGGCACTGTTTAAATTGCTGTAGATCTGTTTGGCATGCCAGCTATGGAGTTTTGTAGAATTGAATACATGTTCAATGCTTGTATCCTTGCTAGTTGTACTGATGAAGCTGGAACTTATGGAGTCTAATAGGACACTAACATAAAACCTAGAATAATTCTTTACTTGATAAGAATATACCAGTTGTAGCAACCTAGGCTCTTGTACCAAATCATATGGAGTTTAGTTCTCAATGTAGTAACATTTTGCAAACATTTTAAGAGAAAAAATATGACAATAAAACTTGTACATCATTTATCAATAACCTAAGACACATGATTTTTATATACATTTTGTAGTTTGACAGATCCGAGGCATATAGTAAAGTGTGATTATGACCTAGATTGTGTGAAATGGAAAAACACATGTTTCTGGACCTGTAAGTGGGTTGGCACAAGAGGTATTTATTACAGAATATGGCCATGGGCTAACATGAGTGGATTATTTTGCTATGCACAACATTATTAGAGTACGAGTGACCTTGAACAGAGTTGACCATAGCTATCCTAAATCCATCTTATCGAATGGACATCTATCCTGAGTGAGGAATAGTACCACAAAAACCTATTTTGATGAGATTGCTACTATGATGCTTTTGCACATTTACATTGTAGGTTGCTATAGTCTACTTTACACTAGCAAAGAATGCTTCCATTGAAAGAATTTCACATGAAACAAAACTAGGAGCAGGTTGTACTATGTACATTATAGCGTATTGCATATATGCAATGTAGGATGAGAGATAGTACTACCAAATCCTACTTTGAAAAGGTTACCGATTTGATACTTTGCAAATCTGTAAGTAGGTTGCTACCTTATACTAGCAAGGGATGGTTTTGTTGTCACATCCATAGTAGCAGGGCTACCATGATGGATATCAGCCTGTCGGAGGAATGAGCCAGTCCTTTTATATGAGTTGAGCTTCTCTCATGCTATGGTGGGGATATTTTTTCAAGCTATTCAGATTTAACTGTAGAAAAGGAAGATCTAGGCATAATTTCATCCCCAAACAATAGTAATGTTCAGCTGTAACAACCCTTAAATGAAATTCAGGGCACAATTAGATGAAATCCGGGAATCAACATTCCTGGATGTATCTTCATAACAGTAATAAATTCCCTAATGGAAAACCTTCTATAGCAATAGTTTGGTGTTATTTAAAGGTTATGGAGCTAAAGTATGTTGAGGGTGTCCTGAGATGACCCTCCTGTGGAGTTGTAATAGATGTGGGAATACTTGGAGAAGGATCTCAGAGTCCATCTAATTATTAAAAGGAGGATCCCACTAAAACATTATTCACTTCCACACACTTCAAATGTGAAAAGGGCACTTCAACTAGATATAATAGGAAAGTGCCTTATTTTGATTGACTAGTAAATATGATTATGCAATATGAGAATATATAAATTCTAAATACTTCTCAAAGTGCCATCACTTAGGTTTGGAGGAATGACCTTTCATTCTCAAGGGTTCACAAGCTATAAGGAAAGAGTCTTGGAGATGCCCTATGTTCTAACAAATCCTACACTAGAATGCCATATTCTCATAATCAAAGATCTGATTGTATAAAATACACTAGATCAGATTTTATAAACTACCATTCATATCTATCTCCATAGAATTGAACTGCACTGCACTTAGTCATTCATTCATAGTCATGTTTCTTGAATTGCACTTATTCATTTAGGTTTTTTAGGAAATAATGGCCTAATGCAAAGCATTTTGTACAAACATGCTGCAGGTACAACCCAACCTGCTGTTAAATGGTCTGATATTTTTCAGGCTTTTGTAATTTTTTTGAAGAAAATGCTCCTTTAACTATTAATATGATCTTATAACAAAAATAGTGTGTCACTTAAAGAAACAAACATGACAGTCCAAAAACCTCCTATCAGCTAAAGTACTAACAGACTCGAATAAAAAAGTTACATAAAGCTACATCCTCTAAAAAGAAACAACCATTGGGGCAAGTATCATCTGTTACAGTGAGCATAAAATAGAAAGCTTAGCTGGACTGAAAAAATAGAGCAAAGTGTAATGGTGCAGCAAGCATCATGCCAGTGCCCTGTGGCAGGTCATCTATGTAGATCTGTTTACATTGCTGTAGATTTGTTTGGCATGCCAGTTATGGAGTTTTACAGAATTGAATATATGTTCAATGCTTTTATCCTTGCTAGTTGCACTGATGAAGCTAGAACTTATGGAGTCTAATAGGACACTAACATAAAACCTAGAATAATTCTTTAATAGACAAGATTATACCAGCTGTAGCAACCTAGGCTCTTTTACCAAATCATATGGAGTTTAGTTCTCAATGTAGTAACATTTTGCAAACATTTTAAAAGAAAAAAATATGACAATAAAACTTGTACATCGTTTATCAATAACCTAAGACATAGGATTTTTATATGCATTTTGTAGTTTGACAGATCCGAGGCATATGGTAAAGTGTGATTGTTACCTAGATTGTGTGAAATGGAAAAGCACATGTTTCTGGACCAGTAAGTGGGTTGGCACAACAAGTATTTATTACAGAATATGGCCATGGGATGACATGAGTGGATTATTTTGCTAAGCAAAACATTATTAGAGTACGAGTGACCTTGAACAGAGTTAACCATAGCTAGCCTAAGTCCATCTTGTAGAATGGACATCTATCCTAAGTGAGGAATAGTACCACAAAAACCTATTTTGATGAGATTTCTACTATGATGCTTTTGCACATTTACATTGTAGGTTGCTATAGTCTACTTTACACTAGCAAAGAATGCTTCCATTGAAAGAATTTCACATGAAACAAAACTGGGCATAGGTTGTAGTATGTACATTATAGCGTATTGCATATATGCAATGTAGGATGAGAGATAGTACTACCAAATCCTACTTTGAAAAGGTTACCGATTTGATACTTTGCAAATCTGCAAGTAGGTTGCTACCTTATACTAGCAAGGGATGGTTTTGTTACTAATCAGGGCTCGTTCGTCATTTTCTGAAACAAAATCATTTATATAAACATTCTTTCATTCAGGGAGAGGTATAGGAAAATAATGCAATCTCATAACATAGCCAATAATAAACTACTTTGCAAATTTAATGCTCACATACCTTTTAATGCTCAAAAACCTCCTGAAATGTACAACCAAATCAATTTGCAAACCTCCAGATACACGCTACAAATGGGTGGTAACATGATTCTTTGAAACAAACAGTAAAAATGAGCCTCGTATGGGTGAAAATGAAGAATTTTACCAATGTGATTCAGCATGGGAAATGCCAGGGGTTTTATATCCACTCTAGAAGCCTAATCACGGGCGAATTGGACTCCAAAACAACCATTCCTTGAAATCGAGGGCGAACATTTGCTCCAAAAAACCCCATGCCAGAAATCGAGGGCGAACAATAGCTCCAAAAACTGCCATGCCAGAAATCACTGGTTAATGGGTTTACAGGAATCACCATCCCTAAATATCGGGGGTGACTGGTGCATCCCAGGAAAAATCAACTGGCGCAAATAATTTTTCCCCTATTTCTCCCAGAAAAATCGGGGGCGACTGGTTTCTCTTCTAAATTGCTTCTAAATACGTTTTTGGCTATATAGGTTTTGAATATTTAAAAAAAAAAAATTAGTGGTCTATTAAAATTAATTCTCAAAAACCTCTTTTAATAAAAATTCACCCCAAAAAAATTGGAAACCTTCTAAATTCGCCCCTAAAATCATCCCTATATTATTTTTCTCTTCTAAATTGCAACTCACTCACTTTGTAATTATTTTTCATAAATTGCACAACTTAGAATCTATCTTTTCCATTTTGATTTCATTTTGTAAATAGTATTAAGAAAAAGGGTCTGATTCATTTCAATCTTTCAACCACGATTAAATGAAGTTTATCTTAATCTTAGGGAAGGAAGAACAAATTTTATGTTAACAATTCTAAGATTTCTTAAGAATTTCAGAAACTTGATGTCAAGGATGAACTCATATTTATTTTGATGTGCATCTTATATTCACATCTCCTATTTTTATTTATATTTGACCTTTTTTCTAAATTTAATCATTTGTATCGTCATATTACGGTCAAATTTAATATTATGAAATTTCTTGTCTTCCTTTATGCATGTCTTTGCTCTTTTTAAATTAATTGTATAGTTCGTCTCATAGATTATGACCGTATCATGATTTTCTGATTTCGATTTCATTTACCTTCTTCGATGGTTAGCTTAAGTTTTGATCTTTTTGCTTATCATTTAAGGTTCATCAATACTTAATTATTCTTTTCTT
The DNA here is from genome assembly GCA_027924585.1 of Larix kaempferi. Taxonomy (NCBI): domain Eukaryota; kingdom Viridiplantae; phylum Streptophyta; class Pinopsida; order Pinales; family Pinaceae; genus Larix; species Larix kaempferi. The sequence continues at coordinate 2,733,590 of BSBM01000432.1, forward strand.
TTGAATTATGATACATACCTTTCTTGTGTGAAATTTTGATTTGATTAGGTCCTATCCTGTATATAAGTTTTTGACTTTTATTTTTTCATTTTTAATTTTGAGTTTGTTTGGTTGATTGGTTTCAGTAGTGAATTTGATATTTTGAGCTTTCAGATTTTCCTTTTTGTTTTTTTTAGTTTTCTTTAAGTTGGAAGGGGGATATTGTAAATAATTAACGTTGTGTAAGCATGCTACTAATAATCCTGATATCTTTTTTGGAAGGCATTTTAATTGGTTTCTTGTTCTATCAAACCTTCTTACTATGTACCAAACTACTCCTAGCTTTGGAAAATATTTCACAAACTTCATTAAGCAGTCAGTTAAATCCCAAGTACCATTATCAATCTGTTATCTTTTAAATGGTATCAAAGGTCAGTAAGTTCACCTATCAAGGATTTTTCTTCAGGAATCTACATGAGCCAGTAACATTAACCATCATTAGAATGTCTATACCATTTAAGGAGTCTTATCTTGATTTTTATACCCATCCATTAACTTTGGTGTAAATAAAACCAATCATTTAAAGGATTTGGTTAAAGAATAGGAGGTTTCTTAATAGAGTCGGCCTATCATGATCATCATCCCTATCAGAATGACATCACCATATCTAGTCATCAAGGTAGGGTGATGGCTCTTGGTTGAAAGACTAGGAGACAAGAGGTCTCATCACGAGCCAGCTTGTTCATCTCCAATAGTTCTCGTGAGTGATGCTGCCAACATTTGGTCACCAAGCTAGGGCAATAGTCTCTAGCCAAGGTTCTTATAAATATCACCATCGCATTGTAAATAATTATGAAATAAATGAAGAAGCTAATTAAGGAACAAGAGGTCTCATAAATGAGCCGACCTACTCATGATCATGGGTATCATTAGACTGACATTTCCCACATTCGGTCACCAAGCCGGGGCAATGGCTCTCGGTTGTGAAATCAAGAGACAGGGGGTCTCATCACGAGCCAACCCGCTCACTTCTGATGGTACTTGTGAATGAAATTTCCATCATTTAGTTACCAAGCTAAGGCAGTGGTCCTTGATTAATCTCTTTTGTAAATACTTTTTAACACAAAAATAAAACAAAAAAAAAGAGAAAAAATGAGAAATGATATAAATGTAAATACATGTTTGTATTTTAATGGATGGGATAAATTATCTTGATTTGTCTTCTTGAGAGTATGGTAGTCATATCCTTATGTTGGTGTTTACTTGACTATATTTAGCTTTTGAAGATTCTTTCTTGATGGAGTTTCCTCATTGTACATATATCAATAACCATTGATCTTTGTAAATTTTCAGATATAATGCTTGGGGTAATTTTTCTGGTTGTAACAACATTTTTAAGTGCGATCTTTACCATAGAAGCTAGTAAGTTAAGGAGGTCATGTGGTGTGATATTTGATACTTCAAAAGACCTCTTTCTGCGTCCTATCTTTATCATTTTTAGGTATATGCATTCTAGATTTACGCATTCCACATATCCGCAATTCTGCGTCCCGCAGTCCCACACTTCCGCAGTACCGATTGCGGACTATGGATTGTGGGTTTCATTTTGGACTTTCTAATTTTGACTCCCGCACTCCCGCATTCCTGCAGACCCACATCCCGCATTGCATGTTGCGAGAGGATGAACTTTGGGCCATTTTTAAATCCTTTTACGATTGCGGGAGAATGATTTTTGGGCCATTTTTTAGGGTTTTTCCGACTATAGAAGGATGATTTTTTGGTCATTTTTAGGGATTTTTTCAACCTTCAGCCTCTATGATTTCACATTGAAACTAGATCATGGAAATTTAAATCTTGTTTTACAAACCATATTGACAAATAAACTGCTGAAATTTGTATTATGTTCATTATGATTTTGCTTAATAATGCGTTTTGCTTATACATTGGTTTTAATGTTTCCCCAGGACGCGTGGGAGCAGAAAGGATGTGAGCAGAAGGAAAAACAAGAATAAAAGACAATATTGGTAATCCAAAGGACGCAGAGGAATCCGAAGTGAGCAATCATATGTGAAGGAAGCTTAAAGACCACACATAGAGAAATCAATTGGCACAAAAGACAAATCGCACCATACAAAGGACGCAGGGGGAGTTGAGAGGATCATTCATAACATAGAGGGAGCTGAAACACTATGCACAGAGGAAACAATTGGCACAAGAGACAAATCGGGAAACCAAAGGACATAGATGGAGCCGGAATGATCAATCATTCAAAAAAATTCAATTGTAATATAAATATGGGGAAAGGGTAATGGAAAAGGGGATTTTTTCTAGTGAATTAGAGACTAGATACATTGTGTACGAGAACTATTTTTCTGCTAATGAGGAAAGACTTGTCCGCTGGGAAAATCTTGCACTGTTGTTTTCCTGGGACGTGTGACTGATAGATTAGAACTATTTATTTTCTGTTTATGTTCATGCTGTGAGATCTTTCTAACTATATTGAACTAATTCAATGGTGGTGAATGATTTCTTTATATATGCAAATATCTATGTGTTAACAAAGTAATAATTTTTTTTAATTATAATCAAAGCTATCTTTGGTAATTTTCTACTGGGAATGTGCATATTTTATATTAATAGCTATCTGTTGTATTTGTATAAACATTTTCAGATTATTACTTTTATTTAAATTCGCTCCTTGCAAGGATAGGTTAGTTAGTTTTAGAATAGAGTTATCTAATTTACAAAGGTAGAAGCGATAAGACAGGAGGTAAGAACCTACACATCACTTGTGTAGTTTCTGCCTATCAATTATAGGTTAAATGCATTAGTTATATTAGAATCACTTGCATATTCATACCCTCAAACATAAAATATAAACGGTGGTTCGTGCCGCAAATAGTACATAATTAAAAAAACACATCTACGATATCTGTACCATTAACCAGACAGATTCCCCATACCAAACAATGAGTGATCTAGTTGGGATTATTCATTGGGGAGAATCCCCACCGTCGATGCTAGGATTTTCCGGGCATCAACAGTTTTGGCGCTAGAAGGAGGAATTCCAGTGCATGGTTGGCATAGGAAATCCGTTTTCAAGAACAAATTTCTCTGGGTCTACATTGGAAACAAACAAACCAAAAGAATTAATTTCTGAAATTGATTATCAAGAAAAGTTGGATTCTGAAACTGATCATACCAAATGTTTATATTCCATTCCACACATAGAAGTAGAAAATTTCAGGAGACATACTAGATCACATGTGAGGAAACTTGGTGGATTATCAGTGGTGCCTTTACTACCTAGAAGGCAAGCTCCTAGAAGACAAGTTGTGCAAACTAGGGATTATGTGCTTGTGGAATATTTGGAAGAATTAGTTGATTTATCATTACAAGATCCCATTAATCAATTGAGGCCTAATTCTCTAGAAACAAACACTAATCCATGCACACAGACTCATACACCACCTCATACACCACCCCATACACCACCCCATACACCCCCATATTCTCCTAGGCGTATTGCTAACATGGCTCACAATGTCAATCAACCACCTGGATGGAGAGCCATAGGTCCACTCTACCTAGCTTCTCCTTTGCATGATTTTCCTAAACACCCAAAGCGAGTGCTACCTAAGTTTGACCCTATAAAAGGGATCTTTGTTGAAGATCACCTAAAGATATTTTACTTATCATTGAACCCATTAAATGTGGAACATGGGGATGTAGTGTGCAGATTGTTCCCTTACACTTTTGAACCAAGAGCATCATCCTGGTATTTTAGCTTACAAGCTAATTCTATAGCATATTGGGATAGTTTTGAAAATGGTATTTCTGAATAAGTTTGGTACCCAAAAGACTCTGTCTTCACTTATGAAAGAATTATTGTCTATGCGGATGGAAAAGAAGGAGAAAGTTCAAGAGTTTAATCAAAGGTTTACTACGATTTTGAATAGTTTTAGCGTTGCAACTAAACCTGTTGAAGAATTATTGGTAGAATATTATACTACAATGCTTCTCCCATCCATAGCCATGTTTGTCAAAAGATCTGTTAAAATTACTTTAGCAGAAAGCTATGAAGAGGCAAAGAAAGTAGAAGCAGATATAGACAATATCATCAAACATTCTTTGGATTTGGAAGTAAAACCTACAGTAAACAAGAAGACTTTAATATTGACCAGACCTAAAGAAGAATGTGCAAATTAATTAGAAAAAGTGGTCAAGATGGTTCAAAAGTTGTCCAATAAAATAGTAGATTTGGAAAAAGAAAAGGGTGCTATTTCTTTAGGAAGAAAACTATTTAAGCCTTTCTATAAGAAAAGGGAAGAAATCACACAATCAAAACCAACATTAAATAATTCCACTGTTTTCAATTTGAATGAAGTTGGCATGGACCATTTTTGCACATTTCATCAAGAGCATCATTCCGATAAAATTTTCCCACAATGGATTAATTCAATGAACCTGGTAATGAATCAATTATTAGATACACAACTAATAGACCAGGAAGATCAAGAAGAATACCAATCAAATGAACTAGAACATCAAAATGAAGAAACTACCTTAGTATAATGGGATTGGGCACCAACTTTGGGTTTAGATGAAGAAGAAAGGTAGAAGAAATACAAATATCATCTGTGGATTATGCCACCAGAAGTAAGGGACCAATAGAAGAACAAAGTATGGTACTTCCCACGATGAATACATTCAAAGAAACATAAAGAAGAATAACAGTTTAAATCAATCACAACCAAAATAAAATTATGGGATCATTAAGGAAACAAACCAATTAAGCAATAAAAAAGTAAACCATGTAATCAATAAATATGATAGTGGTAAAAGGGTTGGAGAAAATCATAATATGGGGTATGACATTGTAGAAGATATCAAGAAAAGTAAAGCAAATATATCTCTGTTTGAATTGTGTAACCTGCCACAATAGAGGAGAAAATTGTTAGAAGCTTTTGATGTAAAATCAAGCAGTACAGTAAATAAACAATTAGAAGGGATTGAGTTTGATACCGAAATTAACGAAGCAAGTATTGGTAGAAAATTGAAATCTCAAACTCTTCCTTTCCTTTTGACTTTTGAAATATTCAATTATAATGTGTATAATTTCTTGCTAGACTCCGGGGCTTCATCTAACGTCATGCCACTATCCATTTTCAAAAATATTAATGGACAACCCACTTCATCCCCTTCTCAGATTATTCAACTAGACAGATTTGATGTTAAAGTTATTGGGGAAATGAAAAATGTCTTGATCATATTGGCTTCCGACCCAAGAGTGTGTAAATTTATTGATTTTATGGTAGTGAATATACCAGAGGCTTATGGGTTAATACTGAGTAGAGACTGGTCAAATAAATTAAATGGTTATTTTGCAATTGATTGGTCTCATTTGTGGCTTCCTTATTAGAATAAGCATAACCAAATTAAGGTATTAAGGGAACCTCATATGAAACATAATGTGACTCAATTAGAAGAAAAAAATGATCCAGTGAATTTTTCATCTTTAGTTTTGGGGAATTATTTTTTAGAAATTGAGCCAGGGAACTATTAGGAAAAAAATGATGACCATGATTCAGACAACCAGTCTGATCTCCTTCAATTTTCACGTGATGATGATATTGACTATAACATAGTAGAATTAGTTACTGACTTAGATAATCATACTAACATAGTTGAGTTAGATGAGTATCCATTTTCTGTTGTAGGTGCACATGAAGAAATTTCTACTCCATCAGAAAGTGAGTTGAATGGAAAATTTTGTGAGGAATATTTGGGACATGTGGATAAATTAGATTATTTGAATTGATTGGATGATGATTTGGAAGTACCATGTCCTCACATCCCATGTGAAATAATAGAAGAAAATGTTGAAGATGAATCTCCATCTAGAGGGATGGATGTCCTATATTGTCAAATAACACCTCTGTCTGAAATAGTAAAAGAAGATAAATCCGTGCTTGCGGAGAAAATGGATGATCCAATTGTTGCAAATATTATTGATGATAATGAACATTTTGTTGCTGAAACACGACATAATCATGTTGATTTGATTAATAATTGTTAACTTATGATTCTCTGGAGCATGTGAGTGTTGAAGGAATTTTGTTTAATCATGAGGAAACAATGATGGATTCACATTCTGAAAATTTTTACTCTATGTATCCAGACTTGTTTGTTGATATTGTAAAAGAGGATGAATCAATATTTGATCAAAGAATGGGTTATCCAATTGTGAAAAATATGATTATTGATGATTGTTCTATTGCTGAAACACATCTTGAACAAAATCATAATGCTTTGACTGATGATTTGCTATTGTTGCAGCAAGTGATTGATGATTTCTTTGACTATGCAAAATTTAAAAGAAAGTTTTTCAACATAGACATATCTACAAACGTTACAAATCAAACAAAATCCAAAAAATGCATGAATTGAATAACCTTGAGTCCGAATTTTGCATGTCAAGGAATATTGACAAGGGTGAATATGTAGAGATTTCTAATGATCATTTTGAAGTTTGTAATGAAGTATAATTTTTTTTCAATGAAAATCAAGCTAATAGTGATCGTATTGATGATGTGGAACGACAGGAGGTTATCTACAATACTCCATTGGATCCTAATGAAGATGACATTTTTGATATTAAAGAATCCCATGATAAGGAAGAATGCTTTGACGATAATGTTAAGGCAGTTAATCGACCAGTGATGGTTATGTCGGACTCTCACACCATTAATCCACACTCTGAATCCAATAACAAGCCAATATATATGAAAATTGACTTTGGGTTTTCATCACATGGTCCTGTGGATATACATTATTCATATTCAAAATTTTCACATGAATCACATAACTTTCGTGATTATGTTGATATATGGCTAGGATTGCCATTTTATGAAAAGTTCCCACAATGCAACAAGTACCTGATTTTTTTTTTTGTTGTGAATGGATTTAGGACTGGTGTTACTTTTCTAACCTTGAATTGCAAAATGCATCAGTCCTACAGACCTATGTATAGAATTCATTTCCCTATGGGGCTAAAATTTTTATGGCTGCATTGGCTCTATGATTTCACCTAACTCTGTTGAACTAGTGATGTTAGGTTAGGAGTAGCATAGCTTTTCTTTCTCTAATATTCCAGAATAAGAGTTTAAATCATTTAGTTTCTTTTCTTTTGAATACGTTATCTTCTAGGTAGTTGTTTGAGTTTGTTTTATAACTTAGATTTCCTTCTTCATTATGATTTTTTCCCTTTGGATATTTGGAAATGAAGATGAAACCCTTATTTGATGCAAAGGTTGGAATGAACTAAGATATACACAAGAGATGTCTTCACTAACTGCATCTAATTGTTTTCATGAGGATGAGTGTTAACACAGTTGTGTTGTATGAAGGATGCCACATTCAAAATCTGTCCAAACTGAAGAAAATCTAGGTCTGCAGAATTATGGAAATACATCATTTGATTTTGAATGCAAGATAAAAGTGAACAACATAAATAAAAAAGGAAGGAAGATCATTGAAGATACAATTAGGGTTGATACCATTAAATGTTTTAGTTAACAATGAAAGAATAAAACACTTGCACTATCGCACCGATTGAAGAATAAACACTTTCATGAAGATTCTTGAAGAATTGACAACACAAGGATTTTTTGATTCGAGTTTCTGGAAAATTGTTTTGAGATATGATACCCCATAGACCACTAGTCGAAATGTTTGATCATACAGAACTCATAAAGCAAATGTGATATCCGGTTGATATCTTTTACTGCCCCAAAAATGTGAATGCCATCTCCAATTTTTTTACTATTAAAATGCATTTTGAGATTGAACTGATAATTACGATTTGGAATGTTTCATTAGATGACATGGTAATTTTGCATCAAAATAAATTAGCAATGCTCATTAGTAAAAGGTAAGAAAAACATGGATTTGATTACATTTTTATTTCCTCCCATGATTTCATTATTCTTATTCAATTATATTGTTTTGACAGGTATTTTCTAGAAGGGGGTGCACGAATTGATTGAAAGTGAAGAAATACCTCACTCAGATTCATAGGGAGTACTTTGTCACTTAGAAAATGAGCCCTGACAATGTCTTCTCAATTCCATTACTTTATGAGTGACTTTGAAACTACGTGATTGTTGTTTTGGCGAATTAAATCAATCTGATCGTGCAATGGATCTTGTGGCCTTATAATGAAATTTTAGACATACTTGACCTCATGTGATGAATCTTAAAAGATGATCTGAAATATGTGTTGTCAATACTCCTTCTAATTCCCTGACAATACCTTGGTTTGTTCTATCCTTCATTCAACTTAACAGTCAGCCCAATCATGACCCCACTAAGTGAGCTTAGTTTCCTTTTTGCTGACCTAACCCTCAGACTAGAGTTATTAGAATTTGGTTTGGGAAGTAAGTGATGGAACACTTAATCAAATTTATGATGGATATCTTGAAGCAATTCAAGGGTTTAGGTGGCGAGTGAATTTGGGAACAATTTTGAAATTATGAAATAATTGTGGGCAATGAAATGTTGGACCGAGTGATGCTGTAATCTGGCTTGGCATTTTTTTTGTTCATTTTCCCTGAAGCTGTTTTTTTACCTATCTTCAAATTTCCACATTGTTAAGGTTGGCCTTGATGATATTATATTTGGTCTTGCTTACATCCCTTCACTGATGTCTCTTTTTTTGAAAGTAAAACTAAAAAAGAATCGGTTGTGCCAGGATTTTATTTGAAGTTCTGGTTTGTTTTTTATTCTTCTGATTTACAACCAGATACTTATGTTGGTTTTTAATTCTCTTCCTTTCTATGTGGTCAACCATGATGGATTGTTTTGATTGTATATCCCTTGATTCATGCTTTTGTTTCGCTAATCCTTTTTGTTGATTTTAGTCTTTTGGTTTGAACTCATTTGTTTCACCTTAGGATAGTTAGATTCATCCTTATCCCATGTTCTGATTTTGCTTAATAAACCCCATCTCAACTTTCAAAGTGATATGTAGTAATGTAGAAATATGAACAATCTCATGTGAAATGCCAATAATCATCAAAATGATTAGAACTGACTTCATAACAAAATGATTTTTTTTGTAAAAAAAATGTCATTAGTGATTTTAATTGCTGCTTTGTTTTTAAATGGGAAACCTGCTTCATGTTTTATTATGTATCAATATAAACCCTGTGAAATAATCAGGATCTATGAATTCTAAATTACTATCTTGGGGCTCCACTCACTTACACATAAATAACCATCTTAGGCATCCTACTATTATATAATTGACCCATGGAAAGGAAGCAAGTCTTGCAGATGTATGGCAATTAAAATGACCCCATGCTACAAAAATTACAACCAAAAGGATTATAATGAAGAGTAAAAATTTCTGAAAAATTTCATCTCCATCAAAGAAATGGTTTTGAAAATAAATACATCCAATCAAGAAGATTGCCCAGATGATAATTCCAAAAGGTTCTTCTCCATCCGTGAGTATGAAAAAAAAATAAAACTCATCACTCACACAAAAGGACATTATGGATGGAAGAACCCACATCAAATGTTGAAGACTGAAGAAAGTTATTTGTGAAAGACTCAGACGATAAAACTCGTCAAAAGAAAGCATATAAAGAAATGTTGATAGCATGGGAATGAAGAACCAATGAATATATCTGTCTGTGGAGTCATATTTAGAGGTAACCAAAATATGGGACTAATAATGAACTCCATGTTACGGCCTCAGGAGAGTGGTTAGGAAATCTGGTCCAGGTTGCCATATTTCCCAAATGAGTGACCAATATGATTCAAGAAAGCTCCTCTCCCTGCATAAAAATTTAGCCTTTTAAAATCCTGGTAAAATGATAAAGACACAGTTTTACAATAAGATTTAATAACAGACAACTAATTGTGATCAGATTTAGGGCCCCTCCTTTGATATTACTCAGAGTTTGTTTCATATTACCCCTGACACTTAGTTTTTTTGAAAAAATAACAAAAAGGGGCATCTCCGCAAGTCCGCAATCCTGAACTTCCGCACTTCCACGATGCCGCAATCCCGCACTTCCGCAATGCTGCAATCCCACTTTTTCACAGTTCCGATTGTGGATTGCGGATTGCGGATTGATTTTTTCCGGTTTGTTGAAAGGTCTCTCGCATTTCCGCAATCCGTATGCTCGCAATTCCACATGCTCGCAATCCCGCATCCCACTTTTATGCAATGCCGAAATTCCGCAATCCCGACTTCCCTCCTTCCCGCATTTCTGATTGCGGATTGTGGATTGAATTTATGACTTTGGAATTGCATTCCACATTTTTGCATTTCGCATATCGGCAATTCCGTGTCTCGCAGTCCCGCACTTCTGCAGTCCTGATTGTGGACTGCAGATTTGGGGTTTCATTTTGGACTTTATAATTTTGTGTCCCGCACTCTTGCATTCCCGTAGCCCCGCATCCCTAATTGCAGGTTGCGGAAGGATCAATTTTGGGCCATTTTTAAGCCTTTCCTGATTGTGGGAGAATTATTGTTGGTCCATTTTTTAGGGTTTTTCTGACTACAGAATGATGAAGATTTGGTCATTTTTAGGGATTTTTCCGCCCTTCCGCCTCTGCGATTTGCACACTGAAACTAGATCATGGAAGTTTAAATCTTGTTTTACAAACCATATTTACAAATAAAGCTGCTGAAATTTGTATTATGTTCATTATGATTTTGCTTAATAACGAGTTTTGATTATACATTGTTTTTTTTGTTTCCTTAGGACATGTGGAAGCTGAAAGGCTGTGAGCAGAAGGAACAACAGGCATAAAAGAAAATATTGGTAATCCAAGGATGCAGAGGAAGCCAAAGTGAGCAATCATATGCGAAGGAAGCTGAAAGACCACGCACAGAGGAAGCGGTTGGCACAAAATTCAAATCACGCCATCCAAAGGACACAGAGGGAGTTGAGAGGATCATTCATAACGCAGATGGAGATGAAATGATATGAACAGAGTAAATAGTTGGCACACGAGACAAATCGGGAAAACCAAAGGATGTAGAGGGAACCGAAATGATCAATCATTCAAACAAATTATCTTGTAATATAAATATGGGGAAAGGGTAATGGAAAAGGGGAATTTTGCTAGTGAATTAGAGACTGGATACATTGTGTATGAGAACTATTTTTCTACTAATGAGGAAATACTTGTTCACTGGGAAAATATCTCACAGATGTTTTCCTTAGACGTGTGACTGATAGATGAGAGCTATTTCTTTTTTGTTTATGTTCATGCTATGAGATCTTTCTAACTGTATTGAACTACTTCAATGGTGGTGAATGATTTCCTTATCTATGCAAATATCTATGTGTTAACAGATTAATAGATTGTTTTAATTATAATCAAGGTTATCTTTGGTAATTTTTTGCTGGGAATGTGCATATTTTATCTTAACAACTATATGTTGGATTTGTATGAGCATTTTCAGATTATTACTCTTATTTAAAAATCTCTCCTTGCAAGGATAGGTTAGTTAGTATTAGAATAGAGTTAGCTAATCGACAAGGTAGAAGCGGTAAGACATGAGGTAAGAACCTACGCATCACTTGTGTGGTTTCTTTCTGTCAATTATAGGTTAAATGCATTAGTTATATTAGAATCACTTGCATATTCATACCCTCAAACATAAAATATAAACAATGGGTTGGGACACAATCGGTACATAATTAAACAAACCCATATATGGTATCCAGACCGTTAACTGGACGGATTCCCCATACCAAATAGTGAGTGATGTAATTGGGATTATCCATTGGGGAGAATCCCTATTGTCGATGCTAGGATTTTTCGAGCATCAACAAGACCTAAATCAACAAACCATCAATTCTATTGGACTTGTGACATCATATTACACATAGGGAAAGTTCTCTCCCGTGATATCATATTATACCTAATCACCCCCTCTCCTATGTGTCATGGAACATGCATTTTTTTATTCGATGATTTCCGAAACTAGGTTTTTTTTTAAATAACACACAGTTCAGTTTTTGCATCACGGGGTAAATTTTTGAAAACTTTTGTAATACCCCAATTTTGGACTTTAACCCCTTTTATAGTTTACTAAGTATTATTTTATTTTACTTAGGTGACATTAGAAATTTGAAAAGCTAATTTCTAATGACCATGTGGACCAACACATTAATGAGATGGGAGTCACAGTCCCCTATGGGTTGGAGGGTAAATTCCAATTAAAATAATAATGAGAAATTATTATTGGAGAAAATGGTAAACCCTAAAGAAAAGTTTAGGGAGAATAATGAAATAAAAGAAAAACAAAATGAGAGAATTCACATCTAAGAGAATAAAAAGTGAAAAGAGGAACTCATTTAGGGGATTCATCATTATCATGTTCATTATCACACAAGAGAGAATGGGAAGCTAGGAATAATGATAACTAGAGAAAATGAAGAGAATGATATGGGGGCATTTTTGGAGCACAAAACTGAACCAAAATAAGAGAAATCATGGAAGTTGGGTGTAGATTGGACACTTGGTTGTGTTCTGGTAGGAGAACTACCCCAAGCTTGCAGGAGCACTACAATTACTCTGAATAGGATGTGACTGATTATTCTCTTAATGGCTGAGACTTAAAATCCCCTGGAGCATCCTGGAGCTCAGGAGCACTGAGTTGGATGTTGGGTTGTATGTTGCCACAAAAATTTCCTAAATAACTTGGGGAACAAGTTAAGGGAAAATAAAATATAAACTCTGAACCAAGGGGGCTATGAAATCAACTCGGGGGTGACCTGGAAGCAAGGAGAACTTGCTGGTCAAAGGCTGGGAGGTTTTTGGCTAGGTTCCACTGGTCATCAGAATACAAATAAGTTATATGTTGTATTTATATTACTTTTATGGAACAGTTGCTAGGGTTTTATTATGTATAACTCTGATTTACTGTTGTTTTACCATATCTGAACATGGATATCTTATTAACCTGAACTTTGTTATGGATCATAAATCAAGACTTTTAGGTCTCTGTAATATTGTGCAGAATTGTAATCTACTGGAGGCACTTTCAGTTTTCATAGTTTATGTTTGATATAAGAATGAAATGTATTCTTTGTGTAGTAAGTAGACTGAGTTATTTTATGAATAATGATTTACAAGCCTGAGATAGGCATTATGGAATAATCATTGTTTATGTTAAACCCTATGGATGTGTTGAATATGTTTAAATATAATACAATTCTTTTTACTCAACAGATCCCATTAATGATAGAATATATGTTTCACCTGTTTATGGTAGAAATGAGGCAAACATGTAAACATTGAGGTTTACATGCCAAGCCATTGTATTAATTATACCTTTTATTCTATTTTTTTTATAGATAAACAAAAGGGATTACTGTAAACTGAACTGTTCCAATCTTTTACAGTTAAACGAAAATACTGTGTTTATAATGATTTACATCTACAGTTATGGGATTCCATTATTCTATAGAGCCACTCTATTTTTTTATCTACTTTGTTTATACATATGAATAGTATGCAATATTCAACATGGAACTCATATTTGTTTATATCGAAACTGTATATAACTACATAGTAGTTAAACTTCGTTATGGAACTCGATTTTGGGTATCCATTAAATTTGTAAACAATAACTAATAATTTCAGGATTAAGCATTGTGCAAATGTGTTTCATATTTATGTGCAATTCCATTACTCCTAGAAGGGGTCGAGTTGTGACCCTTAACTTTAAACCAAATCATGGGACAAAAGTGGAACCAATTTAAAGCAGTGTGTGCCAGATATAAACGTTGTATGCATCCACTTTTAGACAAGGGTTTATTACTCTGGTTTCTATGATTATTACACATGGTGCATAATATCCATGATATTCACACAGTAAGTATTTTAAACAAATAGTGCTATGTTATAAATTTGAATGCAACTCTATTTATTGCAGCTAGCATTTAAGTATGGATATATGTATGCTCGGGGAGCATTTATGGAAACAAGTTTTCAAAAGAACCACAAACATTACGATATTACTGGGTAGTTCGTTTCCATCTTTTTGGGTGGTTGCGCCTTAAGCTTAGGCATGGAAGCCGAGCGCTTTGGTCGAAGCTTTGACCTTTAGTGTTTAGTGAAACTAAACACTACACGTTTGGACAAACCAATATTTAAATACGATTTCATTCATAGTTTAAATGCTGTATAAATTACTGCTACAAGCTAGGGATGGTTACCTATTGGTTTGCACCTACGCAATACATCTTTATAATCATTTATGAAATTGATAAATGAATGTGAATCTATGTTTATAATCACTCTGTTCTTTTACTTAAAAGAGGAAACAGAGACAGAAAGAAACCATGTAATAAACAATGCTGCATTATAAAATCGAGCTAGGGTTGAAACACTTTCACATTTATGCATTCATTATTTACAAAACAAAAATAACAAAGTTCAGAGTTGTCGCTCTCTGTTTCAACAAAACAATCCCTTCATGGGAGAAGCTTAAAATTAAACAATGTTTTAAGAACTGGCGACACCCATTGTGGTCGAACCACTCATGTTCACATTTAATAAAATATTGCTCACTATACACGTTCAACCTTTTAAGATTTACATTCACCTATAGGCCGTGGTGAGCCTTCAAACATTTAAACACAGTCGCACACAACAGAGAGTAAGGCCCAGGGCCTTTGCTGTTGCGTGGTGCAGACAGGGAGAACCAAAAGTCTTAAGTAACCCATCTCTAACCGTTGGGGTAGTTTCACCCGAGGGATAAGGAGATGATGGGTTACCTGGCCACCTTCGTAGACTTTTCTTCATTGTTAATTCATGTAGACAGTTGTGGTATCATCCAACACGCCCTCAGTGTCCCCTTGCACCTACATTTCGAAGTTTAAACGAGGAATTAGTGGTGGACAGTAAGAAGTGAAAGGTAAAAAGTTCATGGTGAAAACAGAAGGTTGTTACAACAGCTTACCATTAGGTTTGAGATGACGCGAGGACCAAGTCATGGATGCACCTCACCTGCACAAGAGCCACAGTAAGTTAGTTCGATAGCATCATTCTTCTAACTAAAAAACAAAGTAAAAACCTAGTAACATTGCGTAAAACAATTCTTCTTACTGGTGCTATGTGGCTACACAAGAAACGGTGTTGCATGCTACCTCATGCAGTGTTCTGAATAAGTCGAGAGCACCTTCTCCCTGGTTCAGGCATGAGCCCTCTGCTCAGAGTAGAGGTGCTCTAAGGAGACAGTTGCAATATCAATGAGAAGCCCGTAGCCAAACTAAGGGTTTTGTTTTACATGATGGTACCGGCTCGAGGAGGAGGTTACCTCTGAGACCGGTTACACCTTTCACATAAATGATTTGTACATCGTAGAATTGGGTGCCAACAACCAAACCAAAATCAACGACGTTTGTGTGATCACAACTCCCAATTGGATGACCCAGATCGTGATCAACAGTCATGGATCACCTTCGCATTTATTTCACTAGTAGGAAGCGTTAAATGCAGTGGTTTTCGGAGTTGACAACCTCATGTGATAGCCAACATGGGCTAGTTGGAGCACGGGCAGGAGTTGTTCAATTGCTGAGTAGTGCACACCATATTCGTCAAGTTTGGAGCCACCTGCCAGGAGGGCACCCACGGGTTTAAAACTTTGGTTCATGCATTTGAAGTCTGCGTGTAAAAGTCATAAGGTCAAGCACAGTCACCACATAAATATGGTATGCGCATATTAACGTTGGTGCATAATCACAAGAACATGTATTATATAATATATGTATTATGGCCTATGATTATCATAACGTTCACCAAAGGTTTGAGCTAGTCGATTTTAGTAGTGGTAATGTGGTATGGTTTCGCATAAGACCAATGTCCAACCATTGTGTTGACCTGGAAATGCACATAACCCATAGTTACACTATATTACAATGTATATATATAATACATTACACCATTTTTTAATAGTATTGTTATGTGCTTGATTATCATATGGAATTAGTATGAACGCATAGATTACACTATAGCCTAGGTCTTTACAAAGGTAAACCTAGAGCTTAGTATAATATTAATACATGGTTTATATGTTAGTAACATAGTTCTAATATATAAACTATGTTAAATTAGTTTTGTATTGTTTGAAACGATAAAAGTTTGTATTTCATAGTAACACCATATTAGTATTTTTAATATAGTTATATTAATGTTGCACATGAATTATTTATATTGTCGCAAATGTTTAGAATATAGCTGTTATGCTTTTTGGTTCATAATTCAAGTTGTCCCTTTATACTAACATGCTTATGTACAGGTGCACCGTCATAGATATAGGAGTTTTCAAGTGTCGACACATGTGTGAAAAACAATAAAGGTAGTAGTGATGTACAGTGCACACACAAGCAGAATAAATACTTAAGTAGGCTATAGGGACACCTAGATTTCATGTTTCCGTAAATGATTTTAGTGGTTAGAATCTTTGATAAAAAAAAATCATGTAGAAGAGACGTGACAAATTTTCCAATAGAGTCTGTGGACATCATGTTCATGTTGGACCTACCCAAACAAACTTGCAGGAGGTTACCACACTTAATTATATTGCTCGAGTATGATTTTATGCCCCCAATAGAAATTCACCAGGTGTTCCTAAATTAAATTATGAAGCGATATGAAACTTACCATAACTTGCTAAATGAGACTCATATTAAAAAATTGTCCGTTCTATTTTCCTCATGATATCAAATTATACCTAGGGATACCCATATCCTTTGTGTCCATGGAAAAAATGTTGTTTATTTCAATGGTTTTCAAAACTAGGTTCTTGTGAAATAATATGTAATGCAATTTTTGCATCACATGGTAAATTTTTGAAAACTATGTCAATGGAGCATGGAGACATCGTGTTCATCTTAGTATTTCCAAAATAAACTTTCAATAGGTTATGAATCTCAAATCTATTGTTCATATTAGATTTTATGCCTTCGATAAAAAATCACCAAGTGTCATTGCATGGCTATAAGAAGCATGTTGAAACTCACCATAAATTGATAATCGAGACTAATAGCGATGATCCATCCATTTATTTGGCCTCATAACATTGGATTACACCTAGGGACACCCCTCTCAAGTCTCTCATGTGTCCATGTACTAGATGTTGTCCATTTCAACAATTTTTGGAACTAGGGTTTTGCTAGGTAACATGCAATGTAATTTTGCATAATAGGTTAAATTTTTGAAAATTATTCCAACAGATCATTTGAACATCATGTTCATGTTGGAATTTCCCAAACATACTTGCAGGATATTACAACACTCAATTATGCTACTTTGATTGGGTTTAATGCCCCCGATAGAAATTTGCGAGGTGTCTTTGAATGGCTTTAGGAATCCAATTGAAGCTTTCCATAAATTGATAATTGAAACTCAGATCAATGAACCATTAGTTTCTTTGGCCTCATGACATTTATTTACACCTAGAAACACCTCTTTATCATTAGTCCATGGACCAGATGTTGTTTTTTTTAACGATATCTAAAACTAGGGTTTCACTAAGTAATATGCAATGCGATTTTTGCATCATAGTGCAATTTTTTTAAAACTACGCCAACAGAGCATGGGGAAATAATGGTTTTATAAACCTTTACTAAACAAACTTGCAAGAGGTTACACCAATCATTGGATTTTATGCCCCTGGTAGAAATTTTCTAAGTGTCCCTAAACGAATTTAGGAAGCGAATTGAATCTTACCATAAATTGATAATCAAGACTTGGATCAGTGAAATGTAAATTTGTTGGTGAAGATCTAATTCAACCAGGGTTCACTCGATTAAACACCAACAAATCCCATGACATCGACCCTTTCAGCATCACTTGCAGAGCAGATGAAGTCTCACCTGAGGTACTATGGGAGCTGCAGGAACCAAGTTTCTATAGTAGTGAAGGGGTGCGATAAGAAACTAACATCCACAATGTCCAATACTTCAACAAAAGACATTCCTTAACAAATTGCTAATTTGCACACACACACACATATATCATTTAACTAGTGCGACTTATATTCATTAACATGCCATTCTTACACATCAATCCACATTTATTCAACAATGTTTAAATAGATAACAACATACACATCACATCATCACAACAGACATACATAATGGACACCATATGTAACGTGGAAACCCAAACAGGAGAAAACCAGGGAAGTGCTTTCTTTATTCACGAATCACAGTCAAAATAAGTACTTCACGTTTTACAATGAATTATAGATTCACTATTTCTTTTACAGGGGATCTGTGCACACATAATGCAGATCATGTGACTCTTCTTCTCATGGAATTCAATGTATTCATCATACAAAATAGGGCTCACAAAATATTGAACAATGAATAGATAATAACTTACCAACATAATGGCTAACTAATTCACTAACAACCTCAAAAGTCCCAACCCATTACACATTTATAGGACACACAAAACCTGCCCCACTCCCACTACTCCACTACTCCACTCATAAATGTAAGTGGAAAAAACTCCTAACTAACTCACTCAACTCCACCCTTGACATAGTCAAAACGCCCAATTTCTTGGATTCTCGGTCGTTGCATCATAATTGACTCTTCTTCATCATGCCACCTCACCTTGGCCTTGTTCAGACCAAAACAGTGCAAAATTTACCTCAAAAATTTACCTGGCCCAACAGGCCCCTGTTGGCCTAGAAAAATGTACACTATCCAACAAAGGGGGTATCAACCCAATACAAAGGCTTTATGGACCCTTAGTAATTTATAACTAGTTGATCCCAATGGATTTATAGCCTCGTTAGCCTTCTAACTAACCTATACTAGAAAAAAATACTAAACTAAGTAAATCTAGAAACAATACCTAATAAGTTTATATACACAATATCTACTTGATTTACAACATGAGTCCTTCCTGTAAGGTCCCGGGAGAAGACTTGATATTTTCTTTGTTTGATCCTATTTTTCTTATGAAAAATAATAAAATTGAATCTTAAACAAAAGATATGAACTTTTGTTTAACCCAAAATAATCTATTAAAAACACTCATGCCAAACTATTTAAATACATCTAAACTAACATAAAGGGAAATTTACTACTTGGCTAAGTAATAATACACTAGTCTAGTTTCACAGATTTGGATTTGAATGCTTAATTCCATGGGAGTCTGAGTTTTACAACGTTGACATTTCTCACATAATATGAGAACTAATATACCCTCATGGATCACCCTTGTGATAATAAACTATCACACAACTTATTTCGAAGCAAGGGTATTGTATATGTAAACCGATCTATGAACAATAAAGGTTTTTTTGTTGGACTCGTTTTCCTGTAGAATATATACATAATATCTATCAATTAATAATAAATAAATGAAACATTTCATCTATTAAAATTGAGAGAAGAATCGTATAAACATACCACTCAGAAATCAGTCTAGGATTGGAAAAAGCGAGTTAACTCTTCTCTAAACTACATAAATTCAATCCAAGAAATATGGGGTTGATGCATATATAAATATAAATAATTTTCAACTCTTTCCAAAA
Organism: Larix kaempferi; assembly: GCA_027924585.1. Taxonomy (NCBI): domain Eukaryota; kingdom Viridiplantae; phylum Streptophyta; class Pinopsida; order Pinales; family Pinaceae; genus Larix; species Larix kaempferi. The sequence goes on from BSBM01000432.1 coordinate 2,753,157, forward strand.
TATAAATTTATAACAAGAATCAAAACAAAATATATAACCAGGAAAAATATAAGTTCTCGCAATTAACTGATTATCAAATCAAGACAAAGCAACAACTAATAATGTCAAAATAAGCCATGTACAATATCACCTGCATCTAAAGAACATTTGTGCAAATATACTCAAAATAGAGGTTTAATAGGTAATAGAAATTTGCATTATGTGTAATGCCCATATTTTGATTCGGCATATTTATTAGTTAGACACACCATACTTTATTTCTTATATATTCTGTTGAACTCAGCTCAACTGAGTAAACTATATTGGACCTCATTATATGATGTTACTCTGCCTTATGATTTCACCATGATTATGATGTTACTAGGTTATGCAGTTATGATGTCATGATTATCATATGATTTCTTTATTTTACGATTACAGTATATGCTTATATGTTTTCATTGATGAAATGTGAAATATATGATTCGGTACGTGGATACCATCTTCTTATATGAATTATTGAAATGTTATATGTCATACGCATCTATGATGAGCTAAAAGGTTACATGAAATAAAATGATAACATGGATCAATTGGCGATCAATGGAAAATGCTTTCTATAAATTGTATTTTGCAAAACACTAACCTACAGGACACAAGGGCTATGGGATAGCCAGTTACTTGATCTGATATATATTGGAAAAGAAAAAAACATGTTCATACAGCAAACCTTAGCAGCCAAAATGAGGATACGATAACAAAAACTGATAATCCCGATGGCAGCAAGTATGAGTTGATAAGGGCGTAGGCCCAGTATGTTGAGAGGGATGGATGTGTTTCCCACCCTATGTTTCCATGAGACCCGAGGTCGTGGGAGGGCCGTGCTGAGACACGCTCCCCATGTTGTTGTGATGACGATGGTCGGATGCCTGCTAGGGGAGGATAGGTCCGCTGTTCAGCCGACGCTATTGCTCTCAAGTTCTATGTGGTCAGATCGGTGAGTCCGACATCCACTGTTGTACTAGCAGAGGAAGGATAGGGAGGATGCTGGACGTAGGTTATGATGGGAGGATGTGTTAGTTAGTACTGTTGGGGGTTTAGTATTCCTTGATTCCGAGTTAGTGGAAGTAGGCACCCTTCCTTGTACATGATTGATTAAACTAATGTAAAGATAAAGAGAATGATGTGAAATCGTAAAGAATTAACTGTTAAATAACTGAGAATGTTGAAGTAATTGTACTACATATTATGTTTTCTTCTACATGGGGGTAAATACTACTATTAGTTAGCAGATATGCATAGGCCGGATGGGGTTTGTCTATAGTACATTTATGATGTGTGCATACGCTGGCCACGCATGCACACCTTGCACATGTACACTAGTATCGATATACAAACACTTAACATATTGAATAAATGCATAAGTTGTCATAGGTAATTAGGTTAATCATGCATTGACCGAATTCAGATAATGAATATAAAGTTATTTAAGATGTGTAAAACAAGTCCATTAATTTATGTATTACTCGTTGGTAACATCGTGATATACAATTAAGACAAGTGTCATCAGTTAACATTGTCGTCTGAGAATTGTTGTAAATAAGGTAATGGTACTGTCTAATTAATTAGTAAGATTTTTTAAACACTTAAGGGTGCTTTGTTTAGAAGAACGACAATACTATGTAGATGTTAGGGTACTCATGTGATAAACAAATGATTTAACAGACTTTTTTAAATTCACCATTTATTATTACTTTGTGGTGATTTAATTAATGTTATTTCGTAATTAATGTCATTTTAATAATATTACTACCCATGTCTTAACAAATTGCAAAATAGGTAAAATTTAAATATTGATTAATGAATGATTAGAATGTGATTATTTTACATTTCTAAGTTAGACATAATAGGATAACTATTTTTGGAATGAACGTGATGTGATGGAAAATGGTTATTTAATTATTCAATGTTAATCTTGGAATTTAAACCTCAAGATAAGTGATCTCGACGGATAAGGTAGACCATTAAGACACATCATGTCCAAGTTGAAAAGGGTCAACTAATTATATAATATTTTATTAATTACATTAATAACATTAAATACCGAGGATGGCGAATAGACTTGTAATTAATGAAGCTTGTCCCGAATGGATAACCTTTGGGTGATAATTCCCACCGTAATAAATACTTACGACCGTCAATCCAAAACCAACTAATTTTTCCATGAGAGTAATTAATTATACAATTTTATAAAGAACCGTGTATGAATGAACTGGTGATAGGAGTAAATGTTGAGGGGCTCGAGAGGGGGATTTTGGGGCGGTGGAGTAAGCCCAAGATATTCTCGAGGAAGGGAAATTATATAGAGGGGAGAGCTTGGAGTAAAAGGGGAAGGTTTTTGGTTTGGGGGGAAGAAAGAAGTTGGGAGAACAGAAAGTTTGGAGAACAGAAAGGTTTTGAGAACAGAAGGAACACTGCTCTCGGGATTATCAGATTGTGGGCTCGGGGGATTGGAAATCCTTTGATTTCCAAGGGCCAGCAAGATAATAGCTGGTCGGTAGGGTGGACACTTCAGTTTGGCTGTCTAAGAGGTTATACAACCTGCTACAACCTACGGTTAGCATCAGCATCAGGTAATTTCCTTGTTATTTACGTTATTTGATTATTATGCTAAAATCTTACTGTAAACATGCATAACTTGCTATTCACTGAGTTACTGAGTTGTGAAACATATTCTTATGCTGGAACATGATTGTTGAAAAGAAAATAATGATATGTTTGTTTATTTTAAATTACGAATGTAAGGTTGATGAAAACACGACAGTACACTAAATATTATTTAGGCACATAGTAATTGTTAGAAATTTACTTCCATACACTTGATAAAGTTTAATACGTAGGAAATTTACTCTAAAATTTTACTTAGTGCTCTGCTGTAAAAACCAGAGCACTACATTATGTATAATAAGTTATGTATCCATCAACTGCAAAAATTTTGACCCCTTCAACATTGTTCATCCCTCTCTTTATAGTCCAACTAGAGGACTTACAAAATCATAATTGTCATGATTTGAATCAACAAACTCTAACCAACTAAATACATGTCTCCAATTGGTCCATCATAGATACATACAAATCAAGTCAAAAATAGAAGATAAACTCCTACTAAACTAATTTGATCCTGCGATTGAGAGAAGATCAAGGCATTAGGATTACAAAACTTTATGTCTTCATACTTTCCAAAATTGGCGCATACATGATAATCCATTTGGAGGAAACTTGTCGTCAAAACTATAGAATATGGAATATCCCTGCATCAAGTAACAAACAAAAGGAATATAAATCAAATCAAATCAAATGAAGTGGATCCATAATTTCTAATTATGGAGCTACTTTTTATTGAAACTATATAAAAATAAAATGACCAAATCAATAAGAACATAAATTCTACTTACCATATCCTTATGAAAAGAATTAAAACAACTAAGATCCTAAAGTGTTTTGACCAGGAGAAGGTAACTTAGAAGCATCAGGAGCAACGCAAATGTTCACTCTTGTGGTATGAATTATGGTGGGCATATCTCCTGGTCTTGAAGTGTTTTGACTAGAAGAAGGTGTTGATGTATATGTAACTTCGGAATGTATTTCATCTATGTATTTCATATATATTTATTGTACCCTTATAAGAGATGTGTTATTCCTCTATAAGGAAGTGTTGTCATGTGGATTGACAAGTGTCACAAGTGTGTGTACTTTCCGATGGGTTATTAGACCACCATGTGTGGGGTCGGACCTAAAATATATATTATATTGTGGATGTATCTAGATAGACAAGTCGGCCCCATAAGGTCACTGGGCAAACAGGTTAAGTATAAATAGAGATCGGGAGATCTCTATTTGGATTATTCGGAAAGACACACTTCTCTGACTCAGAAAGTGGCACACTAGTGAGGAGGAGGATCATCTACTCTAGGAGACTATCTCAAGTGTATTTTGGTTGTACTTTGGTTGAGCCATTGCTCTCTCTATCTCTGAGGAAGTTGTGGGGTTTTTCACCTTAGGGTTTTCCCCACGGAAACTCTATGTCTCTTGTCTCTCATGCTTTTGATTCTTGTGATGCTTATTGTGATTGTTATGCATTGATATACTGTATATGTTATTATCTCAATAAAGATCCAAGAGTATTGTGAATTAATGCTCAAATTTTAACATGGTATCAGAACTAACCTGAGAAGAAGACATTTTGCAGTGATGGAAACTTGAGTTTCTTGTTTATTGGGTTTCTCTCCACATTTTTTGGAAAAGCAATATAGTAGATTGACTCTACTCATCAAGGAGATTCTATCTGTCCAATTAGAATTCAATTCTAAGCATTTTCAGATTTGGCCCTAAAAGTTAGGGTTTCCACAAAAATAGGAATTTCTGAAATATGAAGCCATAGCTGGAAGCTCCTTGCAAAACTCGAAGTTTAGAGCTTTGGATCGAGATTTTTGGCTGGGTAGATCTTCGGGAAACTGAAACCCTAATTCAGGGCTCTCCCTAATGAACCCGGGAGGACAAAAAGGAAAATCTGAAGGGTAAAGCTTTGTTGATCTCAAATTCTGAATACACTAGGTTGATCAGCTCATCAAGGCACATCTTTCTATCCTTTCAGAAAGTTGAAATTCACATTTTGAATTTTTAGGGTTTTTTTGACAAACCCTAATCCGGGACCAGATCTAGTTTTTAGCATTTCAAGTGGTAAGACCTAAATCGTTTCTATTTCATTTGAAGTACTCTTTAAGATGTCTCACCACACCAAGCTTGAGGATAAGCTTGAAGGGGCTGATAAATTCCAAGCTTGGAAGTATAGGATTGGGATAATCCTGGAAGAGAATGAGTTGGACTCATATATAAAAGAAGACATCCCTATCCCAGAGGATGAAGAGGCTAAGGTATTGCATAAGAAGAACTTGGGCAAGGCAAAGAGAATCATTGCTGATTCTATCAAAGACCATCTCATACCCCATGTGTCTTCTCTAAAGACACCCAAGGCTATGTTTGACTCTTTGACCAAGTTATTTGAAGGAAAGAACATAAATCGGAAGATGACCCTGCGGAATCAATTGAAAGGGGTCAAGATGTCGAATGGAGAAACCATTCAATCCTATTTCTCCAAGGTCTCTTAGATCAAGGAACAACTTGAAGCTGTAGATGAAATGGTGGAGAATGGTGAAATTTTTATGACTACTTTGAATGGCCTACCTAGGTCATGGGACTCTTTTATCCAGGGGATCTGTGCCAGAAAGAAGTTAATCTCCTTCAGCAGATTATGGGAGGAATGTTCTCAAGAAGAAGCAAGGCTTGTGGCAAGAGAAGAGAAGATGGGAAATGTAGATCAAGCTCTCACAGCTCACACTAAGAAGGGAAAGTTCAAGAGGGAGCCATCCCATCACAAGAAGAAATCTTCTCATCATTTTCACAAAGACAAGAAAGATCTAAGGTGTTTCACTTGTAATGAGAAGGGTCACTTTGCTTCAGAATGTCCCAAGAACAAAAGGTACAAACACAACAACAACAACTCCAGCAAGAAAAAGAAGGGTAGCAAAAGAAGGTACCATGCTCATGCTGCCGAAGATGCTGAACCTCCAAAGAAGAAGGCTAGGGAAAAAGTGATGATAGTAATGATGACTCATCAAGTGAAGAAGAGTATGTTCTAATCTCTGCTCTCACAGGTACTATCTCCCATGGTTGTAATGATTGGTTAATTGACAGTGGGGCTTCCAAACACATGACTGGGTTTAAAGAATCCTTTGTAAATCTGTCTGAACATGAATCACCCCATAAAGTGAAACTTGGGGATGATTATCAATATCCCATCAAAGGAAGTGGTGAAGTCTCCTACAACCTAGATTCTGGAAAATCTTTGAAGATGAAAGAAGTCATTTATGTACTTGGGCTCAAGAAGAACTTACTCTCCATCTCTGCATTGGATACAAAAGGTATGAGGGTTGCATTTGTGGATGGCCACGTCCTAATGTGGCCAAAGGGAAAGACCATAGATGATGCAGTTGTGATTGGAGAGTAAGAGGGAGGTTTGTATAAATTAAAAGGACAACCTGAACATGCCATGGTGCATGAATCCATGGAGCCAAGTGAACTTTGGCATAGAAGACTTGCTCATATGCACTATAGGGCACTTCCAATTGCAAGCAAGGCTGTAGAGGGTCTTCCTGAAATCAAGACCAAACATGAAGGTGTTTGCAAAGGATGTGCAAAAGGTAAGAATATTAAGAAGGCTTTCCCAAACAGTGAAAGCAAGGCAAAGGATATCCTGGAAATCATCCACTCAGATGTATGTGGTCCTATGTCATCCAGTTCTCTAAGTGGGTATGTTTACTATGTCTCATTTATTGATGACTTCTCCAGGAAGACTTGGGTATACTTCTTGAAAAACAAAGATGAGGTGTTTGATAAGTTCAAGGAATTCAAAACCTTGATGGAGAATCAAACTGACAAAAAGATCAAAACATTCAGATCCGACAATGGTGGAGAATTCACCTTAGGTGACTTCAAGAAGCTTTGCAGTGATTCAGGGATTAAGAGGGAGTTGACTGCTCCCTATAATCCTCAACATAATGGAGTTGCAGAAAGGAAGAACAGAACAATCATGGAAGCAACAAGGGGAATGCTGCATGACCAGGATCTACCTATGCATCTATGGGCAGAAGCAGCTAGAACAACTGTATATGTGCAAAACATAACACCCCACAAGATATTGGACAACAAGACACTAGAAGAGGTCTTTTCTAGTAAGAAACCTGAAGTTAGCCATCTCAGAATATTTGGTTGTCCAATATACACTCATGTCCCAAAGGAAAAGAGGACCAAACTAGATCCTTCAGGAAAGAAGGGTATCTTTGTGGGTTACAGTGAAAGCTCGAAGGCTTACAGAATATACTTTCCAGGGTTCAAGAAGATTGATGTCAGCAAGGATGTAATATTTGATGAAAACTCAGCATTCATCAAATCAAGGAAGGAACCTATCGAAGTTTATGAAGAACCTAAGGAAACTAGATTTCAAGACACTACCATGACTGAAGCAATTCCAGAAGTTGTTCGTGAGTTTGAAGATCCGAAAGAACTTGTAGATCCACCCCGTGAGGATAACTGTCACAAGAGGAAACCTGCATGGGCTAGAGAGCTCATTCAAGATGCAGAAAGATTTGGCATTCCTGAAGAAGAACACATAGCAAAGAAGAGAACCAGATCACATACCAGCTATGTTGCTTTACTCTGTGACATTATGAACAAAGAACCTTCCAGTTATGAAGAAGCAGCGGAAAAGAAAGAATGGAAGGATGCCATGGTTGAGGAATACCAATCAATAATGAAGAATGATGTTTGGGATGTTGTCCCAAGACCTAAAGAGAAGTTTGTTGTGACTTCCAAATGGATCTACAAAATCAAGCATGTTGCAGATGGAAGTGTAGAGAAATACAAAGCAAGACTCGTAGCTCATGGCTTCTCTCAGAAAGAGGGAATAGATTATGAAGAAAATTTTTCATATGTAGCTAGGTATACTTCCATCAGAACAGTACTTGACCTGGCTACAACAATGAAATGGAAAATACATCAGATGGATGTCAAGACTGCTTTCTTGAATGGTGTAGTTGAAGAGGAAGTATATGTGGAGCAGCCACTCGGTTTTGAAATACACGACAGGGAGTCATATGTGTGCAGATTGAAGAAAGCCTTGTATGGCTTGAAGCAAGCTCCCAGAACTTGGTATGGTAGGATGGACAGTTTCCTATCTAGCTTGGGATTTACCAAGAGTAAAGCGGATTACAACCTCTACTACAAGGTTGAGGAAGGGAATCCTGTGATTCTACTCATGTATGTGGATGACTTATTTGTAACAGGAGATGACAGATTGATTGAAGATACTAAGAGGAAGCTTGCTGCTGAGTTCGAGATGAAAGATTTGGGAATGATGCATTATTTCCTAGGTATGGAGGTGTGGTAGAATTCAGGTGGGATCTTCCTTGGTCAAGGGAAGTACATAGTAGATATTCTGAAGAGATTTGGGATGATGGATTGCAAGGCCATGGCCACACCCATGGCATCGAATCTAAAGCTTCTATGTGATGCTTCATCTGAGCCGGTTGATGTCTCTATGTATCGTCAGATGATTGGATCCTTGATGTACCTGATGAACACGAGACCAGATATTTGCTTTGCAGTGAACACATTGAGCCAGTTCCTGACGGATCCAAGGAGTGTTCATTTGGTTGCTGTAAAGCATGTTCTGAGGTACCTGAAGGGTACAGTGGATTATGGGCTCAAGTATGAAGTGAATCAAAAGTTTAACCTACAGGGTTATGTTGATTCAGATTGGGCTGGGAGTGCTGCAGATAGGAAGAGCACATCTGGGTGCTTCTTCAGTATGGGATCAGGTGTGATGTCTTGGTTCAACAGGAAGCAGTCCTACGTAGCACTGAGTACAGCTGAGGCAGAGTATGTTGCAGCCTGTTCAGCTAGTTGTGAGGCAGTATGGCTACGGAAGCTACTGTCTGAGTTATTTGATCTCCCGTTGGATGCTACTGGTATATTCTGCAATAACCAGAGTTGTGTGAAGCTGTCTGAGAACCTAGTGTTTCATGACAGGTCGAAACACATAGAGATCAAATATCACTATATTAGGGATATGGTGCAGAGAGGAGCCATGAAGCTCCTGTATGTTGCGACGGACGAGCAGATTGCAGATGTGCCGACGAAGCCACTAACCAGGGTGAAATTCAAGTACTTCAGGGAGAGGCTTGGTGTTCTTCAGATCGACGACACTTCAAGGAAGAAGTGATGGACACATTTGCTGAAGCCATCCCAAGCATGTTGGAAGGAGGATCCTTCACATGGCTATGGATGTAAGCGCTGGATGATGAGTATCAGGACGATGCTCTAGTTACTGCTTTGTATATGCATCATGTTGGATGCTGGATATGATCAGTTGGATCATTTATATTTGTATGTATGTACGCATCGTGTTGATGCTGGATATGATCAGTTGGATCATTTATATTTGTATGTATGTATGCATCGTGTTGATGCTGGATATGATCAGTTGGATCATTTATATTTGTATGTATGTACGCATCATGTTGATGCTGGATATGATCAATTGGATCATTTATATGTATGTACGCATAATGTTGGATGCTGGATATGATCGGTTGGATCATTTGTATGTATTTGTATATGCATCATGTTGGATGCTTGGACCATGTATCTGTATCAGGTGGATACATTGTATGATCAGGTAGATCATGTATGTTGATATGTATCATGTATTTGTATTTGTATCAGGTGGATACACTGTATGAGCAAGTGGATCATGTATGTTGATATGTATCAGGTAGATACTTGGTGTGCATTAGGTGGATACATTGTATGATCAGGTTGATCATGATGATAAGCTTTAGGATGTTGCTCTAGATGATATGTACCAGGATGGTACAAGTGATGATGATCAGTATGATCATGGGCATCAGGATGATGCCTCGTGCGATGATGATCCATTGGATCATGAGTATCAGGTTGATACTTGGAGGTCAGAGATGATATGTGGCAGGTTGTGCAAATAGCATGTAATCAGTCCCGGGAGATCTTGCCGGTCGTGCTGCGGCACATAAATGTTCCTGGGGTACTCTTTCCGGTATTTCTATGTAGTATGTAATCAGTCCTCAGATATCCGATAGGTTGAGCTGTGTGCTCGTAATCAGTCCTGGGATGAGGTATTACTACGGAGACATGTAATCAGTCCTGGAGATCCGAGAGGTTGAGCTGTGTGCTCGTAATTAGTCCTGGGATGCTCTTTAGAGATCTTGCCGGTCTTGCTGCGGCACATAAATGTTCCTGGGATGCTCTTTAAAGGTTTTGTCTATCCACATGTAATCAGTCCTGGAGATCCGAGAGGTTGAGCTGTATGCTCGTAATAAGTCCTGGGATGCTCTTTAGAGATCTTGCCGGTTGTGCTGCGGCACATAAATGTTCCTGGGATGCTCTTTAAAGGTATTGTGGAGGAGATGCATGTAATCAGTCCTGGGAGATCTTGTCGGTCGTGCTTAGGCACATAAATGTTCCTGGGATACTCTTTCCGGTATTGCATCCACACATAAAATTAGTCCTGAGAGGCCACCTCTATCAGACCGTTCGCACAGATGATGAAGACCTGCAGGTGGTGGGCCTACATCCAGTATGAAAAAGGACTGGCTCAGTAGAACTTCCTATGACGAGTAGAGTCAGAAATTGGTTGAGATAGCAGCAGCAGTGACGATGATGATGATGATGCATCGATGATGATGATCCCAAGAAGAAGACTTGTCTAGCAGAACTATGTCGAGAAATACCTTCCTAGTTAAGAGGGAGTGTTGATGTATATGTAACTTCGGAATGTATTTCATCTATTTATTTCATATATATTTATTGTACCCTTATAAGAGATGTGTTATTCCTCTATAAGGAAGTTTCGTCATGTGGATTGACAAGTGTCGCAAGTGTGTGTACTTGCCGATGGGTTATTAGACCACCATGTGTGGGTCGGCCCTAAAATATATATTATATTGTGGATGTATCTAGATAGACAAGTCGGACCCATAAGGTCACTAGGAAAATAGGTTAAGTATAAATAGAGATCGAGAGATATCTATTTGGATCATTCGGAAAGACACACTTCTCTCACTCAGAAAGTAGCGCACTAGTGAGGAGGAGGATCATCTGCTCTAGGAGACTATCTCAAGTGTATTTTGGTTATACTTTGGTTGAGCCATTGCTCTCTCTATCTCTGAGGAAGTTGTGGGGTTTTTCACCTTAGGGTTTTCCCCACGGAAACTCTGTGTCTCTTGTCTCTCATGCTTTTGATTCTTGTGATGCTTGTCATGCTTATTGTGATTGTTATGCATTGATATACTGTATATGTTATTCTCTCAGTAAAGATCCAAGAGTATTGTGAATTAATGCTCAAATTTGAACATAAGGTAACTTAGAAGCATCAGGAGCAACGTAAATGTTCACTCTTATGGTATGAATTATGGTGGGCATATATCTTGGTATTGATGTTGTTCTATTAATCTCCTTTTTTTATTAAGAAGTCGATTGATAGTATGATGTAGATCATCATTTTCTTGAAGAAGGGAATCAACCTTATTGATGTAATAATTGAGCATATGCTTACAATGAGGACAACATAGTTTGTGTTTCTTGCTAAGTTGGACTTGTACCTCTTCAAATTTAGCCACCAAATTTCTCATCTCACTTAATATTTTCAAACGATCTTCAACACATGGATAATTAGGATCTGAACCAACACCCTAGGCCAAATAAAATCAGCTATTCGCTTGCGATCCAACACTGAAGACTAGACATGAGTATGATCAGGAGTTAAAGAATGATCATTTCAATTTTTTTTTCTCTTATCGAGTTTCAAGGATGGCGTCAACATCTAACGGGAAATTTGGGCTTTGTCACTATGGGTCATCATTTTTTTTATTCTTCCAATTTCGAGCGACGCGAGACAACATCCTAGCCATGTGTTTACTTGCAACCTAAACATCATGAGTTTTGACCTTATGTGACTTTGATTTTTCTATTCCAGCCTGGGGATAATGAGGTATGAGACCAACTAGGGAATAATTCTTTGAAGAATCAGGGATTACACAGGAGAAATAATATTTTACTTGACATGAGGGATAAATGAAAAAATCACGAGGAGTGTTAGAAGTACTGGGTAATTCTGTTTCAACCTAGAAAATATGCGAAGGAAACATAGGATATGATATATCCTTATCAGCAACTCCCTTAGGTTGGTCATGCTTTAAGTTGGTAAAACCGATATTAACACCAATATGAAGGATTGATTCTTCAACAAGATTATTAGCTAACTAATATCTACCTTGTGAAATAAAGTCATCATGGAAAACAATGGGTTTTTCTTGCATCAAAGTTTTAACATGGTCCTGTGATTGGAAAAATTCATAAATATCTCAGGTCCTCTTCTTTCTTCATGTCGTCTTCTCTATCATGTCCCAAATGGTTAATTGATCATCGAACACACTTAGTGCCACCTCTTCTCAAACAATTGGTACAGAATAACTCTTGCAATGGTCAATGTCACCCAAGGGATCTACATGTACACTTGCTGAGGGGGTTTTAATATTTTAAGGATTGGTTTCAGTTTGACGAGTGAGAGACGAAAGCTCATCATTCTCTCTATAGAATTGATTCTTTTAAGGTGATATTGGAGTCAAGATATGAGCACATTCTGCGATTGCGGGGAACAAGGTTTCTCAGATTTAGGGTCTCCTTCAGGAGGAGGTATTTCATTAGTAGCCTCAATGAAGCTTTGTGACCGAGCGAGAGAAGTATAATGACTATCATGACCGGAATTATCCGTAGATTCCACTAAAATGTTGTGAAAACCATTTCTTGAGAGAAAACCCTCCCATGTATCTCTGATTTTGTTCAGACAGTACTCTATGAGATTTTGATGAGACCGTAATGGAATATGGTATGCTCAGAGTTCATTGGGTTGTTTTGATATCGGGCTGACATGGCCTTCAAATCCTTCCAAAAGAAGTGAGGGAGGTTTAACTTGGACCCCATCAAAGCCATGAACATCCTTACATGATATCTTAACACAATAGAATACCTGAGAATACCTACCCTCACAAGTAATAAAATTACTGATAGGAATAAAAATACTTTTCCATTTAATTTTGAAGAAGTTAAGGGTCACACCTTTCTGATAACGCTCAACTTTGACAGGCTTAACCAATAGGGTTTTCCACTGAGCATCTTTGAGCAGAAAATGATTGTACCATTTTTCGCCCTAATTCGGCAGGTCAGTAGCCTTAGCAATAACTTGCTCATCAAGAAATAAATCTACATCACCCATTGATGCTTTATATCCATCGAAGGATAGAGCAAAGGCCTTGGCGACCTCTTTATGGTGACCATGAAACTTCTTCAGGAATGATACCCATCCAAAATTTTCAAAGGTATGCAAATAGAGGGAGTCAGATAGTACTAAGGAGGCATCCTCTGGCTCAGTCCTATTCTTCACACCCATGGCGTATGTTGAACAGTTAGTGCAAGCCAACAATGCTCGAAAAATGTAAGTATAACAATGGGAAGGAAAATTGAAGGAAGATAGAAAAACTATTCTTGAACATAACCAACGATAAGGGTTGATGAAGGAACCCAAAATAAAACTAACATTCTCCAGAATGATCGAAATATCCTCAGTTCTAAAAATCGAGAGAAATAATGGCTAGGGAAGTGGGATGTACAGGTGCATTACAAGTTGGCAGGATTGTACACTTTCATGGATGAATAATAATTATGGCCATTTCCATTTGAACTGCTAGTCGTCACTAAGTGCAATAATTCAATGGACATGGTATATGCCAGCTAGTGTGAGGATGATATAGTATGGATGCGTGGATGAACAACTCTCCTAAAACCAAGACCGATGTAGGATTTGGATCAAGGAGTGATTCCACGTGGAATACGAGCAACACCTTCTCACGACAAGGTTGTATCCAACTCGTAGTGATCTTAGTGAAGGGATTATGCGTAATTAGTGGGGTGTAACCATGATGCTTAATTCATTTCATATCGACATTATGGCTTGGTGGAGAGGTTTTAATTCTCTCGGGAACAGTAAAGCAATGTTCATTATAGTATATAGAGGCACAAACCTTGATTAATAAATGGTAAATCATGAGAAAATTAGAAATAAAGGGATAACTAGCTTATTTTAAGGAATAATAATAATTTAGACAAAAAGAAACAATTTTCTAGCTAACTATGAAATATAAAGGGAAATACTGAATTAAAGCTGGGTTTAATTTTGTGATACATAACAGAATCATAATGATTTGAATTAACATCAATTATAACTCTTAGTCATGGATATTGAAATAGAAACCAAGGAAATAAAATCCCTTACCCTTTGAAATAGTTTATCTTGGATAAATGAGATATTGGCCAAGTGTTGTATAAGTTTCCATATCTTCACCTAATTTATGCTAATTGAGTCCAATAATATAAGCAGAGGAACCGAAATTAAGTATTGGCAAACCAAATGACTGAATTAACTTATTTAATCATCATCTCAATAAAGGGACGAAATAATGTTACCAACGCTATCATGTCTATGTCATATCTGCTACCAAATAAGAGAAGTAGGCTCAATTACATTATTTGGTAGAAAAATGATTTTTTTAGATGAATAATCAAATTCCAAATAGAGTTTCATCTCTTGGATTCCATGCTTTCATTCATGGAATCCAAAGGTGAAAAATTAAAATTAAAATCCCTTCGTAAACTCTATCTCAAAACATGCCTTCACATTCTGTGGATGAATAAATAAGATCTCAGAGTGGCTCACCAATGGAACTAATTGGTAAAAAATAATAAATAAAACATAAAACAACCTTGATTGCGAACATTACCTTAAATTCTTAAAATCTTCCCATGAGCTAAAGAAAAGTGCGGTCCCATTCATTTTATCAAATAAAAGGGTTGTTGTTGACCGAGGCCAACAACCCCCAACACTCACATGTGGCTCGTCTCGAGCCACTTCAAGGTTGCACTGGTGGAGTCTTGGAATTCGTCTGGAATTGCAAAAAATTCTTCTTCAACTCTTCAAAAGTTTGTCAAACTTCATCTCAATGCTGGCATACTTCTTGTATCATCTCCCCATTTAGGTGAACATTTGTCTGCTATTCACCCCATTCAATTGCATCCTTCACTTTGTTGTTTTCCCCACTAATGATCTGTAAGACCTGCTCTTCTTCACCCTACAAATCCTCAAACATTTTAGCTAGTCACTGCTACTCAACTCTCAGCTGGTTAATTTCATGCTGGAGCTTCTTATTCTCTACTACCTTAACCATTTTCCTAGCATGTGACAAAGTCTTCAGTTGATTCTTTAAATATTCCATTTTGTTCTATGTCTCCTCCAGCCTAGTGTTAATGTTCTATAGCTCCATGTTATCTAGTAATGGAACCCATGCTTATGTGGCCTCTTCAAATAGTGTATCACATTCAATTTCACAACCCTTAATGGTTCCGACTTATTTAGTAACCTCCTCGCTTCACTGCGCTTTTACTTAAGGTGGAGTACTTGGTACCAAATTCACCTCTATCTCACCAATATTGTCATGGAACCTCGAAAGGACTCCAATCAGTCTCTTCATCTTCACTTTAGTAGCCATGTTGTCAGCTAACTTGGCCTTAGGTATTGCATGGTAAGATACTACAAATTTTTTTTGCAGCTGCTCCTTGTCCTTGACAATTTATTCCCACTCCTTTCTTATATTATCAAAAAAATCCTATAGTGTAGTGTGCCGCATCCAATAATTGATCATTTCACAATAAGTATTTTATTCTCGCACCCTGATCTCCTCAACCAGATGTCGCTGAAGGTTCTGCATCATGAACATGGGAAATACTGACAAGTGTAGATCAATATAGCTTAATTTATGGGCTTGTTCCTATAAGACTAAATCACTGAAACTTAATGCTCTTGGTAGAAATTATACTTCCCTGTTGTTGCTGCCGCAACCTGATCCCCATAATTTTCAAAACAATTATAAATCCTTTCCTTCTTCTTTTTAGAGTTCGAAGACTCTCAAAAGTTTACTTTTGACCCTTAGTTTTCTTAAAGGACCTTGAAGTTTTTTTGTTTTTTGACTAAGGTAGTTTTTGCTTTTTGGTAGTCACTTTTTTTGTTGGTTGCAGTTTTTAGTCTTAAATTCGCTGACCGTTGCATTGTTTTTTTTGCTTACCTTTAGCCAAAACTGGTCGTTGTTTTTAATGCTTTTTTCGTCGACCATTTCACAGTTATTTGGCTTATTTTTGTTGACCGATCACCGTTTTTTGGCTTACTTTTCGCCGACCAGTCGCTCCGTTTGGCTTGTCACTGGTCACAGCTTTTGGACTTAATATTGCTGACCGCGGCATAGATCTTATTGATTAATTTACCGACCGCGGTGTAGATCTTATCATTTATACTACTTCCGTTTCGCTGACTTGATGTTTAGCTCACCGTTCGCCTCACTCCGACATGCTTTGTCGCAGTTTTTAGTCTTAAATACACCAACCATTGCGTGCAAGCAAGGCTTAAATCTTCCGAATGTTGCACACAAATTGGGCCTACAATCATCGACTGCTGTGGGCATATTTTGTCTTGAAAAGCACACAAATTTTCCAGTGAGGACATTTAATAAACCTCGTGCAATTTTATGTTCACCTCCCTTTTCCTGTGCGAATTTAAGATTAGTTTATCTGAACCCCATGCGATTTTATGACTTGGAAGTTATTTATAGGAGGGGTTTTTTGTTTTACTGACCACCGTTTGTGAAAAGGGAAAATGCCGTTCAAGCACCTGCAGACTCAACACCAGTCAGAGAGCACCAAGCAACCGCAAGAAGAATCTTTACTTCCTTGCCCAACCTCTCTGCTATCAACATGTAGGTTTACCAAGCCGTCCCCGTTTGTTTTTTTTATACTGCATAATGTGTTAGTGTAAGTGTTTTAAGCTGGTTTTACGGAGTCAAAATCTTAAGTGTGAACTCGTTCTAACCATGTTCTTGGATTTAACCGCGTGACATTTTCGTTTTGTTTTAAATGTGCACTAAAGGTCCTCATGTGCAACTCATTGTGACTAGTTTGTCTACCTTAGCATCCCTGAATTGTCCCCTTTGCGATCACAACGCTTACATAGGACACAAGCTTCGAACCTTGAGCCCTACAACCCGATACAGATACAAAACTGCTACAGGGAGGGAAGGACATGGGAAACAAAGAAAAAATGGATATGCTCATTTCTAATGCTAGTTACCATAGTCAGAAGGAAAACACATAGTTTTATCGTAGCCATCAGGCCATAACCCATCGCTGTCTGAAGGTCACTCCTACTCACAGTTCTCATAACCCGAAAGGGTCATAACCTATAGCCAGTAAAAACCTTGCGAGGTATACAGCAAGAGTCATAAGCGTGGCTCAAATCGATCTTATTTTGAATACCACACCTCTATCACGTACCCTCACACCTTGGCTTCTTTTGTTTCCCAACCCAGTGCCCTCGGAAAACCTTGTGCCCTACCTTTTTAGTCATGGCCTCTAGTTTCATGTTGGCTATAACTGACCCAAAGATTTTCTTATAAGACCCAGGTTCTTTGCGATTTCCCTTTGACCAACAAAACCCCTTCGCACCGGCCCTTTCGGCAACAACCTGTAAGCAGGTTGAGGTCTCACCCGAGGTGTATCTATGGGGTACTACGGAATCAGGTTTCCACAATAAGTGATAAGTTGCTTGGATGGACGTACTGCGCAACACCATAGATGATATGTGCTGCGAGGTGAGACTGCGCAGCGATGGGCAACGCTGCGGTCTGCACCACTATACTCTTCTACCGCGGGACTTCTACTGAAGTTGCGAACAATCTGACTTTATTCTATACTTGGATTATCTTGAAAACGCTTAAGGAACTGAAATGAATATCACTCATCCATTCACTCAGGCGCTTAACCGACTATCCTTCTAACATTCATTCATTGGCTCAAGATGTTAAGATTTGAACACAGACGAATGATCTAATCCACTGTTATACGTTCCTTTACTGTGTATAAGCACTTACTTAACCAAATGACTGAATTACTGCCTTCATACACAAGACTAAATGTTCACCCTTCAACTATTCATGTGAAACTTAACATATCATTTTCATACCTCTCTAATGGCAAATGCATATAAAATCTCTCTCATACAATATGCAAGGAAACATCTAGACATTCATTTTATAGAAAACATAAGTAATCATTCATTCATCAACATAATCACACAACGCAAGAATTAACGTGGTTCACTCCCCAGGGTGGGAAGCTATGTCCACAAGAATGGTTGGTAATATATTTCTTTAAAAAGGGATGGGGACAACCATTCTTAGTCTGTGCACTTATCTGCAGACTATCGTTCCTCTCAGATAGGTCTCTGCGCACACAGGTGCAGAGCCTTTACAATCGTCTTAGCTCAGATAGATTTTACAATACAAAAAGGGATAACCGGACTCACTATAACCCCATCCCATACAAAATTGTCTTCTTAAATATATCATGCCTCTAAGGTCATGTATTTACAAAGCCAAAGACCTAGACCCCAAAAAACCCTTAGGGTTTACAAAACTGCGTCGGTTTCCCTAAACCAGCTTGCTGGCTCCCGGTAGTGTCTGCTTCATCGTGGCGGTGCTCCACGTCTTAATTCTATCGCTACCGGCCTTCCTGTCGCACGTGTGCCAATAGGTCACTTTCTCTAAACCGTTCATCTCTAACGGTTTTTCCCACCAGGCGTGCTAATATGTCACTTTCCTCAACAAACTCGTGCATTGGCCGTCTGCCTGATTTGCTCGTGCCCGCCGCTCGGCACTCCTGGAGCATCTTTCCAAAACTAGACCATTACTGGTCCATCCGATACCTACACCTAATCCCTGTCCAACACTCCACTTTGCTGGCTCCATGTGTCCTGACTTCTTCGCAGCACTTCCTCCTCGTAGCATTGGTCTTCGTGGTGCTTCCAAAATTCGAATGCTGCGCACAGCTTCGCAGCCTGATCAAAACTTGGATGCTACGCACAGCTTCGCAGCCTGATCAAATCTTGGATGCTGCGCACAGCTCCGCAACATTTTCAAAACTTAGACAAAATTATATTTCTGAGCTGCGCTCAACTCATCTTTCCTTGCTTATCAAAAACCTAGGCCCAACATGCCCCTAACACTTACATGTGGCTCATCCTCGAGCCACTTGCTGCTTGGGTCGTCTCACTCTACTCCGCGACTGATGGAACTAACTTGGCCGCGAACTCCTTATATGTACCGAACAATTGCTCCACTGCTTCTCTAGTATCTTGTTCAATTTGTTGTACTGTCTCAAGCAGTGCTGGAGTTATCTCTTCTCCAATCTGTCCCTGTACCTGCTCCTGGTTGTCACAC
This sequence comes from Larix kaempferi, assembly GCA_027924585.1. Taxonomy (NCBI): domain Eukaryota; kingdom Viridiplantae; phylum Streptophyta; class Pinopsida; order Pinales; family Pinaceae; genus Larix; species Larix kaempferi. The sequence goes on from BSBM01000432.1 coordinate 2,772,164, forward strand.
AGTTCCTTTAGCTTGTGTTCTATCTGCTGCGACACTGCTATAGCATCCTCTAGGAGTTGCTGTGACTGATTATCCATCTCAGTCTCTTTCTCTCTTAATGCCTGGACTTGCTTCTTCAATCCTGATACTTCCTTATACCTGGCCAGCCTCTCCTTGGGTGGAAGAGCCTTGAGCTCTGCGTCCAACTTTTCTAGCACGGTCTGTTTTTATTTTATCGTGGTCTTTACCTGAAGTAGCCCCTGATCCTCTTCAAGGGCAGTGAATGCCTTTGAAACTTTTTCCAATAGATATTGGCACTGAGCCATGCCACTCGTTATGTTTTGCGCGGTGGCACTGACGGTTTGCTCTCTTAACTTCTGCTCAGTTAATGGCGTTTGCTTATTCATTTTTTCCTTCAACGTGGCAATATCAGCCTCATAAAAAATCTGTTTATCTTGCATATTCGACTTCAAGGATCTCACCTTATCTTCGATCCTCAGAACTGTGTCTACAGGATCATCTTGGAGTTCTATACCTTCAATATCCTTCGCAACATTAGATATGGTAGTCTCCAAGTTTTGTCAGCGGTCCTGTTCATTTCGTAGCTGCATTTCTGCGCACAACTCGAGCTGCCTGTTTATTGCGGTGAGCTCCGCTTGTGACTTCATCAACTCTACCATTCATTCATGCATCTCCTCTACTATCTGCGTGTGGATGAAGTGCAAGCCTGGTAAGGGGATTTTCACCAAGTCGAGCTCTACACGCTCGACACCCTTCGTGTTGAGGACGATCTATTCTGCCATTGGCAATGCAATAGCCAGTGGGTCCACATGGACAATCCTTGTCTTTGACGACAGCGTTATGGATAGCTGCGGCGGCATTTTATTCGAGGTTCCTACTGACCTCCCTTCAGCTAAGGCTCCTTGCGGCAAGGTTAGGTTCTTTTGGACCTCATCCATTTTCTTCATAAGACCTTGCAGTGCGAGCCTAGTCTTTTGCAGGTCATCCTAGATGACCTGATCCTTTTTATCTTTGTCAGCCATGAGGTCCCCCATCTACTTTGAGACCCTTTTTGCTATCATGTCAAAGTCATCTTCGATCAGCATTGTCTCAGTTTGAGTCTTTGTGGCCTTCATCTTCTTCTGTGCCTTCGGCTTCTACGAAGTCTCCGTCTCTTTCAAATTTCTTGTTTCTTCGACAATCGGGCATGACAGCGAGATTGGCTCGTCTTCATTAGAATCTGTCTCAACATCCATGACTTCCACATGGAATTTGGTGGGCCAGTCCTTCATGAGGGCTTCAATGTCATCCTCATACATATGGTAGTTACCCGGGAACCATTCCGGCTTCTTCATCTTTTCCTTGGGTGAAATGAAAATACATCTCATGTCAGCTTGAAAATCAAGAATGCGGATGTACTTCAATGTTACCTGTTTTGTGATGCGGGGTGTATGGATAATCGCATCACGTAGCTGAGTGTAATATTGATAGAAAACCTCAGCTGTCACATGATGTCACTTTGCGTTGATATTTGCCTAGAGGTTGGCATACCGGAATCCTCTGGGATCATTGGTCTCTATATTGACACCCACATAGTCCCTTGGATCCTTCCATCCGGAAAAGGCGATGAGGATGATTATCCATGTGAAGTGAAACTGTCCTCCATTTTCTTGGGTATCATTGAGCTCGTCCAAGAACTCATTCAGAAGATACTGACACCAATTGAACTCGGTGCCTTCAGCCGCTGCGACACCAAGTAATACTATGCCCGTAGGCACCTCCGGAGGCCTATCCGTTCTGAGGCCTTTCCATGCATGTAACTGCGTGACAAATTTTTCTCGTTCTGTCCTCAATTTCTTCTGTGGGAAAACCTCTTTTCCCCTTCACCAATGCATGAATTTTCTTCATTTTCTCGACAGATTCTTTTTCCTTGCTCTTCCCTTGGAAGAACTGCTTGGGATCCTTACCGCGTTTGCTGAGACCTGTTATGCGGTGGATCAAGGCAATTTTGACATCAATATTTTTTCCTAGCCATAGGTATCCCTGGTGGATTTGCGCCATCAGCGTGCGAACCACAGCATTAACTTTCGGTGAGCGATCAAAATGTGGCAATCTGAGGAGGTTCAACAATCCTGACTGAACTACCGGTGTTAGCCAGCTTTCGGCAACCAAGTTAAATGTGCCCTTGGCATCTTTCTTCCAGCACATGTACTGGTCATGCTGGAACTGTGGTTACTTAGGCGCGTGGGGGTCTTCCTTTTTCATGCCTAGGAGGTCAAAATATTCCCACTTGCAGTCTGGAATCTTTCCGAGTAGGTTCTTGGAAACCTCTACGTGTTTTGAGATCGGCGACAATGGGATTTCATATTTAGCGTTCTTGACCAATTTAAAGACTGGGGAATCCAATGCCCGTGGTGATATATACTCTGGTGTCAGCTTCAATGGTTCTTTCTGAAAGAACGACGATTTTTGCGCCATCTAGCCCATCTTTAGAATCTTGCTTCATGGTGCTGTTATGTATTTCCCTTTGTCCTGCATGATTGGAGTATGGTGAGGTGATCTACGGGATCCTTGGCCTTGTTCTGTTACAACCTTCTTGATAGGGGTTTTCATTATCTCTAAAATTCCCCCATGCTAAAAGACTTGGATTGCTTCTTCAATAGTCAGCTCTTCTTCTCTATAGGAGGGTTCAGACATTCACCGGTTAGCTAATGGATTCGATAGTCAGATGATAGAAGGATATTAGCTCAGGGAATGATCACAAGAAAATTCTAAGTGCTGAGTAACGCCCGCGAGCCCTGAAGCGGTGTTATTTATAGGCTCAGCTGGGTCCTACCCGCGCTTCCCAATGGCTATATGAGCATTTAATGAGTTGTCTGTTGGCCAATTTGAGCAAATCCTTTCGTTTCTTTTGTCGTCAGCGTGTTCAGAATGACTATCTTTCCTTTAAATGCTCGAGTGGTTCATTGCAACGGTCACATAACGGCTATTTTTCCAACGGCAATATAACCACTATATTTTATGAGTGTTGCGCTGAGTTACGTGGCAAGTCATCTGCGATCCTGCGCAGCTACTTCGCAGTGTGAAAATTTTTCAACTGCGTGGTTCCTTTTTCTTTTCTTTCTTTTTTTTTTTTTTCCCTTCTGCGCAGCTTCAGCAGTGCTGCGCGGTACACACATTGTTCTACTTAACATTCATGTACAAAATTCTTTACATTTCCAGTGTCCCGTTTCAACTGTACCTGACACTTGGAAATCTCTTTCTCTTCTTATCATTCAGGATTCTGCGAAGCAAGGCTGTCATGATACAACTTTAGCCTGCTTCCGTTTATCAAAGTTGGTAAAGTCTCGCCAGCTAAATTGGCTAACTGGACTGCACCAGTGTTAGTAACATGTATTACAGTATATGGACCAAGCCAATGCATCTTAAATTTACCAGGAAATTTCATGAATTTGCTATCATACAGGAGGACTAGGTCACCTACCTGAAAGCACTTGTTCTTTATATGGCGATCATGCCAAGCTTTCTCGTGGTTTTTCTGAGCTTACTAGTGGAAGCCGACAATGAAGCAATCTTCCTCCAACCCAACAAGGTTTAGCAACCTTTCTTCTAATGCTGCACGGTCTGCCATCCCTGTGAACGCAGTGATCCTTAAACTAGGGACAATGTACTCCATTGGCATTATAGCTTCCTGCCCATAAGCCAACTGAAAAGGTGTATGTCCTGTCAATTTCTTGCATGTAGTCCTATATGCCCATAACACAGAAGAAACACGTAGATCCCAATCATCTCTATTTACATTGCAGACCTTAGTCAGTGCGTTCTCCAGTATTTTATTGAAAGCCTCAATAGTACCATTCGCCTATGGATGATATGGGGTACAATGTTGATGACGAATGTGGAATTCCTCTTTAAGTGCCTCAATGGTCTTGTTCAAAAAATGAGTACCTTGGTCACTCATCAAAATCTTCGGACAACCAAAACTTGACAATATTTCTTCAAAAATGAACTGTGCAGCAGTACTGGCACTGTAGTCCTTTACTGGTTTTGCTTCCACCCATCTGGTGAGGTAATCAGTAGCAGTAATAATATACCTTGCACCGGTTCTCTTCCCTGGTGGGTTTATAGGACCCACAAAATCAATTACCCATTTCTCAAACACCTGCAAGGTCAACTGCAGATTCAATGGAATCTCATCCCTTCGTGAAGGTTTCCCTGTCCTCTGACAGACATCGCAGTTCCTACAGTATTCTTTGGAATCTTTGTGGATCGTGGGACACCATAGTCCTGCACACAATATCTTCTGTGCAGTGGCCCTTCCTGCATAGTGACCTCCCACGATCCTTGAATGCGCATCTGCTAGGATAAATGGTTTCTCATGATCTAGTATGCATCTGTGCAAGACTTCATCTGGGCCGAGTTTGTATAACTGAACTACAATTATAGTGAAGTCTGTGGCGCGCACCACTAGCTGCTTCTTCTGCTGGATAGATAATTCCTGTGGTGCCAGCCCTATTGTTAAAAAATTAATGATATCCTTATAGTAGTCATCGACAACCTGTATAATAGATAACTGTGCATCAGGCAGACTGTCTTCAATGTTCGTCGGCTCTTCTCCTGACTCAATCCTTGATAGATGATCAGGTCCCAAGTTCAGTCTACCTGGCTTAACAACAATCTCAAAATCATACTCCTGGAACAACAATAGTCATCTGCATATGTGCCCCCCTAACACTGGCTTATTGATCAGATATTTCAACGCAGAGTGGTCAGTGAACATAAGGAAGTGCGCACCAAGCAAGTAATGTCTGAATTTTTGTAGGGCATATGCCATCACAAGGCCTTCCCTCTTGGTAGTAGTATAGTTCTTCTCTACGGTTGAGAGTTTTCTGCTTGAAAATGCAATAGGGTGGTCAATACCTCCTTCTCCTGGCTGATCTAGTACAATTCCCAAGGCAATGCATGATGCGTCAACGTGGACATGGAGTGGCTTTGTCCAGTCTGGGAAGACTAGAATTGGCTTAGTCACCATCTTTTCCTTTAATGTGTCAAAATCTTGTTCGCATTCCACGTTCCAGATGAACTGTGCGTCTTTCTTTAGCAACTTTTCCATTGGTGCGGTTATCTGCGCATAACCCTTTATGAATTTCCTATAGTATCCAGTATGACCTAAGGTAGAACACAACATCTTGACTGAATTTGGTGTTGGTAAGTTCACAATAATGGAAATCTTCGCAGGGTCCACCATCAGCCCTTGCTTATGTTGATGTATATGTAACTTAAGGATGTATTTCATCTATGTATTTCATATATATTTATTGTACCCTTATTAGAGATGTGTTATTCCTCTATAAGGAAGTGTTGTCATGTGGATTGACAAGTGTCACAAGTGTGTGTACTTGCCGATGGTTTATTAGACCACCATGTGTGGGGTCGGTCCTGAAATATATATTATATTATGGATGTACTTAGCTAGACAAGTTGGCCCCATAAGGTCACTGGGTAAACAGGTTAGTATAAATAGAGATCAGGTGATCTCTATTTAGATCATTTAAAAAGTCATATCTCTCTCACTCAGAAAGTGGCGCACTAGTGAGGAGGAGGATCATCTACTACTAGGAGGCTATCTCAGTGTATTTTGGTTGTACTTTGGTTGAGCCATTGCTCTCTCTATCTCTGAGGAAGTTGTGGGGTTTTTCACCTTAGGGTTTTCCCCACGGAAACTCTGTGTCTCTCATCTCTCATGCTTTTGATTCTTGTGATGCTTGTCATGCTTATTGTGATTGTTATGCATTGATATACTGTACATGTTATTCTCTCAGTGAATATCCTAGAGTATTGTGAATTAATGCTCAAAATTTAACATGGTATCAGAGCTAACCTGAGAAGAAGACATTTTACAGTGATGGAAACTTGAGTTTCTTGTTTATTGGGTTTCTCTCCACAGATTTTGGAAACGCAGTATAGTAGATTGCCTCTACTCATCAAGGAGAATCTATCTGTCCAATCAGAATTCAATTCTGAGCATTTTCAGATTTGGCCCTAAAAATTAGGGTTTCCACAAAATAGGAATTTCTGAAATCTAAAGACATAGCTGGACGCTCCTTGTAAAAATCAAAGTTTAGAGCTTTGGATCGAGATTTTTGGCTGGGTAGATCTTCGGGAAACTGAAACCCTAATTCAGGGCTCTCCCTAGTGAACCCGGGAGGACAAAAAGGCAAATATGAAGGGTAAAACTTTGCTGATCTCAAATTCTAAATGCACCAGGCTGATCAGCTCATCAAAGCGCATCTTTCTATCCTTTCAGAAAATTGAAATTCACATTTTGAATTTTTAGGGTTTTTTCGACAAACCCTAATCCGGGACCAAATCCAGTTTTCAGCATTTCAAGTGGTAAGACCTAAATCTTTTCTATTTCCATTTGAAGTACTCTTTAAGATGTCTCACCACACCAAGCTTGAGGATAAGCTTGAAGGGGATGATAACTTCCGAGCTTGGAAGTATAGGATTGGGTTAATCCTGGAAGAGAATGAGTTGGACTCATATATAAAAGAAGACATCCCTATCCCAGAGGATGAACAGGCCAAGGGATTGCATAAGAAGAACTTGGTCAAGGCAAAGAGAATCATTGCTGATTCTATCAAAGACCATCTCATACCCCATGTGTCTTCTCTAAAGACACCCAAGGAGATGTTTGACTCTTTGACCAAGCTATTTGAAGGGAAGAACATAAATCGGAAGATGACTCTGCGGAATCAATTGAAAGGGGTCAAGATGTTGAATGGAGAAACCATTCAATCTTACTTCTTCAAGGTCTCTCAGATCAAGGAGCAACTTGAAGCTGTGGATGAAGTAGTGGACAATGGTGAAGTTGTTGTGACCACTCTGAATGGCCTACCTAGGTCATGGGACTCCTTTATTCAAGGAATCTGTGCAAGAAAGAAATTGATCTCTTTTAGTAAACTATGGGAGGAATGCTCTTAAGAAGAAGCTAGACTTGTAGCTCATGAGGAAAAGATGGGAGGTGAAGATCAAGCTCTTGCAACTCACACCAAAAGAAGTAAGCCCAAGAAGGAGCACTCTCGCTACAAAAGATCCTATCAAAAGAATAAGAAGGATCTAAGATGCTTCACATGCAATGAGAAGGGTCACTTTGCTTCAGATTGTCCCAAGAACAAAAGGGATAATAACTACAACTTCAGCAAGCAGAAGAAGGGAAGCAAAAGAAAGTTCCATGCTCATGCTGCCAAGGATGATGAACCTCCAAAGAAGAAGGCTAGGGAAGAAAGTGATGATGACTCATCAAATGAAGAAGAGTAGGTTCTAATCTCTGCTCTCACAGGTACTATCTCCCATGGTTGTAATGATTGGTTGATTGATAGTGGGGCTTCCAAACACAAGACTGAGTTTAAGGAATCTTTTGTCAATCTATCTGAACATGAATCACCCCATAAGGTGAAACTTGGGGATGATTATCAATACCCAATCAAAGGAAGTGGTGAAGCCTCCTACAACCTAGATTCTGGAAAATATTTGAAGATGAAAGAAGTCGTTTATGTACCTGGGCTCAAGAAGAACTTACTCTCCATCTCCGCATTGGATGCAAAAGGTATGAGGGTTGCATTTGTGGATGGCCAAGTCCTAATGTGGCCAAAGGGAAAGACCATAGATGATGCAGTAGTGATTGGAGAGCAAGAGGGAGGATTGTATAAATTGAAGGGACAACCTGAACATGCCATGGTGCATGAATCCATGGAGCCAAGTGAACTTTGGCATCGAAGACTTGCTCATATGCACTACAGGGCACTTCCAATTGCAAGCAAGGATGTAGAAGGTCTTCCTGAAATCAAGACCAAACATGAAGGTGTTTGCAAAGGATGTGCAAAAGGTAAGAACATTAAGAAGGCTTTCCCAAGTAGTGAAATCCTGGAAATCATCCACTCAGATGTATGTGGTCCTATGTCATCCAGTTCTCTTAGTGGGTATGTTTACTATGTCTCATTTATTGATGAATTCTCCTGGAAGACTTGGGTATGCTTCTTGAAGAACAAATATGATGTGTTTGATAAGTTCAAGGAATTCAAAACTTTGATGGAGAATCAAACTGACAAGAAGATCAAAACATTCAAATCCGACAATGGTGGAGAATTCACCTCAGGTGACTTCAAGAAGCTTTGTAATTATTCAGGGATTAAGAGGGAGTTGACTGCTCCTTATAATCCTCAACAAAATGGAGTTGCAGAAAGGAAGAACAGAACTATCATGGAAGCAGCAAGGGCAATGCTGCATGAACAGGATCTACCTATGCATCTATGGGCAGAAGTAGCTAGAACAACTGTATATGTGCAGAACAGAACACCCCACAAGATATTGGATAACAAGACACCAGAAGAGGTCTTTTCTAGTAAGAAACCTGAAGTCAACCATCTCAGAATATTTGGTTGTCCAGTATACACTCATGTCCCAAAGGAAAAGAGGACTAAACTAGATCCTTCGGGAAAGAAGGGTATCTTTGTGGGTTACAGTGAAAGCTCGAAGGCTTACAGAATATACTTTCCAGGGTTCAAGAAGATTGATGTCAGCAAGGATGTAACATTTGATGAAAACTCAGCATTCATCAAATCAAGGAAGACACCTATCAAAGTTTATGAAGAACCTAAGGAAACTAGATTTCAAGACACTGCCATGACTGAAGCAGTTCCAAAAGTTGTTCGTGAGTTTGAAGACCCACAAGAACCTGTCGATCCACCCCATGAGGATAATTGTCACAAGAGGAAACCTGCATGGGCTAGAGAAGTCATTCAAGATGCAGAAAGATTTGGCATTCCAGAAAAAGAACACAGAGCAAAGAAGAGAACCAGATCACATACCAGCTATGTTGCTTTACTCTGTGACATTATGAACAAAGAGCCTTCTAGTTATGAAGAAGCAGCGGAAAAGAAAGAATGGAAGGATGCCATGGTTGAGGAATACCAATCAATAATGAAGAATGATGTTTGGGATGTTGTCCGAAGACCTAAAGAGAAGTCTATTGTGACTTTCAAATGGATCTACAAAATCAAGCATGCTGCAAATGGCAGTGTAGGGAAATACAAGGCAAGATTCGTAGCTCATGGCTTCTCTCAGAAAGAGGGAATAGATTATGAAGAAACTTTTGCACCTGTAGCCAGGTATACTTCCATCAGAACAGTACTTGCCCTAGCTGCAGCAATGAAATGGAAAATACACCAGATGGATGTCAAGACTACTTTCTTGAATGGTGTAGTTGAAGAGGAAGTATATGTGGAGCAGCCACTCGGTTTTGAAATACATGACAGGGAGTCATATGTGTGCAGATTGAAGAAAGCCTTGTATGGATTGAAACAAGCTCCCAGAACCTGGTATGGTAGGATGGACAGTTTCCTATCTAGTTTGGGCTTTATCAAGAGTAAAGCGGATTCCAACCTTTACTACAAGGTTGAGGAAGGGAATCCTGTGATTCTACTCTTTTGTGTGGATGATTTATTTGTAATAGGAGATGACAGATTGATTGCAAATACTAAGAGGAAGCTTGCTGCCGAGTTCGATATGAAAGATTTGGGAATGATGCATTATTTCCTAGGTATGGAGGTGTGGCAATGTGCAGGTGGGATCTTCCTTGGTCAAGGGAAGTACACAGTAGATATCCTGAAGAGATTCGGGATGATGGATTGCAAGGCCATGGACACACCAATGGCATCAAATCTGAAGCTTCTATGTGATGCTTCATCTGAGCTGGTTGATGTCTCTATGTATCGTCAGATGACTGGGTCCTTGATTTACCTGACGGACACAAGACTAGATATTTGCTTTGCTGTGAACACATTGAGACAGTTCCTGACGGATCCGAGGAGTGTTCATCTGGTTGCTGTAAAGCATGTTCCGAGGTACCTGAAGGGTACAATGGATTATGGGCTCAAGTATGAAGCAAATCGAAAGTTTAACCTGCAGGGTTATGTTGATTCAGATTGGGCTGGCAGTGTTGCAGATAGGAATAGCACATCTGCGTGCTGCTTCAGTATGGGATCAGGTGTGATCTCTTGGTTTAGTAGGAAGCAGTCCTGCGTAGCACTAAGTACAGCTGAGGCAGAGTATGTTGCAGCCTGTTCAGCTAAATGTGAGGCAGTATGGCTACAGAAGCTATTGTCTGAGTTATTTGATCTCCCGTTGGATGCTACTGGTATCTTCTGTGATAACCAGAGTTGTGTGAAGCTGTCTGAGAACCCAGTGTTTCATGACAGGTCGAAACACATAGAGATCAAATATCACTATATCAGGGATATGGTGCAGAGAGGAGCTGTGAAGCTCCTGTATGTTGCGATAGACGAGCAGATTGCAGATGTGTTGATGAAGCCACTAGCCAGGGTGAAGTTCAAGTACTTCAGAGAGAGGCTTGGTGTTCTTCGGATTGATGAAACTTCGAGGAAGAAGTGATGGACACATTTGCTGAAGCCATTCCAAGCATGTTGGAAGGAGGATCCTTCACATGGCTGTGGATGTAAGCGCTGGATGATGAGCATCAGGATGATGTTCTGGATTCTGCTTTGTATGCATCATGATGGATGCTGGATATGATCAGTTGGATCATTGATATTTATATGTATGTACGCATCATGTTGGATGCTGGATATGATCAGTTGGATCATTTATATGTATATGTATGTACGCATCATGTTGGATGCTGGATATGATCAGTTGGATCATTCATACGTATGTATGCATCATGTTGCATGCTGGATATGATCAGTTGGATCATTTATATGTATGTACGCATCATGTTGGATGCTGGGTATGATCAGTAGGATCATTTGTATTTATTTTGTATATGCATCATGTTGGATGCTTGGACCATGTATCTGTATATGTATCAGGTGGATACATTGTATGATCAGGTGGATCATGTATGGTGATATGTATCATGTATTTGTATTTGTATCAGGTGGATACATTGTATGATCAGGTGGATCATGTATGATGATATGTATCAGGTAGATACTTGGTATGCATCAGGTAGATGCATTGTATGATCAACATGATCGTGGATGACGAGCTTCAGGATGTTGCTCCAGATGACATGCAGCAGGATGTTGCAGTGATGATGATCAGGATGATCATGTGTACATCAGGATGATGTATGGTGAGTATCAGGTTGATACTCTATGGTCGTGGATCAGGTTGTGCAGATGAGCATATAATTTGGCCCTGGGATATTTGCAGATAGTCTTTCGAGGTTTTTCCTATGGCATATAATTTGGCCCTGGGATATCTGGCAAATGCTCTTTCGAGGTTTTGCTCTGGGAGGACATATAATTTGTCCCTGGGAGATCTGCAGATAGTCTTTCGAGGTTTTTCCTATGGCATATAATTTGGCCCTGGGATATCTGGCAGATGCTCTTTCGAGGTTTTGTCCTATGGCATATAATATGTCCCTGGGAGATCCGATAGGTTGGGCTGTGTGCCCGTAATAAGTCCTAGGATGATCTTGCGAGGTTTTTCCATGACCACATATAATATGTCCCTGGGAGATCCTATAGGTAGAGCTGTGTGCTCGTAATAGCCTGGGATGCTCTTGCGAGGTTTTGTGGTGACCACATATAATCTGTCCCTGGGAGATCCTATAGGTAGAGCTGTGTGCTCGTAACAGCCTCGGATGCTCTTGTGAGGTTTTGTGGTGAGGTCACATATAATATGGCCCTGGGAGATCCTATAGGTAGAGCCGTGTGCTCGTAACAGCATGGGATGCTCTTTCGAGGTTTTGTGACGCACGTAATAAGTCCTAAGGATTCTACAATATGGCCAGTGATGACGAGACCTGCAGGTGGTGGGCCTACATCTAGTATGAAAAAGGAATGGCTCTGTAGAACTTCCTATGACGAGTAGAGTCAAATATTGGTTGAGATAGCAGCAGCAATGACGATGATGATGACGATGCATCAATGATGATGATCCCGAGAAGAAGACTTGTCTAGCAGATCTGTGTCGAGAAATACCTTCCTAGTTAAGATGGAGTGTTGATGTATATGTAACTTTGGAATGTATTTCATCTATGTATTTCATATATATTTATTGTACCCTTATTAGAGATGTGTTATTCCTCTATAAGGAAGTGTCGTCGTGTGGATTGACAAGTGTCACAAGTGTGTGTACTTGTCGATGGGTTATTAGACCACCATGTGTGGGTTCGGCCCTGAAATATATATTATATTGTGGATGTACCTAGCTAGAAAAGTTGGCCCCATAAGGTCACTAGGTAAACAGGTTAGTATAAATAGAGATCAGGTGATCTCTATTTAGATCATTTGAAAAGTCATATCTCTCTCACTCAGAAAGTGGCACACTAGTGAGGAGGAGGATCATATGCTACTAGGAGACTATCTCAGTGTATTTTGGTTGTACTTTGGTTGAGCCATTTCTCTCTCTATCTCTGAGGAAGTTGTGGGGTTTTTCACCTTAGGGTTTTCCCCACGGAAACTCTGTGTCTCTTGTCTCTCATACTTTTGATTCTTGTGATGCTTGTGATGCTTATTGTGATTGTTATGCACTGATATACTGTACATGTTATTCTCTCAATGAAGATCCTAGAGAATTGTGATTTAATGCTCAAAATTTAACATCTTACAAACAATGTGTCCAAGTAGGACGCCATAAGGAACACAAAAAATACACTTCTTTAGATTTAAAGAGATCTGATGTTGTCGACATGTTTCAAGCATCATTCTGAGCTTCGCACAATGGTTCTTTAATAGACTAAACACAGTCCAATCATCAAAATAGTCTTCCAGAAACTTATGCATAAACTCTTTAAATGCTGCGAGAACCACTCTGGAGAATATGGCAGGTGCGTTCTTCAGGCCAAAAGGCATTACTATATATTGGAACAACCCCCATTCCATATCAAAAGTCGTCTTATGCCTATCTGCAGGATCAATCCTGATCTGATGATACCCGGAAAAACCATCAGTAAAAGAATAAGCCTCATTCCCTCCAACATTATCAAGCACTTCATCTGTGAAAGGGGTAGGGAATGGATCGTGCATGGAAGCATCATTCAGTTTTCTGAGATCCACACAAATCTTGATCTCACCTTTTGTTTTCTTGTCTTGAACTACCATGGGACTAATCCATTTTGATTCTTCGACAGGTTCAATGATTCCTGCTTCCAACATCTTGTCCAGTTCTGCGTGTACTTTTTCTTTGTAGCACAGATTTAGTCTGTACGGTCTCTACTTCACAGGCTTTGCGCCTGGCTTCAAGGGTATTTTCATGACTCCTAGGTCTCCTAGAATTCCTTTCATTTCTGTAAATTTTGTCGAAAACAGCTCCTAATACTCATGCAAGGTGTCTGCAATCTCTGCAATAGTCTGATCGTCCCAATGTCTCCAATTGCTGCGAACTTTGTTTCTTCTTTTGTGCCAATATTCACCTTCTGTGTCCTTACTGGTCTGCTCATATCTGGGATTTGTAACAGAGGTCCTTCTATGTCACGCGCACCCTCCGACTCTGGTATATTTATATTGCGCGGATCATCATCATCATCTTCATTTCTATCATCAATGTCTTCAGCTAGGTTGTAAGACTCGATAAGGTGTTCTTCATGTTTCTTCCATTCCGACTGTAGGTTCACGGGAAAGGTATCTGCCCCGAAGAATTCCTCCAATGTCATATTTCTATGAGGACAGTCTTCCTTGAATATGCGTTCCTTAATTATTTGCAATGCCTCATGGATCAGGGGGTTCTCGTCCTCGAAGCTGAAGTCCCTCTGGAAGTTCGCAGTCAACATTTCCCAATTAGTGGTTTCTCTGAGCAACTCCAGGTATAGGTACCATTTCTTTGGAATGTCATCCTCTAGGGTATGCACGAACAAGTGCATCCATTCTTCACGTGGCCTTCCCAGCCATGCCTGTGAATAGACTTCAATGTGTTGACTAGGGTCCGTCTGTCCATTGAACTTATCAAAGGGTAAGGTAACCTTTTCAGCAAACCGAATCTGCATCTTAATTCTGCATTGATCCCAAGTAGTCAATGTCTGCTTGTGCGCATTCCACCATCTGGAGGGTGTGTCGCGCAGTGCCATATCCAATGTTGGTAATATGTGCTCATCTGCAATCTCTGCAGTGTATTCTTGGATGAAAGTATAAACATTAGTAGAACCATCATATGTGGGAATAGGACTTACCTCCTTCTCGATCCAGCGCAATGATTTCGTAACCTGCATGCACCTTCTTGCTGATACTTTATGCATTTGGATTTGCCAATTTTCTAGCCCTGCCTCCGAATCAGAGACGCAGGAGCTGTCACATCTCCAACGGAGTGTGCCATCTGAGGTGGGATTAATGTAATATTCTTGGTTCGTTGTGACTTGGTATAGTTTGTCAAAGTCTTGAGCCTTGGATTCCTCCTGAATCGGCTCGCTGTATCTGTCACCATCTGCAGGATCCAATCGTGCAATGACCCTAAGATGCTTGCCTTCAAATATCATCTTGTTTGTTTTTAAGTTGATAATAGCCAAGTTATCCATAGCCCCATCAATTCCTAGTATTGCAGGAAAAGGCTGACTATCATCCACAATCTCGATAAATTCAAAGTCTGTATGACTTTGGACTCCATCAATGTCGACTATCACGTCAGCTAATCGGCCAAAAGGTATGAATTTCTCTTGATTATCCATTCTCAATTGGATAGGTGACCATGACAACTTTGGTCGACCCATCTGCTGCCATGTTTGCTTAGTTAAGACATTTACTTCGGATCCCAGATCAAGGATGGATTCATCCATTTCAAAATCTCCTATCTGCGTGGTAAGTCTCATTTCTTAGCCCGTTCTTCTATGCTTCCTTATGTGATGTACTGTGCTATCAGAAGCCTCTGTTCCGGTCTGTGGCTCATACTAGTTTATGAGCTTCTACAACTCTACTATGGCATTTTCACTTTTAAGCAGCTTCATGCAGCTTCGCAAGAACTGCGCAACTGTGTTGCTAATATCCTTCGCAGTGCTTGTTTTATCATAAGCCACTGGTATGTCTTCTACATGCGGTACTGCACTTCGTAATGGGATCCTCTGTGTTTCTGTTTCTGGTTCTCTGAAGGTATCTCGCGCGTCGATAAAGACTTCCTTGTTCTTATGTAGGTCGAGAGCAGGTATTTTTCCCGGAGCTTTCCTTATCCATTCTGTCTCAAGAGGAGGCCACTTTGTGTGAGCCTCCCCTGACGTGGAAGCCTCTTCTCCCCTATCGCGGCCTGTTTGAGTGCCACTACACGTGACCACATTGATGCTCGGGTCTGCTTGTCTATTCTCTATTGCGATCCACTGGACGTTCGTGTTTAGCACATCCGTCCATCTTCTTTTCTGCATTTCCACCTCTAGCACTGGGCAATCTTCAATAACATGGTCAAATGATTTACAATAATTACACGTAGTGGATGGGTTAACACAATCTCTGGATACGTGAACTGGCTAGCCACAATTATAACAGATGACCTGGTCGCAGCCTCTTCCCTCCGCGGGGCCAGCATTTCTTCCTCTGCTGCGGTATCCAGCACCACGACCTTTGTATCCTCCTTAGTCATATGGTGCATTCTCTAGTTTCGGCCGGTTATCTTCTTGTACACGGTACAAGCCAGCACCTCTGATTGATTCCATATCCCGTTTTCTTTCATTCATTAGCTCATATGCACAGCAGTTGGATTCATCATGTCCAACTGATTTATAGAAATTGCAGTATAGATTTTTAGGCATTTTCACATATTTCTGTATAAGATAGTATTCTTCAGTTCTGTGTCCTATAGTTCTACATATTTCACACCATGGGGCCTAATTCTGATTCAATGGGTTGGGTGCACCACTATTAAGATAGTTGCGGAATAACGGGCAATGCTCCCGGTCATGGCCTTCTCCTCTACAACCTGTACACTAGAACTCATGTCTAGGTTCATGCCTTTGTTCTTTTCCATTATTCATGCTTTTGTAGTTCTAGTGTCAGGGTGGTCAGCTGGTTCTGGATCTGAGACATCCCAGAACTAGTCTCACCAATCGCCGAAGCTTCTAGCTTCATTGCGATCTCCAAGGCCTCTGCCTATGACTCAACCTTCTGCTGCATCAATGGTAATCTTATATGGGGCAACAACGCAGCAATGAACCATTCCTTGTGCTGTGCCAGAGCTATAACAAAGCTTACTTGGTCTAATAGGGTCTTGAACTTCTGATCAAACTCCCAAACCGTTTCAGTTGGTTTCTGCTTTATTTCCTTTAACTCGGTTATACACTGGGATTCAGATTTGGGTTTCTTAAACTCTGCCACCAGTGCAACTTTAATTTCTGTGAGGGTTCGCGGCTATGTGGTAGAATACTTCATGAACCAATGTAGATATCTGTCCCTAAAAGAGGTGATGAGATGTGCTCTCTTCACTGCATCATCCTGGATTTGTCTTACACTCCATACGGCTTCACAAAGGAACCAATGCTGATCAGGGTCTTCTAGGCCAGTTCCCTTGAATATTGGTAGTTTCATATCCATGTTTTCCATTGTGCTACTAGGTGGTGGAGCGCCTGAATTAGTGCATGACTGCTGTAAAGGGCTCTATGTAGTGAATACAAATGGGCGTACTGGGGTAGATGTACTGGGTTTAGTATTCTGCGGGGTGGGCTGCGCAGCGGGTGGTTTTTGAGATAAAGGTGGTGCAGTCACTGCAGCCGGTAGGTTCTCAGGATTAAATGGCGGTGCAGCTTCATTGTCAATGTTAGCAAGAATCTCGGTATCTATGTGGAGTCCAGGGTCTACACGGTTCTTATTAAATTTATATGTCTTACCACTTCTAAGATTATGGGTCTTTTCATCAGAATCAATATATGTATTGTTTATCATGACAAACTTAAGAATATTACTGCATTCTTAAAACACCTTTCTCTGCTAATAGCATCTTAATGTAGAGACTGAGATTGTTCAACAACTTACCTTGGAATCCTCCGAAAAAGGATGCTTCTACTTGGCTGTAGGATTTGAGTGTGTCTACAGCAAATTCTGATATGAAGCCTTCTAGCATATGATCGACCCAGAAATCAACTGCGCGTGTCAACGGACTGTAAATTGCTTTGAGCTGCGCTATGAGCTCAGGAGTCCACTCTGTAGGAACTCCTCCTTGAAAACAGGTTTTCTTTTATGCGAGTCGTGAGATCCATGCGTGCAGCTCATTGGGGAATGATGCCTTGAAAATATCGTGGATATCGTTGAACAGATATCTATCTGACCAATGTGTGTCACTTAGACATGGATGTCTATTCTCTTTCCTTTTAAATTCTCTTATGGTCTTATCCCACCAGGCCTGGATTTCTGTCTTTTCAGGATGCCAGTTATCAGATCCTTCCGGGAACTGGTATTCTTCTTCACTCATCACGTTTGCAACTCATCATGGATTCTAGCGCTGCAACAGAACCATTTGTTGGCTATAACTGACCCAGAGGTTTTCTTATAAGACCTAAGTTCTTTGCGGTTTCCCTTTGACCAACAAAACCCCTTCGCACCTGCCCTTTCGGAAACAACCTATAAGCAGGTTGAGGTCTCACCCGAGGTGTATCTATGGGGTACTGCGGAATCAAGTTTCCATAGTAAGTGATAAGTTGCTTGGATGGATGTACTGCGCAACACAACAGATGATAGGTGCTGTGAGGTGAGACTGCGCTGTGATGGGAAACGCTGTGGTCCGCACCACTATACTCTTCTACCGCGGGACTTCTACTGAAGTTGCGAACAATCCGACTTTATTCTATACTTGGATTATCTTGAAAATGCTTAAGGCACTGAAATGAATATCACTCATCCATTCATTTAGGTGCTTAACTGACTATCCTTCTAACATTCATTCATTGGCTCAAGATGTTAATATTTGAACACAGACGACTGATCTAATCCACTGTTATACGTTCCTTTACTGTGTATAAGCACTTACTTAACCAAATGACTGCATTACTGCCTTCATACACAAGACTAAATGTTCACCCTTCAACTATTCATGTGAAAATTAACATATCATTTTCATACCTCTCTAATGGAAAATGCATATAAAATCTCTCTCATACAGTATGCAAGGAAACATCTAGACATTCATTTGACAGAAAACATAAGTAATCATTCATTCATCAACACAATCACACAACGCAAGAATTAACGTGTTTAAATCCCCCGGGTGGGAAGCTACGTCCACAAGAATGGTTGGTAATATATTTCTTTAAAAAGGGTTGGGGACAACCATTCTTAGTCTGTGCAGTCAGCTGCAGACTATCCTTCCTCTCAGATAGGTGTCTGCGCACACAACTACAGAGCCTTTACAATCTTCTTAGCTCAGATAGATTTTACAATACAAAAAGGGATAACCCGATTCACTGTAACCCCATCCCGTACAAAATTGTCTTCTTAAATAGATCATGCCTCTAAGGTCATGTATTTACAAAGCCAAAGACCTAAACCCAAAAAAACCCTTAGGGTTTACAAAACTGCGTCGGTTTCCCTAAACCAGCTTGCTGGCTCCTAGTAGCGTCTCCTTCACTGTGGCGGTTCTCCACGTCTTCATTCTGTCGCTACCGGCCTTCCTATCGCACGCGTGCCAACAGGTCACTTTCTCTAAACCATTCATCTCTAACGATTTTTCGCACCAGGCGTGCCAAGACGTCACTTTCCTCAACAAACTTATGCATTGGCCGCCTGCCTGATTTGCTCATGCCCACCGCTTGGCACTCCTAGAGCATCTTTCCAAAACTAGACCATTACTGGTCCATCCGATACCTACACCTAATCCTTGTCCAGCACTCTACTTTGCTGGCTCCACATGTCCTGACTGCTGCACAGCACTGCCTCCTCGCAGCGCTGGTCTTCGCGGTGCTTCCAAAATTTGGATGTTGTGCATAGCTTCGCAGCCTGATCAAAACTTGGATGCTACGCACAGCTCCGCAACATTTTCAACACTTAGACAAAATTATATTTCTGAGCTACGCTCAGCTAAGCTTTCCCTGCTTATCAAAAAGGTGTCTCCAAAACTTTGTCCCGACCTGGGCCCAACATTACCCCGCGCCAGTCGAGTCTTTTTTGAGCCAAGCAGAAACTATTTCCATTCAAGCACCAGAAGTTTTTCTTAATTAAAGGATTTTGCAGTCATTTTGTTTTACACTTTCGCGCAGACACCCAAGCTATTTTTCCCTTTCTGTCAGAAATAAAACCATTTTTGCTTAAAGGCCATTTTCTTTTCCTATAGTTGCATTGTTTGCTAAAAGTTTTTGGCATGAGTGGTCTGTGCCCTGAAGTTATTAATAATGTTGAAGAACACCTATAGCCACACTTGCTTTTTGTTTAATCACGCTCATCGAAAATTAATGGATAAACTATATGAAAATGTTTTTCGTCATTGCTTCTTCGTAATTTTTAACCTTAATAGGCAGTTTTGGGAAAAGTTAGCACTCACATCACGTTTTGTTCTGCTTATTCATATTGTAAAATTTGCATTGCTTATTATGGCTCCTTACTTGTTCATCCGATGTCGCCACAGACTTGATATGCACAGATGCTCCTCTAGAAGAAAAGCTAAGCTAGATGAGACAGACTCTGACACATATATCCTTTTGGACACCTCACTCAAAACGATGTTTGGAGACACAAAGGCTGTGACAGGAGCTTCCCCAGAGTTTTAATGGGGTGAATTATACAGGGCTATGAGAGACCAAGAATTCCCCGAAGCATCCTTAGAAGAGCTAATGGTGTATCAGAATATTAAAAGGTCTTGTCTCCACAAAGCAACCACTCTCCCAGAGATTTTCCCATGCTCAGAAGTTATTGGTTGGATGCTACCCCAAGTGAATACTAACACCAGAATCATCACAGATGTCACTGGGACGAGTCTTGCATCTTTTGGACCAGATTTTATCACTTCAACATACAAATTTCCTTTCCCTAAAGCCCTACTGAACAATGAATGGATATCGGAGTTCAAGATGGACCCTTTAGAGTGCGCCAAGAAGATGACAATTACTGGGAGACAAATAAGATCAAGGGCCAGTGGAGAGTACACGAGTCAACACCTAAGGACTCTGTATAGGATCATCGCCCTCATATTGAGTCGAGTTTTCAGCTTAGCAAATGGAAACATCTATAAACTCGGCTGGGTGATAGTGATGTTCCACATAGCCACACACGATACAATATTCAACTAAGAAGATATCATCTCGGGTAGCATGTCCTCGCACATAGGCATGACACAAGGGGATTAACACAAAAGGAAGTTGATTTCTTTATGTCCTCTTATCTAATGGACTGCTTATTCATCAAGCATCCTTTCCCTTATTTGGGATGAGTCTGGAACCGGAAGGAGTCTTCCCTCTTCGTGGACTACCAAATAACATGGGCCCACAAGTACGCAAGTCATTACACCCAGATTTGCGAAAGGTTCATTATGCCCCTGTATCAGTCGATATTCCATGACGAACCGAACTATCTGTCAGAAAATGCTATTCCAACCATAGATAAATTCAGAGATTATTACTTCTCCTCCGAAGGAACTTATATCAGGATGTGTGGAGGAACTCAACCACCCTCTTTGCTACCCCAGTATGCCACCGACTTCGTCATGCACAAAGAGGCTGTAAGACAACTCTTCATAAATGGAGTGAGCAGGGTTCTTAGTGATAAGAAGAAGGATCACTACCCACCTATTCCATTTACGATTGGTGCATACAAGCTTCACAAGGCAAAGGATGGTGAATATTTTTCTCAAGATTTAGAAGTATTCCATTTTGGAACAAAGAGTTTCAGAAGGCATGACCCCGATGGGAAAGTCACCTCTCACTGCTCCTCTTGCTGAGTCACTTTTGATTACGCGCATTTTTTCGACAAAGAGGAAGCAATTTTTTGAAGCACGAAGAACATGAACGAGCTAGGAAAATGCTATCATCCCAAGAGCGAAGCCAGTTCCAGTTCCAAGGCTAGCACCATCGACGAATTTGATGTAAAGAAAAAGGAAGAAGCAGCAAGTCTTCAGAAAGAAGAGGAAGAAAAACAACGTCAGGATGCATAGCAAGTTGAAAGGAATCAGCAGGAGCAAGCAGAGAAGCTTTAGAAAGAAGAAGCTAACAGACTTCTGAGGGAGGAAGCTGAGAAAATTTAGAAAGAAGCAGCCGATAGGCTCCAAAGAGAAGAAGATCAGAGGCTTAGGAAGAAAGAAGTTGAAAGAATCAGGAAAGAAGAGGATGATAATTTGCAGGAGATGGAAGAGAGAGAAGAAAAGGAATCCTCCGATCGGCAGAAGAAAGCTGAAGAAGAGGATAATTCCAAGAAAATTGTGGAACAAGGAAGCCCAAGTATGTAGAACATGGCCACAGACCCCCCTGAATCATCCAACCAAATACTCACAGGAGGACACCTACCTTTTGAGGAGATCTTTCTCACACCTTTTACCCCGTCAAAGGAACACATAGTAGCCCAAGTGGACTCAATTATCTTCGATAAGAAGAGGAAAGCTATCTTGAGGAAAATAGAGAAAATAATGAAAATGAGTTCCTGACCAGACATTGTCATTAGGTAGGATAACACCGTCATGGATGGAACACAAAGGGATCCCGAGTTTATAGCCTCTATCAAAGTAGCCTCCACCCAGGTATGTCAAGACAACATTAGCAAACTAGTAATTGATGTCGAACTGGGAAAGCAGAAGGTGCACAAGTTAAAATCCAATCTGATAAAGGAGCGAGAAGATGGAGAAAACTAGAAAATGAAATATGACACCCTCTTATCAGAACGAGAAAGAATAACAAGTGAGTACCAGAATCTAGATGCAAAAAAGGAAGCATTAACGATACAGCTGATGATATTGGAAGGCAAAAAAAATGATCTTGAGGCCCGAGCCGCTCAGTTAGAGTCGGGCCAATCAGCTGCCAACCAACAGGTAGAAGAACTTAAATATGAAGTGGAGGAATTAGAAAGAGGAAAGGAGCTGATGACATAAGAGATAGAACTAGCACACAGTAGGAAGCAAGACTTAACCCCCTTCCATGAGCAAGCTTGTGACATACTAAAGAGAATTCATAAGTCACAAGAGCTTATCTCAGAAGAAGTATACAAGATGAAAGTAATGATTTCCAGGGTGAAGGAAATCGATGCCGAAGCTCTTAAGCTCAGGAGGAAGTACATGCGCGTCATGGATGATATTAAGAAGCAAATTGAATGGAGAGAAGGGAGATCGGGATTCCCTAGGAACTTACCTCTCAAGTCCTTAGCATAATTTTGGTTGGATTCAGGTCTCATTGAGTTCTGTAGAAGTTGTCGCATAAAAATAAACGTTGGAATCCAAAAAACCATGGGACAGTGTACCAGATTCTATCTGAAAATCTAGTAAACCCATGAGAAGTGTCAAATGATGATACCTCCGACCATAGAAGACTTCTCGGACAAAGATCAATGCTTGTCAGAGTTGCAGGATGAGTTGAACACAGACATGGAATAAATAAATAAGATAGATGTCTTAACAACAGGAGATCTCCATTGATTCATTGGACAAATTTCCATCCATGATTACTTTCTGGAAGAATTCTCCCATGAAATAGTGGAAGGGGTAAAAATCATTGAGCAGAGTTGTACAAGCATGAGATCTCCCTGAAAATGACGATCCCTGTGCGCAACAATATCATTGTAAGAGAAACCAGCATGTGGGTCAGCTACATAGCTGATTTGGAAAGGCCAGCTGAAGGGGAAAGGCCAACTGGCAACTAATTTTGTCTCTCTATGTTTTGTATCAATATTAAAGACAGCTGGAGGTTCTTTGTTTTTGTATAAATATTAAAAGCAACTGGGAAATATTCTATTTTGTAATAAGCACTAAAAGACAAAATCATGAGATTCCCTAGGTTTAGGGTATACGTAGAGGCTTTAGAAGCTTTTTGTAAAGTTATAAATAGATGAAGAGAAGAGAAGAGAATGAATTTTTGGCAGGTAAAGGGATGAGACTGCTTTTTGTATGAGAACTAATTTTCTACATCAATAAAGAAAGATCTATTTTCCCATGGAAAGCTAGCGCAACCATTTTTGCTTGGAATGTGTTAATATCATGTGGAATTATTTCTCCATCCATTTACATACTGTGAGATTGTTCCTAACCTGTTGGAATTAATTCTTGATTATGAATGCTCTCATTTCCTATGTAAATATTAATGTGCTTAATGAGTGATGAAATGGTTTAATTGTATTAGAGTTATCTCTGATATTGTTTATATTCTGCTGTGAATGTGTTTATTTGCTTAAACAACTATATGTGTGATCTTTAAATACATTTCCGGTTTATTGCTCATATCTCAGTTTTTCTCCCTGCAGGGATAGATTAGATAGATTAAATAGTTTGTTTCAGATTCAATTAGATTAAATGCATTTAGTTAAAGCACTTGCATCTCATATTTAAACATAAAATATATAAATGGTGGATCGGGCCGCAACCGGTGAGAAGTTAAATTCTAAACCTTATACGGTAGTCGGGCCGTTAACCGGATGGATTCCCCACACCAAATGGCGAGCGATCTGATTGGGCTCGCTTATCGGGGAGAATACCTTGCTAATTGATGCTACGAATTTCGGGGCATCAACAGATTTTGGCGCTAGAAGGAGGGCCGCCAATGCATGGCTAGCAGAGGAAACCCTTTTGTTATAAGAAATTCCCCCGAAGACCCACTTGAAACAGCTATTCCAGAAGATTTTATGCTGGAATCACAAGATCAAGAAGGTCCGATTTCTGAAGGTGAACATCAAGAACACCTATATGCTGTACCTTTTGAGGAGGTAGACCACTTTAGAAGACACACACATTCTTACGTTAGTAGGATTGGAGGATTGAACATAATCCCTTTGTTTCCTAGTAGACGAGCTCCTAGGAGACAAATGCATTACACTAGAGATTCAATACTTGTTGAAAACTTAGAAGAATTATTGGATCTCTCTCTACAAGAAATCATAGAACCTCTTAGTGAGATCAGACCTAAAACTCCTCTAGCTCAGGAAAATCCTTTTTCTCCACCATGATCACCACCACATTCTCCACCAAGAAATATGGTTGTACTTGCATGGAGAACTAGAGGAGCACTTAATTTGGCTGTTCCTTTACATGATCTGACCAAACATCCAAAAAAGGTTTTACCTAAATATGATCTTGGAAAAGGCATTTCTGCTGAAGATCATCTTAAATTTTTTATTTATCTCTGAATCTTCTTGATGTAGAACATGAAGACGTAGTTTGCATACTGTTTCCATTTACATTTGAACCCAAGGTATCTTCCTAGTATTTTAGTTTGCAAGCTAATTTAGTAGCAGATTGGGACGCCTTCGAGAAATGTTTTTTAAGTAAATTTAGAAATCAGAAAACCGTTGCCACACTTATGAAAGAACTGCTATCTATGAGGATGGAAAAGAAAGAAAAGGTATAAGAATTTAACCAGATATTTACAACCCTGTTAAATAATTTTATTACCACAACACGACCTGCTGAAGAATACTTGGTGGAATATTATACTACAACGCTAGATCCACCCATAGCCATGTTTGTTAAAAGAGCTCTTAAGGTTACATTGGTAGAAAAATTTGAAGAAGCTAAGAAAGTAGAGGCTAAAGCAGATAGTATTGCTAAACATTCCCTTGAGTTATAAACAAAAACGACAATCAGAAAGAAACCTCTATTGTTATCCATACCTAAGGAAGAAGCGTCAACTGAATTAGAGAATGTGGTAAAAATGATGCAGAAATTGTCCAATAAAATCGTAGATCTGGAAAAAGATAAGGAATCCAACACATCTAGGAAGCCTTTCAAACATTTCTACAAGAAAAGAGAAGAAGGTGGGCAACCTCTTCCACCCATGAACAATTCTGTTGTCCTGAATTTAAATGAAGTAGGCATGGATCATTTATGCACCTTCCATCAAGAGCAACATTCTGAAAAGAGTTGTCCATAGTGGATAAATTCAATGAGCTTAGTCATGAACCAATTTCTAGATGCTCAAGTTACAGACCAAGAAGACCATTAAGAGGAGTAGATTTTCGAACAAGAAGAACCCACCCTAGACACCATGATGGTCTTATGGGATTGGGCACCTGTATAGGAATTGACGAATGAAGCTCATGATGACGAAATTCAAGTCTCATAAGTAAATATCACTACTAGGAGTAAAGGCCCGGTTATTGATCAAAACCCGGTTGTTCCTAAGCCAAAGATTTCAAAAGAAATACCCAAAAGGCACATTACTGTTATTTAGCCGCAGCCTAAAGTAAACCCAGAAGTTAATAAGTAGCCCAAGGTTACACCATGCAAAACTGGGAATAATGTAAAAAACTCGGAAGAACTTAGCATGGGATATGACATTGTTGAAGACATCAAGAAAACAAAAGTGAATATTTCTTTGTTTGAATTGTGTAATCTTCCTAAGTAGAGAAAGAAACTTTTAGAATATTTTGACCCACAACCAAGCGGTACTGGGGGAAACATTGAAGAAGATACTGAGATAAATGAAGCCAGCATTGATGGTAAATCAAAATCTTAGACTTTACCTTTCTTGCTAACTTTCGAAATCTTTAATCACAACGTGCACAATTGCTTGGTATATTCTGGGGCTTCCTCCAATGTAATGCCACTATCGATTTGCAAGAAAATTAATGACTAGCCCATACCATCTCCTTCTCAGATCATACAATTGGATAGGATTGTTGTTAAAGTAATTGGAGAGATGAAAGATGTACTCATTAGACTTTCTGTAGATCCTAGAGTATGTCAATTCATAGATGTTATGGTGGTAGATATACCGGAAGCTTATGGTTTGATATTGAGTAGGGACTGGTCTACGAAACTAAATGGGTATTTTGCAACAGATTGGTCTCACTTATGGTTGTCATACCAAAATAGGAAAAATCAAATCAGGATATTGAGAGAGCCTCATATGAAACAAAATGTAGCTCAGTTAGAAGAAAAGAACGAGGCTGTGAATTTTTCGTCTTCGGTATTAGGAAATTACTTCTTGGAAATTGAACCAGGGAACTATCAATCAGAAGATGTTAGCCATGATTCTGATAAACATTTTGATCTCCTTCATTTTTTTTGGACTGATGATATTGATTGTAATATAGTAGGATTAGTCACTAACTCAGATAACAATGCTAACTTAGTTAAGTCAGAAAACATATGTTGGGTTTTGTACTTTGATGGTTCTAAAACCCAAGAAGGATCCGGAGCCGGTTGTATTTTGGTGGATCCCGAAGGAAATAAGCACTTTTTATCATGTAGACTAGAATTTGAATGCACAAATAACACAGCTGAATATGAAGCTCTAGTCTAGGGGTTAAAGAAGGCTATTAGTTTGGATGTCAAATATTTAAAAGTATTCAGTGATTCTGAGATAGTTGTCAGACAAGTAAGGGATACAACTCATTGTCTTTCACCACACTTAAAAGGTTATCAGTCTGAAGTTTGGAATTTGATTTCACATTTTGATGCTTTTAACAGAAACTCTGTCCCTAGATTACAAAATGCTGCAACTGATTTGTTAGATACTTCTGCTTCTAGATTAGTGCCTACAAATAACAAATGTTCTATTTAATTAACTTTCAGGCCATCCGTTCCAGACAACGTTATGAATCTTAGAGTATTTGACGATGACAAATGAAGATGCCTTCCAAGAATCTATAATCGATGAAGATAAGCATGATTCGGACTTGTAGAACGAGGATGTGACCAAAGGAAATATTATGCCGAAAGGAGTGAGGAATCTGGAAGTACTTTTTCATTTGTAGAACAAATTCAAGAGGCCAGCAAATGTTAAAACTAATAGCTGCTCAATGTAGCATGAGTTAGTAAACTTGGGCACATAAGCGGAACCCAAATTTGTCAACCTCGGTAAATGTTGTTCACCAGGTGAGTGAGATAAGTTTATCATACTTTTCCAACAATATAAAGATGTTTTTACTTGGACTTATGAAGATCTGAAGACGTACAACACTCGCATTATACAACACATAATACCGATGAAGCTAGGTGTGAAGCCGTTTCAACAACAATTGCGAAGAATGCATCCGATGCTTGAGCCTTTAATCCAAAAGGAATTAAAAAAATTGTTAGATGCCAAGACCATCTTTAATGTCCGACATTCCGAATGGGTGGATAATTTAGTCCCTGTGCAGAAGAAATCGGGAGAAATCAGATTGTGCGTCGATTTTCGTAATTTGAACAAAGCATTTGACAAAGATAACTATCCCATTCCGCCGATGGAGAAAATTTTACAAATGGTATTTGGATCCAAGCTGTTCTCCCTACTAGATGGATTCTATGGATACAATTAGGTACTAGTAGCAGAGGAGGATCGACTAAAGACCACTTTTCGCACAAACTGGGGAACATTTTCTTACCGAAGAATGCCTTTTGGACTGATAAACGCTGGAGCCACTTTTCAAAGGGAAATGGACATTGCGTTTCGAGGTTTGGTTGGCCACTGTGTGGTCATTTATTTAGATGATGTAACAGTGTTTTCAAAGAAACGGGAATACCATGTTTTCCACTTGAAGCAAATTTTTGATCGCTGCAGGAAATATGGTATTTCTCTAAACCCCAAGAAGAGTGTTTTCGTTGTTCTTGAAGGTAAGCTCCTTGGTCACATCATCTCCAAGAAGGGGATCTCTATACATTAGGAGAGAGTGCAAGCTATAAGAAAGATTCCCATGCCCCATAAAAAAAAATATATGCAATCATTTATGGGCACCATTAATTTCTTCCAAAGGTTTGTGCCTGATTTTGCTCAGATCGTTAAACCTTTGTAGCAAATGGTGAAGCAAAGTGTGTAGTTTACATGGACGGAAATAGAGAAGATTGAATTTAAAGATATCAAAGATGCCATAGCAAATGCACATTCTTTAAGAAGTCCATATTTTGAAAAGGATTTCATCATGTACACTTTCGCTTCGGATAACTCTCTTGTAGCAGTGTTTACTCAGAAAGGAGAATCAAGAGACGAATACCCAATAGATTTCATGAACACTGGTTTACAGGGCACTGAACTGAATTACCCAGCCGTGGATAAGCAAGAATCTACAATATTTAAATCAGTGAAACAGTACAGGCCGTATATCCTGAAGAACATAACGAAATTCATAGTACCTCACCCCGCTGTCAGATCTTTGTTTGTGCAGAAGGAGTTGGGAGAAAGAAGAGGAAATTGGGTAACCGCGCTTCAGGAGTATGATCTAGAATTTAATCCAACCACTATCATTAAAGGCTAAGGATTGTGTAAATTGCTCACTGAAAATCCGGTTGATGAAGAGAAGAAATGGGAAAATGAAGTAGAGTTAAATTTTTTTGATGTATGTCCTATTTTCACGGCTCCCCAATCTTCGTACAGGGACTTAGTGCATTATTTGCAGCAAGGTTATCTGCCAGAACACTGGAGTTCTAAGTAGAGAAGAGCACTTCATCTGAATCAGAAGCTTATCAGATAATTGATGAAGTGTTGTTCAGAAAAAATTATGATGGGTTTTTTCTCAGATGTTTGGAGAGTGAAGATGCAGAGAATGTGGTCACAGAATTACATGATGGCCCTTTGGGGGGACATTATTCCAGAGATACCACTACCCAAAAGATACCGAGGGCAGGGTATTATTGGCATACTCTCTTCAAGGACTCCCATGCTCGTGCTAGGAGATGCGATGTATGTCAAAGGAGTGCGGGGAGATTGCCAAAGACAGCAGGCCCATTGCAACCAATCATCATTTCTGAACCATTCGAGCAATGGGGCATAGATGTGATCGGAGAAATAAATCCAAATTACTCGTTGCAAAGTTAATACATTCTCACCGCTACATATTATTTCACCCGGTGGACATAATTTATTCCGCTGTGTAAAGTGAAGGAAGATGCAGTTATCAAGTTCCTGCAAGAAACTATCATAGCCAAGTTTGGGGTTCCAATTTCTTTAGTTTTTTATAATGCAACTTATTTTTCATCTGTGAAATTAAATGCATTTGTTTATGAGAAAGGAATTAAATTGCATTACTCAGCAAATTATTATCCCCAAGGAAATGGACTAGCTGAATCCACGAATAAAAATCTCATATGTATCCTTAAGAAAACTGTCATCAAGAACCAAAGAAGTTGGCATACAATCCTTCCAAATGCTTTGTGGGAAGACAGGGTTACCCCAAAGAATGCTTTAGGAGTTTCCCCTTACACACTAGTCTATGGGAAGGAAGCCATACTCCCTCCTAATATTTTTCTCCCATCCTTACAGCTAACCCAAGCTTCCTGAGGTTCCAGCATGGAAATCCTGCAATCACGAATTGATACCCTGCTGAGGCTCGAAGAGTCACAGCAGAAAGCCAAAGATAGGTTCCACAAACACCAAGAAATCACCAAGAGATGGTTAGATAAAAGCAAATATGGAAAAAGGAGTTTTGAAGTAGGTGACTTAGTTCTAAAGTGGGATCACCCACACGATGATAAGGGGAAGCACACAAAATTTCAACAATTATGGCTTGGCCCTTAGCAAATTTCTAATAAGCTACGCCCGTCGACGTATAAATTGAAAGACTTACAGGGGGAGGAATAAAATATCCCTGTCAACGGCCTCACTCTAAAGCAGTACTTCGCTTAGTTGTAGGGTTATTTTTGTACATAAATAAACTTGTCTTGCTTTAAGTTTGTTGTGTTCGGTTTTGAGTAGTCTTTTGATTCATTTACCTTCCTTGTCTTCTCTTGTTGATTGCTTTCATTTTGATTCATTTACCTTCCTTTTGGTTGTTCTCTTTATTTTGTTTCAATAAACCCCAGCCCAGCTTTTGGTTTTAAGGAAAGATAGGGATCTAAGGAATCTCAAAAGGCACTGAAAGCTCAAAATCTGAATGAAAGAAGTTTCCCTATGCGACATTTCTCTTCACTGTTCAGTCAAGAAAGGAAGATCCGCTTCAGTTTTATATTTGGGTCATAATAATCCCTGTTAAATAACTAAGACTTATGATTTCTGGATTACTATCTTCAGGCTCCATTCACTCTTACATTAATGACTGTCTCAGGAAGTTCACTACAATGGACCCACAGAGAGGAAGCACATTTCACAAATATATGGTATTTAAATGATCCCATGCTGCAAATCAAAAGCCAAAAGAGATTATATCAAAGAGTCTGTTTTCCAGAAAATTTCTCACCTCCATTAAAGCATGGTTGAGAAAAGAAATGACATTCAATCAAGAAAGTTGCTCTAAATGGTTAGCCCAGTAAGGTTCTTCTCTGTCCTTGAACATGACAATAAAATAAATCTCTTTCTCACACAAAAGGACATTATGGATTGAAGAACCTAAGTTAAAATGTCGAATATTGAAGTAAATTTATCATGGAAGACTCGAACGACAAAAGTTGTCAATAAAGAAAGCATCTAAAGGAATGCTGATAGCATGGGAATGAGGAACAAGCGAATATGTCTGTGGGATGTTGTTAAGATCATGTGGAGTCCTATTTAGTAGGCATCCATAAGACAAACTTTAAAATGAACTCCACACTTTGGCCCTAAGAGAGTTGTAGAGAAGTCTGATTCAAAGTTGCCTTTTCCCCCAATGACCATTATGATAAGAATGATCACTCTTTTTGCAGAATCTGTACTGTATAAGCAATTTGTTCCATGTGGGACCAACAACATGTAAGTTTCTTGACCTTAGAAAGATATTTTTTTCAGAGATTTGTGTTCACCAGCGAGTCGCCAATTGTTGCTATTGCAACCTGATCCCCATAATTTTCAAAAAAATTATAGGGCCCCTCCTTCTTCTTTTTAGAGTTCGAAGACTCTCAAAATTTTACTTTTGACCCTTAGTTTTCTTAAAGGACCTTGAAGTTTTTTGTTTTTTGACTAAGGCAGTTTTTTCTTTTTGGTAGTCACGTGTTTTGCTGGTCGCAGTTTTTAGTCTTAAATCCGTCGACCGTTGCGCTGTTTTTTTGGCTTACATTTTGCCAAAACTGGTCACAGTTTTTAACGCTTTTTTCGCCAACCATTGTATAGTTATTTGGATTATTTTTGCCAACCGGTCGCCATTTTTTGGCTTAATTTTCACCGACCAGTCGCTCCATTTGGCTTTTCATTGGTCGCAGCTTTTAGACTTAAAATTTCCGACCGCGGCGCAGATCTTATTGATTAATTTACCAACTGCGGCGCATATCTTATCATTTATCCTGCCACCATTTCGCTAACTTGATGTTTAGCTTGACGTTCGCCTCGCTCCACCAAGCTTCATCGTAGTTTTTAGTCTTAAGTCCACCGACTGTTGCACACAAGATGGGCTTAAATTTGTCGACCGTTGCGCAAAAGTTGGGCCTACAAACGCCTACCACTGTGGGTGTATTTTGTCTTGAAAAGCACACAAATCTGCTAGCGGGGACATTTAATAAACCCCATGAGATTTTATGTTCACCTACCCTTTTCCCGTGTGAATTTAAGACTAGTTTATCTAAACCCCGTGCGGTTTTATGACTTGGGAGTTATTTATAGGGGTTTTTTTTTGTTTTATTGACCACCATTTTTGAAAAGGGAAAACGTCGTTCAAGCACCTGCAGACTCGCCACTAGTCAGAGAGTGCCAAGCAACCGCAAGATGAAGCTTTACTTCCTCGCCCAACCTCTCCGATATCGATAGGTAGGTTTACTAAGCCACCCCCGTTTATTTTTTTTAGACCATGTAATGTGTTAGTGTAAGCGTTTTTAGCTGGTTTTACGGAGTCAAAATCTTAAGTGTGAATTCGTTCCAACATGTGCTTGGGTTTACCCACGCGACGTTTCTGTTTTGTTTTAAAAGTGCCCTAAAGGGTCCTCATGCGCAACTCACTATGGCTAGTTCGTCTACCTTAGGGTCCCTGAATTGTCCCCTTTGCGATCACAATTCTTACATAGGACAGAAGATTCGAACCTTGAACCCTGCAACCTGCTACAGATATAGAACTGCTACCTGAGAGGGAAGGACGTGGGAAACAAAGAAAAAATGGATATGCTCATTTATAATGCCAGTTACCATAGTCAGAATGAAAACACATATTTTTATCGTAGCCAGCAGGCCATAACCCATAGCTGTCTGAAGGTCACTCCTACTCACAGCTCTCATAACCCGAAGGGGTCATAGCCTATAGCCAGTAACATCCTTGCGCGATATATAGCAAGAGTCATAAGCGATGCTCAAATCTATCTTACTTTGAGTACCACACCTCTCTTGCATGCCCTCACACCTTTCCTTCTTTTGTTTCCCAACCCCATGCCCTCGGAAAACCTTGTTCCCTACCTTTTCAGTCACGGCCTCTAGTTGCCCCATGCTAGTCAAGTCTTTTTTGAGCCAAGCAGAAACTGTTTCCATTCAAGCACCATAAGTTTTTCTTAATTAAAGGATTTTGCAGTTGTTTTGTTTTACACTTTCGCGCACACACCCAAGCAATTTTTCCCTTTCTGTCATAAATAAAACCATTTTTTCTTAAAGGCTATTTTCTTTTCCTATAGTTGCATTGTTTGCTGATTTTTTTTGGCATGAGGGGTCTGTGCCCTGAAGTTGCTAATAATGCCGAAGAACACCTATAGCAACACTTGCTTTTTTTAAATCACGCTCATCGAGACTGAATGGATAAACTATATGAATTTTTTTTTCGTCATTGCTTCTTCCTGCGTTGCAGTTTTGGGAAAAGTTAGCACTCACATCATGTTTTGTTCTGCTTATTCATATCGTAAAATTTTCACTGCTTATTATGATTCCTTACTTGTTCATCCGATTTCGCCACAGACTTGATATGCACAGACACTCCTCCAAAAGAAAAGATAAGCTATCTAAGTCAAACTCTGACATAGAGATCCTTTTGGACACCTCACTGAAAATGGTGTTTGGAGACACAAAGGCTGTGACAGGAGCTACCCCAGAGTTTCAATGGGGTGAATTATACAGGGCTATAAGAGACCAAGACTTCCTCAAAGCATCCTTAGAAGAGCTAATGGTGGATATGAATATCAAAAGGTCTTGTATCCATAAAGCAACCACTCACCCATAGATTTTCCCATGCTCAGAAGTTATTGGTTGGATGCTACCTGAGGTGAATACTAAAACTAGAATCATCACAGATGTCACCGGGATGAGTCTTGCATCTTTTGGACCAGATTTTATCACTTCGGCATACAAATTACCTTTGCTTAAAGCCCTACTAAACGATGAATGGATATCAGAGTTCAAGATGGACCCTTTAGAGTGTGCCAAGAAGATGACAATTACTGGGAGACAAATAAGGTCAAGAGCCAGTGGAAAGTATGAGACTTAGCACCTGAGGACTTCGTATAGGATCATCACCCTGATTTTGAGTTGAGTTTTCAGCTTAGCAAATGGAAACATCTATAAACTCGGCTGGGTGCCGGTGATGTTCCACGTAGACACACATGGTACAATATTCAACTGGGAAGATATCATCTTGGGTAGCATGTCCTCGCACATAGGCACGACACAAGGGGGATTAACACAAAAGGAAGTTGATTTCTTTATGTCCTCTTATCTGATGGACCACTTATTCATCAAGCATCCTTTCCCTGATTTGGGATGCGTCTGGAACCGAAAGGAGTCTCCCCTCTTCATGGACTACCAAATAACATGGTCCCACAAGTATGCAAGTCATTACACCTGGATTTCCGAAAGGTTCATTATGCCACTGTATCAACTGATCTTCCATAAGGAACTGAACTGTCTGTTAGAAAATTCTATGCCGATCATAGAGAAATTCAGAGATTATTACTTCTCCTCCAAAGAAACTTATATCAGGATGTGTGGAGGAACTCAACCACCCTCTCTGCTACCCCGGTATGCCACCGACTTTGTTGTGCACAAAGAGGCTGTAAGACAATTCTTCATAAATGGAGTGAGCAAGGTTCTTAGTTATAAGAAGAAAGCTCACTACCCACCTATACCATTTACGATTGGTGCATACAAGCTTCATAAGGAAAAGGATGGTGAAGATTTTTCTCGATATTTAGAAGTATTCCATTTTGGAACAAAGAGTTTCAGAAGGCATGACCTCGAAGGGAAAGTCGCTAGTCACTGCTCTTCTTGCCGAGTCACTTTTGATTACGCACATTTTTCCAAAGTGTGAAGAACATGACCAAGCTAGGAAAATGCTATCGCCCCAAGAGAGAAGCTAGTTCCAGTACCAAGGCTAGCATCGCCGAGGAATCTGAAGTAAAGCAAAAGGAAGAAGCGGCAAGACTTTAGAAAGAAGAGGTAGAAAAAAAGTGTCAGGATGCAGAGTAAGCTGAAAGGAATCAACATGAGAAAGTAGAGAAGCTTTAGAAAGAAGAAGCTGACAGACCTCTGAGGGAGGAAGCTGATGAAATTTAGAAAGAAGCAGTCGATAGGTTCCAAAGAGAAGAAGCTGAGAGGCTTAGGAAAGAAGAAGTTGAAAGAATCAGGAAAGAAGAGGCTGATAAGTTGCAGGAGATGAAGGAGAGAGAAGAAAAGGAATCCACCGATCGACAAAAGAAAGATGAAGAAGAGGATAAGTCCAACAAAGCTGTGGAACAAGGAAGCCGAAGCATGCAGGACATGACCACAGACCCCCCTGAAACATCTAGCCAAATACTCACGGGAGGACACCTACCTTTTTAGGATCTCGCTCTCACACCTTTTACCCCATCAAAGGAACACATGGTAGCCCAACTGGACTCAATTATATTCGATAAGAAGAGGAAAGATATCGTGAGGAAAACAGATAAAAGAATGAAAATGAGTTCCTGACTAGACATTGTCATTAGGCAGGAAATCACCGTCATGGAAGGAACACAAAGGGATATCAAGTTTATAGCCTCCACCTAGGCAAGTCAAGACAACATTAGCAAACTCGTAAGTGATGTCAAACTGTGTAAGCAAAAGGTGCACAAGTTAAAATCCATTCTGATAAAGGAGCGAGCATATGGAGAAAGCTGGAAAAAGAAATATGACACCCTCTTATCAGAACAAGAAAGAATAACAAGTGAGTACCAGAATCTAGATGTAGAAGGAATCATTAACGGTACAATTGATGATATTGGAAGGCGAAAAAAATGATCTCGATGCCCGAGCCGCTAAGTTAGAGTCGGGCCAATTAGCCGCTAACCAACAGGTAGAAGAAGTTAAAGCTGAAGTGGAGGAATTAGAAAGAGGAAAGGAGTTGATGATAGAAGAGCTAGAACTAGCACACAGCAGAAAGCAAGACTTAACCCCCTTCCATGAGCAAGCTTGTGATATACTAAAGAAAATTCATAAGTCACATGAGCTTATCTCAGAAGAAGTATACAAGATGAAAGCAATGATTTCCAGGATGAAGGAAATCGATGTCAAAGATCTTAGGCTCAGGAGGAAGTACGTGCGCGTCATGGATGATATTCAAAATCAAATTGAATGGAGAGAAGGGAGATCAGGATTCCCTGGGAACCTAGCTCTCAAGTCCTTAGCAGAATTTAATTAGATTCAGGTCTCATTGAGTTCTGTAGAAGTTGTGGCATAAAAATAAACGCTGGAATCTAGAAAACCATGGGACAGTGTACCAACTTCTATCTTAAAATCCAGGAAACCCATGAGAAGTGTCAAATGATGATACCTCCGACCATAGAATACTTCCCGGACAAGGATCAATGCTTGTCAGAGTTGTAGGCCAAGCTGAACATAGACATGGACTACATAAAGAAGATAGATGTCTTAACATGAGAAGATATCCATCTATTCATTGGACAAACTTCCATCCATGCTTACTTTCTCGAAGACATCTCCCAGGCATTAGTGGCAAGGGTAAAAAGCATTGAAGTAGAGTTGGCCAAGCATGATATCTCCCTGAAAATGATGATCCCCGTGTGCAGCAATATCATTGTAAGAGAAACCGGCATGTGGGTCAGCTACATAGCTGAGTTGGAAAGACCAGTTGAAGGGGAAAGGCCAGCTGGCAACTAATTTTGTCTCTCTATTTTTTGTATAAATATTAAAGACAAGTGGAGGTTCTTTTTTTTTGTATAAATATTAAAAGCAGTTGGGAAATATTCTATTTTTTAATAAGCACTAAAAGAAAAAATCATGAGATTCCCTAGGTTTAGGGTATACGTAGAGGCTTTAGAAGCTTTTTGTAAAGTTATAAATAGATGAAGAAAAGAGAAGAGAAGGACTTTTTTCCAGGTAAAGGGATGGGATTGCTTTTTGTATGAGAACTACTTTTCTACATCAATAAAGAAAGATATGTTTTCCTGCGGAAAGCTAGAGCAACCACTTTTGCTTGGAATGTGTTAATATCATGTGGAATTATTTCTACATCCATTTACATACTGTGAGACTGTTCCTAACCTGTTGGAATTAATTCTTGATTATGAATGCTCTCCTTTCCCGTGTAAAGATTAATGTGCTTAATGAGTGATGAAATGGTTTAATTGTATTAGAGTTATCTCTAATATCATTTATATTCTGCTGTGAATGTGTTTATTTGCTTAAACAACTATATGTGTGATCTTTAAATACATTTCTTGTTTATTGCTCATATCTCATTTTTTCTCCCTACAGGGATAGATTAGATATATTAAATAGTTTGTTTCAGATTCAATTAGATTACATGCATTTAGTTAAAGTACTTGCATCTCATCTTTAAACATAAAATACATAAACGGTGGATCGGGTCGCAACTGGTGAGAAGTTAAATTCTAAACCTTATACGGTAGCTAGGCTATTAACCGGACAGATTCCCCACACCAAACGGTGAGCGATCTGATTGGGCTTGCTTATCGGGGATAATCCCTTGCTGATTGATGCTACAAATTTCGGGGCATCAACACCTGCTCATCGTAGTATTAGATTCTGATGGCATAGCCTCCTCATTCGCTCTTCCCTCAGTCTACTACAAAGATCCCTTTTGAATTGGAGCTAAACTAAGTCCTTGTATACTTTGTTAGATACCTTTGAGTTGATCCATTACTCCCCCAAATAGATTCATAATATTCTCTTCATTTAGCTTGGAGGTTTCTTCAGCAACCTCCATCGTACAATAATACAAGATGCTAATGTCATCCTCAGTGAAGGCCATAACAACCTTTTGCTTCTCTTCCTTCAATTTCTTCCTTTGTCCCCGCACCGTAGTTGTTGCTTTTATCTTTTCACTTGGATCTGGATTCGATTCTATCAAAATTGAATACTAACCTTCTTCCTTCAACTTTTCTTGTGTGTGGCTATTTCCCCCAGTACCCCGACAGGATGGGATTCTTTATCATCACCATGTGCATCATGTTGCATAGAAGTCCCACCTTGTCCCTAATCTTGTTGCGAGTTGTATGTTGAGATTTTTTTAGCTTCGACAAGGACCTTCCATTCGATTGGCCATTCATCGATAATGGAAAGGATATATTTCTATGAGGATATATTTCTATGACAATTTTAAGTTGTCACCAATCATTGTTTATCGGGATCATGTCTTGCTTGGACATACATGTGGTGAGGTCGAACCATGAACTTGATAAATCACCTAAATTTTGCAATCATCAAATTTTCTACCCGTGGAATCATGGGTACATGATGTCTAAATGCTTCCAAGTGCATGTAAAATTGCACATTGCTCCCTATCTATCCCTTTTTCTCGTCGTTGAACCACAAGTTAGCATAGTGTGCGACCAAGCACTGACTAGGTCGACAATCCATCACTAGGTATTCCTTCGGTTCCGCCCAAGCAACAAATTAAATTAATATGATTAGACAAGAGTAGTGGAAGGGGTTACCTTCATCTAGCTCATCCTGGTAGTCATTGAGGAATTCATTAAGCATGAAGGTGGCCCAGTTCATCTTCACCCCTTAGACACACTTCTCTGCAACTGCATCACCCTTGCAGCTACCTGGTTCAACCAACACTTCCTAAGAACCTTACTTGCCAGTTCCTTTGCTAAGAAGCACACTGCTTGATCATTAATTGAGGCTATTTCATAGCCCCTCTTTTCTTTCGTCAGATTGTACTTTTCCTTCATTCGGTTCGCCAACTCTCTATATTTCTCTTTTCCTACAAAAAATGTAGCAGGGTCAAGTCTTTCCTTCGAAAACCTAGGGATCTCCACAACTAAGGATGAGTCTATGGAGATTTTCTTATCAATCCACAAGAACCCTCCATGCACGCATATCAGTATCTACTTAATACATACATCTACCTCCATTGACAGCCTAAAGTATAGCATGTCTATCATCGACATAACACCTAACCTCTGTAACCCAAGGGCCCATGGCATAGGTTCCAAAAAAGTAGTTTGTTTCGTGGGATCTAGAATTGGTTCCATGTATGTCGTGGGTTTAAATTCTAGAAACTTCCTGAGATCATGATCCACA
The DNA here is from genome assembly GCA_027924585.1 of Larix kaempferi. Taxonomy (NCBI): domain Eukaryota; kingdom Viridiplantae; phylum Streptophyta; class Pinopsida; order Pinales; family Pinaceae; genus Larix; species Larix kaempferi. The sequence goes on from BSBM01000432.1 coordinate 2,810,517, forward strand.
TACAACAACTTGGCAATATTTTCGATCATCTCTCCTTTAGATATAACCCCCTTTGGAATCCTGGGAAGCACAACAATGTACTCCACATTTCTTCGAATATTTATCGGCTGCACATTTGCCTTCCTTGGTGGCACATATGGTGTAAGTAATGACGTCTATCCAACTATAGAACCAGGCTCCTCCTAATCATTTCTCCACTTCAAGATGGATTCAGTGGCTGCCTACCTCACGAATGGCCTCTTCTTTTTCGGTGGTTCCATTGGAACATGGGTCGATATAATTTATGGCTGCTCTTTCTTGACTGGAGAGGATGCTTAGGAAAGAAATTACAATACATATAGTTTCTCAACACTCACATCAAGCATGGTGACTTCCATTGTTATAGACTAGGATTTGAAATTCTTCAATACTCTAAGGCTCTAGGCTCTCGGCTATCAGCTCTCTCAATGCACTAAATCACTTGGGAAACAATAGAACAACCCTTCACTTTGATCGAATTTTAAATCCGTCATTTGATCTATCTTGTCAGTGTTTTTCCCATGATTTAGTAAATCAGACCAAATCCTTAGCAATGATTATCCTTTCTAGCGGTAATCTTGTTCACACAAGCATGTCTACTCTGTTGCACGAAATTGCAAGTAGTCAGCGCTCCCCGGTGTATCGTGACAAGGGACTAATCGCCTCTCGTGGATCCTTGAAATCTGGCGGTGGTGAGTTTACCAATCACCTGCGGGTTTTGGTGTAATGGCAGCATACTACCAACAATTGGTATCAGAGCTAGAGGTCACGAGTTCGATACACACTTGGTTCGCGTCGAGGGGGAGATTGTTGCACGAAATTGCAAGTAGTCAGCGCTCCCCGGTGTATCGTGACAAGGGACTAGTCGCCTCTCGTGGATCCTTGCAATATGGTGGTGGTGAGTTTACCAATCACCTACGGGTTTTGGTGTAACGGCAGCATACTACCAACATACTCGTCATTTAATGCAAGATGCTCCACTAATGACACCACTTTTTGTGCCATAAATATAAAATTTAATGAACATTTAGGAAACTGTGACACAACGTCTACTTCAATAGAAATAAAACTTATGTACACATGCCTACTATGACTCAATAAACTTCAACAAAATTAAATTCGACTTAACTAACTTCAAAAAACTACTAGAATATGACTTCGACACTAACTTAGTTGTGACATTAAAATAACTTGGGGTTTCTTATTTTTTTTTATACAAACATATGTACATATATTTTCAATGCAAGAAGGCGCGACTGTCCCTGTAAGGTTTCATTTAGCTTCCATTGAACCATCCCTTGAGGAATTCTCCATGCATATACTGCAATTTCACAACACCTCCTTCTGTGACATAGTTAATTACATATGGACCCAACTTGTGTGTTCTTAACTTACCTGGATGTTTGAAAAACTTATTGTCATAAATGCGTACTAGATCTCCTCTCTGGAATTGCTTCCTTGAGATGTTTTGATCATGCCATGCCTTTTATCGATCCTTTTGGACATGTTGTTGAAATCCTACTATGAACCTATTCTCCTTCAACTTGTAGTAGCTGTGACAACCTATCTTCAAGAAAAACAATGTACAACATGCCCGTGAATGCACCAACCCTCAAACTCAGGATGATGTACTCCATTGGCATGACAAATTCTTAACCATACACAAGCTTGAATGGTGTCTAGCCCATTAAATTCTTACATGTTGTCCTACATGCCCATAAAACTGTAGGGATCCTCAAGTCCCAATCATCATGGTTGACATTGTAGACCTTTTCCAAATCATGTTCCATTCTTGTAGATCCAAAAAATGATGAGCTTCAAGTGATCTTGACTATGTATGAGATGTGAACAGAGAAATAAAATCCCATAAGAAAAGAAGCTTATTTTAAAGCTATTGGAAAAGCAAAGAACGAGCATGACAAAGGCTCTTGTGATGAATCAAATGAGGAAGAATCAAATTTTGTGAGAAATCTAAAAAGTATAAAAGAATAAACTACCTTTCAAATGTTTCAAATGTTGAGGGATAGGACACTTTTCTTTGAAGTGTCCATACAAGGAAGATGGAGCTAGTGACAACAAGGAAGAACCTAGCTCTCATGAAGGAAGGATGGCGCACACTCAGGACAAACCTGATAATAAGAAGAAAGTTCCAAAGAAAAGGAAGAGTCTGTATACTGAGGAAGAAAACAATTTATCCAAAGAAAGTGATTGTGACGATAATCCAAAAGAGGTATTGTTCATGACATTTTTAGAAGAATAAAGCAACGAGGAAAAGAAAAAGAGTTGTTCGACTGTTAAGAAGAATACACCATTTGCGAAAAATCAACCAGGATCACCGAATAAGTATTTCTTTAGTGGATCTTTCAATACACCTCCAAATCCTGTCGCAAAAGTTAAATCTGACAATCAATCCAAAGAAGAAGAAGCTGCAGAGGTTGATTGGGAAGGTGAATTGGCTAGTTACTTGGATGAATTGAAGATGCCAAGAAGGAAGAACAAGCTCTTGCAGGACCAACTGTCAAAGTTTGAATAACAAGTAAAGAAATCCAAGATGATTCAAGGGTCTCTTGAAAAATATGTTACTAAAAAGGAAATAAATTTCGAAAGACAACTATACTATGCAGTAGATAAAATCAGAATGCTTGAAGAGGATAAATCAATATTGAAGATATCATTGGAAGGTTCAGTGCAGAAAAATGAATTTCTAACAAGTCAACTTAAACTGAACAATATAAAAATATCTAGTTTAGATGAAAATTTGATCGAGATAAAGGGAAAGAAACAAGTTCAAGATCATATCATAAGGGATACTCTGAATTGCACAGATTTGGGAAGTGACAACGTTGGTATTGAATATGAAGTGAAGAAAAAATTCAAAGGCATCACCTCAATTTTGAATAAGATTTTGAATGATCATATATAACCAGTAGACAAGTCAAGACTTGGCTATGAAAAAACAACTGAAAAGGTCTGCGATAGTAAGCAAGGTCCAAATAGAATGAGTCATTTAGGTATGATAATTACTCCATTGATTAAAATTCTTTTCATTACACTACCAAAAGAAGGATTAATACAATGAAGTGCACAAGGTGCAATTACATTGGTCATACTGTGAAGTATTTCCAAACTGTGAGATGCTATGCATGTGATGGCTTTGGACACAAGTCTATGCATTGTTGAAAAATAGTGAACTATATAGATGGGAATATTCTACCTAATCGCAATATAAGGACTAAAAGGGAATAAAATCAGACGCAGTATCAAAATGGAAGTGCACACATGAAAACATGGGTAAGGAAAATTCCTCAAGATTGCGCAAAAGAAGCGGAAAAACCAATTACATCTAAGCAACAAGTAATTTCTTCCCATCTTGCTGATATCCAAGAGATTAAGTAAGATGCTTGAATTCAACATGATTCCTATTAGGAATTCAAGTAGTGTGTTAGTGAAGTGTTGTAGTTAGAAAATATTTGAAGTTGGTTGCATTAATGTTATGTTGCAAAAGATATGTGCATATATTCAATTAGTTGCTGTGATGTGTTGAAGTTAAATTATCACACATAGTGCACATACATGTAACAGAATAAAGAAAAGTTCAAATGATTATTGCTAAAGAACAAACATGAGTTTGTGTAGATACATGAACAAAGTTGGTATTGTATTCAAAATTTTATCTTTACAAAATTACATAAGCTCTCTATCGTATAATACAAAATTGAAGTACAAAAGAGGCTCCATGACAAGGCTTAAATACAATTGAAGTTCAAAAGATGACGGAAGTCGCATCAAGCAAAATTGTGAATTAAAAATATAGTTTAGAGCCACAACTCGAGGTCCAGTTACGCATCTGGTCATTGTGCAAGATGAATTTCCAAATCCATTGGAACTGGATCATTGAATTAAGAGGATGGTTGCAGAGTATAAAGTTGCAGAGTTAGAGATGACATATTATCAGTGGATTGCTTGGCCCGAATCAAGTTAAGCATATGAAGGATCCACTACTGTTGCTGCTCCAGAAATTCTACTTGCCTTCTCAGACCGTATAATTCCTATGCATTGTTGTGATTAACCTGCGACTGCGTGTACCCGTGGTTGAACTCAGACTCCTAAATTTGGCCTTTCCAAATTCCCATGTCCACCCTGAGTCATGTGAACTATGCTTCCTGCGATTGAACTGCTAGATGAACCGACTATTAAGTGAGTCACTAAATCTCTAGAAGAAGGAAGACATAATGAAATATGATGAGAATTGCTGAAGCAGCAAGACACAAAATATGAAGGAACACATATGATGAACCAAGCAATTGACAGTTCATTTATAGAACCAAAAGGTGGTTCTTTGCATGTGCAAAAATAAATTGAAGAGACATGGGAGTAAATCAAATTCATATCCACACGATTTGAAGCTAGTTATGGAGGCGTCAAAATTTATTGCATGATTTAATGAATTTGGGAAAGAGGACAACAAGCAGAAATCTAATTCATTTTTCTCTGTGACCATAATGATGTTTCCCAAAAGATTCGAGTACGAATGTGACATGTCAAAGTTTCCACATGAATTTTTCGTCACATCGCTTTATTGCCAAGCTGGCTGACAGACAGACAGGTGTGGAAAAATATTTGGTTGTTGTGGTGAGATACACGACATCATAAAAAGGTAACGACTAGTGGTCACATCACAATAAATGTGACAAAAGGAACAATTAGACGTTGGAAGAAATCGATGGGGAAGACATTGCAAAACTAGAAGCAGATGTAACTTTGTAATGCGCAATGAATATGGCAAAGAAGATTGTGCAAGAAATGAAGGATTGATGATTGATATGACAGGAACAAAAGATCAATATAGAAGGACGATAAAAACTGTATAGGGGGAGCATATACGATTTGACTACAAATTTCAAGGTAACTAAAATATGTTCAAAAACCCTAGCAAAAAGGATGAAGCATGAAGACAAGGGGAGTAGTCCAAAGCAAGCAGAAGGCAAGCACAAAAGTGAAGAAAGGATAACCTATAATTGCGCAATGATGCCACCTCTTTTCCATTGATGTCAAAGGGGGAGAATGATAATTAAGCATGTGATCAACACAAAAAGATAATAAAGCATGCATAAGTAGAATATATCCGCACATAAGTAAGAGACATAGGGAAGATCATTGACAGTAGAATGCGCAGATGAGAAAATGATCAAACTAGAAAGAACACATAGGGAGTACATCGACCAATGAAGCACACAACTTCATGAGGTGTTGAATTCAATTCCAAAGGGGGATATTGTTGAACTTTGGTTGTCATTGATGTAAAATAATGTCAAAGAGGATTCAATATTCCTATCCTAGTTTGAAGAATTATATCCATAAGTACACCAAGTATATCCAATTTGAATAAGTACATAAGGAATACATTTAGTACATATGGTACAGGTGCAGGTCTCAAGTCCACCCAGTCATACTACTTCAAAGGTAAAATCCAAGGAGATGGTTGGACAAGGTTTGGGAGTGCGTGAGGGACTTGAGAACAAGAAACGGTTGAACATGTAAGCAAGTCCCGACAGTGCGCAAGACACACCAATCAGAAGAAGCATTCAAGTTGTTGAAGCGCAAAAGAATACCATAAGAAAGTAGCGGTTGGAAAATTCAAGTGCGCAAGTCCCATATGCAATGGTACATCAAGGGTGCCAGACCACACCGCAAGGGTGAAATTTCCACTAAGGAAAAGACCAAGTATGTGCAAGACCCACAAGAGATGAAACTTTAGTGGTGTAGAACATGACAAGTAGTGGATCCTGAACTAACTAAAACCATGAAGCAAGGAACAAGAGATGTTGCGACCAACTTGTGGACATCACCATACACGTAGGACAAGTATAATTAATAAGAAGTTGAGTTGGAGAGTTGAAGTAAGCTTGTGAGCTCAATAATGGAAGATACATATTTAGAAATATTCTTATTTTTGGGCATCAAGGGCTCATGGAACCATAACATCATGATCTAGAAGAGAGACGAGTGTGCACGAATAGAAGAACATAATAACTGATGGTGCACAAAATGATGTAGTTTATCTGTGAAAGTTGTGCGAAGACATAAAGGTAGAACTACAAAATATGTGCAAGTGCGTAAGAAAAAAATGAAAGTATCGCAAAAGGTTTGCATAAAGTCACAGGTGCACAAAGAACAACTTGGAGTATATCTTGGGATGCACGAAGTAAAGTAGTTTATTATATGTGTAAAGACATAGTTTTTGCACAATGATCTAATAAAAGTGCATAGAAAAGAAAAACCATATCACATATGATGCACAGAAGGTCGCAAATCATCTAAAGACTATTGCACCAAGACATAACGAAGATATACAAAAGGTGCGTAAACTAATCTGATATTGATGCGTGAATTCATAACAATAGCACAACCGAAGATGCACAATATCAGTTGAAGTTACAGATGCACATGAAGATAGCGACATACTAAACCAGGGATGATTTTAAGAACCCACCCAAAATTTATATGTATAAAAAATGGGTGAATCTCCCTGATATATAGGAAAACTTGAAGGCGATTTTATCAATAATATAATATGTATATATAATGTTTTTGGAAAATCTTTCATTTCATTATATAATGTTGTAAAATCTTGGCGAATCTTTCACTAAATTATAAGATATTGTAAAATCTTGGTGAATATTTCACTTAATTATAAAAAAATGTAAAAACTTGGCGAATCTTTCACTGATTTATAAAATATAGTAAAATTTTGGCGAATCTTTTTCCAATAAGACTCAATATTTTGATTCTGTCGATTACTAAGGTAGTGCAACAAAAGAACATATACTGGAGCTCAACTCTGGACTCTCTCTACTAATAGACTCTCGAATGAATAAGTGTATGAATGAGGGAGGATGGATTTATTTATATATTTCACAAGCAGTATTTGATCACTCACAACTAGAAGGTGTCGAAAAAACATGACTACACTAACTAGATTCAGGGGAAGTAGGGACTCTACTTGTTATCTCGTCCCTTAATGGTCCAATGTACATGTGGGGTCATGAATCGTGACATGCCAACAAATTGATAAAATTAAGTGAATATCCTAGTAGCATGCCACTTCCTTTATATAGAGAGATAATTCTTGGACCAATTCCAATCTTCCGACGAATATTCTCACTAAACTTTCTTCTCTTTGGTGTGGAATGGTAGGAGAGTTGCATATTTGTCAGTGAATACTTAAAATGTCTCAATCCACACAAATTTTCCTCAGCAAGTGATAAATTTTCCCATCACTATTTTAAAATGTCCCAACACTATAAAAGAATCCATTAACTGATATATAGAAACCCCGTGCACTTCTAAATTCACCCATTGAAGAGAGTAATGCCCCATGCATTTCTAAATTCACCCAGTGATGAGAAAAACGCCTCAGACACTTCAATACTTGTCCCGGGCACTTCAAAATTCTCCCAAAGATGATAAAAATTCCCTAAGCACTTCAAATCCCCAAGAAACTTAAAAAATTCCCTAAGATGATAACAAATCCCTAAGAAACTTCAAAAATTCCCTAAGATGATAACAAATCCCCATCCACTTAAATATTTTACCCAAGCACTTCAAAATTCCCTTGAGACACTTCAATACTTACACCATCCACTTATAAATTGACCCGATAATGGTAGAAACGCACCATGCACTTCAATACTTGCCTCGGCCACTTCAAAATTCTCCCAATGATGATAAAAACACCCGGACACTTCAATATTTTCCCTAGGCACTTCCAAATTCTCCCAACAAAGATAAAAACGCCCCCATCCACTTCCATGATTTCCTAGGCACTTCATTAGTTGCCCTAGATACTTCATTACTTTCCCCAGACAATTCAAAATTTGTCCAATGATGATAAATATGCCTTATGAATTTCAATAGTTTCCCTACGCAAGGGAGGAAAACACCCAACAATGATATAATCACCCAGGCAATCACAAAAATGCCTCAATCCACACAAATTTTCCCCGACAAGTGGTAAATTTTCCCATCACTATTTTAAAACGTCCCAACACTATAAAATCATTCATACATTGATCAATAACAACCCCAATCACTTTAAATTTATGCAGTGATGAGAAAAATGACCCATGCACTTTTAAATTCACCCGGTGATGAGAAAAATGCCCCATGCACTTCTAAATTCACCTAGTGACGAGAAAAACGCCCCAAGCACTTCAATACTTGCCTCGGGCAAGTCAAAATTTTCCGAAAGATGATAAAATTTCCCTAAGAACTTTGATATTTTCCTAGGCACTTCTAAATTCTCCCAAGGAAGATAAAAACTCCCCATGCACTCCAATATTTTCCCATACCACTTCAAAATTCCCCCGAGTCACTTCAATACTTGCCACATGCACTTCTAAATTGATCCAATGCTGACATAAACTCCCCATGCACTTCAATACTTACCTTGACCACTTCAAAATTCTCCCAATGATGATAAAAACACCCATACACTTCAATATTTTCCCTAGACACTTCAAAATTATCACAGCGAAGATAAAAATTCCCCCATCCACTTCTAAATTCACTCGATGATGAGAAAAATGCACCATGCACTTTTAAATCCACCCGGTGATGCGAAAAATGCCCCATGCACTTCTAAATCCACTTGGTGATGAGAAAAACACCCCATGCACTTCTAAATTAACCCAACGAGGAGAAAAACGCTCCAGGCACTTCAATTCTTGCTCTAGGCACTTACACTTCAAAATTCTCCCAAAGATGATAAAAATTCCCTACGCACTTCAGTATTTTCTGAGCAACTTCAAAATTCTCCCAAGGATGACAAAAACTCCCCATGCACTTCAATATTTTCCCCAAGCACTTAAAAATTCCCCTAAGGCACTTCAATACTTTCCCCATGTACTTCTAAATTCACCCAGTGATGAAAAAAACGCCCTACAAACTTCAATACTTTCCTCGACCACTTCAAAATTATCCCAACGATGATAAAAACACCCATACACTTCAATATTTTCCACAGACACTTGAAAATTCTCGCGGCGAAGATAAAAATGCCCCCATCCACTTCCATGTTTTCCTAGGCACTTCATTACTTTCCCTAGACACTTCAAAATTCGTCCAATGATGATAAATATGCCTTAGGCACTTCAATACTTGCCCTCGACAAGGGAGAAAAACACTCAACATTGATATAATCAACTAGGTAATCACAAAAATGCCTCAATCCACAAAAAATTACGTCGGCAAGTGATAATTTTTCCCATCAGTGTTTTAAAACATCCCAACACTATAAAAACATCCATACATTGATAAAAAACAACTGCGGGCACTTCTAAATTCATCTAGTGATGAGAAAAACACCCCATGCACTTCTAAATTCACCAGGTAACAAGAAAAACGCCCCATGCACTTCAATACTTTCCCTTGGCACTTCAAAATTCCCCGGAAGATGATAAAAATTCCCTCAGCACTTCAATATTTTTCCAGGAACTTCAAATTTCTCCCAAGGATGATAAAAACTCCCCACGCACTTCAATATTTTCCCCAAGCACTTCAAAATCCCCCTAAGGCACTTCAATACTTGCCCCATGCACTTCTAAAGTCACCCAATTATGAGAAAAATGCCCTGCGCACTTCAATACTTTCCTTGACCACTTCAAAATTCTCCCAACGATGATAAAAACACCCATACTCTTCAATATTTTCCACAAGCACTTCAAAATTCTCGCGGCGAAAATAAAAACGCCCCCATCCACTTCCATGTTTGGCCAGGAACTTCATTAATTTCCCTAGACACTTCAAAATTTGTCCAATGATGATAAAGATGCCCTAGGCACTTCAATACTTGCCCTAGGAAAGGGAGAAAAACATCTGACAATGATATAATCACCCAGGCAATCACAATAATGCCTCAATCCACAGAAATTTACCTCGGCAAGTGATAACTTTGCCCATCAATGTTTTAAAACATCCCAACGTTGTAAAAACATCCATACATTAATAAAAAGCAACTGCATGCACTTCTCAATTCACCTAGTGATGAGAAAAACATCCCATGCACTTCTAAATTCACCAAGTGACAAGAAAAATGCCCCATGCAGTTCAATACTTTCCCTGGGCACTTCAAAATTCCCTGAAAGATGATAAAAATGCCCTAAGCATTTCAATATTTTCCCAGGCACTTCAAAATTCTCCTAAGGATGATAAAAACTCCCCATGCACTTTAATATTTTTCCGAGGCACTTCAAAATTCCCCCAAGGCACTTCAATACTTTCCCCATGCAATTCTAAATTCACCCAATGATGAGAAAAATACCGTACACACTTCAATACTTTCCTTGGCCACTTCAAAATTCTCCCAACGATGATAAAAACACCCATACACTTCAATATTTTCCCCATGCACTTCAAAATTCTCATGGCTAAGATAAAAATGCCCCCATCCACTTCCATGTTTTCCCAGGAACTTCATTACTTGCCCTAGACACTTCAAAATTCATCCAATGATGATAAATATGCCCTAGGAACTTCAATACTTTCCCTCAGAAAGGGAGAAAAACACCCGACAATGATATAATCACCCAGGCAATCACAAAAATGCCTCAATCCACACAAATTTACCTTGGCAAGTGATAAATTTTCCCATCAGTGTTTTAAAATGTCCCAACACTAAAAAAGCATCCATACATTGATAAACAACAACCACATGCACTTCTAAATTCTCGTTGTGATGAGAAAACACCCCATGCAATTCTAAATTCCACCAAGTGATAAGAAAAACGCCCACGCACTTCAATACTTTCCATGGGCACTTCAAAATTCTATGAAAGATGATAAACATGCCCTAAGCACTTCAATATTTTCCCAGGCATTTCAAAATTCTCCCAAGGATGATAAAAAATCCCCACGCACTTCAATATTTTCCCCAAGCACTTCAAAATCCCCCCAAGGCACTTCAATACTTGCCCCATGCACTTCTAAATTCACCCAATGATGAGAAAAATGCCTTGCACACTTAAATACTTTCCTCAGCCACTTCAAAATTCTCCCAACGATGATAAAAACACCCATACACTTCAATATTTTCCCTAGGCACTTCAAAATTCTCACGTCGAAGATACAAACGCCCCCATCCACTTCCATGTTTGCCGAGGCACTTGATTGCTTTCCATAGACACTTCAAAATTCATCCAATGATGATAAATATGCCCTAGGCACTTCAATACTTTTGCTAGGGAAGGGAGAAAAACACCCGGCAATGATATAATCACCTAGGAAATCACAAAAATGCCTAAATCCACACAAATTTACCTCATCAAGTGATAAATTTTCCCATCAGTGTTTTAAAACGTCCCAACACTATAAAAGCATCCATACATTGATAAACAACAAACACAAGCACTTCTAAATTCACCTAGTGATGAGAAAAACACCCCATGCACTTCTAAATTCACCAAGTGACAAGAAAATTCTCTTAAAGATGATAAAATTGCCCTAAGCACTTCAATATTCTCCCAAGCACTTCAAAATTATCCCAAGGATGATAAAAACTCCCCACACACTTTAATACTTTTCCCCCAAGCACTTCAAAATCCCCCCAAGGCACTTCAATACTTGCCCATTGCACTTCTAAATTCACCCAATGATGAGAAAAACACCCTATGCACTTCAATACTTTCCTCGACCACTTCAAAATTCTCCCCAATGATGATAAAAACACCCATACACTTCAATATTTTCCACAGACACTTTGAAATTCTCACGACGAAGATAAAAACGCCCGCATCCACTTCCATGTTTTCCCAAGAACTTCATTACTTTCCCTAGACACTTCAAAATTTGTCCAATGATGATAAATATGCCCTAGGCACTTCAATACTTGCCCTAGGCAAGGGAGAAAAAACACCTGAAAATGATATAATCACCCAGGCAATCACAAAAATGCCTCAATCCACACAAAATTTACCTCGACAAGTGATAACTTTTCCCATCAGTGTTTTAAAACGTCCCAATTCTATAAAAGCATCCATACATTGATATACAACAACCAAAGGCACTTCTAAATTCACCTAGTGATAAGAGAAACACCCCATGCACTTCTAAATTCACCAAGTGGCAAAAAAAATGCCCCATGCACTTCAATACTTTTCCCCGGGGACTTCAAAATTCTCCGAAAGATGATAAAAATTCCCTAAGCACTTCAATATTTTCCTAGGCACTTAAAAATTCTCCTAAGGATGATAAAAACACTCAACATTGATATAATCAACTAGGTAATCACAAAAATGCCTCAATCCACAAAAAATTACGTCGGCAAGTGATAATTTTTCCCATCAGTGTTTTAAAACATCCCAACACTATAAAAACATCCATACATTGATAAAAAACAACTGCGGGGCACTTCTAAATTCATCTAGTGATGAGAAAAACACCCCATGCACTTCTAAATTCACCAGGTGACAAGAAAAATGCCCCATGCACTTCAATACTTTCCCTTGGCACTTCAAAATTCCCCGGGAAGATGATAAAAATTCCCTCAGCACTTCAATATTTTTCCAGGAACTTCAAATTTCTCCCAAGGATGATAAAAACTCCCCACGCACTTCAATATTTTCCCCAAGCACTTCAAAATCCCCCTAAGGCACTTCAATACTTGCCCCATGCACTTCTAAAGTCACCCAATTATGAGAAAAATGCCCTGCGCACTTCAATACTTTCCTTGACCACTTCAAAATTCTCCCAACGATGATAAAAACACCCCATACTCTTCAATATTTTCCACAAGCACTTCAAAATTCTCGCGGCGAAAATAAAAACGCCCCCATCCACTTCCCATGTTTGGCCAGGAACTTCATTAATTTCCCTAGACACTTCAAAATTTGTCCAATGATGATAAAGATGCCCTAGGCACTTCAATACTTGCCCTAGGAAAGGGAGAAAAACATCTGACAATGATATAATCACCCAGGCAATCACAATAATGCCTCAATCCACAGAAATTTACCTCGGCAAGTGATAACTTTGCCCATCAATGTTTTAAAACATCCCAACGTTGTAAAAACATCCATACATTAATAAAAAGCAACTGCATGCACTTCTCAATTCACCTAGTGATGAGAAAAACATCCCATGCACTTCTAAATTCACCAAGTGACAAGAAAAATGCCCCATGCAGTTCAATACTTTCCCTGGGGCACTTCAAAATTCCCTGAAAGATGATAAAAATGCCCTAAGCATTTCAATATTTTCCCAGGCACTTCAAAATTCTCCTAAGGATGATAAAAACTCCCCATGCACTTTAATATTTTTCCGAGGCACTTCAAAATTCCCCCAAGGCACTTCAATACTTTCCCCATGCAATTCTAAATTCACCCAATGATGAGAAAAATACCGTACACACTTCAATACTTTCCTTGGCCACTTCAAAATTCTCCCAACGATGATAAAAACACCCATACACTTCAATATTTTCCCCATGCACTTCAAAATTCTCATGGCTAAGATAAAAATGCCCCCATCCACTTCCATGTTTTCCCAGGAACTTCATTACTTGCCCTAGACACTTCAAAATTCATCCAATGATGATAAATATGCCCTAGGAACTTCAATACTTTCCCTCAGAAAGGGAGAAAAAACACCCGACAATGATATAATCACCCAGGCAATCACAAAAATGCCTCAATCCACACAAATTTACCTTGGCAAGTGATAAATTTTCCCATCAGTGTTTTAAAATGTCCCAACACTAAAAAAGCATCCATACATTGATAAACAACAACCACATGCACTTCTAAATTCTCGTTGTGATGAGGAAAACACCCCATGCAATTCTAAATTCACCAAGTGATAAGAAAAACGCCCACGCACTTCAATACTTTCCATGGGCACTTCAAAATTCTATGAAAGATGATAAACATGCCCTAAGCACTTCAATATTTTCCCAGGCATTTCAAAATTCTCCCAAGGATGATAAAAAATCCCCCACGCACTTCAATATTTTCCCCAAGCACTTTCAAAATCCCCCCCAAGGCACTTCAATACTTGCCCCATGCACTTCTAAAATTCACCCAATGATGAGAAAAATGCCTTGCACACTTAAATACTTTCCTCAGCCACTTCAAAATTCTCCCAACGATGATAAAAACACCCATACACTTCAATATTTTCCCTAGGCACTTCAAAATTCTCACGTCGAAGATACAAACGCCCCCATCCACTTCCATGTTTGCCGAGGCACTTGATTGCTTTCCATAGACACTTCAAAATTCATCCAATGATGATAAATATGCCCTAGGCACTTCAATACTTTTGCTAGGGAAGGGAGAAAAACACCCGGGCAATGATATAATCACCTAGGAAATCACAAAAATGCCTAAATCCACACAAATTTACCTCATCAAGTGATAAATTTTCCCATCAGTGTTTTAAAACGTCCCAACACTATAAAAGCATCCATACATTGATAAACAACAAACACAAGCACTTCTAAATTCACCTAGTGATGAGAAAAACACCCCATGCACTTCTAAATTCACCAAGTGACAAGAAAAATGCCTCATGCACTTCAATACTTTCCCTTGGCACTTCAAAATTCTCTTAAAGATGATAAAATTGCCCTAAGCACTTCAATATTCTCCCAAGCACTTCAAAATTATCCCAAGGATGATAAAAACTCCCCACACACTTTAATACTTTCCCCAAGCACTTCAAAATCCCCCCAAGGCACTTCAATACTTGCCCATTGCACTTCTAAATTCACCCAATGATGAGAAAAACACCCTATGCACTTCAATACTTTCCTCGACCACTTCAAAATTCTCCCAATGATGATAAAAACACCCATACACTTCAATATTTTCCACAGACACTTTGAAATTCTCACGACGAAGATAAAAACGCCCCGCATCCACTTCCATGTTTTCCCAAGAACTTCATTACTTTCCCTAGACACTTCAAAATTTGGTCCAATGATGATAAATATGCCCTAGGCACTTCAATACTTGCCCTAGGCAAGGGGGGAGAAAAACACCTGAAAATGATATAATCACCCAGGCAATCACAAAAATGCCTCAATCCACACAAATTTACCTCGACAAGTGATAACTTTTCCCATCAGTGTTTTAAAACGTCCCAATTCTATAAAAGCATCCATACATTGATATACAACAACCAAAGGCACTTCTAAATTCACCTAGTGATAAGAGAAACACCCCCATGCACTTCTAAATTCACCAAGTGGCAAAAAAAAATGCCCCATGCACTTCAATACTTTTTCCCGGGGACTTCAAAATTCTTCGAAAGATGATAAAAATTCCCTAAGCACTTCAATATTTTCCTAGGCACTTAAAAATTCTCCTAAGGATGATAAAAACACTCAACATTGATATAATCAACTAGGTAATCACAAAAATGCCTCAATCCACAAAAAAATTACGTCGGCAAGTGATAATTTTTCCCATCAGTGTTTTAAAACATCCCAACACTATAAAAACATCCATACATTGATAAAAAAACAACTGCGGGCACTTCTAAATTCATCTAGTGATGAGAAAAAACACCCCATGCACTTCTAAATTCACCAGGTGACAAGAAAAATGCCCCATGCACTTCAATACTTTCCCTTGGCACTTCAAAATTCCCCGGAAGATGATAAAAATTCCCTCAGCACTTCAATATTTTTCCAGGAACTTCAAATTTCTCCCAAGGATGATAAAAACTCCCCACGCACTTCAATATTTTCCCCAAGCACTTCAAAATCCCCCCTAAGGCACTTCAATACTTGCCCCATGCACTTCTAAAGTCACCCAATTATGAGAAAAATGCCCTGCGCACTTCAATACTTTCCTTGACCACTTCAAAATTCTCCCAACGATGATAAAAAACACCCATACTCTTCAATATTTTCCACAAGCACTTCAAAATTCTCGCGGCGAAAATAAAAACGCCCCCATCCACTTCCATGTTTGGCCAGGAACTTCATTAATTTCCCTAGACACTTCAAAATTTGTCCAATGATGATAAAGATGCCCTAGGCACTTCAATACTTGCCCTAGGAAAGGGAGAAAAACATCTGACAATGATATAATCACCCAGGCAATCACAATAATGCCTCAATCCACAGAAATTTACCTCGGCAAGTGATAACTTTGCCCATCAATGTTTTAAAACATCCCAACGTTGTAAAAAACATCCATACATTAATAAAAAAGCAACTGCATGCACTTCTCAATTCACCTAGTGATGAGAAAAACATCCCATGCACTTCTAAATTCACCAAGTGACAAGAAAAATGCCCCATGCAGTTCAATACTTTCCCTGGGCACTTCAAAATTCCCTGAAAGATGATAAAAATGCCCTAAGCATTTCAATATTTTCCCAGGCACTTCAAAATTCTCCTAAGGATGATAAAAACTCCCCATGCACTTTAATATTTTTCCGAGGCACTTCAAAATTCCCCCAAGGCACTTCAATACTTTCCCCATGCAATTCTAAATTCACCCAATGATGAGAAAAATACCGTACACACTTCAATACTTTTCCTTGGCCACTTCAAAATTCTCCCAACGATGATAAAAACACCCATACACTTCAATATTTTCCCCATGCACTTCAAAATTCTCATGGCTAAGATAAAAATGCCCCCCATCCACTTCCATGTTTTCCCAGGAACTTCATTACTTGCCCTAGACACTTCAAAATTCATCCAATGATGATAAATATGCCCTAGGAACTTCAATACTTTCCCTCAGAAAGGGGAGAAAAACACCCGACAATGATATAATCACCCAGGCAATCACAAAAATGCCTCAATCCACACAAATTTACCTTGGCAAGTGATAAATTTTCCCATCAGTGTTTTAAAATGTCCCAACACTAAAAAAGCATCCATACATTGATAAACAACAACCACATGCACTTCTAAATTCTCGTTGTGATGAGAAAACACCCCATGCAATTCTAAATTCACCAAGTGATAAGAAAAAACGCCCCACGCACCTTCAATACTTTCCATGGGCACTTCAAAATTCTATGAAAGATGATAAACATGCCCTAAGCACTTCAATATTTTCCCAGGCATTTCAAAATTCTCCCAAGGATGATAAAAAATCCCCACGCACTTCAATATTTTCCCCCAAGCACTTCAAAATCCCCCCAAGGCACTTCAATACTTGCCCCATGCACTTTCTAAATTCACCCAATGATGAGAAAAATGCCTTGCACACTTAAATACTTTCCTCAGCCACTTCAAAATTCTCCCAACGATGATAAAAACACCCATACACTTCAATATTTTCCCTAGGCACTTCAAAATTCTCACGTCGAAGATACAAACGCCCCCATCCACTTCCATGTTTGCCGAGGCACTTGATTGCTTTCCATAGACACTTCAAAATTCATCCAATGATGATAAATATGCCCTAGGCACTTCAATACTTTTGCTAGGGAAGGGAGAAAAACACCCGGCAATGATATAATCACCTAGGAAATCACAAAAATGCCTAAATCCACACAAATTTACCTCATCAAGTGATAAATTTTCCCATCAGTGTTTTAAAACGTCCCAACACTATAAAAGCATCCATACATTGATAAACAACAAACACAAGCACTTCTAAATTCACCTAGTGATGAGAAAAACACCCCATGCACTTCTAAATTCACCAAGTGACAAGAAAAATGCCTCATGCACTTCAATACTTTCCCTTGGCACTTCAAAATTCTCTTAAAGATGATAAAATTGCCCTAAGCACTTCAATATTCTCCCAAGCACTTCAAAATTATCCCAAGGATGATAAAAACTCCCCACACACTTTAATACTTTCCCCAAGCACTTCAAAATCCCCCCAAGGCACTTCAATACTTGCCCATTGCACTTCTAAATTCACCCAATGATGAGAAAAAACACCCTATGCACTTCAATACTTTCCTCGACCACTTCAAAATTCTCCCAATGATGATAAAAAACACCCATACACTTCAATATTTTCCACAGACACTTTGAAATTCTCACGACGAAGATAAAAACGCCCGCATCCACTTCCATGTTTTCCCAAGAACTTCATTACTTTCCCTAGACACTTCAAAATTTGTCCAATGATGATAAATATGCCCTAGGCACTTCAATACTTTCCCTAGGCAAGGGAGAAAAACACCTGAAAATGATATAATCACCCAGGCAATCACAAAAATGCCTCAATCCACACAAATTTACCTCGACAAGTGATAACTTTTCCCATCAGTGTTTTAAAACGTCCCAATTCTATAAAAGCATCCATACATTGATATACAACAACCAAAGGCACTTCTAAATTCACCTAGTGATAAGAGAAACACCCCATGCACTTCTAAATTCACCAAGTGGCAAAAAAAATGCCCCATGCACTTCAATACTTTTCCCGGGGACTTCAAAATTCTCCGAAAGATGATAAAAATTCCCTAAGCACTTCAATATTTTCCTAGGCACTTAAAAATTCTCCTAAGGATGATAAAAAACTCCGCACACACTTCAATATTTTCCCCAAGCACTTCAAAATCCCCCCAAGGCACTTCAATACTTGCCCCATCCACTTCTAAATTCCCTCAATGATGAGAAAAACGCCCTGCACACTTCAATACTTTCCTCGACCACTTCAAAATTCTCCCAACGATGATAAAAACACCCATAAGCTTCAATATTTTCCCCAGGCACTTCAGAATTCTTGCGAGGAAGATAAAAATGCCCCCATCCACTTCCATGTTTTTTCTAGGCACTTCATTACTTTCCATAGACACTTCAAAATTTGTCCAATGATGATATATATGCCCTAGGCACTTCAATACTTGCCCTAGGCAAGGGAAAAAAACACCTGAGAATGATATAATCACCCAGGCAATCACAAAAATGCCTCAATCCACACAAATTTACCTAAGCAAGTGATAACTTTTCCCATCAGTGTTTTAAAACGTCCCAACACTATAAAAACATCCAATACATTGATAAAAAACAACCGCATGCACTTTTAAATTCACCTTGTGATGTGAAAAAACACCCCATGCACTTCTAAATTCACCAAGTGACAAGAAAAACACCCCATGAACTTCTAAATTCACCAAGTAACAAGAAAAACGCCCCATGCACTTCAATACTTTCCCTGGGCACTTCAAAACTCTCCGAAAGATGATAAAAATGCCCTAAGCACTTCAATATTTTCCCAGGCACTTCAAAATTCTCCCAAGGATGATAAAAACTCCCCATGCACTTCAATATTTTCCCCAGGCACTTCAAAATCCCCCCAAAAGGCACTTCAATACTTGCCCCATGCGCTTCTAAATTCACTCAATGATGAGAAAAAACGCCCTGCACACTTCAATACTTTGCTTGGCCACTTTGAAATTCTCCCAACGATGATAAAAAACCCATACACTTCAATATTTTCCCCAGGCACTTCAAAATTCTCGCGACGAAGATAAAAACGTGCCCATCCACTTCCATGTTTTCCCGGGCACTTCATTACTTTCCCTAGACACTTCAAAATTCATCCAATGGTGATAAAAGATGCCCTAGGCACTTCAATACTTGCCCTAGGAAAGGGAGAAAAACACCCGACAATGATATAATCACCTAGGCAATCACAAAAATGCCTCAATCCACACAAATTTACCTTGGCAAGTGATAAATTTTCCCATCATTGTTTTAAAACATCCCAACACTATAAAAGCATCCATACATTGATAAACAACAACCCCAGTCACTTCTAAATTCACCTAGTGAGGAGAAAAATGCCCCATGCACTTCTAAATTCACCAATTGATGAGAAAAACGCCCCATGCACTTCAATACTTGCCCCGGGTACTTCAAAATTCTCCGAAAGATGATAAAAATGCCCTAAGCACTTCAATATTTTCCCATGCACTTCTAAATTCTCCCAAGGATGATAAAATATCCCCATGCACTTCAATATTTTCCCCAAGCACTTCAAAATCCCCCCCAGGCACTTCAATACATGCTCCATGCACTTCTAAATTGACCAAATGATGATAGAAATGCCCCATGCACTTCAATACTTGCCTCAACCACTTCAAAATTCTCCCAATGATGACAAAAATGCCCATACAGTTCAATATTTTCCCCACGCACTTCAAAATTGCAGCCATGCACTTCAATACTTACCACATACACTTCTAAATTGACCCAATGATGATAGAAACGCCCTATGCACTTTAATACTTGCCTCAACCACTTCAAAATTATCCCAACAATGATACAAATTCCCAGACACTTCAATATTTTCCCCAGGCACTTCAAAATTCTCGCAACTAAGATAAAAACGCTCCAGTCAACTTTCATATTTTCCCAGGCACTTCATTACTTGCCCTAGACACTTCAAAATTCATCCAATGATGATAAAGATTCCCTAGGCACTTCAATACTTTCCCTAAGCAAGGGAGAAAAACACCTGACAATGATATAATCACCCAAACAATCACAAAAATGCCCCAATCCACACAAATTTGCCTCAACATGTGATAACTTTGAAATGTACTCATATTTTTCTTATTTAGTTGTTGCAATAACGATTCCACTATTAAGGTATGTCCAAGGCATGAAAGATGGGTTTAGTTCAAAAGGCAAACGTTCTGAAGGTGTCTTTGGTAACTTAAATGGTTAATTCATTCAAATCGACTTCCATGTTGAGTTCTCTCATTGGTTATTTTAAAATTACTATAGCAATCCATTGTTGCATGCTTTCGAAGTTCATAGTTGTTCATCCATGATCGAAAACTTGTATTAATACCATGGATCAACAATAGCACTTATATAAATACCGGAGTGCCCATGAATAAACCTATATTCTTTCACATATATAAGGGTGTTGTCATTGGCACCATGTCCTATATATCTACATGTGTTAGAATGTTTGTGTGTTCACTCAACAAAGTCACCATCATGCCTATAAGGTAAACATTGAGAAGAGCATATCTAGTTGCAAATTTAATAATTCATGTAACAATATTAGTAACAATAATTCTAATCATGAACTAAAATTTTATTGTGTGTTTGTAGGTATCTCCCTGCTCGTTGCTTTTAAGGGCATGAGTTAAGAATGCCCGTAGAAATGGGGCCAATCCTATGTAACCACTATTCTAATGGTGAAATATGATTTTCTATTCAAACATAGTTTTCATTGTGTTGATATTTAAATTGGTGGAAATTGAAAAGATTCAACAAGATGTCACTGATAAGCCTCACTCACTACCAAGGACTAAATTTCATAGGTCTGCAAAAATACTGAGAGGTAATTGTGTGTGCAACCATGGTCTGCTAGGATTCAAAGCATTCAAAATGTCTCCATCTTTAGATGGCCATGTAAGTATTCTTATGTCTAGATCATATATGAAGCATAACATAAGACGACTCGAATCTTCAAGGAACTCAGCAGTGTGTGCAATAATCAAATTTGTAATTGCAGATACATGAGAGGGATAGAGTGCATTGTTGCAATGGCATGGTGAACAATGGGAGGGGTTGAATCTTACCTATGCCTTAGAAATTCATCATGCAAGAAGTAGTGAAACTAAACTCATAATTTTGGTTTGAGGCCTTACTTTAGGCAAAAAATTTAAAAAGGTAATCATGTAGGTTTAACATTTTGATAACCATGTTGGGTTCATCTTCCAAAATACTCAGTAGGACAAATTGCTTTTGGAACTTGGCAGTGTAATCTTGGACAATTTGCTCTTTACAATGTCGAAGGCACTTCCACTAGATTTGTTGCTCCCTTTCATACCTGGCCAATTAGAATTTTCTTCTCAAAAAAACCTTGACCTCATTCAAAATTGTCTCAAAATTGTACAATAGGCTCTCCAAGCCTCTTGAGAAATACACCAATTACTATTGATAGAGTAGATCAACCTGATTACTCTTGTTGAGACTGGAAAAAACATAAACATAAGTCTCTTGATATATGGCCAACAAAAAGGTCTAACTACATTATTTGGCTTATAAGGAGAGATCCATTCATTCACTTTCAACTCAACAATTGTTATCAAGTCTTTTGAGTTATAGTGTTTCAGTGTTGTTGGCCAACACTAAGGTGCATCGTATTCATGTATGACTAGACATATTTAGTGAACTCTGCAAAGGATTTTCTCAAAAGTAATTTATCCCATTATATGTACAATGGCAGGGAACTTGTTTCTCATGTTCATTTCCTGAAGGTATTCAGTAGTATATATTACTTTATAATTATATTTTATGGGAGTCCAATTTGGTCTTTTCACTTGCATCCAAAAATATTGAGAAAACAAAAGTAGTCATAATAACTTTTGGGTCACACCAATATACATCCCTAGACCCCAATAATTACACTCTATGTTTCAACTTTTGAATCCTTACCTAACCCAAGTTAAGCTACAAGACATTATGACTCTTGCTTCATTCATGGTTGGATCCTTGGGACAGTGGCTTGGCCTTAATCTTTACCTTTCTAGGCTTTTTGGAGTTTTTTTTGCCTTGCCCTTTTATGATCAATGGTATTATATTTTCTTCACCATTGACCCTGTAGAATTGTTGATTAGGAATTTTCCTTGTCATAGGAAGGACATTATTAATCTTGATTTTATCTCATAGAGAGTGAAATACAAGTCAACTACAGTGAAGCATTTATTTGTTGTCCCATATGAGTTTAATTCTCTTAGTTTGCACCCCTCTTCTGTGCACAAGGACAACAACTTGGAATTTATTTTTCAAGATTCCCTAGTAGATACAACAACTCTATTTGGTATTGGAATCTCTAAGTTCTTTGAAGAGAACAAATAATTCAAGAATCTCTTTTGAGAATAATAATTTACACTACCTGACATAGCGACATTCTTCATAATTGATTGGTTGATAAATTATTTTTTAAGGCAATGAGAATATGTACATTCAAATATCCATGCCATCTTCATTCTTTATTTGTAGCTATCCATAATGTTGAAAAACAACATAGGATCAACTTCACTCTCTTTACTTTCTAATTGACCATGTTCACTTTGGATTCATAGAGTGCATCCAATTTTAACTTTTCATTTTAATGGGATCCTCCTTTGCTTCTTTTTCTTTTACTTTGGAATCTACAAGTTTTCTACCACCAACTCAAGTCCTAAATCTTCCTATTTATGTGGTGTTGCACAAATGTTGTTTAGCAGGATGGTGTATCTTGACATCTATGTGGAAGTTGCGTTAACTACATGTTACATATGTGTGCCATATAAGTTGTAGTGGCCAACTGTACACTGCCATTTAGTTGTTATTATATGTCCAACCTCATTTTGGTGGCATTGCATAGAAAATGCTCCAATGATCAATCACACGAACCAAGACCTTGACCATAAGGATCAACAAGTGCTCCAAACCCCATATGCAACAATATTTTCTTCCCATCACAAATGTAGATGTTCCATACAAAGAACTATGCAATGGACACTCACACTTCTACTATGGTCAGTTAATCGAAATAGTGCAACCTATCACTAAGTCCACCTTGAATCAAACAAATAACCAACAACAAAACCTGTTGATATAGTGTGTACTTGTAGTCTTGTAGGTCATTTGATACTATTTAATGAGACCTTTATATTGTTCACATTGCTCTTTCCAAACAACAAATTTCACAATATCTATAGGCTTTGTCACCAATGATTAAACAACACAAGTTTTACTCCTAAGCACAACATTAACACATATTCTAACACATAGGAAGAGGCCAAAGACTCAAACCCAAAGGCCTTGAAAATATGAGATGTCATATCATTAATGATGGCATGCAACTTAGCCTAATTCAAACTTAAGAATATTGTCCTCAATTTGGTGCAGGATCACTTAGTCCCTCACATCGCAAGAGAATAAGATGCCTAAGGACATGTATGATGCCTTGGTCTCTTTGCACCAGAGCATGAATGTGTCCCAAAAAGTGCTTTTGAAGAACAATCTCACAAGTACCTGCATGGGAAAAACTGATATAATATTGAGATATCTAATGAATATCACTGATTTGAGGGATAGGCCCACAACCATTGGAGACAATATTGATGAAGGTGGGATATTTTTTATTACCCTGAACTTCTTAACTCCATCTTGGCATTACTTTCTGCAGTCACTACAGTTTTGGGACTGCATTACTTTGTGCAGTCATTGTACCCTGAAGTGCTTAATTCCATCATGAGTATACTCTTAATTATTTTTATTGGATTATGATGTGAGATATAGACTTAATGGAATGTAGCTTCTTTGTTTTTGTTTCTGACCCATGACAAACTTTAAAAACCATAGTTGGAGCTTTAACACTTTTGTATCAATTCTTTTTTACAGTACACACACACACAAACCCTGAAGTGCTTAAGTCCATCATGAGTATACTTTGAATGCTTTTTATTGGATTATGATGCGAGATATAGATTGGATGGAATGCCGCTTCTTTGTTTTTGTTTGGGATCCCATGAACAAATTAAAAACCCATAGTTGGAGATTTAACAATTTTGTTTTCTTATAGTACACACATTAATAAAATTATCCTATCCTCATATTTGTTGATTTATTTCTAGTTATATTTGTACTTCCTCATTAAACACATGATTGTTTAGCCATTTTGTACCATCTAATATAACCAACACTCAATTTAGCCACCTGTGGTTCTTATATAGTAAAAGAGATGATGTCATGAGTGTTTAGAGTAGATATGCTCTTTCACTGGCACAACACCATCGAAGTTATGTTTACTCAATCAAATGATGCAGGAAGGATACATGATTAATTCTAGTAAGAATGTAAAAGTTACAGCTCAAGATAAATTATCAATGCCACTAGACAACCACAAGAGACATCTATTGAAGCTCTTGGGCCAACTCATGGCCTTGATAACTCTGCATCAACAATGGCATTACCACATCCTGCAACCTGTATAGCCAAATTGTTACTAGTAATCACTTTCTCTCCACTCTAATGCTATCTCTCATTAGAGAGAATGTTTTCAAGTTTAGTCATGTGTTGGTAAGCACCATAATCAATGATCCACTCCTATTGAGAAGAAGAGGACCAAAGTGAAGAGTGTACTGCCAAAATTGTACTGTGGATAGATCTAGAATTGTTATAAAAAGTCTTCGATGCCTACTGTGGATCTTGAAAGCTCTTCAATTCTCTAAATATGAGAAAGGAAAAATTGAAGGGATGGCCCTTCTTATGACAATAGCCACATATGACATTTTATTCTTGAAGGATTTCACGTATTTCCCTTTACCCCAAATCAGACTTAGATTTAAGAGGGGTTGAGACAATCTTTGAATGGGATTGGTATCAAGGAAGTAATTCACGTAACTTGATGTTGAATGAGATTAGAGAAAACATCCTCGAGAGTAGGAGTTAAAGGATCCTTGACAAATAAAGGAATTTTGTAGAGAATATATGAGAAAAAAATTCGAATGCTAGAGAAAAGTTATTCAGAACAATACTTACAAGTTCCGAATCTGATTTTCCTTTTCCTCCTGCTTAAATAATGTTATCCTTCAATTCTTTAAACCTTGCAACATACTCCTCAACTATGTTGAAGACACCCATCTTGAGGTTTGAGAGCTTAGTTTCAAGTCAGCTAACCTAGCTAGTATTACCAAATGCAAGGAGAGTTTTGGAGGTATCCTAGATTTCCTTTGCACCATTGTTACCCTTGGTGGGATCAATGTGATCAAGTTTGAAATAAAGAGTGATCAACCCAAAAGATTCATTCTTTTCCAAACATATGAGGTCATAATTGTCATCCATAGAACTTTTCCTTGAAGTAGGAGTCAATTAGTCCCCCCAAGGACAATAGTTGTCCCTATTCAAACAAAGAAAAAAATAATTCCAACCCATAGACTACTGGATGAAGGCTCCTTGTGGAATGAAGACTTCAAAAATTCAACTTATAGATCCAAAAGGCACAAAACTATAAGTGACCTTAAGAATGAAGGTCTTGGCCTTAAAGAAGGGTGAAAAGTGCCAAAGAGTACCCTTAAGGAATTTGCAACCCTAGATTAAGGTTTAGATCTCTAGAACCCCTAGAGAAAACCTGGAAGAGATGATCCAAAAAACCTTAGTTCCACACAGTAACAAAGCTACCACTGGCCAATAGTTTTTGTAGCAGTCACTTTTAGATTTTGATTAGCATAATGAGCTGTCTTATAAATCTCTAATGAGACAACCACAATCCTTGATAAGACCACGCTGAAAAGTTTTTGTGCTTTTTTTATGAAAGATTTGGGAAAAATATTCTACATTGTCCATAACCTTCTTCCTGTTCATGACCGATCTAGAGGGATTTTAGCTCATTATGGCTGGATTATGGAAGTTAATGATAAATCCTTAGAAAGCCTCTGAAACCTTCATTTTGAACCTTCATATTAAATTTTTATAACACTGATAACCTCCCATCCAGGCCCCTTGAGAGGAAGGGTATTATCATTTGCATTTGCATTTTCAACTGAATCAATTACCATATCCGAACAATCCACGACTTTGACAAGATTTGCTTCGCTAATTTCACACTCAACAAGTTCCTCCTCTTCATCTTTTTATTGTTGGAGCAAAGTAAGTAGATGTGATTCCTGGCCATGATTAAGACCATCTCCAATGTTCTAAGCTAGATCTGATCTGAGTTTTAGTTCATTGTTGATGGATTTTGGACTCAAAATTTCATTCAACACTGTGCAAATACTATTCTGATGGCCTTACTAGACCCGGGATGATTTTTAAATCAACAACTATTGTTTGTTGGGTTTTATTTTCATCAAACACTTTAGTTAAGATTCATAGAGCACTGAATATTCACACAATACTACTGATATTAGGCTCAAGCACCATGAAAATTTGCTTATATCACCACAGGGGTAATATATATCGTTTATGGGACCTTGACCATCATCAAAGAATGAAAAATATGTCTTTGGATCTTATTGAATCTTCTTGAGATCAACAGTCTTGAAATAGTACTTGAACCAACATGCAAGAACTTTGTTGGGGGTATTTGGCCTCTTAGTGGGATATAGATACAACGAGTATCCTTTTCCACTAAATGTACATGTGCTAAGGCATAAAATGGTTAAGGGGCGCAGAATGAAATTAATAACTATTCAAACTTCTTGTGATCAAGCACCATGAAAAACCCGTAGAAACAATTACATGAGCCCTCTCTAGGGATTCCATTCACAATAAGTTGTTTATAATCCATATCAAAAGTATTTGTTTGATGAGTATCCCACTCATTGATTAAGGAATTTCAAAGGAATTGCTTGAAGCATGTTCAATATTGATTTTATTCTTGGAAACCTTTTATGATCAAATAGATAGAAGTGGAGTTGCAAAATATTAAGAGAATAATTAGTTTGGTTGAGCTGATTGTCATCTATGCCTATTTGTTTTCATTAAAAAAGGAAAATTCTTGTTGACAAATGACTAAATGAGTATTATTCATTGAGCATTTGTGGACTTCCATAGAGAGATGATGGTTGATAGAGATATAAAACTTCTTGAGTGATTGAGCTAATCTATTGTGCACTCCTTTGTCCATTCTAAAAGGAAAGTTAAAGGTCTATTGTGGAAGGAATTCTTTTCGAGACTCAAGAGCTATGTACAAGGACTGAAATTGAATAAAGAGAAAGTGTTATCTATTAAGCACTAAAACATGTAAGTCCTTATGTTAGGCACCTATTCAGGACTAAGTGCATGCTTCTTGAATGATTTCAGACAGAGATTAAAGATAGCAAATTGTTTATGACATACTCCTTTGATTGAAAGAGATTGAAGAAGAGTTCATGAAGCATTGTTGAAACATTGTTGGTGACCTATTCTCATGCATTGATTTCACACATTATGGAATATAGTTAGAGAAGCATCTCTCTTGGCATATATTGGCAAGCAAGGAAGATGATAGTTCATTACATTTGAAATGGTTGTTGACAAATGGAGCTAATGTATTAGTGATAGGGGGAGAAGAGTCCATTATCAAAACACCAAGCTATTCCACAAGAACTGGAAGAATATTCCGAACCCCTATGCCTTTTCCAACAAAAGAATCACAATTTTATGGTCAGATTAATGTCATATGCAGAGATGGCTGAAATCGCAGGACATACCTTTTCATGTAGAGATTGAGAAGTTACAGGGAAAGTGTATCTTCACATTTTGGTGCAGAGGTTTGAAATTAGTATATGTTGTGTACAACAAGAGGCATAGGTATGAAGAGAATCATGCTTGGTTTTTAAAGAGAATATACACACATTCTACCAATATATAACCTAGCTCAATATCCTAGAAGAGGAAGAGAATGTTGTCCTCAAAACTTGTAATGTTCTAAGCTAGATCTAATCTAAATTTTAGTTAATTATTGATGGATTTTGTACTCAGAATTTCATTCAACACTATGCAAATACTATTCTGATGGCCTTACTAGACCTAGAATGATTTTTAAATCAACTGCTATTGTTTGTTGGGTTTTATTTGCATCAAACACTTTAGTTAAGATTCATAGAGCACTGAATATTCCCATAGTACTAATGATATTAGGCTCTGAAAATTTCCTTATATCACCACAGGGGTAGAATATATCATTTATGGGGCATTGACCATCACAAAGAATGAAAAATATGTCTTTGGATCTTAATGAATCTTCTTGATATCAATAGTCTTGAACTAGTACTTGAACCAACATGAACGAACTTTGTAGGGGGTATTTGGCCTCTTAGTGGGATATAGATACCATGAGTATCCTTTTCCACCAAATGTACATGTGCTAAGGCATAAAATGGTTAAGGGGGACACAATGAAATTAATCACTATTCCAACTTCTTGTGATCAAGTACCATGAAAAACCTGTAGAAGCAATTACATGAGCCCTCTCTAGGGATTCCGTAACATCTAAGTTGAGTATGGGTGTCATTATGAGGTCTTGGGCATCATGAAAGGGTTGCAATTCTGTGACCATTTTTTTGGGCAGCAGAAAACAAGATTTTGGCCCTAAACCATTCTCATCAACCTTAAGCACCATGGATGAGTCCTTGAACCTCCACTTTTGACCTCTATTAATTAACATTCACCTGCAAGGGTACTATCAATGCCATCAATAGGTTAGTTGTGCACTAGGAAAGTATCTAGAGGTCAAGCCTAGGTCATGTGAGGATAATTTGGGTCATATACCCTAAATGATATTTTTTTGGCTCAATTATGTGAACAACACTTACTTATACCCACAAATCTTATATAAATATAGTGTTGAATGCATTGTCAATTGACCACATGAGACACTTGTACCATATCTCTTGTCTACTAGAGTGATATAGGTTCCATGATTAAACAACAACACATGCCCTAAGTGACTTGGTTACACACCATGAATCAATCTTGGGTCCATGGTTAGGGTTCTTTATAATATTAGTGGGATACAAGTGCCATGAGGAGGTTTTTTTCATTGGAAATGAGCTTTGAGGTGTAAATATGGTTTTGGGGGGGATGGCAATTGGGTTAAGAACTAAATGAACCTTATAGAACTAAAGAATTCTTGTTAGGGAAAGAAAAAACCTTGAACTTAGGCCTTAAATGTTGCTTATCATGATCAATTTCCATGAACAATGACTACAATCCACAACAAAAACCCTCTCTATCGATTTTTTGCATCAAATTTGGATATGGATGACATTATAAGATTTTTTTCTTCAAGGATAGTTTGTAGGTAATTGATTCGTTGAACATGATCAAGGAGGGGAAAAAGGGCATCAACATATTGTTCATTCTTCACGGAATTAATACCCTTGAATGGGTCCTCAAACAAACACATGAGTAATTTATAAGGGTCCTTTGTAGGCCTGTAAGTGGGATATAAATGTCATGAGTGGGTTATGTGCACTAGAAATTAGTTTGCATTCCTAAACATGGTCAAAGCAATAAACAATTAATCCAATCCTTAATTTAACTTTTTGAAGCATATGCACCAAGAAGAAAACCTAGACATAACAACATAAACTCTCACTAATATGGAGTCTTTGTCCTAGCTGTTAGATATGAGTACCATTAATATTTTTTATGCACTCGACTTGGGGATTGAGGACTTTACCATAGATGTGGTATGAAAACAACATCCATATGTTCTTAACATTGGTCAAGGGAGGGAAAAAATAAACTTGGGCCTTAAATATAGCTTCTAGTACTATAAACACATCCTCATACTGCAACACGAGAGAATGGATGGTTTGTGGGGCCTTCACCATCATCAAATACTAAAAAAAATGTAGTAGTATCTTATTGAAGCGTCTTGTGATTAATGGCCTTAAATAAGTACTCAAACCAACACTTCGGAACTTTGAAAGATTTTTGTGGTCTTTAAGTGGTATATAGGAACTATGACTAGGATTTGAACTATAAATGTTGTTGAGGAAAAAACATGGTCATCAGGGAATTATAAACCTAAAGTTATAATTTAACCTTCCTGGGCTCAGGCATAAAAAATACTTAGAAACAAAGACATGATCCTTAGGCATGCACCATCACCATTGCAGAATCAAGGCAAGGAAATAGGTCCTGGCACTCTATGATTCTTAATTTCTTGTATTTAATTTAGACCAAACATTCTCCCAACTATTAGAGGCCTACTTTATGAATCCAGACATACAAAATGAGAAGCAATCTCTGTCAAATACCAACAAAAATTTCACCAATTTGGAAAGGCCGAAATCAGAAGCCACCTCGGATGCCAACCAAACTATCCACCCCTTTGGAAAGGCTAAAATCGGAATCCATCTCAAATACCAACCAAACTATCCACCTATTTGGAAAGGGTAAATCTGAAATATCCACCCTTCTCGAAAGGCTAAACCTGAAATATGTAGTGATATGACCTGCAATACAAAACCAAAATACCCACACATCTAGAAAGCCTAAACCTGAAATATATAATGACATGCCCCAAAATATAAAATGATATGAGCTACAATGCATACCCAAGGATTATTTCAAATATGAGTTTAATTAGCAAAGGTGAGAGGTGAGAGGAAGAAACACTAGGGTCTAACTAGCGAAGGATAGAGATGAGAGGTGGTAATTATGATAGTTCATGTAACAAACCCAAATTTCCGGGTTGGTAAATTTGTGTATTTTTGAAAACTTTTCCTAACATTAACAATCTTCACAATAAGGTTTATTCATGAAAGGACCCAAAATTACTAACATACTTCCATCCCTAAATTGACCATTAAATAAATCGAGGCGCCCATCATACATCATCATTTTTACCTTGAAACATACTTATTAAAATTCCTACATTGGAGTAGTAAACTTAAATGTTGACGAAATCGTATAATGCACACATCTATGTGGTTGTCCCAACACAACATGATAAATCAGGAAAATACCTTGTACTAATGAAACATTGTATAATAATATACCTATTTATAAGCAGTAAATCCCTTAACATTTTAATATAATACAAATGAAGACACCGATTAAACAACCAAATCACCATAACTACTCATGAAAGATACCATCAAAATCATACGCAAGGAGACTACACATAGGAGACCATATATAAGGTGGTTCACCCAAACTTTGGGCTACGTCCAAGAAGGAAAGTCATATTTGTATTATTATTATTCAACAATAGATGGATACAATCTGCAACTCAGAGGTCGCATTGTTCACTTTCCGCTTACTCAAGCCTCTTCCCATAATGGGCATGTTCAAGACATTCCTTAATAACTTCACATAATCAAAGGATCTATTCATATAGATGAAAATGCAATTAACTGCTATCATTCACTCTATCCTTAATATGAGGTACAGGGACCTACCTCCATTATAACACACACACACACACACACACACACACATGCACAGACATATATATAATCATATAAATACTGATATTTCTTCTAGCACATGAGTTACAGCGAGTTATTCGATCTAGATAATATAATTATAATAACTGAAGTACGCGTTCGGGTAGAGAACCTAAGCATTATCTACCATGATAATTTAACTGGATCAAGCAATCAAGCTATCATTTCCTAACTAACCCAGAATTATTACAAAGTTAGAACCTGTACCAAAACTTATCTATACAGAGGTTTATTTGCAATTTCCTAAAATCCCTATGACAAAGATGGAACTTATAACAATTATATTTTCAAAAGCTTTAAAACATGCAGAGGTTATTACTACTTTGCAAATATTTAGGGAAAAGAGAAGATATATATATATATATATATATATATATCAAATATATATAACAAAAAATCTAATATATCCAATGAATTCGTGGTAGCCACTATTATATGCAGAAATTATAAGTAAATAATTACATTAACTAAATTGAACCGAAATGAGAGATCTATAAATTAATAATTACATTAACTAAATTGAACTGTAAGATCAATTCTTTTTCCTGAGATCTATAAGTTAATAATTACATTAACTAAATTAATTAGGAGATAAATTCTTCTCATGATATCTATATGAGATAAATTTTTCTCATGAGATCTATAAATAATTACATTAACTAAATTGAACGGTAAGATCAATTCTTTTTAGTGAGATCTATAAGTTAATAATTGCATTAACTAAATTAATCGGAGATAAAATCTTCTCATGAGATCTATAAATAATTACATTAACTAAATTGAATGGTAAGATCGATTCTTTTTCGTGAGATCTATAAGTTAATAATTGCATTAACTAAATTAAACCAGAGATAAATTCTTTTCTTGAGATCTATAAGTTAATAATTACATTAACTAAATTAAACCGTAAGATCAATTATTTTTCCTGAGATCTATAAGTTAATAATTAAATTAACTAAATTAAACCGGAGATAAATTCTTCTCGTGAGATCTATAAATAATTACATTAACTAAATTGCTACAAATATTCACACAGTGTAAATATCCTCATCTAAAATCAACATAGAACTGATATAGCTGGCATGGGGATTGATCTCTTTTGGTGAGATTATACTTATATAACCAAAACGCCGCAAAATAACAGGAAGTATATATATAAACAAAACAAAAACTGTTTTAGCCGGCGTGGGAGTTAATCCTACCTCAATAAATTGTCGTTTCCCTACCATGCGCAGGTTCGAAACTCGGGAAGTCGGATCGGCTACCATTTCACTTCCCCGCGAGCATAAGCAAGGAATCAGAGCTCGCTAGCTTTACAATTGGAACAGAGATCACTCCTTTCCGGGGCTGGATCTTAGCTCCGATCTGTGTCTTTCCCACTGAGCAGCACAACCCCCAAACCCGATCCTCTCTCTCTATTCGTTCTCTGCCTCCCCCCCTTTCTGCAGTGCTTTTTCATCACAATATAAGGTTCCTTTGGGATGTCCACCCTCGGGTTCCTCTTATGGCGTGACAAATGGCACCAGTTTTGAATGCACATGGCATCTCAAACCAACATGGGGACAAATCCTAATTCTAAACCGACAGTCGTGGGATTCTATAATTATACAATTCTATTTATAACATAATACGTTTGAGAGGTAGTGCGCCCTAGAGACACTTATGTATATATATACTCTTCATATATATATATATATATATGTATAATAAAAAGACAATTCCCCATCCTATAAAACTATTGGTGTGGTTGTTAAGTAAACCCTGAAAAAGATTTTGATGAGGAACTACTAGTGTAAGTTTATGTTAATAATAACATTTTTATCAACAATTTATATAATTATATTAGGATCGTTAAAGTACTTTATTATACTTTTACCTTGTGTTGGTCTTATAACGTGTGTACATTCTAAATATTACCTCATCCTCTTACAAGTACATCATCCACCTTTAGAGGTGTCTACTAGAACCAAAAAAAAACTATTACTTGTTTTTAAATTAGGATAATTAGGTAATTTGTGTTAGAATCCTAGATAGTGCATTTTAACTGTGAAATTCCTTGGCATCTTCTATCGCAGCTAGGATGTCAACACTATTTAAAAGAATTTCCTACGTTTACTTAATAGCTCTTGATAATAGTTGACTCATTGCTAATACTTAGGTCTTAGGAGTCCTTCAGCGGTTATTTGGTATCCTCGGTATGCTTTGCTAGGATTAATCGACAATAAAAAAGGAAAAAGAAGCCACCCCTTAGTGATTAACCCATTCACTTAAGTGTTCTAGGTATAGTGATGACGACCATCATCACACTCATGGTTCCGTAACCATTTTACTCATCTCCCCTAGTGGATTTAGTTACCCTTGTTTAGTTGCGTCACCCCCCTACTCTTCTAAGCTTTACAACTTAGGATTTAAGCATGACAATAATTTCAAGGTCCAGTGGTGGGGCCTTGGCCTTGAGCTCCTCACCAGGGCCATTTACATTGATACAATTACAACAATTTATTTACATTAGGTTGAGAAAGGAGGGGTGTTACAGACTCCTCCCCTTTAGAATAACACCGTCCTCGATGTTCAAACTTCTTATCAAGTCGTCTACTCTTCTGGATTGTTCTTTCCTTGTTCACTTGTCGTCTCTCCTTTGGTATTCTTGAGTGTTCATACCTCTTTCACAACCTGCACAATTGTATAGATCATACCAGACCTTCCAACAATTTTCAGTATACATAAGTATACACAATGTCCAACAGTCAATGTTAATTATTTATCGTTTATCCTCATCCTTGAGGGAAAATTCGCTTACTATAGCATTCATAACTCTTCATACACAAAGACGTCCATTTGTCTACAATACAAATCATTAGTATTGGTCATATCATAACACAATCTTTCAACCACGGGGGCTTCACTCAATAAACCGCTATCATAGCACGTTCATTCGTGGCATATGAAACACTACCCCTAATTTCACTAAATATTGGAAAATATCTTCCAAAATCATTTTTTTAACCCCCTCCCAATATGCCTTCCCAATTTAAAAAAACCCCTATTTTCACTAAATATTGTATGTATCAATTTTTTCGTTGACATTTTTTATACCCCTTTATATTTCTACCTAGTATATTGATATGATACCCCTCTTATGACCCTAGATGCATTCTACAATGCACCTTGCTTCTTTCAATGTATATTGTGGATGCACATTACTTCACCCACAATACAATTAACCACATATCATTATGATTTGAAACATCTAATGGTCTAATGAAGAGATAGGAGATCACTTCTTGTATGTCACTAGAGCCAATGCACATAGTATAACATTTAGATTGCATGTTGTAGTTCCCCAATCGCTGACTAAGCCTGTTGTGGGCTAGGTATCCAAGCCCCCAAGGCCTGTAACAAGCTCTGTGAGGCTGACTAAACCTCCCAAGGCCTGTAATAGGCATGAGTGGTTGGGTATTCAAGCCCCCAAGTCCTATCGAGGGCCTATAACAGGCCCTGGAGGCTTAGAGCCTCCCAAGGCTATTTGTAACAACTAGTTGAGTGCTATTGATAACAATTGGTTGTCAATGACCACTGTCTCTCGACTATGATCGACTAGAAACCCACTTCACCACGAAACCCCTGGCCTCAAGCATGCCTCAAGATGCGATTTCCATGCATATTGGTAAGCCTGAACCTTGCCTCAACTCGATTTCTCATCTGGCCGTGATCCCGCCATCTCCATTTGGAGGATATTTTTCAGCCCGCCCATATAAAAAAGACCCCAAAGTATTTTTGTATTGCTACATTAAATAAAAAAACCCTTTGCCCCTTAATATATAAGCAATATAATTTTTAGGTTTTCATGAATATTTAATACTGCAATATGAATGAACGTGGTATTATATTTCCTTCTAGTGAAGCCCCCATGCTTTCAACAACACTTGGTTGATTATCAAACTCTCCCATGAGTTTGGAATTTCAGTAGTTCCTCTGCTATACACCGAACTCTTCCTCGAGTTATGTTCTCAGCAAATCAAACTTTCCAAACAAAACACTCTTCGTAAACTCAATAGAATAATTACACAGTCTCGCTCTACAGCTCATTAGTTAGGATTCCCCTCACCAAAAAATCTAGTGAGCCTCCTGCCCAATTCGATGGATTAAATTTGCCTAGGTCTTTGGGTCAGTTTAATATTCAATGAGCCACCTGCTCTGTTCCACTTCCATGGGGAACATGACCAAATTTTTAGGGAAGTTGCCTCCTACAACTGCTAATGAGTGAGTGCAAGATGTAGCCATTCTGCTTGAGTCCAGGAAGTATTCTTTTCCCCCTAAACCTTCTCGTTTGAGTCCAGGAAATTAACTTTGTAACAATCATTTATTATTTCTTGTAGGCCACATGCAACATAATAAAAACAAAATATTTAACATATATCCACCTATCATATTCTTTGCATTTTCATGATTACACATTATCAATCATAAGTCTTACCACCCATCGTGA
Organism: Larix kaempferi; assembly: GCA_027924585.1. Lineage (NCBI taxonomy): Eukaryota > Viridiplantae > Streptophyta > Pinopsida > Pinales > Pinaceae > Larix > Larix kaempferi. Next base: position 2,846,902 of record BSBM01000432.1, read on the forward strand.
TTATAAATAAAATGTCAAGTAAATCATTCTTGAGCGATTTAGCTCAACTTATCTCTATAAGTGCTTTTATAATCCACGTTCTTCCTTGATCATGACATCAGTCGTCATTCAATTAACTTGTGCATCCTCTTCTCTTCATCCTGATGTAAACTCTTCAACATCCTTAATCTGAGTCTGTGATCAAATCTACTGAACACATGTTAGTATCATAGTTAAAACATTTAGTTACATATATATTTATTTCGAATTGAGACTTATCATCTAAGGATCCCATCCTCAATCAATCACAACAAGATTGGAATTCTTCTAAAAACTATTAACAAGATCTTGATACTCATTAATCTCTGTTAGAAAATATAACTCTACCTGGGGTCTATCATAATGCATTTCTAAAATAAGATTACTTTAACCCCTACAGACATTGCTTGCAAATTCATACAATAATACACCTTTATCCAATAAGAAATTCTGGAATGGAATACAATTGATGTTAAGTAATGAATTCTTTTAACGTTGTAACAAACTGATGATTTATTTATTTATTTATTTATTTTTTTTTTGTAAGAGTAGTATTCAAACACAACATCACATGATTTTGTTCACATCTATAACTTGTAGTCTAGTATGTCAAATTTTTTTTGGCTATCAATACTCACGGATAAAAATTACTCATGTGACTCCATACTATTGGCTTCACGGAAGCAAACGAAATAGAGTCAACATATATTTTGAAACTACCAAAACTTAAAAACGATGTTCAAAACTTTACCACATTTTTCATAATCCTTCGTTTCGTCAAGGTAATAACATGTTTTTTCTAAGTCTTCCATTTCTTATCTATTGCTCAGACTAACACTTACCAAATGACATAAAACTATGAATCCACCATTTCAACATAAAGATTATGTTACTCCTATTCTCCTTAATAAGGTTAATTAATCCTGATACAAAAATTTATTACATTTCGCATCAATCTCATGTAAGACATAAAAACAACATCTATATTGATTCTTTCTTCACATGAAATAATTTACATCCTAGTGTAACTTTTGAAAATCTTTCATGTATTTTTCCTGTATATCCTACCCAAAGTGACTGACTTCTTAACACGTACATACATCAATTTTTATTTCTACGACTATGTCCTAGAACGTGCTTTTTATGGTAACATTGATTGTGCCATTTTTGTGTAACAAAACTAATTACTTCGATAAATAATGACTCACAACTAATTACTTCGATAAATAATGACTCACGAATGATTTCCCTATTATAGATTCCAATAGAAATATCACTCATAAACCTTGTTTCATTAAATAAAGTCAACTAGGGATGAATCATTTCTACTTTAAGTAAATCTCCTAACCTCATTGCACATATACTTAGATTATTTCAACAAAATATCATATTTCATGACCATACTACTCATCCATGCGAGTATTTATACTTTTTATCTACCAAGGAAACTTACGACAAGGATAACATACCTGACTCGAAATTTATGAAGATAAGATACTTATCTTTACCTTTTGAGAGAAACTTGAAGTTGAATTTGAATAACATTTTCCTCTCATCCACTCGGATCCATGCATCCAAACAAAACATATTGATTAGCCTTCAAACTTATTTATCCCTTGTTGAGCTCATTAGGCCCTAGTGTTGTAACCTGGCTCTGATACCATATGTAACAAACCCAAATTTCCGGGTTGGTAAATTTGTGTATTTTTGAAAACTTTTCCTAACATTAACAATCTTCACAATAAGGTTTATTCATGAAAGGACCCAAAATTACTAACATACTTCCATCACTAAATTGACCATTAAATAAATCGAGGTGCCCATCATACATCATCATTTTTACCTTGAAACATACTTATTAAAATTCCTACATTGGAACTTAGTAAACTTAAATGTTGATGAAATCGTATAATGCACACATCTATGTGGTTGTCCCAACACAACATGATAAATCAGGAAAATACCTTGTACTAATGAAACATTGTATAATAATATACCTATTTATAAGCAGTAAATCCCTTAACATTTTAATATAATACAAATGAAGACACCGATTGAACAACCAAGTCACCATAACTACTCATGAAAGATACCATCAAAATCATACACAAGGAGACTACACATAGGAGACCATATATAAGGTGGTTCACCCAAACTTTGGGCTACATCCACGAAGGAGAGTCATATTTGTATTATTATTATTCAACAATAGATGGATACAATCTGCAACTCAGAGGTCGCATTGTTCACTTTCCACTTACTCAAGCCTCTTTCCATAATGGGCATGTTCAAGACATTCCTTAATAACTTCACATAATCAAAGGATCTATTCATATAGATGAAAATGCAATTAATTGCTATCATTCATTCTATCCTTAATATGAGGTACAGGGACCTACCTCCATTATATAACACACACACACACACACATATATATAATCATATAAATACTGATATTTCTTCTAGCACATGAATTACAGCGAGTTATTTGATCTGGATAATATAATTATAATAACTGAAGTACGCGTTCGGGTAGAGAACCTGAGCATTATCTAGCATGATAATTTAACTGGATCAAGCAATCAAGCTATCATTTCCTAACTAACCTAGAATTATTACAAAGTTAGAACCTGTACCAAAACTTATCTATACAGAGGTTTATTTGCAATTTCCTAAAATCCCTATGACAAAGACGGAACTTATAACAATTATATTTTCAAAAGCTTTAAAACATACGGAGGTTATTACTACTTTGCAAATATTTAGGGCAAAGAGAAGATATATATATATATATATATATATCAAATATATATAACAGAAAATCTAATATATCCAACGAATTCATGGCAGCCACTATTATATGCAGAAATTATAAGTAAATAATTACATTAACTAAATTGAACGGTAAGATCAATTCTTTTTAGTGAGATCTATAAGTTAATAATTGCATTAACTAAATTAATCAGAGATAAAATCTTCTCATGAGATCTATAAATAATTACATTAACTAAATTGAACGATAAGATCAATTCTTTTTCGTGAGATCTATAAGTTAATAATTGCATTAACTAAATTAAACCAGAGATAAATTCTTTTCCTGATATCTATAAGTTAATAATTACATTAACTAAATTAAACCGTAAGATCAATTATTTTTCCTGAGATCTATAAGTTAATAATTAAATTAACTAAATTAGACCGGGGATAAATTCTTCTCGTGAGATCTATAAATAATTACATTAACTAAATTTCTACAGAGATTCACACAGGTAAATATCCTCATCTAAAATCAACACAGAACTGATATAGCTGGCATGGGGATCGATATAACCAAAACACAGCGAATAACAGGAAGGAGTTTTAGCCGGCGTGGGTGTTAATCCTACCTCGATAAATTATCATTTCCCTACCATGCGCAGGTTAGAAACTCGGGAAGTCAGATCGGCTACCATTTCACTTCCCCGCGAGCATAAGCAAGGTAGCAACCATAAATCCAATGGGTCGGAGCTCGCTAGATTTACAATTGGAACATAGATCACTCCTTTCCGGGGCTGGATATTAGCTCCGATCTGGGTCTTTCCCGCTGAGCAGCACAACCCCCAAACCAGATCCTGTCTCTCTATTCGTTCTCCGCCTCCCCCCTTTCTACAGTGCTCTTTCATCACAATATAAGGTTCCTTTGGGATGTCTGCCCTCGGGTTCCTCTTATGGCGTGATAAATGGCACCAGTTTTGAATGCACATGGCATCTCAAACCAACACGGGGACAAATCCTAATTCTAAACCGACAGTCGTGGGATTCTATAATTATACAATTCTATTTATAACATAATACTTTTGAGAGGTAGTGCGCCCTAGAGACACTTATGTATATATATACTCTTCATATATATATATATATTTATAATAAAAAGACAATTCCCCATCCTATAAAATAGTTGGTGTGGTCGTTAAGTAAGCCCTTAAAAAGCTTTTGATGAGGAACTACTAGTGTAAGTTTATGTTAATAATAACATTTTTATCAACCATTTATATAATGATAGTAGGATCGTTAAAGTACTTTATTATACTTTTACCTTGTGTTGGTCTTATAACGTGTGTACATTCTAAATATTACCTCATCCTCTTACAAGTACATCATCCACCTTTAGAGGTGTCTACTAGAACCCCAAAAAAACTATTAATTGTTTTTAAATTAGGATAATTAGGTAATTTGTGTTAGAATCCTAGATAGTGCATTTTAATTGTGAAATTCCTTGACATCTCCTGTCGTAGCTAGGATGTCAACAATATTTAAAATAATTTCCTACTTTTACTTAATAGCTCTTGATAATAGTTGACTCATTGCTAATACTTAGGTCTTAGGAGTCCTTCAGCGGTTATTTGGTATCCTCGGTATGCTTTGCCAAGATTAATCGACAATAAAAAAGGAAAAAGAAGCCACCCCTTAGTGATTAACCCGTTCAATTAAGTGTTGGAGGTATAGTGATGACAACCATCATGATACTCATGGTTCTGTAACCATTTTACTCATCTCCCCTAGTGGATTTAGTTACCCTTGTTTAGTTGCGTCATCTCCCTAGTCTTCTAAGCTTTACAACTTAGGATTTAAGCATGACAATAATTTCAAGGTCCAGTGGTGGGGCCTTGGCCTTGAGCTCCTCACTAGGGCCATTTACATTGATACAATTACAACAATTTACTTACATTAGGTTGAGAAAGGAGGGGTGTTACAGTTCAACGCACTTGCTCAAAGTAGCGAAATTCACTGAATAGTGTACCTGGTGACTATCGTGACCTATCAACATCTCATGACCCATCCCCCGTCCTCTAGTAACTGTTGTGACCCATCCCCCATCCTCTAGTGACTGCCATGACCTTCCCACAACCCATGACCCATCCTCTCATCTATGGTGTGCACTAGAATCTCGGTCCTTGGAATCATAATGTTTATAAAAACCCAGAAAAAAAGTATAGAATTGTTCAAACTGTGAGTAATGTGTGCAACCCTCAACCGAGCAATAACATATTTTTAGCGTTAGAACCAACTTCAAATGAATTTTTGGGGGCGAAGCTAACTGTAGAACCTACTCAAACCATGAATTCAACTCCAATATGGGAGGAATTGTCCCAGAAAACACCATTCTTGGAAATCGGGGGGCGAATTCAACTCCTCCTTTGATTTCGAGGAACTAGAAAGGGAAAAATAGCTCCAAGGAACCACCATTCCTAGAAATCAGTTGGAAAAATTTCCCCAAGCAACCACCATTCCTGAAATTGAGGGGGGCGGGGAATGCTATTTTTGTATACTGCAATTCGATTTTTGAGCGGGCGAAACCCATATTTCTTCATTTTGCTTACCAAATATGAATTGCCTAATCTATATTAAACATTTTTTTGCTAAATAAATTGTGGGCTATATTTTAAAAATGAAAAAAAGAGTTTAATATAAAAAAATCACCCAATAAATTTTAACCCCCCTAAAATTCTCCCATGGGCTATAATTCGCCCTTAAAATCATCTTTGTACTGAACCTGAGCGCATAATCTAGAATATGATGTAATAGTACACAGTTCGTGAAGTATGAAGTAAGGTGTATCTTGTTGATGTGGTCAAGTGAAGTTTGTGATACATATCAATGATTGCAAGATCTCAAGGTTATAGAAGGTGTGCAGAACTTTGTGAACAATAAATTATCAAAAGAGTGCACAGATCAAAAGAGTGCACAGATCAAAAGAAAAACAAAGTAATATCTTCTTCTTTTATATCAAGGCGATAGGATGGGGCAAGGAGCAAGGGGTCGGTGCCTCCTTCCAGTTGGATCTAGTAAATAAGGGAGTTGGTGCTTCCTTCAGGTCGATGCCTATAAAACCAAGGGGTCGGTCTCTCCTTTCAAGTTGGTGCTTTCATGAATGTAATATTTTTATTATAAGAGAGCATTCCATGGTTTTCTCTCATTTGGGTTTACACATAAAAATATGTGTTCTATGTTTCGCACATATGTGGATGAATGCTTTTGTTTATGTGAATGCATAATTTGAGTTTGAGTTAAAAACTGATAAGAAGTAAAAATTGTTCATAACTGCGCTAATATTGATTCACCCCCCGTCAGTATTAATAATATTTCAACATGTATATGTATATATAAAGGTAATATAATCATTTTTTAGGAAATGCAAATGGATTATGTAAATATATTGGGGTAATTAGAGAAGGATCTCCTATTCTTTAAGGAGTTATTGTGTGACTAATCTCTCTTATTTATATTGGAGTTGTGCTCCACATTTACAATTTTGTACATGATAGAGAATTAAATTAGAGGGGATGTAGAGGACATATAAAACTATATTTGGTACTATTTTTAGGTCTTGATTTATTTTAGGTTCGACTTGATACCCAGTGGATGTTAGGGTTTATGACTATTCCAAAAACTAGTCTTAAACATGTGTTATGGGTAAAATTGTTATATCTAGAACTTCATAGATTCAAATTGAGTGAGAACTGTTGCATAAGAAATGATATGGACCATAGTATTTGTGGTATAAATTTCAAAATAAGATCCATGAAGTGGACACATGGCAAGCTGTACACTATCACTTTCCCGAATAGGGAAAAAATAACAAGTTTGCGGAAAGTTACCATAAATTTTCTTGGTACATCAAAATTAGTTCATACCTGTGTCACTGTAGATAACACATATCATGATATTACAAGACACAATTTTAGTCTTAAAGGGGCTTAAATTACAGATTTACCTCAATTGAAAGGTCAACCAGAAAGATAGTCTCCAAAGTAGGGTTTTAAAAGGTATGCTATTTTTAAAATTGTATAACTTTTGATTGGAAAGTCTAATTTGTGTGATTCAAAATCCATTGGAAAGAGGAAACACCTAATAGTATGTTGGAAAAATCATATTATAAAATTTTGATACTATTTTCAAGTTTAGAAGTTGATGGTATTTTTTGGACTTAAGTTATGAATAATGAAAATACCTTTGTTTAGTGGAGATGAAGATGAGGATGAAATCAATCGCTTGGAATGGTTAAAGATGATAAGGAAAAAGTATATGTGGGATTAATGAGGGATCATCCATCCAACTAGTTGTGTAGGGAACCTGTTCACACAGGTTAGTTAGGTTATCTACCTACTCTAGTTAACCATGTCAAACATGGTCCTTATGTAGTCTATATATAAAGGTCCTTTGGCCTTCATAGTAAATAAGCTAGTTTTCTCGTTTCTCTTATTATCTTGAGTAATTGTTTCTAGTTTTGGAGTTATTATTTAAGAGATCAGGCTCTTTGAGCCTCACCTCATACCTCATTCATATCAATTGGTATCAGAATTGTTCCTTCCTTTGAGACCTAATATTTTTGGATTCTTCATTTTTCTTGACTCTCTTTGGATTCTCAGCTACATATGTTGTGGCCTCTACCCATCTCTTCCCATGCAACTCACCTGATTTAATCCACTCTCACTCCCAATATCTATCCACACACACACACACTCTCTACCAGTGCTCCATCTCATCCCGCATGATCCACTAAATCTCATATATCTTCTAGCTATAGCATGGATCCAACCATTTTTTCCATAACTATGTAGTGTGTCCTCATACCCTAGCCACCATCTCGCTAACCACTTTGGTATCTGCCTCAACGTCCTTTACCTTTCCCTTTTCTATCCTTTTTCTCTTGGTTTTCCATCATTCTCTAACATTCTCTACCCTCACTGTCTACACTACCGCCTCCTCCAAAGACCCAACATCTTTTATTTTTACCTATATAAAACCCTAGCTAGCTCAAGATTTTCCTTCCCTACCAGATCCCACCAAACTCTCCAATATAGATTGCATGCAATTTTTCTTCTCATAGTGTCCATTCCCTCATCTACTGCATTCTATCCTCTCATCAATTTTAAAGTCGTGCACATCATAATTACCTCTTTTAGATCCAAAAACATCTAAATTTCCATTATATTGGGATTACAATATATATTTGTTCTACAAGTCTTGTTATCCAAATGGCGATGTTTCCCATTAATCCATAGGCCCTCTATACCACATGATCTATGACTCCTTGGTTGGTCATTTTTTTCTAGATCATCCTTCAAGATTCATTTATCCATGTTCAAGTGTCTTTTTCCATATTTTACCGGTAGTCTCCATATCCATTCAACCATCCTCCTTTTGCTGGTCCTCTCACTTCATACACCACCTCTCCTAGATCACATCGTCATCTCACCATCTACTCTCATGCCATCTAGCTCAGCCCTGACCACCTCATAAGTGCACAGTCTCAATTTTTTTAACCCAAGCAATGCTCAATAATAAGACCTCATACCTAGAAGTAAGTTGCAATTTTGTCTCATGCCTCGTGCTTCTATCTATTTGCACTCACGACCTCTCTTAGCCACTAGCATCACTCTCTAAGTTGCATCTGCTTAGTCCACATGCTCCTGCCATATGATACCTATGCCCTATTTCCATATTTTGGTTATCTATTTATTTATTTTTTATTCTCTACATCCTTTGCATCCTCAATTGTCTAAACCATTGGTCAGTTCCCACTCGCCCTTTCCTTCACATTGTGGTAGCCTTCACATCTAATTTTTATTTCTTTATTTACCCTCCGTCATCTCTAAGATTTCCAGATCACTTTGGTCCATTTTATTTGCATTTCCTTACAACCTCTTCTTTCCATTTCTGCCTACTATCCTCTCGTATAAGCTCAGTAGCTATTGCAGTTCTATACTCACACAAGCTCTCATTCTAAAACCACAAGGGACATCAAATTTCCAGTGTCGTTATTGATCTAGTATTTCCATATTTTTGTACAACAATTTTGCTTTTCTAGCTACACTAGGTCCACTTATCTTCATCACTTCATTTTAGCTTCAGGAAATCTCAAACAGGATTCCAGAGTCTCTTTCACGATATTTTCTCTCTCCTTATTTTGGAGGTTCTATGGCCATTTGCTTCAGTTTCTTTTGCCCCATTGCTAACAAATAACACACCAATAGGCTAGTCAACTACTATCTCAGGATTTTGTGCATCACAATAGCATTTTTTTCTCTCTAACAAAAGTTGGAGAAGAAACCTAAATTCAGTTTTTCATAAATTCTAACTCTAATCCTAACCTTAACATCCAAAACCAAATGAGATGTCATCCAAAGTAAATAACCACCTAACTAAAGCATAAACATCCTTTAAGTTGATTTTGTTAATTTAATCATGTAAGTGGAAAACTACACAACTATTTTAACATAAATGAGAAAGCTTGAATATATGTATATTTAAAAAAAAATGAAGTTTGAATATTATATATAATATAATTTATCTTTTTTTTTAATTTATTGTTTTATAATTTAAATAATATTTTTATTTAAAAAATATTAAATTTTTGATAAATATTATTTAACAAATAAATATAATTTTTATTTAAAAGCTAATTATTAAAAATATGAAAATAAATTTCATATATATATATATATATATATATACATATATATATATATACTACCAACCAAATTTCTCAAGTATTTTAATATCCTTACAAACAAATGAATGAACTTACAGCCCCTATGCTCACGGCTCTTTCGAGCTTATTTCTCAGCTCTGAATACCAAAAGTGACACCATGTTTTTCATTTTATAGTTTCGAGGAGAGGTAATCACTAAAACTGATATGCAGTGGTATAAAAATGAATATATCTCATATTGAAGCCATTCACCAACTGAATTTTCTTTAAACTAATGTGGTTGTAAGAAAAAATTCCCACTAGAAACTAATATGGCCGAATTGTCATATGTGTAGAGGTTCTAATCTCTCATAAGGAAAGGGATAAAAGCTATTCAAAATAGTAACTTTGAGAAAAGCAAATCTAAATATGGAACGTTAGCTCTCTACCATACCATGATAACTTCCACTCTGCAAGCCCACTAGCCGTTGGGTTGTGTACAAATTTTATAGGCGACTTATTACTAACTGAGCTCTTTTTACACCTATATTTCAATATAACTTTCCTTTTAGAAAGCGTCGAGGAATCGGAATCCCGATGCCATCCATTGACACGTTATTAAATATAGTAAATGACAATGACATGACTAAGAGGCATCCTGCCATGACCATCCATTAACGAATTGTTCATGTTTACGATAATGACATCAATGTTCATTGCGCGGGATCCATCGGCATAAGGTGTGCAGATCGATGGCGAAGGAAATGAGCACGTGAAGTTGAATGATCCAGGCATATCATAGGGTTTATAAATTGGGGAGACGTGAAAATAGCAGGTGCTTTTTCACAAACCAAAATAGAAAGTAAAATAAAGCTAAGAAAAAAGCCAAAAGAAAGCTACAATCGCTTGTTTATATATAGAGAGCATCAGGAGCTCCAAGGCTTTTCATCTTTGCAAATAGTTTTGCATTACAAGCCGTTATAGTAAAACATGGAGGATATTTTCAGGAAGATGAAGCCCGTATGTCCTCGGTGTAAGTCGTGGGAGTATTGCAGGTTTAGGTTTATGAATAACAAGAGACGTTGCAAGAAGTTGCAGCCTAGATATATCTGTGGAAGGTGCAACAAATATTTCACTCTCGGAGGAAAGCTCTATAACACTTCCTCAATATCACCTCCAAAAGCTCGAATTTCGCCTAATAGCTGCGCAAGCAACTTTGCTGCTGCTTCTCCTCTTTACATGAGTTCACCTGATGATCAGTATCGTGCTGAACATTCTTCAGATAGTTGTTGGATGGTAAGAACAGATATGGCAGTAAGACATGTTCCTGGAAGGAATTTATGTAGTCGTAGTTTTGTGAATCCATGCTGCGAAATCAATTCAGGAAGCAATGAATGCCAGGGAATGTGGTCGGCGCATGATGGCCGATGGTCAGATATTTATGACACAAGTTATTTTCATCCTTATGATAGTCAGTCAGGAGCTGAGCTCGTTCCTTTTAACTTTTTGGAGAATTTTAGTGAAGATGTGATGGCCCCAAATCTAGGGTTTAGCCACTATGTGAATAAGATTCCACCGTTGAATAATGTTGAGCCAGTTGAGCCGTTAGAGAGATCCCAGGAAAGGGATTTGGACAACGGTTTGTTGCTGTCAGAATACTTTGCAGAAAATTCTATGAATCGAATATCAGTAGCTGGAGGAGAAGAAAAACAAGAAGAGCATAATGCAGAAGACAGCAGTACGAATTTGTTAGGCGGAGAAGACCTGGTGTTACATTCGGAGATGGATGGTATTTTTCCTTTGCGATCAAACGACCTGGGTGAAGAAAATGAATGGTTGATCGATTTATTTGCGAAAGACGGAGGAGAGAGCAGTGCAAACAGTGCAGACAGTACAAGGTATGGTTCAGAATTGGAAAATGAATGGTTGATGGATTTATTTGCAAAAGACGGAGGAGAGAGCAGTGCAAACAGCGCAGACAGTACAGGGTGTGGTTCGGAATTGGAAAATGAATGGTTGATGGATGTTTTTTCAAAAGACGGAGAGAGCAGTACAGGGCATGGTTCAGAATTGGAAAATTCATACGGATGCTTGCGATTGGAATTATTTGATTCAGATTTCCCAGAGATACCAACAAATGCAGGAGTTTATGCTCATCATGTGGATACTTTTGAAGGATAATGGAAAGTGGACGACATTACGAATATGTGGATGTTTTGATAATAAAGTTAAATGGCCTTTATAAAGTTAAAGGCCTTTATAAGTTCTAGTTTTCGGTTATATGGCCTTTATAAGTTCTTGCTCCTGGAATTTATGAAAAACCGGATAATAGAGTCCGAAAAATATATGCCTCTGAATTATGAAACATATAACTGTTTAGTTCCTGGATTCATTGATGAATCATATAATTTTTTTATATATGTGAATTCGTTTTTTTAATTATTATGCCCATCCTCATTCTATGATAGATTTTTAGAGGATTGAGTGTTCTTTTAATTAACTTTGATTACAGATATAAGTGTTCTTTTAATTAAATTTAAAACTGTTAAAAATCTTTTAATTGATTTTTCACAGAAGGTTAATAGACAAGCGGATTTGAGGTCCCGTCGCAAGGTATCAACACTGTGCTTTATATGTTTTCTGGCACCATCTTCATGTGAGTGGTGAACAAAGAATACCGGAGGAGAAATTCTGTGGAAGAACACGGTCCACCGTTGCGTTAGTATAATAATATTTAGATACTTTTAACGACAAGTTTTCATTTGGTTACAACCGTTTGATAACAAAGAAGCCATAATATTACGTTTAGAGCCGAGTCAAACACTTCTAGTTTTTCGTATTTATTCAATATATATGCAATTTCAAATATATCTCACCTATTTTTATTTACCTAATGTTAATGATCTCCCTTTTTATTTACTTCCATTGATTTTTAAAATGCATTGCTTTAATGTCAATGATCTCATTTTACATAGTTTCAAGTAAGTAACCATGTCAAACTTTTAATAATGGTTATAATTAAACTTATGTAAATTTAATTCTTTAACTATTTTTATTTTATTTTTTATATTATTTTAATATTTATATTAAATAACACAAATCTAATATACATTATTATTATTTTTATATTAAATTACATAAATATATTATACATTATTATTTTTTTAAACAAATATTACTTTAAGTACAAAATAATCTCTTAAATACTTTTAAAATAAAATTACACTTGTTTTAAAACCATTAAAAAGTTAAAATTGATTGAAAAATGTTCAGATAATTCTATTCATTTTTCTAAATATTATTTATAAATCAAATTGTTTTGATTTATATTTTTTTTAATTTTTTTTGTTTTTTGAATTTTAAACTTTGTAAAATTTTGAAAATAAAAATAAATTTAAATTTTTTAATTTTATTATCCTAAGTTGATGGCTTAATAATGTTATTAATATAAAAATTATTATTATATTTAATAACAAAATCAATATTATTAATTAATTTTTTAATTCATCTTAATAATGATTTATGAATATTTTAAATGTTTTAGAAAAAAATACAAATCTAAAGCAAATCAAGTAGTTTTTTTAATCTTTTTTAAAGTTTTATAAACTAAAATTAATTTAAATAAAAATTAATAATAATCATTATCAACATCAATAAAATTTTGAAATTTTCGTTATCTTTACTATTTGATTTTTTTCATTATCTTTATTATTTGAATTTTTTCATTATCTTTACTATGTAACATGCTAGAGAAGAAGCATTTTATCACATAGTAATCAGTCTTAAAAAAATATACTTTTATATTTGTAAGATCTTATTAAGGGAGAAATTTATTTGTTTACCTCTTTAAAATAATATAAATATAAATACTTTTATGATTATTGTATTATTTGGAATTAATTAATTTGTTTTATATTAATATTTCAAAAAAAATATATAATTTTAAATGGAAATTTACAATTACTTAAAAATTTAAATTTAAATTGTATATGTATGAATTACAATTTAAATACATATTGTATTTGAAAAAGATACCATTAAAACTAGAAAAACATTATGAAGAAAATGCCAAACATTTTATTAATTGGATATAAAGTGATATGTTATTTATCATTTTTATAAAATGATTTTTTTTTAAGTATTGTGAACATGAATTAAGAAACTTATATAATTAATTTATGGTTAATTATTATTACAATTTCTAATTTAGCTTTTTTAATGATAAAAAGTTACATGTAAAGTAATAATTAAGATAAGTGATTTTTAAATTAAAAATATTTAGTTAAACCATCAAAATTAGTATTTTACTTTTATTTTATTCATGTTATAATGAAATTGGTTTAAGTTTAAATGTTATTATTTCATCATTATTTTTATTAATTTTATAATGAAATTGGTTTAAGTTTGAATGGATGATATGAAATTTGTCAATTTAAATATAATTAAATATTTTAAATTTATTTAAATAACATAACACTAGAAATTATAAAACACACATATAACTTCAAATTACAAAAAATATGTTTCAATTTTTCTTATATTTATAATTTTTTTTAAGATATGGAAATTTTTATTAATTTAAACAAAAATTACATAGGATAACAATATGGATCTTTCTCTTAGGAAACTAAACCATTATAAAACAGTAGAGTGTCATGTGAGGTTGCCGAATGGGAAAATGAGAAGATTGGCTTACACACAAAGCCAAATACAAAATGAAGCATAAACAAAATAAGTGTGAAGGCACACTATATTTATCATTAACCAAATGTACATATATATACAATGAGAAATGTCCCTTGGGTTTCATATTCCCAAGTGGACTCTTGGACTCTCGGGTGACTCTTGGTATAACCTCACATTAATATTCCTCACACCGAGGATTAGACTCCAACAAATCCCCCCTTAATCCGAAGGGTGTATATGAGTCCAAGGAAAACAAGAGAGATGAATAAGTTGAAGTGGACAACTACAACCAGCTGAACATTTCCATCTCAAACATCCTTTACTAAGAAGGTTAGCTAGAAGCTTGCACATGCTTCTGCTAAATACAAGAGATCCCTAAAGGGATGGTTTTTAGGCTAACCATCAACCGAAATAGGCTAGCATAAGGATGAAATATTCTACTATGTGTGTGGTTTAATGTTGATGACAAACTCTCGAACTTGGCGAAAAAACTCACTCAGAGGTTCTCTAGAATGGTTGGTATGGGATGGCACCAAACCAACTAGAGAGTTGAAAACAGGAACTGAACAACTGTAACTTGCTGAAAATTTCCATCTTGACAACTGTTTTCCAAGTTAGCTAGAATCTTGCACATTGCTAAATGAAGGTCCTCTCCATACCGGTGGTTTTAGGATGACCACCAACTCTGGAGCTCAGTCGAACATAGCTCTTCACAGGCTCGTTTGCTCTGGATCGCTTGTACTTGCTCGCTTGTTATTGATGGTCTTCATTCCCCCCTGTCAAGAACAACGTGAGGAGAGGAGAGTCTCATGGTGTCACAACTAGACACAAAACACATGAGTGCTCTATGTCATGGTTATCTTCCGTCTTAAGAATACATGCATATCGGAATCAGGTGGCATCTCCGACTCTGGTGGTTGTCCAAACTCACCATGGATCAGGCTCGCTTGATATGACTTACTTGAGGAATGTTTTAACTGTTTGTTGTAAGAAGGACAAGGCTTCGAAACTTGATTCCTGACATTATGTTCCCCCCTGTCATGTACACAATGAGCAGAAGAAGATGTCTCAACTTCAAGATGTATCAATACTCATGAATGGACTCTCCGATATGACTTATAAATCTTCTTGGCTATTGATGACCATTGCCAAGAAGCGATCCACCCATAATGAATCTTCTCTCTTGCAGGTTTCTTCAGAATGAAGCATCTGTTTGATGAGTGTGTATGTTTTCCACATAGATTACAAGGGTGAAGACCAAAACAATGATCTTTCATGTGGCCAAATCGATCACAGTGTTGGCATGTCAAATTCTGAACTAATGTAGATGAATATGAACTCTCATTGATGAATCCAGCACTCTGAAACTGAATGGGCTTGGAGAAATCAGGAATGTGAACTGTCACTTCCTTGCCGTATCCAAGACCGGTTCTTTGCTTGTTATGGCTGATCTCTTCCCATGGTATGATGATGGGCTTGGAAGGAACAAGCAAAACCTCTGTATGCATGTTTTCATCTTCATTTTATTTCACTTCTGATGGCATGCCATTGATTTTCTCATGTACTTTTGAAGTGGCATTATTCTGTGTATGATGCTAAATAGAATCATGAAGCAGATTCTTCTGAACATGAACAGGTTGATAATGTCTTTCTTCTTATTGAAGTTGTAACTCAAGTTGTAGGAAATAAAAAGTGTCTTGTTAATCTTTTATAGAATCTCGAATATGAGTGAGGGTAGTCTTGTCGATCATGACATTGCTTTCGATAGAGGAGAGAAGTAGAGTGTTCAATAAATCTACCAATTCATTCATCATTGCCATTAGAAAATTGAAGACTTGCTCAAATGAAGAAGGGCTTCTTGCAATTCCACCCTTTTACAAGCACTCAACCTCAAAAAATGAAAGGTGTTGGTCTCAGCCGAAAATGCACGCAAATACACTGCAACTCAATTCAATTTAATGTTGAATGGTACAAAGGAAACTAGTTGCAAGCTACAAAACTCAAATGTACTTACAACAATTGATGATTATGAGGTTGAATCAACTTTATGCTCCAAAGTTGATGCTTTGAGTTCCTTGATTACGATCTAGATAAGTTGATGATGCCGAGTCTCTTTGATTTTGATTCTTTTGAGTGAATACATAAACTCTCCCCCCTCAACAAAGAAAATAAGTCATCTATCTCCCTGCAATAAATATTTATGCATATACATTCATGGTAGTCTGTAGGTGCATAATAGATTTTTCCATCCAATTATTTATTTCTAATACCAATGACTCTTCAAATTCAACTTCAACTTCACGGTCTTCAAAAAATGCAGTTCAACGTCTGTTTCTTCTGCACACCACTATTTGATAGACTTGCATGGGAAGATGTACCATTTGGGCTGTACCAATAGGAGTAAAATATATGCACAAAGCAACCATTTAACTAAACCATCACAACAAAAAAGACTTACTGTCTCTACTGGAGTCACATGTACCTCTCTGAAATATGAACATAAAATCAAGCACTTGTTACCTCAGGCAAAAACCGAATATACCACAAACTCTACAAATCGATGCACCTTCAGTTGTGATGTCAGATAGACCCAACAAACTTTGCATTACAAACTCTACAACAATAATACAAATTAAGAAGAGGGTTCCTTGCACACATATTTCTTTTCTCTCTGCAATAATTTTCAGTCTTCTACAGTAGTCTACATGACAATAATATCTGCAAACAATACTCTCTGCAATGCAATCCCAGATACCTCCGTTACATATATTATCAAACACAAATGATCTATGCAATAAATACGAGGAACTATTTCTATAACATAATAATCTGAGGTTTAGTTTCCAAGCACCAACTGTAACACTCCTTCAAATGACCTAATTTTAATCTCTGATATTGAGGCAATAAGAGCAATGTTCACGGCCCTTAAAGAATATTAAAATATGCTACACTACCTGAATGTGGTGTCTCTCCAGGACAACAATAAATGATCAACCCGGTAATGTGAAGATAGTTGTAATTTGAACTATTTGCTGCAATATATATTGTAGTATTGCCTCTTTCACACCTCAAACAAATCGCAGGTTTCGTACCTCATAGAACATTTCCAGCAATAATCTTCACATCTGGTTCACCAACACAAATGAAGAGAGGTATCATGCAGGAGGGTACATCAATAATTGATGTCACGTCCCCTCCGATCATACCAGCATGATGGAGAGGATCGTGATGCTCAAACGGGGCATGTAGCCCCCTGAACTTTTAGATAAGCATTCACATAATATAAAAAGACATATGGAAATGTAAATTATAAGAAAACACAATGGAAGTAATTTCAATTACACATCCATCATACATTCAAGATATTCATCAAATAAATAATTGCAAAGTTAACACAAGAGAATACTTATCTTAACAAAGTAGTCCCAAGCAACCAGCTATGCATCTGCAACGTTCCACCCAACCATAGGCCAGTTGTGCTTATCAACCTCTTGATACAACTGCCACCCCTGAGCTGGGCATGATTTCTACAAGGAACCAGGGAATAGCAGACTCACACATAGCCAAGCATACACCAAGATGAGCCAATCCAATCTACAATTGGGTTTATCAGACTGCTAGGAAATGGAAAGGAAGAATTGCTAAGCTAGTGAACTCAAGCATAGAGCCAGGGATACCTCTACAAGATCTATCTAGCTTGGAACCCACAATGTCTACACACCCCACTCAAGGAAGTATTCCCTTCACCAATGCACAGTCCCTCAGGCCATACCTTCCAATCTAGAGTGTCTAAGGTGTGCATAGAAGAGTAGCCAGCCCTCTTGATCTTCTTGAGAGGTTATTTCCCCCCACTAGGTTTATCAAGCCAATTCTATCCACTACCACTCCAAATCTCTTGCTCACGGATTCAAACCAAAACAAGGATGCACATAATAGCAGAACCACAATTATTGGGCATGATAAAAGCGTTTTTACAGTGAGATGCCCAAAGATGGGGTTTCTACCAGCCCAGAAAAACGTGGGAAGACCCAAAAACGAAATGGCAATTGGGGATTCAACCCTGGAGAGCAAAAACCGTTTTCAGAAAAACACCCATGGGTATTTTGGGGCAAAAACGACCTCTATAAACCCCCAAAACGTGACTCCCTTTCTCCTAGCCACTGTGCAACACAAAAACGAGCTCCCAGCTATGGAAAAATGCAGGAAATTGGTGAAAAACATGATGGGGAAATCCCAGCTAGCTCAGGCTGCGTGAGAGAGGAAAGACTATGGGTTCAGAATGGCTTTGGGCACCATTTCGTGGGTGTTTTCTTGCCCAAGAAGCAAAAATACGATTTCCCAGGTTGATGGCTTGCCCATACACGAAATTGGCTGCCATACCTCTTCATTCCCAAGGCATTAACTACCTCAACCAATTTCTGGAAGAATTAAATGATTGCGTCCATAACCCAAAATGGGTAGTTGGTGGTTTATGGGTTTTCTCATTGACACATGGATTAACACCATTGGCTCAAGGGTTTGAATAATTTCCCTCCCTATTCCTTGTAGAATCATGCCCCCATCTCTTTGTTGCATTGCATAGCTAGTTGTGGGTTTTTCATTAAAATTCGTATTTACATGATGTCTTAATTTACATTGTGCCTATCTAGCACAAGAACCATAGGCATCTATTTTTAATTGCCGATACATAAAACGCTAAATCAATGGTGGGGCCTTGGCCTTGAGCTCCTCACCATGATTAAATAACAATATTTACATTATTTACGATTTAAATGCGAAGGGGGTCAAAATGGGGACGTGACAATTGAATGTAGTCAATTTGTTTGCAACTCCATATAGATTCAACATTGAGTATGCTAGGAAGCTTCAAGATTCAGTATACCAACACACATTGAAGGAAAATGTAGAAACTATCTCCAGGAAGAAAATTCCTCATGGTCTTCAACACAACACACAACAATAGCACTCAAAATGTCAAAACACTTCAATGATTGTCACGATCTTCAAAAATCGATGGAGTCTTCAATAATATTTTCATGCATTCAAAACTTTGTTTAGCAACATCGGTGTCAACAAGGACAACTACAACTTTTGAATCTCACTATTGGAAAATCCCTTCAATGTCCTTCGCATCAGTCAAATAGTTTGTAGTCTCTAGAGCGTTTCACATATCATATTGAATTGCTTAGGTGCAGAGAGCAGTGTGTT
The DNA here is from genome assembly GCA_027924585.1 of Larix kaempferi. Classification (NCBI taxonomy): domain Eukaryota; kingdom Viridiplantae; phylum Streptophyta; class Pinopsida; order Pinales; family Pinaceae; genus Larix; species Larix kaempferi. The sequence continues at coordinate 2,866,268 of BSBM01000432.1, forward strand.
TACATACCACCATAGTGTGTTGCAACATTTTCACTTTCCCTTGCTTGGGAAGATTGTAATTCATGAAAACAACATTTTAACGGATTTAACCATCAAGACAATGTAATATCCCTATTTCTCCCTTAGGGTTTCTGCAAAAAAAAGTACAACTGTATACCCGCCAATGGCAAGGAGCTCATGGCAAGATATCCGCAGGTAAATTTTTTTAAGTATGATTATGTTTTTCCTAAGTGTTAAGTGAATTTGTAGACTTAGGAGACTGAAGGCTTTACGCAACGAAACAATTGGGGCATGGAATCCACTAGGGGGAGAGGGTGAATGTCTTGATAACCATGATTTTGATGACAATGGTCATCCTAATGTCGTGAGCACTTGAAGTGAACTAAAATGTTCACTAAGAAAACACTTAAAGTTTAAAAGCATGTTAATAATTAGTCATAGATAAGGACGTCGGAGAAACATCTAATCGCCAGAAGGTAGTAATAATCTACCTTGACCTAACTATCTGCATGGAGCTAACCCATATTGAGTACCATTAAGTAAAAATAAGAAGTTATCCTAAACAACATTAGTACATTGGCCTCGACAAAAGATTTTGTTAAAGTTCCTAAGTGGAAAATGATTAATATTTCCTAATTATAGATTAGGAATAAAAGATAAAAATGATTTGTTATACCTAGAAAACATATTTGTAATTATAAATAATGATTTAAAATATTATTGCAAATAAGTTAAATAAATTAAGTAAGATTAAAAAAGGATTGGTTGTCCTTGATTAAAAGTAAATACATTAAAAGCTATAAATTTTATCTACCAAAGAAGAAAGGTTAACTAGTAGTTAATGCATGGTTATGCATGCATAAATATCAGCTATTAATATTCGGTTAGCTAAGTTAAAGATCAGTTAACTAATTAATTAAAGATTGACTATGAAAGTCAATGAGTTAAGATTAGCTAAACTAAGTTAAAGTTAGCTAAGTTAAATATCAGTTAACTAATTAATTAAAGATTGACTATGTAAGTCAATCAGTTAAGATTAGCTAAACTAAGTTAAATATCAGTTAACTAATTAATTAAAGATTGACTATGTAAGTCAATCAGTTAAGGTTAGCTAAACTAAGTTAAAGTTATATAAGTTAAAGATCAATTAACTAATTAATTAAAGATTGACTATGAAATTCAATCAGTTAAAATTAACTAAAGTTATAAGTTAAGTTCGAAGAAGAACTTATCTTGTAACCCAAACCTAAATTTGACTATAAAAATGACACTACTGTGTTAGTAAAGGGGGTTCTTCGAGGGCAAAGAAGGGAATGGAAAAGATGATGAAGATTGAATTGATAAAAACAGAGTATTGCTCTCGTACCCTAGTCGATTCGTTCCCAGCTCGAGGGTGAGCTCTCGACGAGAAAACCTACGTCGAACATAGATCAATTTGGATGGGAGGAACGTTGAAGTCAAGATTTCAGTCGCCCACTTAATTTCTAATATTATTTCCTCGTTTTTCTTTTTATCACGTAAGTATAACTATCTCACATATGCTTTTATAATTTATAAATTGTTGATTGTTCTTTTATTGTGAGTTAAATTTAAGAAGTTGAACAATGGTTGTTATCCTCTCATTTTCTTTAAGTGTATAGTGAATTATTCATATTATATTCCGTGCTCCGCCATGGAATTCCATTAGTTGTAGTCATGAATTTCATAAATTTTGTTTTATAGATTTTGGGTAAATAAACAAACATGTGTCGGTTGTATGCTGAATGATTGAGTTAGAATTTAATTCGATTGACTGGAAGTATGGATTTTGTTCTAAAATGGATTCTATATTAGTCATAGTTTAAACCCAACATTCTGTGCATGACTGTCTAAATGGCATATGAAACCAATTCATGGTCCAAAAAATAGTTTAATTTCAGCTTGATTTATTTCTACATCGGTAGCCGAATGAGTTGTGAAAAAAAAATACACACACACACACACACACACACACATATACTCTGTAAAACCAATCTAATTAAATTTCACGAGTTAGATGTTGAACTTTAATCATGTTGATCTACTAGTCTCAACTCGATTCTATTTAGATTGCGCTGATCTGACTCTTTATTTTTCCCCATTGAAAAATCTAACAGGATAGTTGTTAATTTTATCCAGTTTAAAGCAATCCTTCCACAGCGTGGGAGTGGACCTCTTAACTCTGTCAAGGGGTTTTAATTTGGTCTCTTAATAATTATTTAAGCTCTACTTATTTCCCCCACTGTAAAACTTGATATGCGAATGGTTGCTCTTTGATAACCTAATGTATTCCTCTCGGCGTGTTCGGTCACCGTGAGCCCGGTTTACTTAAACCTGTCATTTAACTGTAAAAATGTTTGCATGTTCGATGTATTCTCATGGAAAGTGTAATATCCCAAATTTTGGTTGACTATATATTGATGTTATATATTGGGCTTAAGCCTCAACACATATGATTTATTTTGATATACTGGGCGTAAGCCCCAATGCACATGATTCATTTTTTTATAGATATACATATTTGGGCATGGACCCTTACTGATGCAGGTTATTGTTATATACTGGGCAGAAATCCCTAATGTATTTGACTTATGATTTATTATGAGATTGAGTAGAAGACCCTATTATACTGAGATGATATTTTGTTACATACTGTGCAGAGTTATGATATGCATGATTGACTTTTATATGTGTTGAGCGTGGACTTTGGAGCACATGGATGGCCTATGTACTGGGCAGAATCCCCGATGTACATAGGGGACTTTTATTATGTATTGGGCATAAGCCCCGATGTACATAGAGTGTTGGGCATAAGCCTGGAGCACTCCAAGATTGATAATAAATATCGGATCCGAGGCCATTTGTATTTCTAGATGTGCAAACACATTCTAGTACTAGTGTTGAGCAGGATGATCTGGAATTGCACTAGCATAACGCCCATGTGAGAGTGTTGAGCCAAAGCTCTGAAGAGCACTAGGGGTTACTTGATATTAAGAGTGTTGAGTCGAGAAGACTCTGAATAGCACTACTAGTCATCACAAATATTTAATTGGTTAAATGAATCATTTCTATCTCTCATCAAGGATTGCAGAAACTACCATGTTAAACGAGGGAATCCAACATGCAAGAGGGACCTAGAGCTACATAACCTAGTCAACTATCCACACCTACCAAAAGACCTTGTCCAAAGATTGGACCTTTTATTAGATAATAATTAAAGAGTTATTATGCTATTTAATTAATTAAATAATCAGATTGATTATTTATAAAATAAGTCTCACTTATGTATAAATAGTATGCATAAAATAAATGCATAAGATATTTATTTATATTATATATAAGAAAAGATTGTGATCTAATTAATAGAAGCACATAGTTATAACAAAGTAAATAAAATATAAAAGTTTCTTTAAAATAAAATCATAAAGGAACAAGTCAAAAGTCCTAGATAAACTAGGAGTGAGAAATTAGTTAAAATATCCTTTACATATATTATAATTCAAATTTAAAATAAAATTGGAATTAATATCAAAAATATTATTATTAACTTAACAGCTATATTCCAAAAGTTCACCTATATAAAGAAGGACAATTCCCAAGAAAGGGGATGATCCTCATTATCTACCTTGTTATCATTTTATATGGTAAGAAAGAGAGATTTTCCCACATAACTGAAATAGAATTTCAGGATTTGAAATATTTTACAGCTATCAGCCCTAGGTGCTCTAAGTTTCCTTTGCATGTTGGAACCAGCTCGGGGGGATCCATTAGTGAACCATTAGTGAACCAGGAATGGTTCAGGGTCAAGGTTGGGAGGAACGTGGTAGTCCCAAAGTCATTCGGTTACCATCCTATAGGTCAGATCAGCATACTAGTTTTCTAAATAATTAGTGGTTGAAGTGTGCAGGTCTGTGCAAGGAGGAAATCACAGCTGCAAATCTAGGTACGAATTACTTCTATGTTTCTCTTTATATATGTTATAAGTTTAAAGTTCAGAAGTCCATTTTCATTTTACTGTAATTTTATTTCTGGTTGAACCGCAAGCATTGGGAGCAAGGGCATCTTGCATTGGCTCCCCAGGTGTAACCCATTATAAGTTATTTCTGTTTAAAGATTTTAAACCCTAGCTAAACTAAAATAATTAAAGTCTGCATAAACAAATTTAAAGGAATGATTACGGCATAATCATCTCCTGTAAGGAGAGCGATTCACTTGACTCATTTCCCAAGCTCAAAGTCTTAATTTACATTATAGCTAGAATCAAAATGTATGTTGTACCAAATCTTCTATTTAAACATTTAATTCTAAATCTCCGACAATATTGCGTAGGATCTATTTCCATGTAGACTTAAATCGAAATTTAAATGCATCATTTAAAAATTTTAAACCATACTTAAAGAACATCAACCATAAAAATGATCAGAATACAACATACATTCCCTTAAGTCGCCTTACACAGGCTAAGAGCACTTTCCAGAACTTCAAAGTCTATTAATAAAATCCAAGACTCAGGATTAGGACCTTTGCACATTACCTAAACCAAATCCATGAATTTCTTATAGATATCCCACTACAGCGGGGATTGAAATCCATTCTTCATAAAATCTAAACCATAAAAACAAAAGCAATATTAATGCTAGGGCTGTGCCATAGAATCCACATAGAGATAATTAAACCAAGAAATTAATTCATGCCTTTCCTTCATAGCCAAGTAAATGATTCCACATTGTAAGATTTCATTCTCAAAAGAATTAGCTAAGCGCAAGGTTATTATTCTCTACATCAGCTATATTCTTTCCCCAACTAGAAAACACGATAACCCAACTTTAAATATTAAATTCCCATTGCAATAGTAAAATCGATATTATACACAGAAGCATGACAAAAGTGCATAATCCAGTTAGGGATTTTCCCTTTAATATTTTAAAACAAACACTTCAAACTTACAATCTACATTGAGCTTCGTTTTCCAGATCAAGAGCTTAACTTAAAATGACGGGAGTAAAAACCAAAGATACCATAAATTATAACATAGAAATGCAACAAAGAATAAATACATAGGTTAAGATTTAGTCAAACTGAGGAGTTTTACACAGGGTTTTTGCTTTAAAACAAGTTCCATTATACCCTCAACAATGACAAAGGTCAGCTGAAAGGACTTCATATAAATTAACAAACCTTGAGGCTTACCAAAGCCACATATATTCTGGAAGAGTAGAGAATATAAACAACTACAGAGATTTCTTAAACCCAACGCTTCTAGACTTAGTCTTAAATAACACGTAGGGCCCAAATATAAGCTTGCAGAAGTATTTAAACCATACCCACAAAACTAACAGAAGTCAAATGAAGAACCATCGTATTAATAGAAGTTGTCTCCAAAATCCATATATCGAATTACATAGGAGCAAGGTTAAAATGCTTCCTCTATCTCAAATTCCATACAGGGTACAACAAAGTCAACGTTGTGGATCATACATTACAGAGCATGCCACAAGTTGTGGCCACGCCTACTGTATTTCAAACTTAGCATTTCATTGAAACCAAATTTAAAACATTCCCCGAAATCCTTACAGAGCAAACAAACCAGCAGACAGACATTTGCTTGAAGGGAGAAAATGGCCAACATAGGACCAGACTTACCCATGATCGCCATAGCTACAAATAACCCCATGCCAAGCTCGAACTACACCATTGTAAGCCCTGCCAAAGTCAACACCAAACGATTACGTTACAACTTAAACCAGAAAACGATTGTAGAAACAAAGAGACTTAAAATGGGTTTCGCTGGCACAAAGATTTACCTCATGAAGGCCAATACCATTAGGTGAAGAGCAGGATGAGCCCTACCATGGACGCCTCCAAGGTCTGAAGAGCCTTGCTCTTCTTTCCCCTCCTGGAAACAACAATACAATAATGTAGTGGGTCATCCAAACCCTTAGGGTTATTTCCTTAATGCCATCCAGCTGGGTTCCATTCGAATGGTTGGCGTTGGACACCATTAATGCGCTACCAAACTCCACTAAGATTTGAATTTTTACCCACTTCATATAGTTGAGAGATCCATTCAAACAATTGCAAGTTTTACATTTTAAATGTGGACAAAAACCATATTAATAATCTCATACATAGATATTAAAACCTAGGAAGTAAATCTTAAGTGGCCCTTTAAAAATACCTAAAAAACAAAAGATGAAGTAGGCTTTAGCATGAATTCTAAGTAAGCCTGGCCAATGCTACCAGGTCCATCCCCTCAAAGCATTAAAATATTTATAAAAATATAGTGACATAAATACCAAAACTAATCCATTATCTAAGCCTGAAGAATACACACAGCCTTGACATTTTAAAATAATGTATAATCAAGATGCCGACATAAAAGACTCTTAGAATTTTAACATATACTAAGTTGATCGTTCAGACTGAATTATTATTCATCAACCCAAAGTAGTCCATTTGTGTATCATTCCATTACATTGCTTCCGCAGAAAACGTAAAATAGAAAACAATCCCATCGAATTTATTCAAACGATGAATCTTGAACAGAGTTCTAGACCATGCCTTTTCATTATATTATAAGTCTGCTAGTTATTTTCCGAGTGCCGAAGTTAATTTAATAAACATTTACTGAATAGACGATGTTATCCACACATAATTTTGTTTAAATTTATACAGTTTTAGGGACATTACAAGCGGTATCAGAGCCCAACTACAACACTAAGAGACCTATTGGGCTCATTACAGAAAACATCCACTATAGATAACAGAAAACATCCACTGCAGATACTTATATTTCATAACACGCACTTATAAATTTATTTTATATGAACTAATAGATTTGTGTTCTTACAAATTGATGAAACATTGCAGGTACAATTACAGTCTGAGTTATGAATATGGAAAAAGACAACAGTATACATGGGAACTTAAATTCCCCACCATGAGAGCAATAGATCGTGGTGGAAATGAACTCAGATCTAATGAAATCAATACAGAAGTTACAAAATGAGTTGCAGAGTTTCATAGATGATAATATGCAGGAAAGATGGGAACATCAAGCCATAAATGAAGCTCTACTTCAGAGCTTAACAGGGGAAAGGTCCCATGGACAGTCCACCCACTCAGCCAACAAATCCAAAGAAAACAACTATCACACAAAAAGATCCATTAGTCCGAAAGAGGATGAGTATGAATAACACATACCCGATTACATGGAAGAGGATTGTAAAAGCTCTTCCAATGATGATGGTTCACCTTTCCCTTGCAAGAAAAGGAGGAAGAATGATGACAGTTTGCAAGGAGAGTTACGGAAAATAAAATCCCCAACGTATGATGGAGAGGTAAATACTGGGGATAAAGCCGAGGAATGGCTGTTGGGAATGAATAAGTATTTTAAAGTCCACAATTATTCCAATGAAATGCAAGCACAACTGTCCATTTACAACTTAAATGGTAAAGAAGCCAGGTGGTGGAGAGACTTGAAACACACAAAAGGGAACGAGGTGAGAGATATTAGATGGAGTGATTTCAACCAATTGTTTCAAGAAAAATACATATCTGAAAGATTATTTGACAAGAAGATCAAAGAATTTCATGAGCTAAAGATGGGCTCCCTAACTATGGAAGCTTTCATCAACAGATTTCTGGATCTACTACATTATGTTCCATACATAAAGGATGAAAAAGTCAAGGTACAACAATTCCTAGGATGCCTACCTCCCAATTTTTGAGAGAAGATTGAGTTTGACATGCCTAAAAATTTAGACGTGACTTTACACAAAGAAAGACTCTGTTATGAACATGGAAAACCAAGGAATGATAACATAAACAAAAACAAAGATAGATTCAAAACTTTTTCAGACAACTGAAGACCGGGTTTCTAGCCACCACCTTACCGGAAGCAAAAAAATAGTTTCCCACCCAACAAATATTTCAACCGATCCCATGCATGGCCAAATGGGCCTGCACCGCATGCCAACAGACCAGCTTTTAACAAAGGAGAAAAAGATGCCCCACCAACCGTCACTTGTTGGAAATGCCAAGGACCCCGGTACTTCATAGATTGTCCCAACAAGACGGATGGATTTTTACACAACATACAAGAAAACCCAACGGTAGGGGACATGGCAAGAACACCAAGGATTTATGCCGCCCTTGATGGCCGACAAACAGATCACCAGACCACTATGATTGAGATTGAGGGTAAGATATCAAACACGGCTATTTCAGTTTTGATAGATCCCGATGTATGCCGAAGCTATGTCTCCCCTAAAATAGTAGATACTTGTAAGTTGAACCGAGAGAGTCACGAGAAACCATGGCTGGTACAACTAGCCATCGGTACCAAACGAAAAGTCTCCGAACTAGTTAAATTTTGCGAGATAGATTTGAACGGGTTCCCAGCTAAGGTGGATTTAAATATCCTACCACTAGGGTCGTATGACATACTTATAGGCATGGATTGGTTGGACGAACATCATGCCCTGCTTGACTGCTTGAACAAGTCAATATTATGCATGGATAACCAAGGGAATCAAAGAAAGATTCAAGGTATACCTAAGAAAGTTTCTGTAAGACAGATATCTGCCTTATAGGAAAAAAAGTGCGTAAGAAAGGGTTGTAAATTCTTTGAACTCAACATTCAAACAATAGAAGCTGATAGGGAACAAAAGATCGAAGACTTCCTAGTCCTTGTAGAATTCAAGGATGTATTTCCCGAAGAAATACTGGGGCTGCCACCAAAACGAGACCTAGACTTATCCATAGAACTAACACCCGGGTCTGTACCAGTTTCTAAAGCCCCTTACTACATGAGCCCACCTAAATTGGTGGAGCTCAAGCATCAGTTACAGGAGTTGATTGAGAAAGGTTACTCCGACTAAGTGTGTCTCCTTGGGGAGCACTGATAATATTTGTCAAGAAGAAGGATGGGACGATGCGGATGTGCATCGACTACCGTCAACTGAACAAGTTGACCATCAAAAACCATTACCCACTCCCTAGAATCGATGACTTGTTTGATCAAGTCAGAGGAGCGAAGATCTTCTCGAAGATCGACCTATGATCCAGATATCACCAAGTAAGAATCCGTGACAAAGACATCAGTAAGACCACCTTTCGAACCTGATCCGGTCATTATGAGTTTGTGGTAATGCCTTTTGGATTGACGAATGCACCCACAAACTTTATGTGCATGATGAACAACATCTTTAGTAAATACCTAGACAAGTTCGTCCTAGTCTTCATTGATGACATTTTAATCTACTCCAAAAGTGAAGAAGAGCACGAAGAACATCTCCGAATAGTGTTACGAGTATTGCGAGAACACCAACTTTACGCTAAGTTTGGCAAGTGTGATTTCTACAAACCCCAGATACAGTACCTAGGTCACATCATTTCTGAGAAGGGGATAGCAGTCAACCCTGAAAAGATTAAAGCCATAGAGGAATGGCCTACACCCACTTGTATCGACATAAGATCATTCTTAGGGTTATCCGGATACTACTGGAAGTTCATTGAGAACTTCTCGTGGATTGCTTGTTTTATGACTACCTTGCAGAAAAAGGAAAACAAGTTCTTTTGGATGACCAAGTGCGAGGAAAGTTTTCAAAAGTTAAAGAAAATTTTAACGAGCGCACCCATTTTACGGATTTTCGATCCTGACAGAGACTTCATTGTTTGCACAGATGCAAGCAAAGAAGGACTCGGTGGAGTCCTCATGCAGAATGACTTCACCATCTACTACGAGTCGAGAAATTTGAAGGAACACGAACATAACTACCCCACACACGATCTTGAACTAGCCGCCATAATCCACACCTTAAAGATGTGGAGGCATTACCTTATGGGAAAGAAGTTCCTATTGAAGACAGATAACATGAGTCTGAAGTACTTATTTGACCAACCCGACCTAAATGCTAGACAAGCCAGGTGGCTATATTTGCTTAGCAAGTACCACTTCGAGTTAAAACACATAAAAGGAAAGGAGAACAAGATTGTCGATGCTTTAAGTTGATGGGATCATATGTTATATGAGGTGACAGTAAGTCATTCTGAATCAGACTTACATGACAGGATTAGAACAACATGTAGGAATGACCGATTCTATGTGGAGATCCTTAAAAATATCCAAGAGGATAGGTTATTCCAACAACAAAAGAAATATAAGATAGACGAGTCGGGACTACTATGGTCGAAATAGAGACTTTGTGTTCCGGAGAGCGGAGACATTAGACCCAACATCCTCACAGAGTTTTATCAGAAACCCTACTTAGGGCATCCGGGATACCAAAAGATGATATCAACTGTAAAGAAACACTTCTTTTGGCCTAAATTGAAATCCGACATAGCACTATTCATCGCCAAGTGCCCGGAATGCCAACTGGTCAAGGCAGAACACCAACACCCTTCCGGACTATTCCAGCCGCTACCCATCCCAGAGTGGAAGTGGGAGGTCATCAGTATGGATTTCATCACGGGTTTACCCAAGAGTAAGAGACATAATGACTCCATCTTTGTAGTTGTATAAAAGTTATCAAAAGCATCACATTTTATACTGGTGAAGTCTACTTACAAAGCAGTCCACATTGCTGACATCTTCCTAAAAGAGATCTTTTGATTGCATGGGATACCCAAGGAAATCATTTCCGATCGAGACATGAAGTTCACTAGTAACTTATGGAGGTCATTGTTCTCCGGTTTGGAGACACAACTACAGTTCAGTACCGCATACCACCCACAAACCAATGGACAGACGGAACGGGTGAACCAAATCCTTGAAGATATGCTTAGGATGTATGTTATGAACAACCCCATGAAGTGGGATGATTATTTACACCTTGTTGAGTTTGCATACAACAACGGGTACCAGACCTCCGCCAAGATGAGTCCTTTCGATGTACTCTATGGCAAAAATTGTAGGACACCTATGACATGGGATAGTTCGGTAGACAGACTCATGCTGGGTCCGGATTTACTGAAGCACTTAGAACAACTAGTTACCAAAGTACAACAAAAATTAAAAGAGGCACAAGACCGCCAGAAGAGTTATGTGGACAAGAAAAGAAAGGACAAAGACTACCAAGTCGGTGAACATGTATTCTTAAAAGTGAAGGAAAAAAGAAGCTCTCTGAGATTGGAGCGATGCGGGAAGCTAGCCCCCAAATTTTGTGGACCCTTTGAGATACTGTCCAAGAAAGGGCCAGTAGCATATGAGTTAGCTTTACCAGCTCATGTAAAAGTTCATAATGTTTTTCATGCATCTTTATTAAAGAAATATGTCTATGATACTAAACATGTGATTGATTGGTCCTTATTACAAGTAGAACCCGAGGGGGAATTCATGCTCGAGCTCCTCCATATTATGGACAAGAGGGAGGTACAGATTAGAAAGCAGACTATCGTCCAGTTGAAATTGCAATGGAGGCACTTCAGACCAGATGAGGCTACTTGGGAAAATGAAACCACCATGAAGGAGGCTTACCCCGCCTTATTTCATGGCTTCATTTCTAGTCCCTAGAACACCGGGACGGTGTTGTTCTAAGCGGGGAGGGATGTAATATCCCGAATTTTGTTTGACTATATTGATGTTATATATTGGGCTTAAGCCTCAACACATATGATTTATTTTGATATACTAGGCGTAACCCAATGCACATGATTCATTTTTTTATATATATACATATTTGGGCATGGACCCTGACTGATGCAGGTTATTGTTATATACTGGGCAGAAAGCCCCAATGTATTTGACTTATTATTTATTATGAGATTGAGTACAAGACCCTATTATACTAAGATGATCTTTTGTTACATACTGTGCAGAGTTATGATATGCATGATTGAATTTTATATGTCTTGAGCGTGGACTTTGGAGCACTAGGCACAAGCCTCGATGTACATAGAGGACTTTTATTATGTACTGGGCATAAGCCCCGATGTACATAGAGTGTTGGGCATAAGCCCCGGAGCACTCCAAGCTTGATAATAAATACTGGATCTGAGGCCATTTGTATTTCTAGATGTGCTTCACAAACACATTCTAGTAATAGTGTTAAGCAAGATGCTCTGGAATTGCACTAGCGTAACGCCCATGTGAGAGTGTTGAGCCAAAGATCTGAAGAGAACTCAGGGTTACTTGATCTTAAGAGTGTTGAGTCGAGAAGAATCTGAATAGCACTACTAGTCTTCACAAATATTTAATTGGTTAAATGAATCATTTCTATCTGTCATAAAGGACTGCAGAAACTACCATGTTAAACGAGGGAATCCAACATGCAAGAGGGACCTAGAGCTACCTAACTTAGTCGACTATCCACACCTACCAAAAGACCTTGTCCAAATATTGGACCTTGTATTAGATAATAATTAAAGAGTTATTATTCTATTTAATTAATTAAATAATCAGATTGATTATTTATAAAATAAGTCTCACTTATGTATAAATAGTATGCAGAAAATATATGCATAAGATATTTATTTATATTATATATAAGAAAATATTGTGATCTAATTAATAGAAACACATAGTTATAACAAAGTAAATAAAATATAAAAGTTTCTTTAAAATAAAATCATAAAGGAACAAGTTAAAAGTCCTAGATAAACTAGGAGTGAGAAATTAGTTAAAATATCCTTTACATATATTATAATTCAAATTTAAAATAAAACTGGATTTAATAGCAAAAATATTATTATTAACTCAACAACTATATTCCAAAATTTCACCTATATAAAGAAGGACAAATCCCAAGAAAGGGGATGATCCTCATTATCTACCTTTTTATCATTTTCTATGGTAAGCAAGAGAGATCTGCCCATAGAACTGAAATAGAGATTATTTGAGGATTTGAAATATTTTACAGCTATCAACCCTAGGTGCTCTAAGTTTCCTTTGCATGTTGGAACCAACTCGAGGGGATCCATTAGTGAACCCGGAATGGTTCAGGGTCAAGGTTGGGAGGAACATGGTAGTCCCAAAGTCATTCGTTTACATAGGTTAAGATTTAGTCAAACTGAGGAGTTTTACATAGGGTTTCCGCTTTAAGACAAGTTCCATATACCCTCAACAATGACAGAGGTTAGCTCAAAGGACTTCATATAAATTAACAAACCCTAAGGCTTACCAAAGCCACCTATATTCTGGAAGAGCATAGCATATAAACACCTACAGAGATTTATCAAACCCAACGCTTCCAGACTTATACTTAAATAACATGCAGGGCCTAAATATAAGCTTGCAGAAGTATTTAAACCATACCCACAAAACTAACAGAAGTCAAATGAAGAACCATCGTATTAATAGAAGTTTTCCCCAAAATCCATATATTGAATTACAGAGGAGCAAGGTTAAAACGCTTCCTCTATCTCAAATGCCATACATGCTACAACACATTCAACATTGTGGATCATACATTACAGAGCATGCCACAAGTTCCGGCCACGCCTATTGTATTTCAAGCTTAGCATTTCATTGAAACTAGATTTAAAAAATTCCTTGAAATCCTTATAGAGCAAACAAACCAGCAGACAAACATTCGCAACAAGGGAGGAAATGGACAATAGAGGACCAAACTTACCCATGATCGCCATAGCTACGAATACCCCCATGCCAAGCTCGAACTGTTAGTTTTTCATCATTTAATTCAATATGATCTAGGCTATTAACTGAGAGAACAACATGTACAACATATCAAACACAAGAGACAAGAGACACAAAGCATTTCACCGGGGAAAACCAAGAAGGTGAAAAACCCCGCAACTTCCTCAGAGATAGAATGAGCACCAATACAAAGATCACAAAGATCAAACTCCAAAAGATAGATGTCTTAAGCAACTACTCCTCCTCCACTTGTGCACACTCCTCTCTCTCAACTATGCGAGTTGGATGAGTGAATGAATAGAATGAGAGAGTCGCACTCTTTATTTATACAATGACTTGAATTGCCTTTAACCCTAATTGGGATGACTTCCTAAGGAAGCCTAATAACCCATCCACATGTCACTGGGACGACCCCACTAGGGTGGTCTAATAACCCTTTAACCCACACTGGGCCGACCCCTCTAAGGTGGTTTAATAACCCATCAAATATAAGTTGCGACACTTACAATAATACTTGCGACACTTGCAAATACAAATGACGACACTTCCAACCGGAGGAATAATACATCTTCGTTGGGGATACAATAAAGTACAAATGTAATACATACAATATACAAGTGAATATCTTCCGAAGTTACAAATACATCAACACTCCCTCTTAACTAGGAAGGTATTCTCTAAACACAGACATCAATACATATAGGCACAAGTCTTCAATACTGGAACTGGATCATCATCAATGGATCACTGGAGTATCATTGTCACTGCTGCTATACCCGTCATCTCGATCATTGGTGCTATCTCTCAATTCTTCTTGTCATAGGAATTTCTACAGAGCCAACTCTTTTTCATGTTGGATGTAGGCCTAGTCTCCTGTAGGTCTTCATCATCTCTGCAAGCTGGACATCCTGTGGAATCCTCAGGGATGATTACGTGCATCAACAAAACCTTGAAAGAGCATCCCAGGACTGATTACTAGCTTACTGCTCAACCTATCGGATCTCCCAGGTAGCTATTACATGTGATCTCCACAAAACCTTAAAAGAGTGTCTTGCGACCTGCAAGATCTCTAAAGAGCATCCTAGGACTGATTATGAGCTTACTGCTCAACCTATCGGATCTCCAGGATTGATTACATGTGGTCCCCACAAAACCTTAAAAGAGTTTCTTGCAACCTGCAAGATCTCTAAAGAGCATCCCAGGACTTTTACTTGCCTAGCACAACCTATCGGATCTCCAGGACTGATTACATGTCGTCTGGAAAAACCTTGAAAGAGCACCCTAGGACTGATTACGAGCTTACTGCTCGACCTATTGGATCTCCCAGGGATAAATTATATGCCATGGACAAAACCTCAAAAGATTATTTTCTAGATCTCCCAGGGCGCTATTATATGGCATAGGAAAAACCTCGCAAGAGTATCTACAAATCTCCTAGGGCGCTATTATATGTCCCTCCAAGCAAAACATCGAAAGAGCATTTGCCAGATCTCCCAGGGAGCTATTATATGCCATAGGAAAAACCTCGCAAGAGTATCTGCAAATATTCTAGGGTGCTATTATATGCTTATCGCACAACCTGTCCATGGCCATGGAGTATCATCCTGATACTCATGATCAACCTGATCATCCTCGCATTAAGCATCATCCTAATGCTCATGATCATATTGATCATCATCATACAGTACATCATCCTGATGCACATCATCATCACATGATCATCCTGATGCACATCATCATCACATGATCATCCTGATCATCATCATAGCATCATCCTGATGCATATCATCTGGAGCATTGTCCTGATGCTCATCACACATGATCAACCTGATCATTATCATACATAGCAACATCTGGAGCATCGTCCTTGTTAACACCCAAATTGTACCCCCAGGGTTGTGGAGAGGTAGAATCGGGGTAACCACTAACCACTTTGGACTTATGCTACTGACCCAACACATTCTGAGAGGGATCTCTCTATAAATCTATGAAGAATTGGAAATACTCAAAGCGGTCAACAATGAAAAAACACACTAGCCTTCATTACTCAAAAAATATTCAACTAGAACATGTACAGAAGGTTGGATTTCTGATGGGTCAAATTGTGTGAAACGGTTGGAGGGATAATCACAAGGAAAAACAATTGGGCGATGGAGTCAAGGCATTACACATAAATCAGATAATAATGCCATAGTGTGAACTACTCTAATAGAGGCAACGTAGCCACCCGCTTGCCGTCGTACTACTGTTTTCTGGTGGTAAAAGAAAAAAATAATAACAGATCATTGATATGAGCATCCAGCAAAGATGAATTCAATATCAACTTTAGTAGCAATATTTAGTGAATACCTGAGATAATAACCAGAGCTTGTTTCCAAGAATTCTAAATTATTATACACTGATCTCGTGCATGAAATAGAAAACAAAATGTAAAGGCATAACGAGAAGCACATGCACATAGAGAAGAAGGAAAAACTAACTACAAGTTAGAGCGACACGGGAATCTTTGCAAAACAATCTACCATAGGCGCTACACATTGTATTAATATGAAAGTCTCAAAACCAGGTTCGCCCCTCAGGCCTTAGCCGAATGATTTTCCAACCCTTAATTATTCTATTACAATGCTTTTATAGGCCCTCAGCCTTGAATTGGTCCTCAGGAAACATACAAAATTACGCTGCCACCTTGACAGCCCCAAATTGGGAATATTACATATCTGTCAAGTTCTAAAACAGAACGATTAAGACGGGAAACAAAATATCATGAGTAGGGTGCCACCTTACTCCGAAGTCTTCAATTGGCCTTGCGAATCAAAGAAGTGGAATTAGGTGATAGCTCACCTTGGACCACATGGCTCACCTTGGCCCACGTGGATCACCTTTGGAACCGATCCCTTCTCACTCATAATGCTTCCACTGTTATCTAATAGTATCGATGCGTCGCACCCCTATCATACACATTTTCTTGTTAGGAATTCACGAGTAGTCAATAATGGTAGCTATTAGATAACTCTGCAGCAAGAAAATAATGCGGATTATCACCTTGACAAAGCAGTCATGGAAATGAAGCCTGAGTAAAGATGCTGCCATTCGAGCTTCCTTCATGCCGGCCTTCTATACTACTGATTCCACTATTTGCTCGGCCATGGGACATGACTTGGCATAAAAATGTGGAATCAAATTGTTGACAACCAGATAAGGCTGAGGATAGGCTAATGAGAATGATAGGAAGAATGCCTGCAGAGAACAAAGTAGCTGCAATAGAGTGAGGTGGGGCGAAATAGTATTACTCATGATTCTGAAAAATATTGGTCTTTCTATGTGCCAAATCTATTAAGCTAAAGGGAGAAAAAGAGCTTGGATGGCATCTGTGAGATTGGAATGTTATTTATACGAGTAACATGTGTTCAGGGACAGTCCGCATTCGTGGAACAATTCAACTACTCCAATCAAGTATTACAGACGATGAAATAAAGTATTACCCCTTTGATAAGTGGATATGATCGCCAGATATTTTCTTGGCTGGTATTGCTGTTTGCTAGTTGTCGCCTCGTGTTCCGCTGCCCATTTATTTTGATTGGAAGCAAAAAAGAAAAATATTCGATTCATAAACCACTCTAACACTTCCAGGCTTCAACCTAATTCCACTGTATTGCTAGTCTCGTCATTTTGGATATATATGGTAAGAAATAATTTAATAGTAACCCTGTGACGAATCAACATATTATGTGACTCGAGTTCCCCTTGGCTCACCTTGGCCCGCGTGGCTCACCTTGGCCATCTTTTTCCATCCACGTGGCTAGCCACTTGTCTTTCCGCCTAGGTGGTATCACATACCTTTGATATGGTATTGCTTACTGCTTATCGCCCATGCGACACTTCCTCTAGATGCCATCTGTTCGGCGGCATTTCCCATCGCAACCGCTTGTGCTTCTATTCCCTGCGCAACTCAGCCATGCGATGATCAATGATCACCACTGATCTCCCTCCTGCACCCATCCAACAGTGCGATCCTGTATGGGGGTTTAACCTTAGAAATATTTGCTTTGGACTATAGACCGAGGCTTTTTTTTGGCCATTTTAGTCACATTTTAATGTTTTCTTTCTCATGCCTTTGTATTTCCTAGCATATTTAAAACCCCCACATCCATTTTTCTTATGCCTTTAGCACCTGGTTATGGAAAACAAAGGCAATCCCTGGTTTTCATCAAGAAATTTTTGGGCTATCCCTTTATTCCACGTCCATATATATGCTGTAAAAATCAGGTGCTAGCAGTCCTGATGCTCATCACACAACACTTATATCCACAACCATGGGAAGGATCCTCCTACCACCATGCTTGGAATATCTCCTGCAAATGTGTCCCATCACTTCCTCCTCGAAGTATCTTCTATCTGAAGAGCACCAAGCTTCTCTATGAAGTACTCGAACTTCAATCTGGCTAGTGGTTTTGTCAACACATATGCAATCTGCTCATCCATCTCAACATACTGGAGCTTCACTGCTCCTCTCTGCACCATATCCCTGATACAGTGATACTTTATCTCAATGTGCTTCGACTTGTCATGGAACAACGGGTTCTCAGACAACTTTACACAACTCTAGTTGTCAAAGAAGATACAGGTAGCATCCAACTGGAGATCAAACAAATCAGACAGTAACTTTCTTAGCCACACTGCCTCACAACTAGTCGAACAAGTTGCGACATCTCTGCTTCGACTATACTCATTGCTATGCAGGATTGCTTCTTGCTAAACCAAGAGATCACACCTGATCCCATACTGAAGCAGCTCCCCGAAGTGCTCTTCCTATCTGCAGCACTGCCTGCCCAATCTGAATCAACATAAACCTCTAGGTTAAACTTTTGATTCGCATCATACTTGAGCCCATAATCAACTGTACCCTTCAGGTACCTTAGAATATGCTTTACAACAATCAAGTGAACATGTCTAGGATCCGTCAGGAACTGGATCAAGGTGTTCACAATAAAGTAAATATCTTGTCTCGTGTTTGTCAGGTACATTAAGGATCCAATCATTTGATGATACATTGTGGCATCAACTGACTCTGATGAAGCATCACTCAATAGCTTCAGGTTTGATGCCATAGGTGTGGCCATGGCCTTGCATTCCATTATCCCGAACTGCTTCAGGATCTCTACTCCATACTTCCCTTGTCCAAGGAAGATTCCATCTGCACTCTGCCACACCTCCATACCTAGGTAGTAATTCATCACACCCAAGTCCTTCACCTCGAACTCGACAGCAAGCTTCCTCTTCGTGTCGGCAATCAGCCTATCTTCACCTATCACAAATAGGTCATCCACATACAATAGGAGTATCACTGGATTTCCTTCCTCAACCTTGTAGTAAAGGTTGGAATCCACTTTACTCTTGGTAAATCCCAAACTGGACAGGAAGCTGTCTATCCTACCGTACCATGTCCTCGGTGCTTCTTTCAAGCCATACAAGGCTTTCTTCTATTTGCATACATCTGAATCCCTATCATGTGTCTCAAAACTGAGTGGTTACTCCACATACACTTCCTCTTCGACTACACCATTTAAGAAAGCTGTCTTGACATCCATATGGTGTATCTTCCACTTCATTACTGCAGCTAGAGCAAGTACTGTTCTGATGTAAGTGTATCTGGCTATAGGTGCAAAAGGTCTCTTCATAATCTATCCCCTCTTTCTGGGAGAAACCATGAGCTACAAACCTTGCCTTGTATTTCTCTATGCTGCCACTTGCAGCATGCTTGATCTTGTAGATCCACTTGGAAGTCACAATAGACTTCCCTTCTGGTCTTGGGACCACATCCCAAACATCATTATTCATGATTGACTGGTACTTCTCGATCATGGAATCCTTCCATTATTGTATCCCAGATCATGGGAACTTCAGATTCTTCAATATATTCAATAGGTAGTTGTCTTGAACTTCGTTGCTGGAACAAATGTCATTGTTGAGTCTTCGTCGCTTGTTCTTCGAAACAAGTCTCTCTTGTAGGTGACGATACACGATATTTCCTACAAGACAAGTTCAATTGCATAATTAGAAACATCTCATAGATTTCAGAACAAATTCTTACACATAAAGACATATGTCATACAGTCATGCAATTATCTTAGCCAATGCTTCAATACAACATTTATCCATATCCCGTAACTTTCTAGATGCCTTCCATCTCTACTAGAACATTGTTAAGAGTGTGCACAACTCCCAACATGTTAGCAAAGAGGTTTCAATCTAGATAAGTAGCAATGGAATGTTGTACAGTACCATAGGCCACTTACCCATTACTATATTAGTAGTATCTTGTTCATTAATGCAACTTTTCTAAAATGCATAGCATACATCCTAAATCTAGGAACATAAGCTTAACAACATCATTTAAGTAATAAGAAATGACAATTCAAATACTTATCTTTGTTTGCTTGTTGGGTGGAATCCCTATCAATCTTTGCTTCCTTACAGGAATTACTGGAGTGTGCTCCCTTTTGGTCTTTGCTTCCTTGCAAGAACTATTGGAGTGTGCTCCCTCTTAATCTTTGCTTACTGGATTATCTGTCTTTGAACTTATATCCATCCTGGACCACTATGCATGCTTAAGTGTGCACTAGTGTCATCATTGTGTCATCCTCAAGATCTCATACATAATCATACATGCATTAGTATAATCTCAATACTATTAAAACATTATGATTCTAAATATGTATGGTCATGATCATTTCATACACATGTAATTTATCACAGGCATTAGTATTCAAGGTTTCATGGAGTACTTATTTTACTCATGCATATTCTTATTTGACTATAGGATTCTTCCAGTTTGTCATATCATTAATCAAACTAAGAAGCATAATATGCATAAACCCATGATTATTCAAACCTATAACTTCATGAATAATCATTATGAATCATATGAAAGTATACTTATATGAGACCCTAACACAAGGTAGGATTCTAACTTGATATAAGAAAAACATACCTGGATTATCATGTTTGCGAGTTATGTCTAACATACCCAAACAATGTCTTCTTTGTTCTCTTGTGCTAGTAACCTGCATATCTCATAAGTTAAGCATTGTAGAACCAAATTATACATACCTCGCAAGTAGAGCTTTTATGTGATCAATGGTTGTGGACGAGTCTTTATCTTCATGTCACCATGGTCATATGTTCTTGATCTAGAACTTGATTTGTCTTTCTTGATGTACCTTTCATGTTAGCGGACAACATCATCCTCATACAACACCACAGTGCATTAGTACAATCATAAGTGTCATAACCCTAATTAATGAATGTCTTCTATCATTTACATGCATTCATACTTTTACTAAGGTGATAAGATAAGTCTAAAATTAATCAAGATTGTACTAACCTCAATAATATGAAGACAAACTTGAATAGATTTCAAAACATACCTGTATCTCCTCAAGTCATACCTGTCGAGATTGCTTGTAGTCTTCTTATGTAAGGCCTTAGCCTCATCTCCCTCTGGAACTGGAAATTCTTCACTTATGTAGGTGTCCAATTCATTCTCTTCTAGGATTAACCCAATCCACTTTGATTTGCTAAAATTGGATCTGGAGCTGGCTAGGGTTTGGTAGAGAAACCCTAAAAATCCAAACTTGGAATTTCAAGCTTTTTTCTAGACAAAGAGATGCAATTGACTGAGGCGAGCAAGCTGGTGTGCTCAGATTTTGAAAAATCAAAAAATTGACCTCTCATAATTGACCTGCGAGATTCGGATCTGCAGCTTTTGTCAAATTCTGGTTTTCTCGTCAAAATACCAAACTAGGGTTTGATAGAGCTCGGGGTTATACCCAACCAAAAAATTTGATCTTGGTAGCTAAATTTCAATTTTGATGAGGAGCATCCAGCCATGGTATCATATTCCAAAATTCCAACTTTTGCAGAAACCATAATTTTCTGCAGTAGTGACAAGCCAAAAATGGAAATGCTCGGAATCCAATTCTGTTTGGATAGAAATATATGCCAAATTGTTTCTGGTGTATCTCTGAAATTTTGGATTCTCAGGGTCTGAAACTTTGGCCTATGGTAGAATGACCTGTCATCTTTCCAACCCCACATATCTGACCTCAAATGGATTCTCTATGAGAGATATATGCCAAGTGTTGTAACATGACCTGTTTATGGGATGAAACATCATATTGAACTTGTAAGGAGTGCCACGTGTCACTGTTTCAACTTAGGCCTCTAAAAAAAGGACCTTTGAAACTATAGTCCGTTCCCTAACTATCACTTTTTACGGAATTCCATTTGGAGCTTCCTAGCCCGAGATATGACCTCTGTGCCTAGGTCACCTGTTTAGGGATTCTTTCTAGAAGAGGCAGAAATCCTAACTTGTACAGATCATATCTCACAAAGTAAAATGAATATGAGGCTGATATTCAGATACAAGGTACATGAACATTTCATCTTCATCTTGTAAATGTTTCAGATCCCGAACCTTCACAAAAACTTATTTATAGTGAAATTTTCACGATGACTGGTTTTTACTATATCAAGCCCTAGCTTCCAATTTGTCACAAGTGCAACAAGTGTCGTAAATGCCATACCATTCCTTCCTTCAGGCTAGCTCTGATACCATATTAGTTTTTCATCATTTAATTCAATATGATCTAGGATCTTAACTAAGAGAACAACATGTACATCATATCAAACACAAGAGACAAGAGACACAAAGCATTTCACTGGGGAAAACCAAGAAGGTGAAAAACCCCGCAACTTCCTGAGAGATAGAATGAGAACCAATACAAAGATCACAAAGATCAAACTCCAAAATATAGATGTCTTTAGCAGCTACTCCTCCTCCACTTGTACGCACTCCTCTCTCTCAACTGTGCGAGTTGGATGAGTGAATGAATAGAATGAGAAAGTCACACTCTCTATTTATACAATGACTTGACTTGCCTTTAACCCTAACTAGGCCGACTTCCTAAGGAATCCTAATAACCCATCCACATGTCATTGGGCCGACCCCACTAGGGTGGTCTAATAACCCTTTAAACCACACTGGGCTGACCCCTCTAAGGTGGTCTAATAACCCATCAAATATAAGTTGTGACACTTACCATAATACTTGCGATACTTGCAAATACAAATGACGACACTTCCAACCGGAGGAATAATACATCTCCGTTGGGGATACAATAAAGTACAAATGTAATACATACAATATACAAGTGAATATCTTCCGAATTTACAAATACATCAACACGAAATACACCACTAAAAGCCCTGCCAAAGTCAACACCAAACAATTATGTTACAACTTAAACCATAAACCGATTGTAGAAACAAAGAGACTTAAAACGAGTTTTGCTGGAACAGAGATTTACCTCATGAAGGCCAATACCATTAGGTGAAGAGCAGGTTGAGCCCTACCATGGACGCCTCCAAGGTCTGAAGAGCCTTGCTCTTATTTTCCCTCCCAAAAAAAACAATACGATAATGCATTGGGTCATCCAAACCCTTAGGGTTATTTCCTTAGCGCCATCCAGCTGGGTTCCATTCGAATGGTTGGCATTGGACACCATTAATGCGCTACCAAAATCCACTAATATTTGAATTTTTACCCACTTCATATAGTTGAGAGCTCCATTCAAACAATTGCAAGTTTTACATTTTAAATGTGGACCAAAACCCTCCTTTAAGCACTACTATTTTTGTAAACATGATTAATTTTTGTACTAGTTGTTGGTGAGGAGCTCAAGGCCAAGGCCCCACTAGTAAACCTTGTAACCTATGCGGTTTAATTACTAAGTGTAAATGGTAAAAGTAGGATAAGTTGTCCTAACCTACAAAGATAGTACTAAACCTTACCATGGGTGAGGAATCCCATATCTATCCATTGGCCGCCAAAAGGTAGTAAAAGACTCCTAAGACCTAATGGTCAAAACTAGGTTAATTATTTTATCCTAAGTAAACTATGACCCCTAGCTTAGCAAACGGAGAGGGCATTCATTACATTAAAGAATCAATTAGAGATTCATATATATATATATATCATTAAAAATGATATATATATATATATATATATATGTTGATGTATATGTAACTTCAGAATGTATTTCACCTATGTATATTGTACTCCTATAGAGATGTATTATTCCTCTATATGGAAGTGTTGTCATTTGTATTGACAAGTGGCGCACATGTGAGGAGGAGGATCAACTGCTAGGAGAAGACTATCGCTTGTACTTTGGTTGTATCATTGCTCTTTCTATCTCTCAGGAAGTTGTGGGGTTTTTCACCTTTATGGTTTTCCCCACTGAAACTGTGTGTGTCTATTGTTTCATGTGATTGCTTGGTGTGATTGATATGCGTTGTTATACTTGATATGTTGTACATGTTATTCTCTCAGTAAAGATCCTAGAGTATATTGAATTAATGCTAAAAAATTAACATGGTATTAGAGCTTCCCTGAGAAGAAGACATTGTGCAGTGGCAGAAACTAGGGTTTCTCTCCACAGATTTTGGAAAAGCAGTAAGGTAGATTGACTCTACTCATCAAGGGTCTATCTGTCCAATCATAATTCAATTCTGAGCACTTTCAGTTTTGGCCCTAAAAATTAGGGTTTCCACAAAAATAGGAATTTCTGAAATCTGAAGACATAGCTAGAAGCTCCTTGGAAAAATCGAAGTTTAGAGCTTTGGATCGAGATTTTTGGTTGGGTAAAGCTCCAGAAAACTCAAACCCTAATTCAGGGTCCTCCCTAGTGAATCCGAGAAGACTAAAAGGCATTTCTGAAGGGTGAAACTTTGCAGATCTAAAAATTTGAATATACCAGGCTGATTAGTTCATCAAGGTGCATCTTTCTATCCTTTCAGAAAGTTGAAATTCACATTTTGAATTTTTAGGGTTTCTTTGACAAACCCTAATTCAGGACTAGATCGAGTTTTCAGCAAATGAAGTGGTAAGACCTAAATATTTTCTATTTCCATTTGAGGTACTCTCTAAGATGTCTCACCACACCAAGATTGAGGATAAGCTTGAAGGGGCTGATAACTTCCGAGCATGGAAGTATAGGATTGGGTTAATCCTGGAAGAAAATGAGTTGGACACTTATTTAAGTGAAGAGGTCCCTGTCCCAGAGGGAGAAGAGGCCAAGGCTCTTCACAAGAAGAACTTGGTCAAGGAAAAGAGGATCATTGCTGATTCTATCAAGCACCATCTCATCCCACATGTGTCATCTCTGATGACACCTAAGGAAATGTTTGATTCCCTAACTAAGCTATTTGAAGGGAAGAACATAAATTGGAAGATGACTCTGTGGAACCAATTGAAAGGGGTAAAGCTTCAGAATGGAGAGACCATTCAATCCTATTTCTCTAAGGTATCTCAGATCAAGGAACAACTTGAAGCTGTGGATGAGGTAGTGGATAATGGTGAAGTTGTTATGACCACATTGAATGGCCTACCTAGGTCATGGGATTCCTTTATCCAAGGAATCTATGCAAGAAGGAAACTAATATCCTTCAGTAGACTATGGGAGGAATGCTCTCAAGAAGAAGCATGGCTTGTGGCTAGAGAAGAAACGATGGGGAATGAAGATGAAGCTCTCACAGCTCACACCAAGAAAGGGAAGATAAAAAGGGAGTCATCTCACAAAAGAAGACCTTCACACCACCATCATAAGAAAGATCTCAGATGCTTCACTTGCAATGAGAAGGGACACTTTGCTGCAGATTGTCCCAAGAACAAAAGGGACAACAACAACAACAAATTCAACAAGAAGAAGAAAAATAACAAAAGAAGATATCATGCTCATGCTGCTGAGGATGATGAACCACCAAAGAAGAAGGCTAGGGCAGAAAGTGATGACTCATTAAGCGAAGATGAATATGTTCTAATCTCTGCTGTCACAGGTACTATTTCTCATGGTTGTAATGATTGGATTATTGACAGCGGGGCTTCCAAACACATGATTGGGTTTAAAGAATCCTTTTCTAATCTATATGAACATGAGTCACCACATAAGGTGAAACTTGGGGATGACTACCAATATCCTATCAAAGGAAGTGGTGAAGCCTCCTACAACCTAGACTCTGGGAAGTATTTGAAGATGAAATATGTTCTATATGTACCTGGGCTCAAGAAGAACCTACTCTCCATATCTGCATTGGATGCCAAAGGCATGAGGGTTGCATTTGTAGATGGCCAAGTCCTAATGTGGCCAAAGGGTAAAACTATAGACGATGCAGTAGTGATTGGAGAGCAAGAGGGAGGATTGTACAAATTGAAGGGACAACCTAAACATGCTATGGTGACATGAAGACAAATATTCATCCATATTCATGGATCACATAGAGGTATGTATAATTTGGTTTTGCAAAGATTAACTTATGAGTCATGCAGGTCATTGAAGAGAACAAGAAAACATTGCTAGACATAACTAGCAAATATGATGACCAGGTAAGTTTTTCTTATATCAAAGGATCTTATACTTTTTTATGATTGATAATGATTACTCATGAAGTTACAAGTTTGAGTAATCTAGGGTTTATGCATATTATGTCTCTTACCTTGATTGATGATATGACTACCCATAAGAGTTCTATAGTCAAATATGAATATGCATGAGTAAGAGAAGTCTTCCCTGAAACTTTGAATGCTAATGCTTATTATTATCTGTGTTTGAAATGATCATGACTATACATGTTTAAGATTATTGTGTTTTGATAGTATTAAGATTATACTAATGAATGTATGATTATGTATGAGATCTCGAGGATGACACAATGATGATACTAGTAAGCATGAATAGTGATCGAGGATGGATATAAGTTCAAGGACAGGTAATCCAGGAAGCAAAGATCAAGAGGGAGGACACTCCAGTGAGTTCCTGCAAGGAAGCAAATATTGAGAGGGAGTCCACCCTACAACCAAACAAAGATAAGTATTTGAATTGTCATTTCTTGCATACTTGTTTGTTTAAAATAATGTTATTCAATGATGTATATGCTTATGTTCCTAGACTTAGGGTGTGAACTATGCATATTAGAATAATTGCATTAATGAACAGTATACTACTAATATGCATGTGATGGGTAAGTGGCCTATGGCACTGTACAACATTCCATTGCTACTTATCTAGAATGAAACCTCTTTGCTGACATGTTGGGAGTAGTGCAAACTATTGACAATGTTCTGGTAGAGATTGGAAGGCATCTAGAAAGTTACAGGATATGGACAAATGTTGTATTGAAGCATTGGATAAATTAATTGCATGATTGTATGACATATTTCTTTGTGTAAGAATTTGATTCTGAAAAACTATGAGATGTTTCTAATCATGCAATTTAACTTGTCTTGTAGGAAAGATCGTATACCATCACCTACAAAAGAAGGACTACAACATTTGTTATATCAATAAAGCTATCTATTGAAGATATTGAAGAAACTGAAGTTCCCAGGATCCGGGATGAAGTAATGGAAGAATACCATGATCCGTCGATCATGAAGAATGATGTTTGGGATGTAGTCCCAAGACTAGATGGGAAGTCTATTGTGACTTCCAAGTGGATCTACAAGATCAAGCATGCTACAGATGGTAGCATAGAAAAGTACAAAGCAAGATTTGTAGCTTGTGGCCTCTCCCATAAGGAGGGAATAGACTATGAAGAGACCTTTGCTCCTGTGGCTAGATACACTTCGATTAGATCAGTACTTGCTCTAGCTGTAGTGATAAAATGAAAGATACATTAGATGGATGTCAAGACATCTTTCTTGAATGGTGTAGTCGAGAAGGAAGTGTATGTGGAGCAGCCACTCAGGTTTGAGACACATGAAAGAGGGACTCATGTGTGCAAACTGAAGAAAGCCTTGTATGGCTTGAAGCAAGCTCCTAGAACTTGGTATGGTAGGATAGACAGCTTTCTATCCAGTTTGGGATTTACCAAGAGTAAAGTGGATTCCAACCTTTACTACAAGGTTGAGGGAGGCAATCTAGTGATACTACTTCTGTATGTGGATGACCTGTTTGTTACAAGTGAGGATGGATTGATTTCCGATACGAAGAGGAAGCTTGCTGCCGAGTTCGAGATGAAGGAATTGGGGATGATGCACTATTTTCTAGGCATGGAGGTGTGGCAGAGTATAGATGGGATCTTCCTTGGACAAGGGAAGTATGCAGTAGAGATACTGAAGAGGTTCAGGATGATGTATTGCAAGGCCATGGCCACACCTATGGCATCGAACCTGAAGCTTCTGTGTGATGCTTCATCTAATCCGATTGATGTGAGTGTGTATCATCAGATGATTGGGTCCTTGATGTACCTGATGAACACTAGACCAGATATTTGCTTTGTTATGAACACATTGATCCAATTCCTGACGGATCCCAAAGGTGTTCACCTGATTGCTATAAAGCATATTCTGAGGTACCTGGAGGGTACAATTGACTATGGGCTCAAGTATGATGCGAATCAAAAGTTTAACCTGCAGGGTTATGTTGATTCAGACTGGGCAGGTAGTGCTGCAGATAGAAAGAGCACATCTGGGTGCTGCTTCAGTATGGGATCAGGTGTGATCTTTTGGTTTAGTAGGAAGCAATCCCGCGTAAAGACGAGGATGAGTATGTTGCAACATGTTTAGCTAGTTGTGAGGCAGTATGGATCCGGAAGCTACTGTCTGAGTTATTTGATCTCCCGCTGGAGGCTACTGGTATCTTTTGTGACAACTAGAGTTGTGTAAAGTTGTCTGAGAACCCAGTGTTCCATGATAGGTTGAAGCACATAGAGATCAAATATCACTATATTAGGGATATGGTGCAGAGAGGAGCAGTAAAGCTCCTATATGTTGCGATGGATGAGCAGGTTGCAGATGTGCTGACAAAGCCACTGGCCAGAGTGAAGTTCGATTACTTCAGAGAGAGGCTTGGTGTTCTTCAGATTGATGACACTTCAAGGAAGAAGTGATGGACACATTTGTAGGATCCATTCCTAGCATGGTGAGAGGAGGATCCTTCAATGGCTGTTGATGTAAGCGCTGGATGATGAGCATCAGGACAATGCTCTGGTTACTGCTCTATATATGCATCATGTTGGATGCTGGATATGATCAGGTGGATCATGTGTATGTATATGCATCATGTTGGATGCTTGAAATATTTGTATATGGATCATGTTGGATGCTTGATATATTTGTATATGCATCATGTTGGATGCTTGTTATGATTAACTGGATCATGTATATCTATATGCATCATGTTAGATGCTTGGACCATGTATCTGTATATGTATTAGGTGGATATGTTGTATGATCAGGTAGATCATGTATGTTGATATATATCTTCAGGTGGATACATTGTGTGATTAGGTGGATCATGTATCTATCTATGTATGTATCAGGTGGATACATTGTATGATCAGGTGGATCACGTATGATGATATGTATCAGGTAGATACTTGGTATGCATCAGGTGGATGCATTATATGATCAGGATGATCATGGATGATGAGCTTCAGGATGTTGCTCCAGATGACATGCATAAGGACAATGCAGTGATGATGATCAGGTTGATCATGTGATGATGTACATCATGATGATGTACATCAGGATGATGTATGGTTAGTATCAGGTTGATACACTGTGGCCGTGGACAGGTTGTGCAAATGAGCATATAAGTAGACCTAGGAGATTCGACAGGTAGAGCTGTGTGCTTGTAACCGCTTGGGATTCTCTTTCGAGGCATTATTCTGGGAGGACATATAAGTAGACCTAGGAGATCCGACAGGTAGAGCTGTGTGCTCGTAACAACCTGGGATGCTCTTTCGAGGTATTGTCCTATGGCATATAAGTAGACCTGGGAGATCCGATAGGTTGGGCTCTGTGCCCGTAATAAGTCCTGGGATTATCTTTTGAGGCATTGCCATGACCACATGTAAGTAGACTTGGGAGATCCGATAGGTTGGGCTATGTGCCCGTAATAAGTCCTGGGATGCTCTTTCGAGGCATTGTGGTGAGGGGTCACATGTAATACGTCCTGGAGATCCGGATAGGTTGTGCTAGTCACGTAAAAGGCCTCGGATGCTTATTAGGGTTCTTGCTAGTCAAGACACTCTTTTAAGGTTTTGTGACAATCACATGTAAGTGGATGTGGGAGATCTTTTCAGTCGTGTTTCGGCACATAAATGGTCCTGGGATACTCCTTCGAGGCATTGTGACGCACAAAATAAGTCCTGAGGATTCCACAGTATGGCCAGTGATGATGAAGACCTACAAGTGGTGGGCCTACATCCAGTATGAAAAAGGACTGGCTTTGTAGAACTTCCTATGACAAGTAGATTGGAGATTGATTGAGATAGAAACATTAGTGACGATGACGATGATTCGAGGACGATGTTTCGTTGATGATGATCTAGAGAAGAATACTTGTACTAGCAGATCTGTGTCGAGAAATACCTTCCTAGTTAAGAGGGAGTGTTGATGTATATGTAACTTTGGAATGTATTTCACCTATGTATATTGTACTCCTATAGAGATGTATTATTCCTCTATATGGAAGTGTCGTCATTTGTATTGAGAAGTGTCGCAAGCGTCATAACTTGCCAATGGGTTATTAGACCACCATGTGTGGGGTCGGCCCTGATTATGTTAACCAAGGGTTATTAGGCTAAGCTAAACAAGTCAGCCCCACTAGTTTATTGGGCAGGACAGGACAAGTATAAATAGAGATCGGGAGATCTCTATTTGATCATTTACTTACTCACTCTTCCATCACTTGAAAAGTGGCGCACATGTGAGGAGGAGGATTAGCTGCTAGGAGAAGACTATCTCTTGTACTTTGGTTGTATCATTGCTCTTTCTATCTCTCAGGAAGTTGTGGTGTTTTTCACGTTTATGGTTTTCCCCAGTGAAACTCTGTGTGTCTATTGTCTCATGTGATTGCTTGGTGTGATTGATATGCATTGCTATACTTGATATGTTATACATGTTATACATGTTATTCTCTCAGTAAATATCCTAGAGTATATTGAATTAATTCTAAAAAATTAACAATATATATATATATATTTAAGTGGGTGAAATTATAACTTTAATTATGATAAATTTATATATATTTTATTAGGGGAAGGTTTACTTCCTCATATTTGACAAATAAAAAGGAATATAATATAGATATATATATCTAGTGGAAAACCTATATTGAAATACATGATAATGACAATGAATATATTTTTATAAAACAATAGAGGTTAAGGTGTAATTTCTATTGGAAGGATTTATTGCACCGAGTGAAAGGAAGTGCTCTACAACCCAGTATGGGGGAGATCTTCTAACTTGTGATGTAGCATTATGTATCGTTACATCTAATAAAATGTAAAAAGTATTTAAAAACAAATCCTATAACCATCTAATAAAACGTAAAAAGTATTTGGAAAGTATTTAAAAAAAATCCATGTTGGTTCATAAAATAAAATATTATGAAAAGTAAATAAAAAATAGATATTCATTTATAAAATAAAAACTTAAAAATTAAACCCAGATCTCCTATAACCATCTAATAAAACGTAAAAAGTATTTGGAAAGTATTTAAAAAAAATCCATGTTGGTTCATAAAATAAAATATAATGAAAAGCAAATAAAAAATAGATAGTCGTTTATAAAATAAAAACTTGAAACTTAAACCCAAATCTATCAATCAAGAGAGATCAAATTTCTTGAGTTTAAATTTAAAAAAAGAAATACACCTCAAGAAATTGGATCCCTCTCGGTGCTTGATAGATACGAGTTTAAGATGGATCTAGGCTGGTTTAAAGAATTCTCCATTAGTACATAAATTACTGACATAGGTATTATATTGTGAAATAATTATAATATTTTTATTAAGTTGGATTGAAAAGAATAATTGATTAATCAAGCATGATATTGTAACATGACCATTACTTGAAACATTTTATGTTTGAGAAAAACATTATCTTAACTTTTATTGTAAAGTTTTATATTTGGCCAAGTGGCCAAGGATGACTGTAATTTGCACAATATTATAGGAGACACTCACCCAAAGAGACTGTTGAAAGAGTGTTTACTGACCCAATAGGTGGAATGGAATCTAGGACAGAAGGCAATGGACAAGTGGCAGCATCAGGAACTTAGTAACTAGCTGTTTTTATGGGACAACTCCCTTGAATTGTGGTCAAAGTTCCCTAAAAGATGGGAGTGGAGCTTGAGGCTCATTTATTTGGAAACTGACCACTAAAAGACATAGGCATCTTTATAGGCCATCGAATTTGAGTGGAGGCTCACACTTTTTCTGACGAGAAAATTTACCTTGTGGTTCTGTTGTATGCACATAAGAGATTCGATGAGGGGAAGCTATGTTTTGAGTTATAGTGTAATTATGTTCCACTTCTGTTGAGTGCAGAGGTTTATTTTGAGGTGTATTGCAAGTCTCCATTGATTGCTGGAAGTACAACTTGAGTGTCCTGCTTCTACACAGAGTCTTCTACCTAGTTGTTCAGTAAACAGGCTCGGGGGTCCAAAGGAGCAAGTGATATTGGCTACCTCTTCTGGAGAAGGTTGGGAGGAACATACCTCTTTGGGTGTTTGTCCACCCTATCTACATTATCAGGTTCTACTTGCTATTTCATTTCTAGTAATTACAATGTATTGAATTGTTGAGCTATTGTTTTCTGAATATTATTAATTATTTTGTTCGGAATGAATGAATGATTTTCTGAACTGTATGAAGAAGTAATATGATACGGATAGATTAAAATTACTTCCCTGCATTTTTCCACACACTGTCTTTGTGACATACTCTAGTGTAGGGAAGAGGGTTTTAAAAATAGATGAATGATATGCAAATAGATAGAATAATTGAATAGACAAACTTTGTTATGTTTACTGTAGTTTCCTTATTTGTTTACGAATTGTAATTAACATATCTCATGTATCAGTCATAGAAAAACATATTAACTATTGTTTTATTTAGACAATTTGATATATTTACAGTCACAGCAATAGAAGTAAAAAAATACTTAAACATTTCCATTTTTTGCACAAAGCCTAAGGTTCAGTTTCAGGTTAACTAACCTTCATAGAAGACAAAAAAATATATATATCTTCTTACTATATTTTTTTTCATATGTTTATTCTATTTAAAACATCTTAATATTTTGTATTATAAATACTAGCAGAATCGAAACCCTATAGGTTACATGTTATATTCTTTAGAAACCCTTATCGTAATTTCAGTTAAAAGGAATCAAAATAGTTTTTAGTGTTGTTTAGGGTTCGTAACAGGCTTACGACCGAAGCCCTTACACCTCTTTTATCATCAAAAACATTTTGGCAGGGTTTTAAATGAGGCTCAATGCCTTTGCGCAACAAACAGTATTAACATAGATACGATCCCAAACTTTTCTCAAACACAGAAAACACAAACAACTAAACGTTAGCCATCACGACTCTAAGGTTTCAACCATATTATAAAACATTTAGAAACTATAAAGATGAAATCAGTTCTCATTGTTTTTATCTTCACCAAACATTTCTTAGATCTATACAAACTGCCGAGAGTAATTATCTCAGGCTCGACCTTCATAAAACATCTCCATACGCGTTTGTGAAAGCCTTAAAGTCAAAGACAATACCGGGCCAAGGGTTCAAACCCTTACTTTTACATGTTCTTATAAAGCAAACTAGGCTTAAGTACAACAAAGTCCTGCAAACAATTTTTCTTTTAAAACATTTAAAAAACACAGTAATTTCTCCTTCCAAACTTAAGGGTTGACGAATACACACACATTGAAATCTTTTTACAGCAATTATTTCTGCATTATTATCACAAAACATTTTACAGAGTAAGTTGGTAAGCTAGCAAAGAAAAACAAACATGTCGAGGGATTACACCTCTCCCCTGCATTCAACTTTTCCTCCTGGCTTACAGTTTACAAGCACCATAATGACTAATATTGAATTTAGGATGAGCCTGAAACTCCGGATAACAAACAAAGACCAACATCATGCCAAATACTCAACCAAAGAGTTCTTGAGGTACTATGGATGCAACGAGGATACCACCGAGGCTTACCAGGCATCGGAAGGTTCCATCATTGGCATTGTATCATTTAACAACCAAGCTGAGAAGTACCTGCCAAAAGCACATAGCATGGTTAAATCGTGGAAGGAGAAACTCAAAAACAAAACTCATACAATTGTACAGTATTAACCTCCACAGAATAGTAAAGAAGAAAACTAAACTTACATGTTAAGGAACCCTGTCTCGAGACCGAATACTCCTACAACCGGTGAGTTTCCAGAGTCATGCAAACCACTAACAATTCCAGCAGTTCTCAACCCAGTATGGCTCGACTCTTAACACTTTGTAGTGACAAGTTTCACCTGTAGGTCCCGATATCAAACCTTGGGAAGGTGTTTTCAAAACCTGCTACAAAACCCTAAAGACTCGCAGGCTTGTCGGCCTCGCCAAACCCCACTCTTCGCAAACAAGTGAATGTCGGGTTATGCTCTTGAAGAAATAAATCCAAAGGGTAGGTAGGTTATCACCACTATCAAGATTTACCACGTGAAGACCGCCATGGTGGATGCCAACAGGCATTCCACCAGCACCACTTTTAATGCACTTTAATATTCATATCTACCACAAGTACGTAGACCTACCAACAAACCATGCAACGGGGTTATCATTCGATCTTACCTCGGTTAGTCATTACAATTGCATTATAGTTTGGTTACAAATGATCAAGGTCAATATACCAGTCTGTAATTTTATCCAAGTGTTACACCATTGCACGATGACCTAGGTGAAGGTTTCAACCACCCGTATGGGAGACTAACAACCATAAGGTAATATGGTTATGTTCTATCCCTAAGTCCTTTTAAAACATTGCATTGTTGCCAACCTTTCAAATACAATATTACGTAGATCACTTTATCATTCAAACCCTTGTACATGGTATAGAAATCATAAAGCACATATCAAACTATTGTATAGTTAATGTACAATGCTCTAGCATTATAATTATCCATAGTTTAAAATTGTAGAGGAGGGTGCATATAGTATAGAGTTCACAACTATGGACATTGGTTAAAACAACACAATAACACTATGTTTTCCATTTAGTGCCTAAAAATAGGAAGATAGGCTAAGAAACTATAGTAAAAACAATTAAGTTTAGGATATGATTCTTTTAAATTATATTTACAAATACATTTCTTGAAAGTAGAGTTAAATGCCTTTAACCTGGAAGTCAAAGCTAAATACTTCCACTAGGACTTAATAAAATACAAGTACTCTAGAAATAAATACAAATGCTGAGATTCGAACTTTTAACTGAAAAGTACATAAACAACTTGTGTAATACTTAAGGACAAACTAAGATAGATCTCACCCTATAATACTTGAATTACTCTAGTTCCTTTTTGTAACTTTGAAGGCTAATCAAGATTAAATAGGATCTCTTTCGAAACAGGATTACTCTTACCTGCAATCTGCGTTAGAAGTTCAAATGATTTATCTTAAATAGCTAAGTAAGCCTTGGGGGTGCCCATAGGACCCCTTCAACATCAATAAGAAAAGCAAACAATTAGCACATGTTTCGATATTCAGCATCAAGTCTATAAAGTATCGACAACTACATAAGAAATCATAACTGATCTAGGATGCATGAACAGTATACTTTAGCTATAAAAACATCATGCATATTCTGTAATACATTATACAAACATATTCGACGTAAAATGTCTAAGTACA
Organism: Larix kaempferi; assembly: GCA_027924585.1. Lineage (NCBI taxonomy): Eukaryota > Viridiplantae > Streptophyta > Pinopsida > Pinales > Pinaceae > Larix > Larix kaempferi. The sequence goes on from BSBM01000432.1 coordinate 2,901,638, forward strand.
TTGTGACGTCCAGTTAAACAAACAAAAATTTATTATACTTCCACACGATAATTATAGTAAATAATGTTACTCTGAAAAATTTTAAATTTTTGTGATTGTCGGGATGTTACATGTGGTAGCAGAGCGCGAGTTCAAACTCTAGGCCTGAAATAGGCTCACGCGCGCAAAATAGAAAATGAAATTACTAACTTTTATTTAAATTTGTTTCTGTACATAACAACTTGACATTTAATTTGCAGGTATGGACATACCAGAGGAATCAACAAAGGACAGATCTCCTCATAATGAGCATAATAATAACAAACATGAAAATATTAATGAAGAAATCTATGTAGAAGTGAATGATCAATCATCTGAATTATTAATCATTGTTAAAGACTTAAAAACTGAAATAAGAAATGTTAAGGAAGAAAACAAACGAATTTTAAGAGCACAAGAAGAATTAAACCATATTTTACTGGAGAAGTACCATCAAGATGAAAAAGATAAGAGAACAAAAGTAAAATATTAATCTAGAACAATGCCCTACAAAGAAAGAGATAAGAAAATGAAGTATTATAAAAGTGAAAGTAACTCTTCTTCTTATGAATCTGATGATAAAACTTATCGCAGAAAATATAATTCTGAACAGGACAACAGTGACAGTAACTGTGGCCCTAAGAAAAGGCGTAAAAATTATGAACAAATTTCAGGAGTGCTTAAAAAGATAAAACCTCCAACTTTTAATGGAGAAAATGAAAAGGGAGAGGCAGCTGAAGCATGGTTGTTCGGGATGAAGAAGTATTTTCAGATTTATTATTACTCATCTCAATTAAAAGCTAAGATGGCCATATACAATATGACCGGAAGGGCAGACATTTGGTGGCAGGATGTCAAAAGAGTCAAAAGTCTTAAAGACAAGAATATAAAATGGAGTACATTTAAGAAGATGTTTAAGAAAAAGTTTTTATCCAAACAGTATTACGAAGATAAGTCAAAGGAATTTTATGATTTAAAGATGGGTTCTATGACTATGAAGAAGTTATGCAGCAAATTTCTCAGCTTGTTAAGGTATGTACCTTACCTTGATGAAGAAAAACATAAGATACAAAGGTTTCTAAGATGCTTACCCTTCAACATAAAGGATAGGATTGAACACAATAATCCTTCGACTCTTGAAGAAGCCATGAGAAAGCCTAATTTCTATTTTGAACAGAATAAGAGAAGAGAAGGTGTATCGAGTTGGAGGAATAATAAATCAAGTAATTATGAGCATAAGAAGAAAACTTTTAATTTTAAAAATTCTGGAAATAATAAAAATTTCAATAACAAAAATTTTCAGAATAATAATAATTATAGAGGTAATGCACCACAGAATTTTTCAGCTGCAAGGAATGTGCCTAATAATAACAACAATAACAACAATAATAATAATACTAGAAATGTTGAACAAAGGCCACCTTTGAAGTGTTTTGACTGCAATGGGCCACATACCAGAGCAAATTTCCCACTCAGAAGAAAGATAGTCAACAACATTCACACTATACAAGAGGAACCAACAGTTGGTGATGTAGCAAGAGAAATGCCCAGGATAAATGCAACACTGGAAAATCGACAAGCAGACCATCAAACTTCTATGGTCGAGATCGAAGGTATGATACAAAACAAATCTATTTCCATTTTAATAGATCTAGGTGCAAGTTTGAGTTACATATCACCTGAATTAGTGAAAATTTGCAAGTTAGATATAGAAAGATTTGACAAATCATGGTAAGTTCAGTTAGCAACAGGCACTAAGATAAAAGTTATAGAGTTTGTAAAAAGTTGTGATTTACTTATGAGTCAGTCGAAAACGCCATTTAAATTGAATGTTTTGCCATTAGGGTCATATGATGTACTGATTGGCATGGATTGGCTTAAACATCATAGAGTAGTACTTAATTGTTATGAAAAGTCTTTTACTTGTTTGAATAACGAAGGAGAAACTGAAACAGTAAAATGAATTCCTAGGAAAACATCTATGAGACAAATTTCCGCTTTACAAGTAAAGAAAGCTGTAAGAAAGGGTTGTAAAATGTTGCTGTGAATGTGATTAATGATGAATGTTCATCTAAAGACGATAAGATAAAACTGGAAGACATACCTATTCTTAAGGACTTTTCTGATGTATTCCTGGAAGAAATTCCAGGACTACCTCCGAAAAGGGAACTTGATTTCACCATCGAGTTAGTACTGGGTGCGGTACCAAACTCAAAGGCTCCTTACAGAATGAATATTTTGGAGTTAAATGAACTAAAATCTCATCTCAAAGAATTAATAGATAAGAACTATATAAGGCAAAGTGTGTCTCCTTGGGGATCACTGGTTATCTTTGTTAAAAAGAAGGACAATGCTTTGGGACTGTGCATAGATTACCGTCAACTTAATAAAATGACTATTAAAAATCGATCAGGTACGCGGAGCAGAGATATTCACTAAAATTGACTTAAGATCTGGATATCATCAAGTTAGAATAAAGGATGAAGACATATTCAAAACTGCTTTCAGAACTCGTTATGGACACTACGAGTTCGTAGTTATGCCTTTTGGGCTAACTAACGCATTGGCAGTCTTCATGTGTTTAATGAATAATGTTCTACATAAGTACCTAGATAAGTTTGTAATTGTGTTCATTGATCATATTATAATTTATTCAAAAACTAGAGAAGAGCACGACGAACACTTAAGAATAATTATGCAAGTTTTAAGAGAACATCAACTTTATGATAAGTTCAGTAAATGTTACTTTTATAAAGATAAAATACAGTACTTAGGTCACATAATGATCTGCCAATAACTATGGAGAGTTACATGCAGCATTAGAAATGTGGGTGTTGGGCGTCTCTCATACCCCCAAAGAGGCAATGCGTGGAGTTAGAAGAAAATTGGGATAGTTGGGCGTGACAAGGCAACGTGGACCAAGAACAGGTCTGGGCGTTGAGTGTTGGGCATGAAAAGGCAAGGCGTGGACCAAGAACAGGTCTGAGCGTTGAGTGCTAGGCATGAAGGCTGAAAGGGGGCAATAGAAGAATGGGCCGGCCGAGATGGTGCTGCGTGAGATTAAGGAGTAGACAACATGAGTTTAGGGAAGGCAACGTGATAGTTGGGAAGGCATGAGTATTACGGTGGCGTGGTAATAGATAGCGTGGAGTTGGGGGAATATTGGAGTGCAGGTGGAAAAAAGGCTGCATGAAGGTAAGCCTTAGGTTGTGCTAAGATGGGATTAGGTGGAGCGATAGATGGAGAGCCCAAAAAGGACTGCGTGCAGGCTGGGAATGGAGGCGCAGGTGGAGATGGCAGGAAGTGTGGGTGTAATGCACATAAGACAGGCATGATAGGTGATGCGTGTAATGAAGGAGGACAATAAGTGAGAGCTAGGCATGACAGGAGGGGAGTAGAGTGTGTTTTTTAGATGAAGAATAAGGGTAGCATGAGACCTGTAGAAACCGGGGTGTGAATGCACAGAGAAGTGAAATTCCTTTAAGCAGGAAAACCTAATCTGTAACAAAAGACATGAATGATATTCTCAAAATATGCCCAGCCTTGTATTAGACCATAGGTTCCTTTTATAAGCAATGAGACTAACTTATTTACATAAAATAGACTCTAATACAATTAACATACTTAACTAAGTCTAGATTAATCCTGTCCCCTATGGGTTGCAAAGAGGGCTTGCTTCTTTGTGGCCCAATTCCTCCGTGTTTAGAGTTGGAAGCATCCCTGCTTCCATGAGAAGATGAGGGAACCGACTGTGCATGACCTCAGATGTCATCCATTTTGCTTGAGCTGGAGTCTGTCCTACTAGGAGGTAGGAGGTGTAAGCCCGGTGGCGAGTAGAACAGGTCTTGGTGTCAAGGATAGTATCTTTTGACAAAGGAAGCTGGAATTCCGGAATATTGTCCACTGGATGAGTAATTGTGACTCGTTCATCCAATAGTGGAGGCTCGAATAATTTTAGATGCTTGACATTGATGACATTGTGGATGCCGAGCTGAGGAGGGAGGTCCAATTGATAGGTGTTGTCCCCAATCTTTTCTAGAATCGTGTAGGGGCCATATCAAAGTGGATGAAGTTTATGATGTTTCCCTTTGAAGCATTTCTTGTCCAAATGCAACCAGGCTCAGTCCCTCAGTTGAAAGGAAATGGCTGTCCTATGTTTGTCATGTCTGAGCTTTGTGCGTGCTTGAGCTGCTTTGAGGGCCTCCATGACCTGAATGGGGCGATGTGCAATTTGCTGAAGAAATCTTTGAGCTGAGTATTGTTCTTTTTGTTGATGATCTATACCATGGGGGTCCAATGTGAGTGGAAGCTCAGCTGGAGAAGTTGGTTGGATTCCTAAGCATACTTCGAAAGGAGAAAAACTGATAGCGGAATGTGTTACTCTGTTGTAGCTATGTTGGAGAATATGCAAATAATTATCCCACTGTTTTCTACATCCAAAATTAGTACGGAGAGCATGAACCAAAATGTGGTTGACTACCTCTGTTTGGTCATACATTTGAGGATGGAATGCTGTGGAGAATTTAAGTTGACATCCAAGCAGTGCCCAGAGTGTCTTCCAAAAGGAACTCAGGAAGGGGGAGTCTCGATCTGAAATAATGTTGCTTGGTAGGCCAAAATGAGGCCACACGTGTTGGAAATAGAGTTCTTCTATTTGGGAGGATGTAGTGGTCTTTGTGCAAGGCAGGAAGAGAGCCATTTTGCTAAAATGACATACGACTACCCAAATTGCATCATGTTTCCGTTGGGTACTAGGTAGTCCACTTAAGAACTCCATAGAAACTGATTCCCATGGCCTGGAAGGTAGCAGCAGAGGTATTTATAAGCCATGCTTTCTATTTGACGGCTTTGATTGAGAACATAAGGTGCAGTCTCTTATGAATCTCTCTACTTGACATTGAAGAGAACGCCAATAGAAATGGCGTTGGAGGTGTTGAATGGTCTTAGTGGTACCAAAGTGGCCTCCACATGCAGATGCATGAGCTTCTTTAATGAGCAACAAACGATCATCAAACTGTGGGACACATAGCAAATTTAACTTGTAGAGCCACACATCATGGATGGTGTAGTCCAAAAAAGGAGTTTGGTTGATGACTGTAGGGTCCTGTAATGCATCCCATGCTTCGTGAAAGTCCCAGTCAGTAGTATACTCATATTTCCAGGCATCATAGGTAGCACAACGAACCTCGAGGAGGTGAAGCACTAGAGTGGGTGGCCTACTGAGTAGATCAGCTAGCTTGTTAGAGGTGCCCTTATTGTATTTAATAACCAGATGGAATTGCTGAATATAGGCTGCCCATTTTAGATGTCTTTGTTCTTGTATCTTTGATTGGGAATTAATGAAAATCAGAGGATGGTGGTCTGTATGTAGAATAGTCTCCTTTCCCAATAGATAATGACGCCATTGCTTGAGAGCTTGCAGTAGGCTGTAAAATTCCTTGTCATAGGTGCTATAGTTTTTCTTAGCATCCAAAAGTGATTCTAAGTGGTAAGCAATAGGATGTCCTCCCTGTTTAAGAACGACATCAATAGCATATTGTGAGGCATCTGACTCAATCTCAAATGGTTGAGATAGGTCTAGAAAATGCAATACTGGAGCTGAACATAGAGCTTCTTTGAGACGAAAAAAGTTGCAGGTAGCTTCGTCATTCCAAACAAATGTAGAAGTGCGATTGGATAGCTGATGTAAAGGACGAGCAATCTGAGAGAAATGTAGAACAAACTTACGATAAAAATTTATGCCACCTAGGAATCTTTCTAACTGGCTGGTCGAAGAAGGTGTTGGCCATTTTTTTAATGCTTTGATGCGTGAAGGATTAGGCTGAATACCTTCTGAGTCCATAAAAAAACCCAAGTATGGAACTAAGTGTTGGCCAAAATAAGACTTCTTTTCTTTAACGTGCAACTTGTGGTCTCTGAGTATTTCAAGAACTTGTCGAACATGCTGAAGATGTGTTTCCCATGACTTACCAAATATCAAAATATCATCTAAATATATAATTATAGTACGACCCAAATGCTTCCTGAAAATATCATTAATGAGCCGCATGAAGGTGGCTGGAGTGTTTGTTAGGCCAAAGGGCATGACCTTCCACTAGAAGAGACCAAACTTGGTCTTGAACGCTGTCTTCCAAACATTAGCTGGTTTCATCCGAACCTGATGATATCCTACTATCAAATCCATCTTAGTGAACCATTGAGAACCTTGTAGGGTGTCTAGTAACTCTTCAATCCGGGGTATGGGGTAGCGGTTCTTCACTGTGGCCTTGTTAAGGGATCGATAATCAGTGACCAGGCGCATTTCTGCTGTGTCTTTCTTGGGGATAACAAATGCTGGGGAAGCAAAAGGAGAAGAGGATGGTTGAATGTGTCCAGAGTTGATTAGTTCTGTCAACTACTTTTTAATTTCCTCTGTTTCCCATGGGGCAAGGTGGTATGAAGGTGCATTGGGAAAAGTAGCACCTAGAATGAGGTTAATAGAATGGTCGATGTGTCGAGAGGGGGGGACTCCAGAAGGGGGTTGAAAACATCAGCAAATTCTTTTATGAGAGGAGCCATTGATTTTGGGATGGGATGGGTGGTGTTGTCTAGTTGAATGGGTCGGACCAAACAAAGAGAAACGCACTAATTGAGATGGACATGAGGGAGTTTTTCCTTTGTTGACGTGGGTTTGGGTGGGGTCGAGGTAAGGATATAAGTGTGGCCATCCTTGGTAAGTTTATACTGACGAGATTTGGCTATATAAATAGCATTTCGTTGGTCCTGGTAAAGGATACCAAGAAGTAGGTCAACACAATCTAATGGAGATACATCACATAGCACAGAGTCTCTAAATTTTTCGATGGAAAATGTGACCAGGCAAAGCTGAGAAACCAATAGATGGGGACCATACTTTTGGACCCATCCTAGCTGATATGGTTTCGAATGAGGCATAGTGGGTAGGTGGAGGCACTAGACTAGCTCTTGCGAAACCAAATTTTTTTGATTGCCATTATCCATGATGAGCAAGGTCAAAGGATCTTTGATTTGGCAGTTATGAGTAAAGAGGGGTAAGGTAGATAAGTTGGAATCTTCAGATGTCATTAAGATCAATGAGGGATCTACTTCAGTAGGATTCTCAAGAGAAACCTCAGCACTGTCCTCTATAGATTGGGATGACTTAATTTCGGTAAAGAGAGTTTTGTTGGGTTTGAGATAATATAAAACTCGACAATCTGAAGTGTTGTGGGAATTATCCTTGTGGAAGGAACACCACTGTGTATTGGCCATTCGATTTGTAGGACGAGTGGAGGAAAGGCGAGATGCAGTATTGGGTATGGTGTTTTGTGAAGGAGATGGGTTTTGGTTGGGATGGGATTGAAGAGTACAGCCCCGAGGAGCTACCTTTCTTTCTACTGCCATTGCTCTTTGAAAAGCTTTATCCAATGTAGAATTTTCAAATAATTCAACTTCTCTACAGAACTGAAACAATAAACCATAATTAAATTTGAGGATTAATACCTCTTCTGGGTCTGGAATGTGGAGTTGAAGTCGAAGCTTGGAGAAGTGTTCGATATATGCTTGTACTTCTTGTGTAGGAAGTTGGCGGAGTTGGTGCCATCAAATCAATAAGGATTGAAGATACCCGGGTGGGTAAAAACGATCTCGCAAAGCTTCGCACATGCAAGCCCAAGTGTTGATCGGTTGAGAAGAAGAAGACTCTGCTGAAGCTCCAATTTCTATTACCAAAGTGACCTTTTCTTGCTCTATGTCCCACCATGTTTGAGCAAGTCCTTCCAACTGTAATGCTGCAATCTGAAGCTTTCTGTCTTCGGTAGGGCCTGTGCAAGTCCTAAAATAGGTGGAAAGGCTGCAGATCCATGACTCCACAGCTTCTCCATTGGTTTGTCCCGCAAACTTAGGGAGTTGGAACCTAGTATCTACGCAGAATGGATCTGGATGAGGCTATTGTTGCATTCTCATTAACTCATTGAGAGCAGATGCGAGGTCCTGGACTGGATTAGAGGAATTAGAATCTAAATTAGTGGCCAAAGGATCTCGTCTGGGAGGCATCTTGTAGAAAAAAACCAAAGCTTAAGCACTTTGGCTTAAGGCTTTAGGAACAATATCTAGACTAGAGGGAGAGATTTGTGGACATGAAGATCTGTGAACCTCCTCTCTATGGTGAAGATCTGTGGGATCCTATGGTAGGAAGATCTGTGAATCCACCATCAACTGTAGAAATCCCTGAGAAGGGTGTGAGATCTATTTGCAAATCATAAACTCAGAAGAAGATTTTTTTTTTTTGAAAACCTCGCTGTAGCTAGTTCTTTTGTTGCTTCTTCTGGGGATCTATATGCTCCGATACCAATTGATCTGCCAATAACCATGGAGAGTTACATGCAGGATTAAAAATGTGGGTGCTGGGCATCTCTCATACCCCCAACAAGGCAATGCGTGGAGCTAGCAAAAAATTGGGATAGCTAGGCATGACAAGGCAGCGTGGACCAAGAACAGGTCTGAGCGTTGAGTGTTGGGCGTGACAAGGCGAGGCGTGGACCAAGAACATGTTTGAACATTGAGTGTTAGGCGTGAAGGATGAAAAGGGGCAATAGAAGAATGGGTCGATCGAGATGGTGCTACGTGAGATTAAGGAGCATACAGTACGAGTTTGGGGAAGGCAGCATGATAGTTGGGCAGGGGTGAGTATTAGGGTAGCGTGGTAATGGGTAGTGTGGAGCTGGGGGAATATTGGAGTGTAGGTGGAAGAAAGGTTGCGTGAAGGGAAGCCTTAGGTTGTGCTGATATGGGATTAGGTTGAGCGATAGAGGGAGAGCCCAAAAAGGACTGTGTGCAGGCTGGGAATGGAGGCGCAGGTGGAGATGGCAGGAAGTGTGGGTGAAATGCGCAGAAGACAGGCGTGACAGGTGATGCGTGGAATGAAGGAGGACAGTAAGTTCGAGCTGGGCATGACAGAAGGGGAGCAGCATGCATTTTCGAGATGAAGAATAAGGGCAGTGTGAGACCTGCAGAAACCGGGGTATGAATGCACAGAGAAGTGAAATTCCTTTAAGCGGGAAAACCTAATATGTAACAAAAGACAAGAGTGATCTTCTAAAAATATGCCCAGCCTTGTATTAGACAGCAGGTTCCTTTTATAAGCAATGAACCTAACTTATTTACATAAAATAGACTCTAATACAATTAACATACTTAACTAAGTCTAGATAGTCCTGTCCCCTATGGGTTGCAAAGAGGGCTAGCTTCTTTGTGGCCCACATAATAGCTAAAGATGTAATTTCTGTCGACCTAGATAAAATAAGAGCAGTTAATGAGTGGCCTGTCCCTAAGGACATAACTGACGTACGGTAATTTATGGGAATAATAGGTTACTACAGAAAGTTTATTGAAGGATTCTCTAGAATTGCGAATCCCATTTAACTTATTTGTAGAAGAAGGGAAAGAAATTTGTTTGGGATAAAAATGCGAGGAAAGTTTTAAGAAGTTAAAAGAATTATTAACAAATTCACCTATATTAAAAATTGTTGATCCCAATAAGGATTTTTTTGTATGCACTGATGCATGCAACGATGGACTTGGTGGGCTCTTAAATCAAGAAGGTCATGTTATTGCTTATGAGTCTAGGAAGTTAAAAATCCACGAAAAGAACTGTGCAACTTATGATCTAGAGCTGACACCCATGATACATGCACTAAAAATGTGGCGCCATCACTTGATTGGAAGAATTTTTTCACTAATGATAGATAATAAAGGCTTAAAATACTTGTTGGATCAAACAAATCTTAACGCGAGGCAAGCTAGGTGGATAGATTTCCTTAGCGAATACGATTTCGAGATTCAAAACATTAAGGGGAAAGAAAACAAAGTTGTTGATTCCTTGAGTAGAAATGCCAGATTAAGTTTTGTGGCAGCAATCAACACATTTAAGATAGATCTGGAAAATCAAATCGAAGAAGGAACTAAGCAAGAAGAAAATTATCAAAAATTGCATGATAAAGTTGCTGAAAATTTATCTGAAAATTTAATAATAGATTACAGCATTAATGAAAAGGGCTTAATGAATTATAAAAACAGAATTTATGTACCTAATGTGTCAAAAGTTAAACTGCTGATTTTGGATGAAGTACATAAAAGTCCTTATTCGGGACACCCTGGTTATCAGAAAATGATAACTATGTTAAGAAAGGATTACTTTTGGCCCAACACGAAGAATGAAGTGGCTGAATACATAGCTAGGTGTTTTGAATGTCAGATAATTAAGGCTGAACATCGACACCCAACTGGCCTATTGCAGCCATTACCAATTCTGGAATGGAAGTGGAAAATTAGAAGTATCGATTTCATAACTAGGTTGCCTATGAATCAGAAACAGAATGACTCAATAATGGTGGTTGTGGATAAACTTAGTAAATATGCTCATTTTATTCCTGTTAAGACTACTTTTAAAGCTGTTAACATTGCAAATGTGTTTATGAAGCAAATTTTCCGCTTACATGGAATTCCAAAGGTAATTATTTCTGATCGAGATTCCAAGTTTACTAGAAATTTCTGGACAACATTGTTTAAAGGCCTAAATACTAAATTGAATTTCAGTGCTTCTTTCCATCCACAAACTGACGGACAGACTGAAAGGGTTAATGAGATTTTAGAAGACATGTTAAGAATGTATGTTAAAGATCAACCAACTAAGTGGGAAGACTATTTGCATTTAGATAAATTTGCTTACAATAACCATTATCAAGCATCTGCTAGACTTAGTCCATTTGAGATTTTGTATGGAAGGAAATGCAGTACTCCTATTTCTTGGGATAACCCTATTGACAGATTAATTCTAGGACCATATTTTCTAAGAGAGATGGAGCTAACCGTGAAAGACGTACACGGCAATTTAAAAGTTGCACAAGATAGACAAAAAAGTTATGCAGATCTGAAACGAACTGAAAGAGAATTTCAGGTTGGAGATCATGTCTTTGTAAAAGTAAAACTCAAGAAAAGTTCTTTTAAGCTTGGAAGTTGTGCTAAATTAGCACCAAGGTACCATGGGCCATTCGAAGTCCTATCAAGGATTGGACCAGTTGCATATCAGTTGGCTCTACCATCTAATTTAAGAATCCATAATGTTTTTCACATTTCTATTTTAAAGAAGTATGTGCATGATGCTACTCATGTGTTGAATTGGAATGACATACAGGTGGAGCCCGAAGGAGATTTTCAGGTGGAACCGGACTCTATTCTCGATAGGAGGGAAATTATGCTCCAGAATCGTACCATAGGGCAGAAAAAGGTGCAATGGAAGCACCTTAGCCCTGATGAAGCTAACTGGGAATTGGAAAATAATATGCGGGAAGCATATCCAATTCTGTTCCAGGGAGGCTCTACTGAAGAATAAGCAACATCGAGGACAATGTTGAGCTTAAGTGGGGGTGTTTGTAACATACCCATTACTTGAAACATTTTATGTTTGAGAAAAACATTATCTTAACTTTTATCGTAAAGTTTTATATTTGGCCAAATTGCCAAGGATGATTGTAATTTGCACAATATTATTATTTAATAAAATTAAATAGGAGACACTCACCCAAAGAGACTGTTGAAAGAGTGTTTACGGACCCACTAGGTGGAATGGAATCTGGGGTAGAAGGAAATGGACAAGTGGCAGCATCAGGAACTCACTAACTAGATGTTGTTATGGGATAAATCCCTTGAATTGTGGTCAAATTTCCCTGAAAGATGGGACTGGAGCTTGAGGCTCATTTATTTGGAAAATGACCACTGAAAGACCTAGGCATCTTTATAAGCCATCGAATTTCAGCAAAGCCTCACACTTTTTCTTACGAGAAAATTTACCTTGTGGTTTTGCTGTATGCACACAAGAGATTCGATGAGGGGAATCTATGTTTTGAGTTGTAGTGTAAGTTTGTTCCACTTCTACTGAGTGCGGAGGTTTATTTTGAGGTGTATTGCAAGTCTCCATTGATTGCAGGAAGTACAACCTGAGTGTCTTGCTTCTATACAGAGTCTTCTACCTTGTGGTTCAGTAAACAGGATCAGGGGTCCAAAGGAGCAAGTGATAATGGCTGCTTCTTCTGGAGAAGGTTGGGAGGAACATGCTTCTTTGGGTGATTGTCCACCCTATCTACATTATCAGGTTCTACTTGCTATTTCATTTCTAGTAATTGCAACGTATTGAATTGTTGAGTTATTATTTTCTCAATATTGTTATTTATTTTGTTTAGAATGAATGAATAATTTTTCTGAACTGTATGAAGAAGTAATATGATAAGGATAGATTAAAATTACTTCCTTGCATTTTTCCACACACTGTCTTTGTGTCGTACTCTAGTACATGGAAGAGTGTTTTAAAAATAGATGAATGATATGCAAATAGATAGAATAATTGAATAGACAAACTCTGTTATGTTTACTATAGTTTCCTTATTTGTTTACGAATTGTAATTAACATCTCTCATGCATCAGTCATAGAAAAACATATCAAATATTGTTTTATTTAGACAATTTGATATATTTACAGTCGTAGCAATAGAAGTAAAACAATACTTAAACATTTCCATTTTCTATACAAAGCCTAAGGTTCAGTTTTAGGTTAACTAACCTTCATAGAAGACAAAAAAATATATATATATATTCTTACTATATTTCTTTTCATATGTTTATTCTATTTAAAACATCTTAATATTTTGTATTATAAATACTAGCAGACTCGAAATAATGACTGTAGACTATCATCATTATTACGAATTGAAACAACTGTGCAGGAGGGAAAAATCCACATACATAGTATACAATAATACTATATCTTTCATTTTATCATTGAAATTTTAAATCAAAATAACAGAACAAAGACAGAGCTCGATTTTTCGAAACCCTATAGGTTACATGTTATATTCTTTAGAAACCCTTATTGTAATTTCAATTAAAAGGAATCAAAATAGTTTTTAGTGTTGTTTAGGGTTCGTAATAGCCTTGTGGCTGAAGCCCTTACAACTCTTTTATCATCAAAAACATTTTGACAGGGTTTTAAATGAGGCTCAATGCCTTTGAGCAACAAACAGTATTAACATAGATACGATCCCAAACTTTTCTTAAACACAGAAAACACAAACAACTGAATGTTAGCCATCACAACTCTAAGGTTTTCAACCATAGTATAAAACATTTAGAAACTACAAAGATGAACTCAGTTCTCATTCTTTTTATTTTCACCAGACATTTCTTATATCTATACAGACTGCCGAGAGTAATTATCTGAGTCTCGGCCTTAATAAAACATCTCCATAAACGTTTGCGAAAGTTTTAAAGTCAAAGACAATACCGGGTCAAGGGTTCAAACCCTTACTTTTACATGTTCGTATAAACCGAACCAGGCTTAAGTACAACAAAGTCCTGCAAACAGTTTTTCTTTTAAAACATTTAAAAAACACAGTAATTTCTCCTTCTAAACTTAAGAGTTGACAAATACACACACATTGAAATCTTTTTCCAGCCATTATTTCTGCATTATTATCACAAAATTTTTTACAGAGTAAGTTGGTAAACCAACAAAGAAAAACAAACAGGTCAAGGGATTCAACCCTCCCCTGCATTCAACTTTTCCTCCTGGATTACAGTTTGCAAGCACCATAATGACTAGTATTGAATTTAAGACGAGCCTGAAGCTCCTGATAACAAACACAAACCAACATCATGCCAAAGACTCAACCGAAGAGTTCCTGAGGTACTATGGATGCCACGAGGATACCACTGAGGCTTACTAGGCATCGCAAGGTTCCATCATTGGCATTGTATCATTTAACAACCAAGTCGAGAAGTACCTGCCAAAATCACATAGCATGGTTAAATCGTGGAAGGAGAAACTCAAAAACAAAACTCATACAATTGTACAGTATTAACCTCCATGGGATAGTAAAGAAGAAAACTAAACTTACATGTTAAGTAACCCTGTCTTGAGACTGAATACTCCTACAACCGATGAGTTTCTAGAGTCATGAAAACCACTGACAATTGCAAAATTTCTCACCCCAGTAGTGGCTCGGCTCTTAACACTTTGTAGTGACAAGTTTCACCTGTAGGTCGCGGTATCAAACCTTGGGAAGGTGTTTTCAAAACCTACTACGAAACCCTAAAGACTCGCAGTCCTGTCGGCCTCTCCAAACCACACTCTTCGCAAACAAGTGAATGTCGGGTTATGCTCTCAACGAAATAGCTCCAAAGGGAAAGTAGGTTATCACCACTATCGAGATTTACCATGTGAAGACCGCCACGGTGGATGCCAACATGTATTCCACCAGCACCACTTTTAATGCACTTTAATATTCATATCTACCACAAGTACGTAGACCTGCCAGCAAACCATGCAACGGGGTTATCATTCGATCTTACCTCGGTTAATCATTACAATTGCATTATAGTTTGGTTACAAATTATCAAGGTCAATATACCAGTATGTAATTTTATCCAAGTGTTACACCATTGCACGATGACCTAGGTGAAGGTTTCAACCACCCCTATGGGAGACTTACAACCATAAGGTAATATGGTTATGTTCTATCCCTAAGTCCTTTTAAAACATTGCATTGTTTCCAACCTTGCAAATACAATATTACGTAGATCACTTTATCATTCAAACCCTTGTACATGGTATAGAAATCATAAAGCGCATATCAAACTATTGTATAGTTAATGTACAATGCTCTAGCATTATAATTATCCATAGTTTAAATTTGTAGAGGAGGGTGCATATAGAATATAGTTCACAACTATGGACATTGGTTAAAACAACGCAATAACACTATGTTTTCCATTTAGTGCCTAAACATAGGAAGATAGGCTTAGAAACTATAGTGAAAGAAATTAAGTTTAGGATATGATTCTTTTAAATTATATTTACAAATACATTTCTTGTAAGTAGAGTTAAATGCCTTTAACCTGGAAGTCAAAGCTAAATACTTCCACTAGGACTTAATAAAATACAAGTACTCTAGAAATAAATACAAATGCCGAGATTCGAACTATAACTGAAAAGTGCATAAACAACTTGTGTAATACTGAAAGACAAACTAAGATAGATCTCACCCTGGAATACTTGAATTACTCTAGTTCCTTTTTGTAAGTTTGAAGGATAATCGAGATTAAATAGGATCTCTTTCGAAACAGAATTACTCTTACCTGCAATCTGCGTTAGAAGTTCAAATGCTTTAGCTTAAATAGCTAAGTAAGCCTCAGGGTGCCCATAGGATCCCTTCATCATCAATAATAAAAGAAAACAATTAGCACATGTTTTGATATTCAGCATCAAGTCTATAAAGTATCGACAACTACATAAGAAAGCATAACTGATCTAGGATGCATGAACAATATACTTTAGCTATAAAAACATCACGCATATTCTGTAATACATTATACAAACATATTCGACCTAACATGTCTAAGTACATTGTGACGTCCAATTAAACAAACAAACATTTATTATACTTCCGCATGATAATTATAGTAATTAATGTTACTCTGAATTTTTTTAAATTTTTTTTGATTTTCGGGATGTTACATATATGATAAAGCTTTAACCTTAGACTATTTTAGTAGTCACAATAGCTCAATGCTTTGATTAAAAGAATGAACTTGGATTTAAGAGTTTTGCTAATAGTACATTAATAAAAGTATAGAAATGGAGAAAACATATAAGATATTTTTACTAAGTATTTAGTGAAGTACTTATATCGAATTTTATGCATAGTTGAGGGCCACGCATTCTAAGAATACACTCACAACCTTTTTACATTTAAATGTATAACATGCACCTAAGGAGTGCACTCCATTATTACGAAGGTAGTGGAATTAAAAATAACACTTGACTAGGATCGAGTGGAGGAAAGTAGGGAGTATTTTCAGCGAGTATGTCTCCCTAGTGGAGTATTTGAAATCAAGCTCGGTCGCCACTTGTCTCACAAGGAGAGCACTAATATTTGAAGGTGCCATTTGTCTTCTTTAGGAAGGAATCAAACTCTCGCCAATATCGTAGGTATGAGAGTGGGAGCGGATGAATATAAAGGTAAGGGGAGCTCTTAATCAATGCCTAGCCTTTAAGAATATATTTTAGAGCTCGATTGGACAAACCTAACTCCCACGTTTAACTAAAGATTCTGTCGACAGTTGTTAGAGGATGTTTTATGGTGGTATGCCTAGAAAGAGGGGTCTGCCATGATTTATACGAGGACAGGCACCCACAGGTGTTCCCGATTATAGTGGGTGTGGGATCAAAACCCTTGGGGCAGATTAAAGGGCTGAAAAAAATCATTTGGTTGGGAATAAAAATCTGATACTAATGGAGTTTTGAGGTCTAGGTTTGCTTGAGTGGATGATTGAATTGTTACTGTTAGAGGGTCTGTGAGAGGCATTCCAGTTACATGGATTGATAAATTGGTAAACATTGGGAATAAGGGTTTAATGAAGCGGGAAAATAACACTGGCAGGTGAAGCAAAGGAAGAGGACGGCTTCCGATTGGGATTTGGGAGAGTTTTCTTCTTTTAGCATTTTCACGAAGGGAGGATCAGAGCAAGTCAAATGGGTACCTCGTCTTCATTCAAGGAAGTCTCTCTGTATACGTTTTAATTCCTATACCTTTTATCTAGATCCTTGTATGAGTTAAGCATAGAGGTGTTTTGTTTGTATCTCTATCTTTTTCTGAACCTCTGTATCACATGTTTGATCGAAGATATGTTCTGTAGATGCGTTACATATTAGTATTCAGTGATTTGTCATTTACTATGTAGTAAAGTAATTATTTTTGTTTCCCAAAGCGAAATGAAGTTAAGCTTGGTCATAGATCGAAGCTGTCTTGGTTTTAGATCATAGCTATCATAGCTAATTAGACCAAAGCCTTAAAACATAAGAATAAAGAGTCGATCCCAGTATAGATGTTTGATTGTATATATAAATGTTGCTCCATCAAAAGCATAAGCTTGAGGGAAGAGGGCATAGGTCATTATTAGCTCACAATCTCTACATGTGGTATGGTTTTCTTTTAGTTATATTTTTCCCAGAACTTATATCTTAGTAAATGTATGTTTCATTCGATGTTTGATTGTTGGTTTGAGAACTCTACCACACCTCCGTGTAGTGGACTGTAGTCTTTTCTTAATGCTTGGAAATCGTATTATTGTTGAAGTTTTCCTTGTATGATGAAATGCTTGGAAACTGTATTCCGGATTGAAGTTTCCTTTGATACGTAATGTCTGGAACTTGTCTTTGATCTCAGTACTACCCTTTTTTCCTGTACAAAGCGCTTGTGGGAAAAATCTTCTTATTATCTGTGATAACCCTGAATACTAAAAACTATCTTTATCCCGGTGTAAGAAAATGATGGAATTCATTTTTATACTCTGTGCTAGCAAGCATTGGAAAACTATCCTTAAACTCGGTGTTAGTATTTGTTCCCACATCAATATCTCTGTTAAGGATCTAGAACCTTTGTGTTATGCCATCGAGTTTGTTTTGTATGCTGCCTGTCATATTCTTAGTATTTGATACTACTGTGGTGAAACGGGATCCCTGAAGGAAATCTTTACATGTTTTAGTGCTACCACATATAGCTGGGTTTCGACTGGTGATAAGACGCTGCCTTATTTATGTATTGAGATTTTCTAGATTCTAGTATATACGCAGTGTTTCCAGTGTTGGTTCTCTGTTCTTCGGGATCTCTACTGATTTGAGAACGTGATTACATTCTCTGTATATTCCTGTTTGAATTTTTTTTTATCTTGGGTGATTTCTCTTTTTGCTACACATAGTTATACTGTCTGTGAGTTAGGGTATAAACTATAGAATGGCTCGATCCTTTCCTTAGTGCATATGTCCTTGTGGAATATGGTAGAGGACCGCTTGGTAGGTGTTAGGTTCCATTTTTCCTTGAATCCACTTAATTTTGATTTAATTCCATAAGTAGGGTATAATTAATTTTGAGGTTAATAGAATATAGATTTGCTTATTTTGCTAACATAAGTTCTTAAAAATGGAATAAGCTATGAGCTTGGGTTGATGTAATATTTTATGAATTTGAACCATCCATATATATATATATATATATATATATATTATAATGCTACTTGGAAAGGTAGACTTATGTTGTATGTGCTTATATATAAATAAGTTTGTAAACCTCATATTGATAGATTTATCTAATTTTGGAATAGGATCGGAATTGATTAGAAAAGTGAAATAAGTTACCCTTATATTATTATGTTAGTAGGAGATATCTTCAAAATCATCTTGACGAATAGGGTACGACTACCTACTTCGGAATTGTTGGAAAAATATTCTCCCTTATTTGTGTATTTAATTTCTTGATATTGTGCCTTGCATTGATGTGTCTCATCATTATATTTGATCTCTTATGTGTGGTCGCTTTTATATGCTCTTATGTTTTTTAAACCTCTTGAATATTTAGGATGGTTTTGTCGTCTATACCCATATGTCAGTAAAGGTTTGGTAAAAGCAAAATTGTCGTTATTCCATATTGAATTTGAAATGTATGTTTGTATCTTGTGCACACTATAAAGATGTTAGCTTTGTCCATAATGAGGATAATTATGTTAAAGGAATTATTGAAGTTATGGAGTTATGCAAGACTAGGCATAGTGAAGTTGTTGTGTTGTTTTCTCACATATTTGTCTTAGGAAAGGTTAAACAAGTGGTATGACTTGTAAGTTAAAAATAATGGTTATAGTCACAATTTAAAATATTCACTTAATATGTTGCTAAGTAAATATATAGATGCTAGTAGGACGGACCTTCAGCATTTAACAAAAAGAGATATGGAATTAGATAATCAATGAAGAGCCTTACGAATATAAACTAAGTAGTTAATGTGAAAAGTTCAAAAATTTAGAAAAAAATAATGACTCAGAAATTTGGGGTTGTGACATTAATAATCTTGATCATGGTAAGTGAAGGCTTAAAGCTCAACGTTTATATTTTTATTATTATTATTGAAATTTAGAGAAAGGAAAGAGTTCAATGCTTATAGTTATATATTAATTAATAAGCATAATTCAAGGCTTATATGGCATAGTTCGATATTTATATATATTGAGTTACGGAAAATAAAAAAGCGTGGGTATTTGAACTATAAAATTGTGAGATTTCTTTTTGAATTATGCTGAATTAAATGAATATTTGCCTTAAGTTATTTTGGGGAATGCATAAATATTGGATGTATGAATACATAACTTATATATGCTATTTGGGGAAAATGATAAATAATATGACATTGACACATAACCAGTTTATATATATATATGAATTCTATTTTAAAAAAATGTGCTATTCATTTTAAGTGAATAGGTTAAAATATCATGGGGGTTGTTTCATTAAAATGATCACATATATTTGTAGGGATATTGGGTTTTACTAATAGATTCACATCTTTATATTCTCACCGTGTGATATGTGGTATCTACCATTACATGTTTGGTATTTATGTTTATAGATATGAAATTAAAAAGTTATTTATAGATATACTTTCTCCATATAAGTGGTTTGAGTTTGAAGGTTAAATGCTATATGAAGGTAACTTTTGTCTATAGTAAAGATTGAAGTATAGTTTCCCTTTAAAAGAAAATATCTAGGTTATATATATCAAATGAGGGATTCTAATTCATAATTTAAAATGAAATAACGTTTTTATAAATATGTAAAAGTTTTATATAAATTGTTTACAAATAATTGTAGATGGACGGTCCAAAACCTCTATTGGTTGGATAGGGAGGATGTGCAATCCCAAAGCCATAGAATTTTAGAGTAGAGAAAATATAATTCATACCTTGATATATTGAATAGGATTTTTATTCATATTATACAAATCTAAATGGTTGAAAAAGGTGATCAATAATTAAACTATTTGGAGATAAGTTACTTCTTAAAATAGAGAACTTGACACATATTGCTTAGAACCATATATTAGCTTATGGAGAAGCTAAGTCCTTATAAACCCATTAACAAGAAAAAATTATTGTTCAAATGGTAGTCAAACTTAAAAGTGTTTTGAATAAGTTAAAAATAAGAGATCTAAGTCGTATACTTTAATAAAAAATTATTATTTATGTTGAATAGACCCTAGGTATAAATATACTTAATGAGCAGATAGATTATCCTTAAACTTATTATACGAATTTTCATGAGGTAAATACAAATCTATCTATGTATAAAGTTCATGTACTTAAAGTTAATTTGCACGAATAGGTGTCTTACGACAATACAGAGACCCTAAAGAATTTTTTTTAGGATGTATTTTGAGGGACATTACAAGTTGTATCAGAGCGCAGTTACAACACTATGGCCTATGGACTTGAAAACGTGAAAGTACATTGCGTACTCTACACAATATTTTGTTTTCTAGTAAATAGTTACCCTATCAGTAGTTGTTTATATTATTAGTATGCAAAGTTGAACAATACATCATTAAATGTGTATTATATGCTATAGCCAAGCAAGTAGAATTACATAGGAAGTAAAATTTCTTTAAAGGACCTATGCTCTATGAGGGAATTTGGTTCCAAGTAAAAAGATAGGATTCAAGCCTTTAGTAAAATAAACCTGAAGATAAGGATTGATATGTTTACCTCCTATATGACCAAAGAAACATGAGGTGTGTATGCCTAAAAGTAATAGTTATATTATGTATAGAAATGTAGAATTTCAAAACATGGCATGACTAGACGAGTGTAGCGTAAGTGCATTGGCCTTTAATATTTTTGAAACAATGCTTGAAATGGTTTTAAATTATAATCAAAACATGAAAATGAGATTCGAGACTCTATTTGCGATAAACATGTCAAGAAAAAAATGTCTAATTAGGAAAAGTATGAAGTATTTTTGGTAAAAATAGAAGTATTTACTTTCTTATATAAGTAGAAAGTCATGGCATGCAATTATCTTCTATTATAGAATGTTATAGGAGAATAAAATGTCTAAACCATTTGAATGCATGCTGTTGAAAGCACGATGAAAAGTTCATATATTAAAGTACTAGTGAGAAAACTATAGAAAAGCATAAACTAAATGTTACGATTGATAGTAGCATGAGAAGATTCTCAGAAACTCGACATGAGTAATTGAATTCATGAACGTTTGTAGGTTTTCTTGAGAATAGATATTGTACTTGGTCATAAGTTTTTGAAATGATTAATATGCTTAAAAATATCGACAAAACCAAGATATGCCCAAATCCAGTTGTGACTATACTTGTCGAAAAAGGAGTAATGTATTAGAATTACACATGAGAATGTTTGGTTGCAAACAAAATTTTTAGATACAATCAAGATATGAGCTTGATATATGTTATGTTTTTCTTTTGATGAACAAGAGATTATGATGTAAATAATTTTTGGCAAGAGATTGTAAATGAAGCATGTAGATGCATGTAGGTACAAGAGACTTCACCAAGACTTGTGAATGAAAGGTAATACATGAGGTATCTCCCAACATGAATTATGATTCAATAACTGTTTTGAATAGATAGCATGATGAAAATTTACAGTTAGACTTATGATAGTCATTTGCATGAATAATTTAATATGTTTATAAGAAACTAAATGGAAAGCAAGATGATAAATTTGGAATCCTATTATGAGAAAATTTAAGTTAAATTAATTTCATGATGTTGAGTTGGGAGGACTCTGGAACATCATGGTTATTCATCTTCTATGGTATGATGTTGAGTCAGGAGGACTCTAGAGCATCATGGTTATTCATCTTCTATGGTATTATGTTCAGTTAGGATGACTCTGGAACATCATGGCTATTCATTTTTTATGGTATGATGTTGAGTCGGGAGGAATCTGGAGCATCATGAATATTTACCTTTTATGGTATGATGTTGAGTCGGGAGGACTCTGGAGAATCATGGTTATTCATATTTTATGGTATGGTGTTGAATCGGGAGGAATCTGGAGCATCATGATTACTTATATTTTATGGTATGATGTTGAGTCGAGAGGACTCTGGAGCATCATGACTATTTACCTTTTATGGTATGATGTTGAGTCGGGAGGAATCTGGAGAATCATGGTTATTCATCTTTTATGGTATGATGTTGAGTCGGGAGGAATCTGGAGCATCATGACTACTTACCTTTTGTGGTTTGATGTTGAGTCGGGGGGGACTCTGGACCATCGTGAAAGTTTGAAGAACTATGGGGACGCCCAAGTTGTATGAACATCTCGAAGAGCACCGGTAGGGGATACACCTAAAACTATATAATAAAGTGAAAGGGTATCATCCTTGTGTTGGATGGGCATGTTACAGCTGCGAGTCATGTGGAGGCCCTTGAAACCTCACAAAGCAAACCTAAACAGTCTTGGACTACACCGTAGTATAAGACCACAATCCCTGTAATGGTATTCTTTAATTACCGTTGGGAATAGGCCCAATATTAATACCATGGGAGTGTCTTATACTCACAGGTTGAACTACCTATATATATATCTAGTACTATTACAAATATGAGTTTTCAAATTCTAATTATGTTCATTTTATGCTTACATTATGTGTTCAAGTTATTTTACAAAACCTACAAAAGGGTTAGTGAAGAGACGTTGTGAATACTTTGCATTAATAATAAATATAGAAAACTTATGTGGTGTTGAGTGAGTACACTCTGGATCACCTGGACTATAATAAATTGGTGTTGAGCATAAGCTCTGGAGCACATGGATTAATTTTATATGTGTTGGGCATAAGCCCTGGAGCACATGGACTACTTTATTATGTGTTGAGCATAAGCTCTGGAGCACATGGATTACTTTTATATGTGTTGAGAATAAGCCCTAGAGCACATGGAATACTTTCATATGTGTTGGGCATAATCCCTAGAGCACATGGAGTGCTTTATGATGTGTTGAGGATAAGCTCTAGAGCACATGGATTAATTTATATCTGTTGGGCATAAGCCCTGGATCACATATACTATTATATTGAGTACTGAGCATAAAGCTTTGGAATCACTACAACTCATTGTGGTTATTGATGTTGAGATGGAGGCTTTGGAGCATCAGTAATCAGTTTACTATTGATTATTAGGTACCTCTGGAGCACCTAGAATAAAAGGTCTTATCCAGTGTTGAGATGGCGCACCAAGAGTTGCTTCTACTATGCATATGTTATGCATGAGGTATGCTTATATACTTATGTTATGCCCTTGATTGTACTTAAATTATGCACATATATGCTTAGATTATATATATGCTATGTTATGTTCTTATATAGCTCATGTTATGAGCATTGATACAATTGCTTTTGGGGAAAATCAAGTAGGGAATGACTAAAGGTACTTGGAAAGAAGTGTCATGACAAGAATTTTGAAAATATTATCTTACATCATGATATATATATATCATGTATGATTGAATTTCAAAGTAAAGCTTTGTAATAAGATCAAACTGTACGTGTGTGTGCTTCCAACTATGTGAAAAGGCATACCCAACAACATGTATGGATCAAGCCATTCGATCTAATACCATGTTAAAATATGGAACAGGGATAAAAGAGGATAAACACAATGGGAAATGGCTTGCCTTCTCATTATTAGGCATAAACTTATATAGGATTACATCATAGACAAAACCACAGGTAAATACCATGGGACAGTAAATAATATGGGACATCCAAGTGTCCTAGTCAAACTAACCAACTAACCACTCAGCTAATTAATGTACCAATAACGGGTAGTGGATCGGTGAGATTACAATTCTTAACACAAATTTCCAAGCACTTGTCAACATCGAAACTGTGCGCTGACATCTGACAACATGACCAAAAGACATAGGTCTATCATTGATGGATATAAGGATGGGATGGAGCCGTCCTTGTCTGACAGAGGACAAGTTAACCTTAAGGCAAGGGTGTCTGGTATGAGAGGCTTACCGGAAAAACTTATAATCACTAACATCCAGCATGCGAAACAACTACAGTTTTTGAACCAGTTGTTGACCTTAAACTAGTTGATTCATCAGCAGTTTAATTAGATGTAAGATTCACCAATCTAGAGAGCAAATAAAGCCAGTAAAGATCATCTAGGTAAGAAAATAAGGCCGATAAGAAATAACATATTTTAAGATGGAGATGCTCTGTCAAGTGTTGACAAAATGAAGATAGTCAGAAAAATACAAAGTAAAAGCCAAAGCAAGTCCCGTGTAGTGTTGCATATTTAGGCGATATATCGCTGACATCTCCCACAATAGTTGTGTGTTCAGAGTGAGGATTCAGAAATCTGCAAAATAATTAAAAATTATAAGACGTCATCCCGTCGCCCCCTCCTGGGAATGGAAAAATGAGGATGACGTCACAATTTGCAACTAATAAAAATTCATAAAATTGCATTTTTATTATTTTGTTTAATAAAATATTTTCAACTATAGAATAACTATAGATGGAGGAAAAATTTATAGGCTATATAGGTCAATTAATAGGGCATGCATGATACATATATGATCCCCTTCGGGGACATAATAATAATTCATCTTTTAACCTGGTTACCACTCTCCACAATAAAGTACTATGTTTAGACCCGCGTCAAAATATTCTATTAATGGTTTAATGTCTAGGAATTCCAGATTTAGGCGGCCTAATTTATTTATAGGTTTCTTTTAGGTTCTTTAAATTTAGTATGCATTAAATAATTTTATGGATCACCCATTGAATTTAGTAACCTCAATGTATCTCCTTCTCTAGGGAAACTTCACCTTGCAATCAAAACTTCAGAAATGATTATGGAATTACCATGTTTTGTGTTTTTGGGAAAAAGGATTATATTGTGTTTCCATATGCCACCCCTCGCGTGCCATCATTTTTTTCACGGTAATAATTAAATCACCTTATATTTATTTTTAATTAAATATTTTTATATTTATTTTAAATTTAATGTGATTAGAGATTAAATTTATTTTATTTTTTTATAATTTAAGTTTATATATATTATAAAAATCCAGTAAAAAATTACAAATTAATAAATTATATTTAATTTTATGTATTATATTAATTTCTTTATATTAAATGATAAAAAATATACATTAAGAAATTTATTTTTGAAAATATATTAATTATTTTATATTAAATCATAAAAAAGTTACATATTAAGAAGTAAATTTCACTTTAAAATTACGCTGGTCCGTTGGTGGGGATATATGGATTTCATTCCATCCATCGAGGTTTACCGCTGACGGTTTGCTCGACGTACCATCCACGATATGTGAGGAAGTTTGTTAAGGAAGGTGATTTTTTCGCTGAAAAAACAAATTCACTTTAAAATAGATTTATATTGATTTAATTTTTTAGTTTTCAAATAATTTTTAAAATTAAATTACTATAAAATGTGGTCTTAGAAACCACTAACCAGGAGCATCGCTCCCAACTAAGTCACCCTAAGGGGAATTGAACTCGGTTCGTGTTGCTGATGAGACCCACAACTTAACCTAGTGAGCTAGTGGGGATTAACAACAAAAAACATCTTCAAAAATTACAAAAAAAAAAATTGTCTAACAAAACTCACAAACATATTTTAGTAAATAATATATTAAATTTGTATTTTGAATAACATACTATATTTGAGAAAGATAACATTAAAAACAGAAAAAACATTACTAAGTAAATCTATACCTTTATTAAAGGATATAAATGACCATCTTAGTGGCCTTTCTTATAAAAAGAACTTAAAAAAAATTCTAAATATAGATAAAAAAGTTATATAATTAATTTCTGATTAATGAATATGTATTTTGTAATATAAATATACTCTTAATTTTATTTTAAATGATGAATATATTAATGAACACTATGTTATAGATGAATGAGTTGGTGAACAAGAAACCATCATTAGCTAGGAAGCATATGACATTTCTAAGATTGAAATAGTAAGTGTATTACATATCATTGAGTTTTTGTTTATGAGGTTCCTACATAATAGGAAATTGTGTGCAAAGCATGTATTGGAAGAAGGTGTGGCTAAAGAGAATCATCTTCAGGAGAAATTTTGTGCAATGGTTACATAAATGAGGTCTAATGAAGGAAAGGAGAAGGTAAGGGATTTTTTACTTGCACGATGTATTGGGTGGAATCTCTAAGTTAATAATGAAGGAAAGGAGAAGGCAAGGGATCTTTTACTTGCAGGATGTAATGTGTGGAATCTGTAAGTTAATTTGGAGGAAGGGTACATTCATTTAATGCAGGAGAGAGATCCCAAAGTGGTTATGTGTGAGCATGTGGTTTAAATCATGCCACAAAAAGAAGATGGGCATGTTGCAAAAGTGCCATATGAAGATGCAATAGAAGATGTGATGTTCGAGGAGTTCTATAATATGTTTTCTAATGTGATGTTGGAGGAGTTTAATAATATGTTTGCTAATATAATTACAAGGAGAATGAAGGCTATATAAAACTAGAAGGATGAAATATTCAAGGATGATGAATGCTTGAAGAAAATATTATTAATAGGTTGGGATAAATCCAAAGAGGAACAGTATGCTACCAGAATAGAGCAACATGCAAAATATGAGAATACCGGTCATGAAGAGGAATTTGTTGAAGGGATAATCACTCAGTCACAAGATCAATTCTAGTTTGTTGAGAGTATAATGAACCTGATGATTGGAACTATTGTAGGAGTGGTGTTTTTGAGGAATGAAGTGGTGAGACATCTAGATTGTGTCACTGCTATTTTTGTGGTGAAAGACAATCAAGGAATTATCCAAGAGTTCAAAGACATACTAGAATGAGAATGTTTATGTGTATAATTGCAGAGGAGTACCTATGGAGTAGAGGTAAGAATAGAGGATGGACATTTTAAGTTCATGCAATTTCAACGAAACATGGAGTTTGATTTTGCAAGCATTTTTTATAGAGATTTTTGTGATAATGTTTGTCTTTATTACATTGGTGGGAATGTTGCATTCTAGAATGGTAGTATAGAGTTTGAGCCATTGCAGTGCTTGGTTGCAATACAATGGGAGGATTGGGAGGTAGTATGCCCTGTTGGGCATGGGTTTTTGTAGGTAGTAAACCCTCTTAGGCATGCATTTATGCATATTGTGAGCCTTATTAGGCATGGAAACTTGCCAACCATAAGTGTTATTTTGTTTGGCATGCAAAAGAGATCAATTTGGCAAAGTAACTTTGAGGAATTTTAAGATGGTACAATATTTGTTGGAGTAAGAGCAATGGAAGGATATAACTTTGTTGATTTTGAGTACTTTAGTAAAGGAGGATATCATGGTTTAGTGTCCCAGAAATCTGTAGAATCCTAGAAAATGAGAGGGTATAACGTAAGGTGGAAGAGACCATTTGATAGAGTGTGGAAAAAGAGGAAGAAGAAATGTAGGCGAAATTTTTTCTAACCCTTTGAAAAGGATGTTCAAATTTTTCATGCGATCATCATCACCCAAAACATTTTGATTATGTGTTAGTTTTTGTAGGATGAAATAAGGTTGCTGCAGATCCATGTTGTATATCCTTGTTGTAGAAGCTACAGACCCACTTGCCACTACTGTAGGAGTGTTCACATGAACTAATGTAGGATGTGAATCCAAATGTTCTATGTGGAATTCATAACCAATAGTGGGTCATATGCAAGGGGAAGAGGTTTTTTTTTTTTATAAATGGCCTAGGAAGTTGAACTGTCAAACTATCTATCTCCCTAACTAAAACTGAACGGATTGAATAATGGGCTTAAAAGGAATTGATTGCAAAGGAGAAGGGGCGATTTGTTGGTCGATTGGAAAATTGGGCTCTATACATTGGAGAAAGGAGGAAAAGACTCCATGCACTAGGAAGAGCAACGCGTAGGCAAGGAATACATGGATTGGAAATGACAACGAACTGCTGGCCAAGTGAATACAATGTAAATCAGGGGAGACTAATACCCCTTAGATCTAACTCACAGTGTACAAGTTCAAAATTTTAATCGAATGAATGTAGCATTCTAAGCTCTATTCGAGTCTGAATTGATTGTTTCTGTTAATTCTCATTACATAGATAATTTCTTTAAATCCTATGAAGCAATAAAATCATTGGTAGCTATATTCTCTGATAGGGAAGCATGAGTTCTATAGGTGAGCGTTGGTGTAACATCCCTCCTTTAAACCCTAATATTTTGTAAATAAAATTATTTATTGTACTTGTTTATTGGTGAAGAGATCAAGGCAAAGGCCCCACCAGTAAACCTTGTAACTATGTGAGTAATTCTTAAGTTGTAGGAGACTAAAATTGGCGACACAACTAAAACGGTGGAAAACTAAGTCCACTAAGAATAATGGAGGTAAATGGTAAGGTGGCCAAGAGAGATTAAAGATAGCTAGTTAATTTACTAGTTAAACTTAACTTCTAGAGTGTTGTCGTCGTAGAGTGAAGAGAGGGGTTACTTGTCGCAATACTCCAATAAGTTATAGAGCTTATATATATAGTTAGTATAATGATAAATATGATTTACTAATCACTAGTAGACCTAAGACAGGTCATAAAAAAGTGGTACCCTAACCTCGGTAAAATGACACTAAGGAAATGGGTTGGAGATCTCTAAGTATTAAATTTTGTAGCATCAGTCCTAGGCTTCTATACAAGGATATATATATATATATATATGATAAATCTCAACATATAAATTAATATTGTAATATCCCAAATTTTGGACTAACTATTTTATGATGTTATATTGGGCCACGGCCCCACCACATATGATTTATTCTGATGATTGGGCATGAGCCCTAGTACATATGATTTATTCTTTTGTAGACTAACATATTGGGCATGGACCCTGACTGAATTTCATTATTTGATTATATACTGGGCAAGGAAGCCCCAATGTTCTGATTATGTTTTGATGTGGGTACAAAACCCTAATATACTGAAATGACCTTTTCTTACATAGTGTGCAGTGATGTGAATGACAATAATTGACTTATATGGTGTGATGAGCATGGAATCAGAAACACACAAGATTACCTAAGTACTGGGAAAAAGCCTCGATGTACCTAGAGGAAATATGATGTACTGGGAGTAAGCCTTGATGTACATTGAGTGTTGGGCATAATCCCTGGAGCAGTCCAAGCTTGATAAACAAATATCGGATTCGAGGAAACTTAAATATCCTAGATGTGCCTCACAACCACATTCTAGCACTAGTGTTGAGCAGGGACTTTGGAATTGCACTAGAGTAACGCCCATGTGAGAGTGTTGAGTTAAATGGCTCTGAAGAGCACTCAGGGTTACGGAGTTCAAAGTGTTGAGTCAGAAAGACTCTGAAGAGCACTTTTATCACATTTATTTAATTGAGTAAATGATTCATCTTCTTATCCATCATCACCTACTGCGGGAGCTACTATGTTAAACGAGGGAATCCGACATGCAAAGAGAGAGACTAGAGGTACCTAACCAAGCTGACAAAGACCGTCCAAAAGAAGTGGATTGTGTCCCTAAAAGTTAAAGAGAAAAGAGTGTCATGTGATGACACATAACTAAATAAAATATAATTACCAATAGTCTTTTATGACTAACCTATTTAAAGGCCTCCAAGTTATTATTATTATTATTCTTTAGGAGCTTTAAATAATAAATGTTGTTATTATTTAATTATGGAATATAATTAGTATATCTAATTTATGCATTATTTAAATATTATAAATGATGTATTAATAATTAAGTGAAATATATTTAATATAAGAATAATTATTAGTATAATTATTGTTATTATTAAGAGCTTAAATCAAAATGACTTATAGTCAAACAGTTGGAAAAGTCCTAGTTCAAGAGGACTAGATATTTAATTAAATAATATCTTTTAATTATTAATTATTGAATTTAAAGAAACTAATTACTTCAACAGTCCTAATACAAGATTTCCCTATTTAAAGAGGGCAGATCCCAAATTTTGGGGATCACCTATCATTCTTGGTTCTTATCATTTTGTTATGGTAGTCCAAGAAAACTATTATGCTGCAAGAAGTTGAAGCAGCCTTACTTGAAAATTCTCAGAACTGAACCAGAAGTGGATCTAGGGAATCTAACTCTCATTGCATGTTGGAACCAAGCTCGGGGGGATCCAGATAGAACCGGGAACTATTCAGGGGTCAAGGTTGGGAGGAACACGGTAGCCCCAAAGTCATCCAGCCTAAGGAAAACATTCTAACAGGTCAGCAAGATACAACAGGATCTACTTTAACTATTGTTGAGTGTGCAGGTTGCTATAGGGAAGATCTAAAGTGCCAAGCGGTTAGGATTCTACAGGAAGGGACCAAGTGCTCAAGCAGCCAGGTATGGAGCAGTTAATATTTCTTCTATAAATTAAAAAAAAAAAGATATTACAACATTGTTTTCATTACCAATTTGTCTTCATTACCAGAAGTCGAGATTCTACCTAAAACTCAGTGGAGAGTCTAGCAGGGCTAGCCAAGCTAGCCTTTGCTAGACAACGTATATTATCTTCTAGGTTAGGGTATTTATAATTTATTGCTTATAGGTAGCTATCTACTATCAAAATCGTATATCTTATTCACATTACAAGGTACCATTTAAGCATGCTAGTTCCTTTACTTTATTAGTATTTCTATTTCGAAACCATTATCAAATAGAAATAAAACAAACAAGACATCGACACTTTCAGCAACACTACTCTTTGGAACTATCAAACATTGAATTGCAGTACCAGGCAGAAGAAACAAGTTATAGTATGGACCAGAGCTTTCATTACCAACGAATTATTCAACCACTACCACGATAGCACACAGTCAACGCAATACCAAGATTTAAACGCATGAAGTAATTTCCAGGTCTCACGTTTTACAAACTTAGTCTCTGACATTTTATTCCTACAACCCAAACTTTTTATTAAAATCCCAACACATTTAATTTCAGAAATCAAACAATCCATGACATTCAATTTGATTAATAACATTTCACGGGTCGGGAGATCGAACCCCACCTGAGGCTCTGCCATCTTACCAAACGCCACAAGAATAAACGATTGTACAGTAACCCATACCCTCTCAAGGGTCAATTAAAACAATAGCTAGGCTCACGATTCCTATTTACAACAAAGAAGGGCTATACCATGTTCATCCCACAAACTCTACAAGATTTTATACTGAAACGATTGGTACAGGGATCATATCCCATCCCCATCTCACTCTATAGCAAACTATACACGATACTACAGAGAAATTAACAAACGATTGATACAGGGATCGATTCCCACTACTTTCATTAAAGATCCTTTTGTCTTTCTATCAAATAACCAGAAAACGCAGACGTAAGATCACAGGGCCCTTCAGACTTATAGATAAAACAATTATAGGGTTACGTATTACCTCCATTCCATCATTCTTTTCCAACAAGCAGGACTCTATTCTTTTACATTTAAAAACACAAAGCTATCAAATCGAGTAGACCATAGAGTGGAGCAATAATAACTTAAAAATGTAGAGACATATATACATTCCCTTCATAGGGTTAAATACAAGTTCATTTCCAAATAGAAAACATAGATAGTGTTACGACTATACAAGAACCCCATATCCATATGAATTAAAAACACAGAGTTTTGGATAGGGTATCAATCCCTCATAAACATTACACAGCAGGGCATCTCTGGACCCATACAAATACATTTTAAACACAGAGTCGTATAGCCAAACCCCACACTAATATCCTCTAGGGTCTGCAAAACGACAAATAGATACATTCACACCACAAACCATCCAAAAAGCCAACTTCTAGGGATTCGAAACTTGTCACATTGAACTCAAATAAGTTCACCAGTTGCTAGTAAACATACATCAATAGTAATCCCCACAGAGGCGAAAGGAGGAGCTAAGAGTTGGCAAATTCTGGACTTACCATTGTCCAATATCGCCACTGTTGTGAACTGATCACGCAGAAGAAAAGACGCCAGCCAACACTTGTATTCCAATCATGGCATACAATTCAGAACTCTGAATTTTATATCACAAAACATCTAACATGCAAGAGTAGGAATGTAGAACTTAAACTTGAGAGGACTTACGTTCAGACAATTGCAGTCGCCATCGCTATTTTCTCAATGGAATGTTGACCATGAGCCACAGCTCAGGTCAGCAGAGAAACCCTCAATGCATCCACAACAGACAAGAGAAGTGAACCATGAAAATGTTCTTCATTGGTGTAGAACACTAGGGTAAAACCCCATCACAACTGGCAGCGTGGCCATGTGCATTTGCAGAGATACATTCAATGCTACTACCAGCTACCATTAATTCAAGAGTGACCCAATACTCTATAGTATTTGGACCATTCGATTTCATAACATTGTAGATCACAATTAAACATTAGAATGACCCAAACTCTTCATAGTGCCATTAAATAATTACAAGATCAAACAAGTAGTGATGTTTCACAAGTATCGCAAACCCCAATGAGACTAGAATAAAAGTATCAACTTCAAAGCTATGTCACTTGAGACTTAAAATAGTGGCTCGAAGGGTGGAATAGGAATTCTCAATAGATGCCTCATAAGTACACCTGCAAACCCGAAACAAGTAGATGCATTAGCAATAATGCTAAGTAAGTCTGGAGTCTCCAATTCTTACCCCTACCTCTCGGAAGCCCTGGCAGGGTACCTTGCCTTTTCAAAGACCAAGTATCTCACCATGAGCATCAATCGCCCCCAGTAAAGGATCCATTTCACCTAAATTAGCGTTGAAACTTTAATACATATGCATTCAAACCTTT
This sequence comes from Larix kaempferi, assembly GCA_027924585.1. Taxonomy (NCBI): domain Eukaryota; kingdom Viridiplantae; phylum Streptophyta; class Pinopsida; order Pinales; family Pinaceae; genus Larix; species Larix kaempferi. Next base: position 2,934,420 of record BSBM01000432.1, read on the forward strand.
ACAACCGTAAGAAGGAGATTCATATTATTGTATTCATAAATTGGTACACATGCGATAGTTTATACGTCTAAACCATTTTAGAAATACTTCCGCAAAGTTGTAGAACATTATAATCATCAAACCATGATAATCGAAACTAAGACATTTCAGAGAGTAAGAATTAAATATCGGTACCATAAGTACTTGTCAGTTATGAATTTAGTATTCATCATATCTCTTTATCAGTTTAAGCTAGTATCGAATTTTTTTTTAAATTTTTCTATTTTTAAGGGACACTGCAAGTGGTATCAGAGCTTAGTTACAATACTAAGTGACCTATTGGGCTCATTACAAACATCCGCTGCAGATACACAATAAATAGAAACATACATTTACATTTTATTTTGTTTTATGTGAGAATAAACTAACATGATTTTCTGTCCTCTATACTTATATAACATTTCAGGTACAATCACTGTCTGAAAATGAATGTAGAAGGGGGAAGTAGCATACATGGAAATATGAACTCACCACCATGAGAGCAATAAATTGTGGTGGAACTCAACTCGGATTTAATGAAATTCGTGCAGAATCTATAGGCCGAATTCCAAAGCTTCCGAGACGAAAACATGCAATAGAGAAGAGAACAACAGGCCATAAATGAGGCACTGCTTCAGACCTTAACAAAGGAAAACCCCCACGGACAGACCACCCTCTCAGTCAACACTTTTAAGAAGGGAAACAGTCACACAAAAAGGACTTCCAACCCTTAAGGATAAGAACAGGGAGATCACATACCAGAATCAATGGAAGAGGACGGTAAGAGCTCTTCCAACGATAAAGGTTCACCACCTCCTTGCAAGAAAAGGAGAAAAAGTGACGACAGTATGCAAGGGGAATTCCGAAAGATAAGAGCCCCAACATATGACGGAGAGATTAACTCTGGGGAAAAGGCTGAGGAGTGGCTACTAGGGATGAATAAATAATTCAAGGTTCACAATTACTCCAGTGAAATGCAATCCCGTCTAACCATATACAACCTAAACGGTAAAGCTGCCAGATGGTGGAGGGACTTGAAGCACACCAAAGGACAAGAACTAAGAGACATAACCTGGGATACCTTCAGCAGAATATTCCAGGACAAGTATATGTCTGAAATATTCTTTGACAAGAAAATAAAAGAATTTCATGAATTAAAAATGGGCTCCCTCACTATGGAAGCATTCATAAACCGATTTTTAGACTTGCTGCACTATGTGCCATATGTTAAAGACAAGAAGGTCAAAATTCAGTAGTTCTTGGGAGGGATACCACCAAACTTTAGTGAAAAGATAGAGTTTGACCTACCCAAAACCCTTGATATAACCTTACATAAATCAAGGTTGTGTTATGAACACGAACAACCAAGGAATGACAACATCAACCGAAATAGAGATAGGTTCAGAACCTTATCGGACAACCGCAGACCAGGCTTCAGACTCCCACCTTTTCGAAAACAAAACAATAGTTTTCCACCCAATAGAGGCTTCAACCGACTGCAAAAAAATTCACGTGCACCCCCACCACCTGTCAACATACTAGCATTCAAGAAAGGGACCAAAGTTGTCGCACCAACCGTTTCTTGCTGGAAATTCCAAGGGCCCCACTACTACAGAGACTTCCCTAGCAAAACGGATGAAGTTTTACACAACAACCAAACAGAGACTACCGTAGGAGACATGGAAAATACACCAAGGATCTATGCCGCTCTCGACGGTGGATAGGTAGATCACCAAACCACCATGGTGGAATTAGAGGGTAAGATCTCTGACACTATAGTTTCAGTTTTAATAGATCCTGGTGTTTGCTGAAGTTATATCTCCCCTAAGTTAGTGGACACTTGCAAGTTGAACCGAGAACCTCACAAGAAACCATGGCTGGTACAACTAGCCACCGGTACCAAACAAAAGATCTCTAAGTTAGTTAAAACTTGCGAGATAAACCTAAACGGATTTCAAACTAGGTTGGATTTAAACATTCTACCCCTAGGGTCGTACAATGTACTCATCGGCATGGACTGGTTAGAAGAACACCATGTCCTCCTAGATTGCTTAAACAAATCCTTACTTTGCAGGGATGACAAAGGGATTTAGAAGATGATTCAGGGTATCCCTAAGAAAGTGTCGGCAAGACAGATCTCCACCTTACAAGCAAAAAAGTGTATCAGAAAGGGATGCAAACTCTTTGCCTTTAATATCCAAAACATAGAAACTGATAGGGAACAGAAGATCGAATACTTTCCAGTCCTTGTAGAATTCAAGGATGTATTTCTCGAAGAAATACCAGGATTACCGCCTAAACCAGGCTTAGAATTTTCCATCAAACTAACACCCGGGTCAGTACCAGCTTCTAAAGCCCCGTACCGCATGAGCACACCAGAATTGGTGGAGCTCAAACTTCAGTTACAAGAACTAATTGACAAAGGGTACATCCGACCTAGTGTGTCCCCTTGGGGCGCACTGATACTCTTCGTCAAGAAGAAAGATGGAACGATGCGGATGTGCATCAATTACTGCCAACTCAACAAGATGACTATTAAGAACTGCTACCCACTCCGTAGGATCGACAACTTGTTTGACCAAGTCGGAGGGGAAAAGATTTTCTCGAAGATCGACTTACGATCCAGATACCATTAGGTAAGGATCCGTGATGAGGATATCAACAAGACCGCATTTCGAACTTGTTACGGCCACTAGGAGTTCGTAGTGATGCCCTTTGGGTTGACGAACGCACCGGCCAACTTTATGTGCATGATGAATAGTATCTTTAGTAAATACCTCGATAAATTCGTTCTAGTCTATATTGACGACATTCTGATCTACTCCAAGAACGAGATAGAACATGAGGAGCACCTCCAAAATGTTTTACGGATACTAAGAGAACACGAGCTTTACGCCAAGTTTAGGAAGTACAATTTCTACAAACCTCAGATTCAATACTTAGGACATATCATTTCCGAGAAGGGAATAGTTGTCAACCCTGAAAAGGTCAAAGCTATTGAAGAATGGCCCACACCTAATTCCGTATTTGACATAAGGTTGTTCTTAGGATAAGTCGGCTACTACCGAAAGTTCATTGAGAACTTTTCACGGATCACATGTCCCATGACCGCCTTACAAAAAAAGGCAAACAAATTTATTTGGATGGATAAGTGCGAAGAGAGCTTTTAAAAGCTGAAACAACTACTAATTAGTGCACCGATTCTGCATATTGCGGATCCCAATGGGGACTTCGTTGTTTGCATGGATGCAAGCAAGGAAGGACTCGGGGGAGTCCCTATGCAAGACAATTTTTCCATATGCTATGAATCGAGGAAACTAAAATAACATAAACAGAACTACCATACTCATGACCACAAACTAGCCGCCATCATCCATGCTCTAAAGATGTGGTGACATTATCTCATGGGAAATAAATTTCTATTGATGACTGATAACATGAGCTTGAAATACCTTTTCGACCAACCTGACCTAAATTCCAGGCAGGCTAGGTGGCTAGCCTTCCTTAGTGAATACCATTTCGAACTAAAGCATATAAAAGGCAAGGAAAACAAGATTGCGGATGCCTTAAGCCGTTGAGCACATATGCTTTACGAGGTCACGGTGAGCCAAACCAACTCCGACTTACACCACAGAATTTGAACGGCATGTAAGAGTGACAATTATTATATGGAAATCCTCGTAAAGATCCAGGAAGACAGACTTTTCCAACACCAGAAGGAATATAAGATAGACGAAACAGGACTACTGTGGTCGAAAGACCGACTTTACGTCCCAAAAAGTGGAGACATTAGATCAAACATTCTCACCAAATTTCACCAGAAACCTTATTCAGGACACCACGGATATCAAAAGATGATATCGGCCGTAAAGAAACATTACTTCTGGCCTAAACTGAAAGATGACATCGAAATGTTCATCACGAAATGTCAGGAATGCCAATTGGTCAAAGCTGAACACTAACACCCCTCCGGATTACTTCAACCTTTACCCATTCCAGAATGGAAATGGGAGGTAATAAGTATGGAGTTCATTGTAGGCTTACCCAAGAGTAAGAAACTGAATGACTCCATCTTTGTAGTGGTAGACAAGCCCTCTAAAGCAACCCACTTTATACCGTTGAAATCTACCTACAAAGCAGTTCACATTGCGGAAATATTCTTAAAAGAGATCTTTCGATTGCATGGGATACCCAAAGTAATCATTTCCGATCGAGACATGAAGTTCACTAGCATCTTCTGGATAGCATTATTCTCCGGTCTGGAAACCTAGTTACAATTCAGTACCGCGTACCACACCCAGACCGACGGAAAAACAGAACGAGTAAACTAGATCCTCGAGAACATGTTGAGGATGTATGTCATGAATAACCCCACTAAGTGGGAATATTATTTGCACCTAGCAGAGTTCACATACAATGGTTATCAAACATCGGCCAAAATGATTCCTTTCGAAGTACTCTACAGAATGAAAATGTCGAACTCCCGTGACTTGGGACAGTCCAGTAGACAAACTTATGTTAGGACCCGACCTATTAAAGGATTTGGAATAGCTAGTCTCCATGGTACAACTAAACTTGAAAGAAGCACAAGACCGCCAAAAGAGTTATGCCGACAAGAAAAGAAAAGACAAGGACTATCAAGTCGACGAACATGTGTTTCTAAAAATAAAAGCAAAACGAAGTTCGTTGAGCTTGGGACATTGCGGGAAACTAGCCCCAAGATTTTGTGGACCCTTTGAAATACTGGCCAAGAAGGGCCTAGTAGCTTATGAGTTGGCCTTACTAGCGCATATAAAATTTCATAATGTTTTTCATGCTTCATTATTAAAGAATTATGTATACGATACTAAACATGTTATTGATTGGTCCTTATTACAGGTGGAGCTCGAAGGGGAGTTCACGCCAGAACCGCTCCACATTCTGGACAAGAGAGAGGTCTAGCTTAGGAGGAGGACCATTCCTCAGCTGAAAGTGCAATGGAGACACTTTGGACCAGATGAGGATACTTGGGAGAATGAGGCCACCATGAAAGAGGCATACTTCGCCTTGTTTCATGACCTCATTCCTAGTCCCTAGAAACACCGGGACAGTGTTGTTCTAAGGGGGGAGGGATGTAATATCCCAAATTTTTGACTGACTATTTTATGATGTTATATTGGGCCATGGCCCCAACACATATGACTTATTCCAATTATTTGGCATGATCCCTATTACATATGATTTATTCTTTTGTAGACTAACATATTGGGCATGGACCCTGACATAATTTCATTATTTGATTATATACTGGGCAAGGAAGCCCCAATGTTCTGATTATGTTTTGATGTGGGTACAAAACCCTAATATACTGAGATGACATTTTCTTACAAACTGTGCAGTGATGTGAATGACATAATTGACTTATATGGTGTGATGAGCGTGGACTCAGAAACACACAAGATTACCTACGTACTGGGAAAAAGCCCCGGCGTACCTAGAGGAAATATCATGTGCTGGGAGTAAGCCCTGATGTACATTGAGTGTTGGGCATAAGCCCTGGAGCACTCCAATCTTGATAAACGAATACCGAATACAAGGCAACTTAAATATCCTAGATGTGCCTCACAACCACATTCTAGCACTAGTGTTGAGCAGGGACTCTGGAATTGCACTAGAGTAACGCCCATGTGAGAGTGTTGAGTTAAATGGCTCTGAAGAGCACTAAGGGTTACAGAGTTCAAAGTGTTGAGTTGGAAAGACTCCGAAGATCACTTTTATCACATTTATTTAATTGACTAAATTATTCATCTTTTTATCCATCATCACCTACTGTGGGAGATACCATGTTAAACGAGGGAATCCGACATGCGAAGAGAGAGACTAGAGGTACCTAACCAAGTTGACCAAGACCGTCCAAAATAAGTGGACCGTGTCCCTAAAAGTCAAAGAGAAAAGAGTGTCATGTGATGACACATAACTAAATAAAAGATAATTACCAGTAGTCTTTTATGACTAACCTATTTAAAGGCGTCCAAGTTATTATCATTATTATTATTATTATTATTATTTAGGAGCTTTAAATAATAAATGGTGTTATTGTTTAATTATGGAATATAATTAGTATATCTAATTTATGCATTATTTAAATATTATAAATGATGTATTAATAATTAAGTGAAATATATTTAATATAAGAATAATTATTAATATAATTCTTGTTATTATTAAGAGCTTAAATCAAAATGACTGATACTAAAACAGTTGGAAAAGTCCTAGTTCAAGAGGACTAGATATTTAATTAAATAATATCTTTCAATTAATAATTATTGAATTTAAACTAACTACTTACTTCAACAGTCCTAATACAAGATTTTATTATTTAAAGAGGGCAGATCCCAAGTTTTGGGGATCACCTATCATTCTTGGTTCTTATCATTCTCTTATGGTAGTCCAAGAAAACTATTCTGCTCCAAGAAGCTGAAGCAGCCTTACTTGAAAATTCTCAGAACTGAACAAGAAGTGGATCTAGGGCCTCTACCTCTCATTGCATGTTGGAACCAAGCTTGGGGGGATCCAGATAGAACCAGGAACCGTTCAGGGGTCAAGGTCTGGAGGAACACAGTAGCCCCAAAGTCATCCATCCCAAGGCAAACATTCTAACAGGTCAGCAAGATACAGCAGGCGCTACTTTAACTATTGTTGAGTGTGCAGGTTGCTATAGGGAAGATCTAAAGTGCCAAGCAGTTAGGCTTATATAGGAAGGGACCAAGTGCTCAAGCTGCCAGGTATGGAGCAGTTAATATTTCTTTTATAAATTAAAAAAAAATAGATATTACAACATTGTTTTCATTACCAGAAGTTGAGATTCTGCCCAGAACTCAATGGAGAGTCTAGCAGGGCTAGCCAATCTAGCCTTTGCTACACAACGTATATTATCTTCTAGGTTAGGGTATTTATAATTTGTTTCTTATAGGTAGCTATCTGCTGTCAAAATCATATTTCTTATTCACAGTACAGGGTACCATTTAAGCATGCTAGTTCCTTTACTTTATTAGTATTTCTATTTCGAAGCCATTATCAAATAGAAATAAAACAAACAAGACATCGACACTTTCAGCAACACTACTCTTTTGAACTATCAAACATCGAATTGTAGTACTAGGCAGAAGAAACAAGTTATAGTATGGACCAAAACTTTCATTACCAACAAATTATTCATCCACTACAACGATAGCACACAGTCAACACATTACCAAGATTTAAACACATCAAGTAATTTCCAGGTCTCACGTTTTACAAACTTATTCTCTGACATTTTATTCCTACAACCCAAACTTTTGATTAAAATCCCAACATGTTTCATTTCAGAAATCAAACATTCCATTGCATTCAATTTCATTAATATACCATTTCATGGGTCGGGAGATCGAACCCCACCTGAGGCTCTGCCATCTTACCAGATACCACAAGAATAGACGATTGTATAGTAACCCATACCCTCTCAAGGGTCAATTAAAACAATAGCTAGGGTCACGATTTCTATTTACAACATAGAAGGGATATACCATGTTCATCCCACAAACTCTACAATATTTTATACAGAAACGATTGGTACAGGGATCGATTCCCATCCCCATCTCACTCTATAGAAAACTATACCCGATAGTATAGAGAAATTAACAAACGATTGATATAGGGATCCATTCCCACTACTTTCATTAAAGATCCTTTTGTCTTTCTATCAAATAACTAGAAAACGCAGAAGTAAGAACTCAGGGCCCTTCAGACTTATAGATAAAACAATTATAGGGTTATGTATTCCCTCCATTCCATCATTCTTTTCCAACAAGCAGGACTCTATTCTTGTACATTTAAAAACACGAATCTATCAAATCGAGTAGACCATAGAGTGGAGCAATAATAACTTAAAAACGTAGAGACATATATACATTCCCTTCATAGGGTTAAATACAAGTTCATTTCCAAATAGAAAATGCAGATAGTGTTACGACTGTACAAGAACCCCATATCCATATGAATTAAAAACGCAGAGTTTTGGATAGGGTATCAAACCCCCATAAACATTACACAGCAGGGCATCTCAGGACCCATACAAATACATATTAAACACAGAGTCATATACCCAAACCCCACACTAATATCCTCTAGGGTCTGCAAAACGACAAATAGATACATTCACACCACAGTCAAGCCAAAAAGGTGACTTCCAGGGATTCGAAACTTGTCACATTGAACTCAAATAAGTTCACCAGTTCCCAGTAAACATACATCAATAGTAATCCCAACAGAGGCGAATGGAGGAGCTAAGATTTGGCAAATTATGGACTTACCATTGTCCAATATCGCCACTGTTGTGAACTGATCACTTAGAAGAGAAGACGCCAGTCAACACCTGTATTCCAATCACGGCATACAAGTCAGAACTCTGAATTTTATATCACAAAACATCTAACATGCAAGAGCAGGAATGTAGAACTTAAACCTGAGAGGACTTACCTTCAAACAATTCCAGTCACCATCGCTATTTTCACAATGGAATGCTGACCATGAGCCACAGCTCGGGTCAACAGAGAAACCCTCAATGCATCCACAGTAGACAAGAGGAGCGAAACACAAAAATGTTCTTCATTGGTGCAGAACCCTAGGGTAAAACCCCATCACATCTGGCAGCGTGGCCATGTGCATTCGCATAGATACATTCAATGCTACTACCAACTACCATTAATTCGAGAGTGACCCAATACTCTATAGTATTAGGACCATTCGATTTCATAACATTGTAGATCACAATTGAACATTACAATGACCCCAAACTCTTCATAGTGTCATTAAATAATTACAAGGTCAAACAAGTAGTGATGTTTCACAAGTATCGCAAATCCCAATGAGACTAGAATAAAAGTATCAACTTCAAAGCTATCTCACTTGAGACTTAAAATAGTGGCTAGAAGGGTGGAATAGGAATTCTCGATAGATGCCTCATAAGTACACCTGCAAACCCGAAACAAGTAGATGCATTAGAAATAATGATAAGTAAGTCCGGAGTCTCCAATTGTTACCCCTACCTCTCGGCAGCCCTGTCAGGGTACCTTTCCTTTTCAAAGGCCAAGTATCTCACCATGAGCATCAATCGCCCCCAATAAAGGATACATTTCACCTGAATTACCAGTGAAACTTTAATACATATGCATTCAAACCTTTACAACCGTAATGAGATTCATGTTATTGCATTCATAAACTGGTACACATGCGATAGTTTATACATTTTAACCATTTTAGAAATACTTGTGCAAAGTTGTAGAACCTTATAATCAACAAACCATGATACTCAAAACTAAGACATTTCAAGAGTAAGAATTAAATATCGGTACCATAAGTACTTGTCAGTTATGAAGTTAGTATTCATCATATCTCTTTATCAGTTTAAGCTAGTATTGAATTTTTTTTTAAATTTTTGCTATTTTTAAGGGACATTACAAGTGGTATCAGAGCTCAGTTACAAAACTAAGTGACCTATTGCGATCATTACAAACATCCACTACAGATACACAATAAACATAAACATACATTTACATTTTATTTTGTTTTATGTGAGAATAAACTAACATGATTTTCAGGTACAATCACTGTCTGAAAATGAATGTAGAAGGGGGAAGCAACATACATGGAAATCTGAACTCACCACCACGAGAGCAAGAAATTGTGGTGGAACTGAACTTGGATTTAATCAAATCCATGCAGAATCTACAGGTTGAATTCCAAAGCTTCCGAGATGAAAACATGCAAGAGAGAAGAGAACAACAGGCCATAAATGAGGCACTTCTTCAGACCTTAACAAAGGAAAACCCCCACGGATAGCCCACCTTCTCAGTCAACACTTTTAAGAAGGGAAACAATCACACAAAAAGGATTTCCAGCCCTAAAGGATAAGAACAGGGAGAGCACATACCAGAATCAATGGAAGAGGACGGTAAGAGCTCTTCCAATGATAAAGGTTCACCGCCTCCTTGCATGAAAAGGAGAAAAAGTGACGACAGTCTGTAAGGGGAATTCTGAAAGATAAGAGCCCCAACATATGACGGAGAGATTAACTTTGGGGAAAAGGTTGAGGAGTGGCTGCTAGGGATGAATAAATACTTCAAAGTTCACAATTACCCCAGTGAAATGCAAGCCTGTCTAGCCATATACAACCTAAACGGTAAAGCTGCCAGATGGTGGTTGGACTTGAAGCACAACAAAGGACAAGAATTGAGAGACATAACCTGGGATACCTTCAGCAGAATATTCCAGGACAAGTATATGTCTAAAAGATTCTTTGACAAGAAAATAAGAGAATTTCATGAATTAAAAATGGGCTCCCTGACTATGGAAGCATTCATAAACCGATTCTTAGACTTGCTGCACTATGTGCCATACATTAAAGACGAGAAGGTCAAAATTCAGCAGTTCTTGGGAGGGCTGCCACCAAAATTTAGAGAAAAGATAGAGTTTGACATGCCCAAAACCCTCGATATAACCTTACATAAAGCAAGGCTATGTTATGAACATGGACAGCCAAGGAATGAAAACATCAACCAAAATAGAGATAGGTTCAAAAACTTCTCAGAAAATCACAGACCAAGTTTCAGACCCCCACCTTTCCGAAAACACAACAACAGTTTTCCACCCAATAGAGGATTCAACCGACTGCAAACACGACCAAGTTCACCCCCACCATCTGTCAACAGACTAGCATTCAACAAAGGGACCAAACCTATCCCACCAACCATTTCTTGTTGGAAATGCCAAGGGCCCCACTACTAAAGAGACTGCCCCAACAAAATGGATGGAGTTTTACACAACATCCAAACAGAGACTACCATAGGAGACATGGCAAATACACCAAGGATCTATGTCGCTCTCGATGGTCGACATGCAAATCACCAAGCCACCATGGTGGAATTAGAGGGTAAGATCTCTGACACTACAGTTTCATTTTTAATAGATCCTGGCGCTTTCCAAATTTATATCTCCCCTAAGTTAGTGGACACTTGTAAGTTGAACCGAGAACCTCACGAGAAACCGTGGCTGGTACAACTAGCCACCTGTACCAAATGAAAGATCTTCGAGTTAGTTAAAACTTGTGAGATAAACCTAAACAGATTTCAAACTATTTTGGATTTAAAAATTCTACCCCTAGGGTCGTACGATGTACTCATCGACATGGGTTGGCTGGAAGAACACCATGTCCTCCTAGACTGCTTAAACAAATCCTTACTTTGCAGGGATGACCAAGGGATTCAGAAGACGATTCAAGGTATCCCTAAGAAAGTGTCGGTATGACAGATCTCTGCCTTACAAGCAAATAAATGTATCAGAAAGGGATACAAACTCTTTGTCGTCAATATCCAAAACATAGAAACTAATAGGGAACAAAAGATCGAAGACTTTCCAGTCCTCGTAGAATTCAAGGATGTATTTCCCGAAGAAATACCAGGATTACCACCTAAATGAGACTTAGACTTTTCCATCGAACTAACACCCGGGTCAGTACCAGCTTCTAAAGCCCCGTACCGCATGAGCACACTAGAATTGGTGGAGTTCAAACTTCAGTTACAAGAACTAATCAACAAAGGGTACATCCGACCTAGTGTGTCCCCTTGGGGCGCACCGATACTCTTCATAAGCCCTGATGTACCTAGAGGAAATATGATGTACATTGAGTGTTGGGCATAAGCCCTGGAGCACTCCAAGCTTGATAAACGAAAACCGGATCCGAGGCAACTTAAATATCCTAGATGTGCCTCACAACCACATTCTAGCACTAGTGTTGAGTAGGGACTCTGGAATTGCACTAGAGTAATGCCCATGTGAGAGTGTTGAGTTAAATGGCTCCGAAGAGCACTCGGGGTTACAGAGTTCAAAGTGTTGAGTGGGAAAGACTCTGAAGAGCACTTTTATCAGATTTATTTAATTGACTAAATGATTCATCTTTTTATCCATCATCACCTATTGCGGGAGCTACCAAGTTAAACGAGGGAATCCGACATGCAAAGAGGCAAAGAGAGAGACTAGAGGTACCTAACCAACCTGACCAAGACTGTCCAAAAGAAGTGGATCATGTCCCTAAAAGTTAAAGAGAAAAGAGTGTCATGTGATGACACATAACTAAATAAAATATAATTACCAGTAGTCTTTTATGACTAACCTGTTTAAAGGCCTCCAAGTTATTATTATTATTATTTGGGAGTTTTAAATAATAAATGGTGTTATTATTTAATTATGGAATATAATTAGTATATCTAATTTATGCATTATTGAAATATTATAAATGATGTATTACTAATCAAGTGAAATATATTTAATATAAGAATAATTATTAGTATAATTATTGTTATTATTAAGATCTTAAATCAAAATGACTTATAGTCAAACAGTTGGAAAAGTCCTAGTTCAAAAGGACTAGATATTTAATTAAATAACATCTTTTAATTATTAATTATTGAATTTAAAGAAACTAATTACTTCAACAGTCCTAATACAAGATTTCCCTATTTAAAGAGGGAAGATCCCATGTTTTGGGGATCACCTATCATTCTTGGTTCTTATCATTCTCTTATGGTAGTCCAAGAAAACTATTCTGCTCCAAGAAGCTTAAGCAGCCTTACCTGAAAATTCTCAGAACTGAACCAGAAGTGGATCTAGGGGATCTACCTCTCATTGCATGTTGGAACCAAGCTCGGGGGGATCCAGATAGAACCGGGAACTGTTCAGGGGTCAAGGTTGGGAGGAACATGGTAGCCCCAAAGTCATCTAGCCCAAGGCAAACATTCTAACAGGTCATCAAGATACAACAGGCTCTACGTTAACTATTGTTGAGTGTGCAGGTTGCTATAGGGAATATCTAAAGTGCCAAGCGGTTAGGATTCTACAGGAAGGGACCAAGTGCTCAAGCAGCCAGGTATGGAGCAGTTAACATTTCTTTTATAAATTACAAAAAGATAGATATTACAACATTGTTTTCATTACCATTTTGTCTTCATTACCAGAAGTCGAGATTCTGCCCAGAACTCAGTGGAGAGTCTAGTAGGGCTAGCAAAGCTAGCCTTTGCTAGACAACGTATATTATCTTCTAGGTTAGGGTATTTATAATTTATTGCTTATAGGTAGCTATCTGCTGTCAAAATCGTATTTCTTATTCACAGTATAGGGTACCATTTAAGCATGCTAGTTCCTTTACTTTATTAGTATTTCTATTTCAAAACCATTATCAAATAGAAATAAAACAAACAAGACATCGACACTTTCAGCAACACTACTCTTTTGAACTATCAAACATCGAATTGCAATACCAGGCATAAGAAACAAGCTATAGTATGGACTAGAAATTTCATTACCAATGAATTATTCAACCACTACCACGATAGCACATAGTCAATGCATTACCAAGATTTAAATGCATCATGTAATTTCCAGGTCTCACATTTTACAAACTTAGTCTCTGACATTTTATTCCTACAACTCAAACTTTTTATTAAAAGCCCAGCACGTTTCATTTAAGAAATCAAATAGTCAACGACATTCAATTTCATTAATATAACATTTCACGGGTCGAGAGATCGAACCCCACCTAAGGCTCTGCCATCTTACCATACGCCACAAGAATAGATGATTGTACAGTAACCCATACCCTCTCAAGGGTCAATTACAACAATAGCTAGGATCATGATTCCTATTTACAACATAGAAGGGCTATACCATGTTCATCCCACAAACTCTACAAGATTTTATACTGAAACGATTGGTACATGGATCGATTCCCATCCCCTTCTCACTCTACAACAAACTATACACGATACTACAGAGAAATTAACAAATGATTGATACATGGATCGATTCCCACTAATTTCATTAAAGATCCTTTTGTTTTTCTATCAAATAACCAGATAACGTAGAAGTAAGAACCCAGGGCCCTTCAGACTTATAGATAAAACAATTATAGGGTTACGTATTCCCTCCATTCCATCATTCTTTTCCTACAAGCAGGACTCTATTCTTTTACATTTAAAAACACGAAGCTATCAAATCGAGCAGAACACATAGTGGAGCAATAATAACTTAAAAACGTAGAGACATATATACATTCCCTTCATAGGGTTAAATACAAGTTCATTTCCAAATAGAAAACAGAGATAGTGTTATGACTTTACAAGAACCCCATATCCATATGAATTAAAAACGCAAGTTTTGGATAGGATATCAAACCCTCATAAACATTACACAGCAGGGCATCTCAGGACCCATACAAATACAGTTTAAACACAGATCTGTATAGCCAAACCCCACACTAATATCCTCTAGGGTTCGCAAAACGATAAATAGATACATTCACACCACAGTCCAGCCAAAAAGGCAACTTCCAGGGATTCGAAACTTGTAACATTGAACTCAAATAAGTTCACCAGTTCCCAGTAAACATACATCAACAGCAATCCCCACAGAGGCGAAAGGAGGAGATAAGAGTTGGCAAATTCTAGACTTACCATTGTCCAATATCGCCACTGTTATGAACTGATCATGCACAAGATGTAACACCCAAAAAATCACTAAAAATTTAAAACTTTTTGAATTAGCCTTTGTTGTTACAATACTGCATGCAGAATTATTTGATTGTTAACAACTAACTAAACAACTTAGCATGTAATATAAATGGTGGTACTTAATACGACAAATTAGTACATTAAACTTGTAATTTAATCAACGCTAATTATTCTCTCAAGTGTTACATTTTTAGTAACAATGATGATGACCATGTTGCATGTTTCTGAAGGGGTTCTTACACGGTTCCCTTAAGTTTAATTAGCTTTGATAGCTAAATCATTGGATTCTTTCTTCACAGGTCTGCAGGTAAGGTAAGAGAGTAATACCAGTTATTTCAAGACAATTTTTAAGCTACAGCTAGTCATTTCTATTTTAAGATAAATGTATATGCTGCCATGTAGGAAGACGTTGATGGTATGCAACTTTGGTTTAACTTTATCAATCTATATTATTCTTACCTAACATTTATGAGTGTAGCTAGAGACATTTTTCCAATATAATTCTGCTGTAATCAAATGATGTCAATTATTTAAAGGGTCGTCATGTAAGATTCTACAATCTAGTTGTTTACAACAAATAGGTGATAATGTTCACGAAATACAACTGTGTAGTAATAATAGCATGATTGTAACAAAGGGCTTGTGATAACAATGGTCATCGACAGCTTACAAGACAATTTCCCACGTACTTACTTCATATGTACTCCAAAATACCTTTTGACTAGATCTCTGTATTGGCAAAATAATGGTTTGATGTGAGAGTAGAGACTCATCTCTATTTGTTGTAATGTCTTTATGAAATGCACTGTAAGGTTTATAATTCCTAGTTGATCAACTATAGTCTTATTGCTATATGCATTTTTATTGTGAAACTTATTATTTATAATGCCCTAAATACATAATAATTAATAATTTAGCATGGGTCTTTTAATATATATGCCCTAAGAAGAAATGGGGACTTAGCACTAAATGCATAAGTTGTAGTTGTTAATATGACATGGTTTGAAACTCAACTCTTAAGGTGGCTATAAGAAATCCGAAGTAAATTTGGAAACTATAGAATGCAGTGTTGGCAATATATAAATCGTTATGCGAAATGCATGGGAAACATAACATATATTTAAAACCTATGGTTTAGTATGCTATACACACAACCTTATGGTTTATGTCGTGATTATAACGTTATAATGTGGCAGTTATAAACTTGATATGTAATATCCTATGGTTTGCAGGTCGCACCACCTGTTGTAATGTAACTACTATGAGGTTGTGACATTATCCCGAGACTTCGCTATAACCAAAGCTTGAAGCTGACATGCCATAAATGTAATTTGCAGGTAAGGGCCTGGAAACAGATACGTGAAATCCGGCAATAAATAGAAACCCTGTGTGTTGGTGATGGTAAGCTTAGCTGGCTCCTTCATGTTGTTGGCTCCACATGATGATGTTATGAGAATGGTGATAATTCGCCGAGCTGTAAGCTCAAACATGGATGATATGGCATCCAACTGCACCAGTTATTGAATGTGTTATTAAATTGTTATTTGGTAGTATCTCTACCTTAGTACCATCTTGACTTCGCTGGCTTAATCCTGACCATTGATCTTCTGTCTTGATTATCGAGATGTGTAAATCCTAAGTTCAAACATGCCAAAACATAAAAGTGGCCTTCACGCATTCATTTTGATAGTTGGAATCTGGGAGAGGATGGCCGGCAGGATGCTTGATAGTAGGGTTTTGTTTCTGTTGAAAATGTGAACTCCCTTACTCGGAATCGATAGTGAAACCTCTGGTTATTGTATTACTAGCTCGGGTTTAAAGGTAGATAGTGTGTATGTCAATCTGCAACTGTCAACGTAATTTTTAGAAGAGGGTTTTCTTGCTACTGCTATTGGGTGGATTCGAGGTTTTGGTTTCCTTGTATTTCCAGCATTCAGGCTTCTACACAATATGAGCATGGTAATGGCTAACCCTGTGTATGCGTTGCAACGCATTTCCAGTTTAAATCTTTAGTACAGTATCAATGTGAAGGACCTAATTATTCGGAATGTTTTGTTGACAGGTGAAAGTCATCGTCCAGGAAGTTTTAGCTATCGAAATGCTTCGTGGATAACTGTGGCTCGCTCCACCGGTAAGCCTCGGTGGCATAACCTCTGTGGGTGCTCCTGTCGTGAATAATACAGACCTGGCATCATCCATTCTAGAAATTTGGATTCCTGGCAATGTTATGACCGTAGTTGTAATAGCTTTGTTTTCGCACCTATAGTGTATCTATCCTTCAACTTATAGGGTCAATGTAACAGTGTTTAGGTTACTTCTATATTTTGGATTTATATGTTCTAACTTTGAACAATGTACTTCTATTGTTTGTAAGTTTCCAACTCTATCGAGTTTTTTGTTAATAAGAAGGAATACAATATTATAGGAGTGGTTTGTTTCGTCGTTTTTGGGCATTGTCCGTAGACCTAACCCGTGTCTTGATGACTTTAAAAGTGGAAAGAGAAACAGTAAATTTCTGAGTCTCGTGCATCTAGAATAGTGATGGAATTTGTATCATACACTCTGCTAATTTTGTTTTCGTCTTCAGGAATGAAGAACATAAAGTAATCTGGGTTAACAAACCTCTGAATTCTGTTTTTGAAATAATGTGAAAAGTTATTTATGTTTAAAGGTTTATGAAGTTCTCAACAATGCTATCTGTAAATTTGAATATTAGGGTTTGTACGATGTGTTTGGTTTGGACTTAACTATTGATAAACGATTGAGTCTTCATCTATGTCAAAGTGAGAATGAAATAACATGAAACTCTACATTTAGTCCAAAGTTACTTCTCCCAGAAGTCTTAGTACTAAGTTCATGTCTGCTATTTCATTTTAGAGATATCCTGTGAATCTCGTAATACTTGTAGACCTGGAAACAATACTAAAATGTACTACATATCTATTGGAAAATAATTATGTGTGAAAACGAAAGATATGTGAACTGTAGTGAAATGGTTTTGCTTTGTCTGTAGGTTACGATATGAAATAAATCATATGTGATGATGTCTTTGTTATAAGAAATAAAACTAGGGTATCATGTAATGTATGAAAGGCTTCTGGACTAACAAACTATTTAAATAACACCACAGTGATGTGTGAGTATTGATAAAAGAATATGAATGCTTTTGTTTCCTAGAATGTTGTAGAGAATAAACAGTTGGGGTTTTAAGGAAAGAAATATATAACAGTATTCTTTTAATACTAAACATATGGAAAACAAAAATGTAAAGAACATATATGATTTCTCTATCTAATATAAACTCTTTTATTTCTATGAAATAGGCTTACTGTTTTGATGAAAAAGAATAGAACTGTAAGTAAAAGAATGTTGTAATTAATACTAAAATATTAACTAATAATTTATAGAACATGTAAAATAGTACATTCATCACCTTGGCAGTATTCCTATCTTATCTTATCTATCTTAACTGTTTCTGTACTGGAGTACTATGATGTTCCTTTTTGCATGGGGGAAAATACATAAACTATTTTATTCAATCACTTCTTGATCATACAGAATTCTTAATTTGCACAGGAACTGGATTAAATTTTATTAATGAAAGTGAAAGTTAAACAATAGAACTGTAAATATACCAAATAGATAAAAGAACTAGAAATAAATTAAATAAGACAGTAAAACCTGTAACTGATCATAGGGAAACAAACACCCAAGGAGGCCTGTTCCTCCCAACCTGCTTCAAGAGAAGCAGCTCAACTGTTGACTTCTAGTGAACCCCCAAGCCTGATTACTGATCTAGTAAGTGGGTGGAAAACTGTGTAGAATCAAGGCACTCAAAATACCTTCTCCACTCGGTATCAACCTCCTGTAAAATGCCTTCTCCACTCAGCAACAAACTCTTGAACTCACTAAGAGTTTTGGCAGACTCACAACATGATCAACCCTAGCCTATCCCCTCATCAGATCTCTTGAGTGCAAACAACAAAACCTCAAGGTAAGTCTCCTCGTCAGGAAAAGTGATGAACCTCAGTTCATAATCTGATGGATAATATATAGATTGCCTAGGTCTTTTAGTGGTCAGTTTATAATAAATGAGCCTCAAGCTCCAGTCCCATCTTTCAGGGCACTAAGACCACATTTTAAGGGAGTTGCCCCATACCAACAGTTAGTTAGTTGTATCATGATGCTGCCACTTGTCCATTGCCTTCTACCCCAGATTCCATTCCACCTAGTGGATCAGTAACCACTCTTTCAACAGTCCCCTTAGGTGTTTGTCTCCTATTTTGTTTATTAAATAATAAAGTGAATCAATAACCACTCTTTCAATAGTCCCCTTAGGTGTTTGTCTCCTATTTTGTTTATTAAATAATAAAATATTGTGCAAATTACAGTCATCCTTTGACACTTGTCCAAATTATAAAAACTTTACAATAAAAGTTAATACAAAGTTTTCAACATAAAATGTTTTCAGCAATTAGGGTACGTGACAAACACCCCCTCTTAAGCTCAACATCGTCCTCGATGTTGCTTATTCATCATCAAGTTCCTCATGGAACAGAACTAGGTATGCTTCTTGCATTTTACCCTCCAGTTCCCAAGTAGCCTCGTTAGGGCTAAGGTGCTTCCATTGCACCTTTACCTGCCCTATGCTGTGATTCCGAAGTGTAATTTCCCTCCTGTCGAGAATACAGTCCGGTTCCACCTGAAAATATCTTTTGGTTTCCACCTGTATGTCATTCCAATTCAACACATGAGTAGCATCATGCACATACTTCTTTAAAACAAAAACATGAAAAACATTGTGGATTTTCAAATTGTATGGCAAAGCCAATTGATATGCAACAACTCCTATCCTTGATAGGATTTCAAATGGTCCACAATACCTCGGTGCTAATTTAGCACAACTCCCAAGCTTCAAAGAACTTTTCTTGGGATTTACCTTTATGAATACGTGGTCTCCTAACTGAAATTCTCTTTCTGTTTGTTTCAAATCAACATAGCTTTTCTGCCGATCCTGGGCAACTTTTAAGTTACCTTGAACCTGTTTCAGAGTTAGCTCCATTTCTTTCAATAGATTTGGTACTAACATCAATCTATCTACAGGATTATCCCACGAAATTGGAGTACAACACTTCCTTCCATACAAAATTTCAAATGGACTTAACTTAGCATATGCTTGATAATTATTATTGTAGGCAAATTCTGCTAAGTGTAAGTAATCCTCCCATTTAGATGGTTGATCTTTAACATATAATCTTAACATATTTTCCAAAATCTGATTTACTCTTTTTGCTTGACCATCAGTTTATGGGTGGAAAGAAGTGCCGAAATTTAACTTAGTATTTAATCCTTTAAACAGTGTTGTCCAAAAATTACCAGTAAACTTAGAGTCTCAATCTAAAATAATCACCTTTGGAATTCCATGCAAGCAAAAAATTTGCTTCATGAAAATATCTGCAATGTTAGAAGCCTTGAAAGTAGTTTTAACAGGAATAAAATAAGCAGCTTTGCTAAGTTTATCAACGACAACCATAATGGAATCATTCTGCTTCTAATTTTTAGGTAAACCTGTAATAAAGTCAATGCTTATGATTTCCCACTTCCATTCTGGAATTGGTAAGGCTTGCAATAGCCCGGCTGGATGTTGATGTTCAACTTTAATAGTCTAACAGTCAAAGCATCTAGCTATATATTCAACAACTTCACTCTTCATGTTAGGCCAAAAGTACTCCTTTCTTAACATAGTTATCATTTTCTGATAACCAGGATGTCCTGAATAAGGACTCTTGTGAATTTCATCTAAAATCAACAACTTAACCTTCGAAAAATTAGGCACATAAATTCCGTTTTTGTAAGTTAAGAATCTTTTTTCATTAATACTGTAATCTGTTATAACATTTTCAGATGAATTTTCAGCCACTTTATCATGTAATTTTTGATAATTTTTGTCTTGCTTAATTCCTTCTTCGATCTGATTTTCTAGATCAGTTTTAAAAGTACTGATTGCTGCCACAAAACTTAATCTAGTGTTTTTGCTCAACACATCAGCAACCTTATTTTCCTTTCCATTAATGTGATGGATCTCAAAATCGTACTCGCTAAGGAAAGCTAACCACCTAGCTTGCCTTGCGTTCAGATTTTTTTGATCCAGTAAATACTTTAACCCCTTATTATCAGTCATTAAAATGAATTTTCTACCAATCAAGTGATGATGCCACATCTTTAAGGCATGTATCATGGCTGCCAACTCAAAATCATATGTAGCGTAATTCTTTTCGTGTATTTTTAACTTCCTTGACTCAAAAGCAATTGCATGACCTTCTTGACTTAAGACCCCTCCAAGTCCTTCGTTGCATGCATCCATGCATACAACGAAATCCTTATTAGGATCTGCAATTTTTAATATGGGTGCAGTAGTTAACAATTCTTTTAACTTATTAAAGTTGTCTTGACACTTTTGATCCCTTATGAATTTCTTCCCCTTCTTCTGCAAAGAAGTGATAGGGTTAGCAATTCTAGAGAACCCTTCGATAAACTTTCTATAATACCTAGTTATTCCCATGAATGGCCGTACATCTGTTACATCTTTTGGGACAAGCCATTCATTTATTTCTTTTATCTTATCAGGATCAACATAAATACCATCTTTTGAAGTTATATGACCCAAATACTAAATTTTATCTTTATAGAAATCACACTTGCTAAACTTAGCGTAAAGTTGGTGATCTCTAAGTACTTGTAAGATGATTTTTAGATGTTCATCATGCTCTTCTTTAGTCTTTGAGTAAATCAGAATATAATCAATGAATACCACTACAAACTTATCCAAATATTTATGCAGAACGTTGTTCATTAAACACATGAACATTGCATGTGCGTTAGTTAGCCCAAAAGGCATAACTACGAACTCGTAGTGTCCATAACGCGTTCTGAATGCAGTTTTGAATATGTCCTCGTCTTTTATCCGGACTTGATGATAACCTAACCTTAGATCAATTTTAGTGAATATCTCTGCTCTGCGTACTTGATCAAATAGATCATCTATGCGGGGTAAGGGATACCAGTTTTTAATTGTCATTTTATTAAGCTGACGGTAGTCAATGCACAAATACATAGTACCGTCCTTTTTAACAAATATTATTGGTGCTCCCCATGGGGACACACTGGGTCGTATGTATTTTTTATCTATTAATTCTTTCAGCTGAGATTTTAATTCATTTAATTCTAGAATATTCATCCTATATGGGGCCTTTGAGTTTGGTATCGCACTGGGTACTAACTCAATGGTGAAATCAAGTTCTCTTTTCAGAGGTAATCCTGGAATTTCTTCCAGGAATACATCCGAAAAGTCCCTAAGGATGGGAATATCCTCTAGTTTTATTTTGTCTCCTTTGGATGTACATTCATCATTAACAACATTAACAACAAACAATTTGCAACCTTTTCTAGCAACTCTCTTCACTTGTAAGGCAGAAATCTGCCTTACAGAAGTTTTCCTAGAAATTCCTTTAACAATTTCAGCTACACCTTCATTATCTAAACAAACAAAAGATTTTTCATAACAATTCAATAGAACTCTATGTTGTTCAAGCCAATCCATACCAATTAACAAGTCATACGATCCTAATGGTAAAACATTCAAATTTACTTGCGTTTTCAGCTGACTTAGGAAAACTTCACAATCTTTAACAAAATCTATAACTCTTCTTTTTGTACTAGTTGCAAGCTGAACTAACCACGGGTTATCAAAATTTTCTATCTTTAACTTGCATTTTTTCACTAATTCGGGTGAGATATAACTCAGATTTGCACCCAGATCTATTAGAATGGAAATAGGCTTAGTTTGTAACATACCTTCAACTTCCACCATGGATGTTTGATGGTCTGCTTGACGATCCTCCAATGCTGCATAAATTCTGGGCATCTCCCTTGCTACATCTCCAATTGTAGGTTTTGCTTGTACTATGTGAATATTGTTGACGATTTTTCTGTTGCGTGGGCAATTTGTTCTCTTGTGTGGTCCGCCACATTCATAACATTTGATAGGTCCTTTTTGCTCAGCATATCTGTTATTATTGTTGCTCTGATTATAGTTGTTGGGTAGATTCTTTGCAGTAGAAGAGTTCTGAGACGCATTACCCCTGTATGTAATACTGTTAGAAAAATTTCTGTTAGGGAAATTTTTCTTGAAACTCCCAGAACTTTGATTAAAACTTTTCTTTTTATAATCAGACTGGTTTGTTTTGCTGCCCTTCTAGCCAGTTGTTCCTTCTCTTCTTCTGTTTTGATCAAAACAGAAATTGGCCTTTCTCATAGCTTCCTCCAGTGTTGTAGGATTGTCATATTCTATTCTGTCTTTTATATGGAATGGTAAATAGCTGAGAAACCTTTGTACCTTTGGCTTCTCTTCAACCATGTACGGTACATATCTCAGTAGATTGAGGAATTTGCTGCACAATTCCTTCATGCTCATGGCGCCCAACTTCAGATCATAAAACTCTTTCGATTTATCCTCATAATATTGTTCTGACAAAAACTTTTTCTTGAATAACTTCTTGAACATACTCCATGTTACATCTCTTTCTTTTAAACTTTTGATTCTTTTTAGATCCTACCACCATATATTTGCCTTGCCTATCAGATTATAAATAGTCATCTTGGCTTTCAATTGAGAAGAGTAATCATATTTATTAAAGTATTTCTTCATTTCAGACAGCCAAGCTTCTGCTGTTTCACCCTTCTCATTTTCGCCATTAAAAGTGGGTGGCTTAATTTTCTTAAATTCTCCAGAAATCTGTTCGTGATGTTTTTTCTTTTTCCTTGTTGAACAGAAATCACTATCACTGTTGTCCTCGTTAGAGTGATAATGACTTTGATGTGAATCAGAGGATGATTGGCTACCACTTTGATCCTTTCTTGTCTTCTTATACTTGTGTCTGTGAGTTATTATGGTAGAATCAGATGGAATCTCCGATTTTTGCCCCTTTCCTCATTCTGATATTTATCCATTAAAATTTGATTTAATGTATCCTGCACTTTCAAAATGCGCTCATTTTCTTCTTTGACTGTTTTTATATCAGACTTTAGATCCTTTATGGTACGCAAAAATTCAGAAGAATTGTTATTCAACTCAACATAGAAACCTTCTGGATTTTCATTAATACTAGGTTCACGATGAGGTGATTTTTCCTCTGCTGATTCTTCTGGTAACAACATACCTGTAACAAATTTGTCAAACTGTACAACACAATTAAATTTTTAAAAATTTAGTAAACAAATTTTTACATTTTATTTTCTGTATTGCGCGTGTGAGCCTATTCAGGCCTAGTGTTTTAACCGCGCTCTGATACCACATGTAACACCCCAAAAATCACTAAAAATTTAAAACTTTTTGAATTAGCCTTTGTTGTTACAATACTGCATGCGGAATTATTTGATTCTTAACAACAAACTAAACAGCCTAGCACATAATATAAATGGTGGTACTTAATACGACAAATTAGTACATTAAACTTGTAATTTAATCAACGCTAATTATTCTCTCAAGTGTTACAGTTTTAGTAACAATGCTGATGACCATGTTGCATGTTTCTGAAGGGGTTCCTACAGGGTTCCCTTAGGTTTACTTAATTTTGATAGCTAAAGCATTGGATTCTTTCTTCGCAGGTCTACAGGTAAGGTAAGAGAGTAATACCAGTTATTTCAAGACAAGTTATAAGCTACAACTAGTCATTTCTGTTTTAAGATAAATGTATATGCTGCCATGCAGGAAGACGTCGATGGTATGTAACTTTGGTTTAACTTTATCAATCTGTATTATTCTTACCTAACATTTATGAGTGTAGCTAGAGACATTTTTCCAATATAATTCTGCTGTAATAAAATGATGTCAATTATTTAAAGGGTCGTCATGTAAGATTCTACAATCTAGTTGTTTACGACAAACAGGTGATAATGTTCACGAAATACAACTGTGTAGTAATAATAGCATGATTGTAACAAAGGGCTTGTGATAACAATGGTCGTCGACAGCTTACAAGACAATTTCCCATGTACTTACTTCATATGTACTCCAAAATACCTTTCGACTAGATCTCTGTATTGGCAGAATAATGGTTTGATGTGAGAGTAGAGACTCATCTTGATTTGTGGTAATGTCTTTATGAAATGCACTGTAAGGTTTATAATGCCTAGTTGATCAACTATAGTCTTATTGCTATATGCATTTTTATTGTGAAACTTAGTATTTATAATGCCCTAAATACATAATAATTAATAATTTAGGATGGGTCTTTTAATATATATGCCCTAAGCAAAAATGGGGACTTAGCACTAAATGCATAAGTCATAGGTGTTAATATGATATGGTTTGAAACTCAACTCTTAACGTGGCTATAAGAAATCTGAAGTAAATTTGGAAACTATAGAATGCAGTGTTGGCAATATATAAATCGTCATGCGAAATGCATGGGAAACATAACATATATTTAAAACCTATGGTTTAGTATGTTATACACACAACCTTATGGTTTATGTCGTGATTATAACGTTATAATGTGGCAGTTATAAACTTGATATGTAATATCCTATGGTTTGCAGGTCGCGCCACCTATTGTAATGTAACTGCTATGAAGTTGTGACATTATCCCGAGACTTCGCTATAACCAAAGCTTGAAGCTGACATGCCATAAATGTAATTTGCAGGTAAGGGCCTGGAAACAAATACGTGAAATCTAACAATAAATAGAAAAACCTGTGTATTGGTGATGGTAAGCTTAGCTGGCTCCTTCATGTTGTTGGCTCCACATGATAATGTTATGAGAATGGTGATAATTCGCCAAGCTGTAAGCTCAAACATGGATGATATGTCATCCAACTGCACCAGTTATTGAATACGTTATTAAATTGTTATTTGGTAGTATCTCTACCTTAGTACCATCTTGACTTCACTGGCTTAATCCTGACCGTTGATCTTCTGTCTTGATTATCGAGATGTGTAAACCCTAAGTTCGAACTTGCCAAAACATAAAAGTGGCATTCACGCATTCATTTTGATAGTTAGAATTTGGGAGAGGATGGCCGGCAGGCTGCTTGATAGTAGGGTTTTTTTTTGTTGAAAATGTGAACTCCCTTACTCGGAATCGATAGTGAAACCTCTGGTTATTGTGTTACTAGATCGGGTTTAAAGATAGATAGTGTGTATGTCAATCTGCAACTGTCAACGTAATTTTTAGAAGAGGGTTTTCTTGCTGCTGCTGTTGGGTGGATTCAAGTTTTTGGTTTCCTTGTATTTCCAGCATTCAGGCTTCTACAAAATATGAACAAGGTAATGGATAACCCTGTGTATGCGTTGCAACGCTTTTCTAGTTTAAATATTTAGTATAGTACCAATATGAAGGACCTAATTATTCAGAATGTTTTGTTGACAGGTGAAAGTCATCGTCCGGGAATTTTTAGCTATCAAAATGCTTCGTGGATAACTATGGCTTGCTCCACTGGTAAGCCTCGGTGGCATAACCTCTATGGGTGCTCCTGTCGTGAATAATGCAGGCCTGGCATCATCCATTGTATAAATTTGGATTCCTGGCAATGTTATGGCCGTAGTTGTAATAGCTTTGTTTTCGGCCTGTAGTGTAGCTATCCTTCAACTTATAGGGTCAATGTAATAGTGTTTAGGTTACTTCTGTATTTTGGATTTCTATGTTCTAACTTTGAACAATGTACTTCTATTGTTTGTAAGTCTCCAAATCTATCGATTTTTCTGTTAATAAGAAGGAATACAGTGGTTTGTTTCATCGTTTTTGGGCATTGTCCGTAGACCTAACCTGTGTCTTGATGACTTTAAAAGTGGAAAGAGAAACAGTAAATTTCTAAGTCTCGTGCATCTAGAATAGTGATGGAATTTGTATCATACACTCTGCTAATTTTGTTTTCATCTTCGGGAATGAAGAACATAAAAGAATCTGGGTTAACAAACCTCTGAATTCTGTTTTTGAAATAATGTGAAAAGTTATTTATGTTTAAAGGTTTATGAAGTTCTCGGCAATGCTATCTGTAAATTTGAAGATTAGGGTTTGTACGATGTGTTTGGTTTGGCCTTAACTATTGATAAACGGTTGAGTCTTCATCTATGCCAAAATGAGAATGAAATAACATGAAACTCTACATTTAGTCAAAAGTTACTTCTCGCAGAAGTCTTAGTACTAAGTTCATGTCTGCTATTTCATTTTAGAGATATCCCGTGAATATCGTAATACTTGTAGACCTCGAAACAATACTAAAATGTACTACAGATCTATTGGAAAATAATTCTATGTGAAAATGAAAGATATGTGAACTGTAGTGAAATGGTTTTGCTTTGTCTCTAGGTTACGATATGAAATAAATCATATGTGATGATGTCTTTGTTATAAGAAATAAAACTAGGGTATCATGTAATGTATGAAAGGCTTCTGGACTAACAAACTATTTAAATAACACCACAGTGATGTGTGAGTATTGATAAAAGAATATGAATGCTTTTGTTTCCTAGAATGTTGTAGAGAATAAACAGTTGGGGTTTTAAGGAAAGAAATATATAACAGTATTCTTTTAATACTAAACATATGGAAAACAAAAATGTAAAGAACATATATGATTTCTCTATCTAATATAAACTCTTTTATTTCTATGAAATAGGCTTACTGTTTTGATGAAAAAGAATAGAACTGTAAGTAAAAGAATGTTGTAATTAATACTAAAATATTAACTAATAATTTATAGAACATGTAAAATAGTACATTCATCACCTTGGCAGTATTCCTATCTTATCTTATCTATCTTAACTGTTTCTGTACTGGAGTACGATGGTGTTCCTTTTTGCATGGGGAAAAATACATAAACTATTTTATTCAATCACTTCTTAATCATACAGAATTATTAATTTGCACAGGAACTGGATTAAATTTAAATAAACACTGAAAGTTAAACAACAGAACTGTAAATATACCAAATAGATAATAGAACTAGAAATAAATTAAATAAGACAGTAAAACCTATAACTGATGATAGGGCAACAAACACCCAAGGAGGCCTGTTCCTCCCAACCTGCTTTAGAAGAAGCAGCTCAACAACTGACTTCTAGTGAACCCCCGAGCCTGATTACTGATCCAGTAAGTGGGTGGAAAACTGTGTAGAATCAAGGCACTCAAAATACCTTCTCCACTTGGTATCAACCTCCTATAAAATGCCTTCTCCACTCAGCAACAAACTCCTGAACTCACTAAGAGTTTTGGCAGACTCACAACATGATCAACCCTAGCCTATCCCCTCCTGAGATCTCTTGAGTGCAATTAGCAAAACCTCAAGGTAAGTCTCCTCGTCACGAAAAGTGATGAACCTCAGTTCATAATCTGATGGAGAATATATAGACTGCCTAGGTCTTTTAGTGGTCAGTTTAGAATAAATGAGCCTCAAGCTCCAGTCCCATCTTTCAGGGCACTATGACCACATTTTAAGGGAGTTGTCCCATACCAATAGCTAGTTAGTTGCATCATGATGCTGCCACTTGTCGATTTCCTTCTACCCCAGATTCCATTCCACCTAGTGGATCAGTAACCACTCTTTCAATAGTCCCCTTAGGTGTTTGTCTCCTATTTTGTTTATTAAATAATAAAATATTGTGCAAATTATAGTCATCCTTGGACACTTGTCCAAATTATAAAAACTTTACAATAAAAATTAATACAAAGTTTTCAGCATAAAATGTTTTCAGCAATTAGGGTACATGACAGAAGAGAAGACACCAGTCAACACCTGTATTCTAATCACTGCATACAAGTCAGAACTCTGAATTTTATATCACAAAACATCTAACATGCATGAGGAGGAATGTAGAACTTAAACCTGAGAGGACTTACCTTCAAACAATTGCAGTCGCCATCGCTATTTTCCCAACAGAATGCTGACGATGAGCCACAACTCGGGTCAGCAGAGAAACCCTCAATGCATCCATAGCAGACAAGAGAAGCGAACCACGAAATTGTTCTTCATTGGTGTAGAACCCTAGGGTAAAACCCCATCACAGTTGGCAGCGTGGCCATGTGCATTCGCAGAGATACATTCAAGGCTACTATGAACTACCATTAATTCGAGAGTGACCCAATACTCTATAGTATTAGGACCATTCGATTTCATAACATTGTAGATCACAATTAAACATTACAATGACCCCAAACTCTTCATAGTGCCATTGAATAATTACAAGGTCAAACAAGTAGTGATATTTCACAAGTATCACAAACCCCAATTAGACTAGAATAAAGTATCAACTTCAAAGCTATCTCACTTGAGACTTAAAATAGTGGCTAGAAGGGTGGAATAGGCATTCTCGATAGATGCCTCATAAGTACACCTGCAAACCTGAAACAAGTAGATGCATTAGCAATAATTCTAAGTAAGTCCGAAGTCTCCAATTCTTACCCCTACCTCTCGGCAGCCCTGTTAGGGTACCTTTCCTTTTCAAAGACCAAGTATCTCACCATGAGCATCAATTGCCCCCATTAAAGGATCCATTTCACCTGAATTACCAGTGAAACTTTAATACATATGCATTCAAACCTTTACAACCGTAAGAAAGAGATTCATATTATTGTATTCATAAATTGGTACACATGCGATAATTTATATGTTTAAATCATTTTAGAAATACTTCCGCAAAGCTGTAGAACCTTATAATTAGCAAACCATGATACTCGAAACTAAGACATTTCAAAGAGTAAGAATTAAATATCAGTACCATAAGTACTTGTCAGTTATGAAGTTAGTATTCATCATATCTCTTTATCAGTTTAAGCTAGTATCGGAAAAATTTTAAATTTTTGCTATTTTTAAGAGACATTACAAATATGATAATATAAGTCATGTTATTAAATAAATAAGTGCATAAACTATGGTTATTATGGTGTGTTAGGCCATAAGTTATCCCTTATAAAAACATTATGTAAATAATAGATTATTATGTAAGATAATCAACCATGGAGTACAAGGGGGGGTCTCTAACTCCTATATTGTTAAACTTTTATTTTGTAAATAGTGAAGATCTTTATGATTACAAGGACTTATATCTCAAAAGTAATAGTAAAATTTGTATAACACTTGGTGTTATATTTTAATAGTACAATTTGTATAACACTTGGTGTTTTATTTTGAACCCGCTTAAGTATGATTACACTTATATATATGTAAAACATATATATACTAAAATGAATGAAAATACATTACAATGGACTAAAAGAATGAAGTCGCATTAAGTGTGTGTAGATATATAGAGAGCTAAATGAAAGACTAAAAAAATAAAGTCATATTAAATGTATATACATATATAGCATTCGAAATATTGGTTGAGTTTAGTTATTGTAAGACAAGTGGTGTGAGTGTCAAACTCACTACATTCCTATCGAGGTTGTCTCCTTGGTATAATTGAGCACCAACCAACAAATCACGGTGGACGGATTGCTCAGCTCCAAAGCTCGGTGGAGAGCGCCATTTGTCAAAAAGAAAACCTTTGAGTGGGATGAGGAGAAACTTTATGACAACTTGTGTGTAGTGGAGCACTCTCTCTTGATGGGTACCGAACTCATCCACTTAGCAGCATTGAAACAGTTTTCCTTAGGTCACTAGGGTGCAGGAGTTAAAATGTTTAACTTTTTAAGCGACTAGGTGGAGAAATTAGGGGGAGTTTGTCTCCATGATAGAAAAACCAAAGCCACGCGTGCCTCTATTCTGTGATAGCGGTTAAACTTTCCTCGTGTCACTCCTGTGGAAGGAGGGAACCTCTTTTTAAGAGAGGGATGCTATGCAGTATGGGGAGGAGGTTTTTTAGAGGGTTTACGATGATGTAGTTGCGGAGAAAACTCTAAGCACGAAGCAAAGATGCCCCTGAGTACTTACCTCGCGCACTGTGCAGACTCTAGAAGTCCCGGAGCAGCGATTTCTGTTGGCAGTTGGTCTCTAGATTATAGTTCCAGGGTTGATTGGATTAAGAACGATGGATTTTGGCTACGGTTAAAAGAGCCCGATCCCCCACCAACTATTGGCCACGGTGTGATTACCTTCAGATCTCTGTTTTCATTGAAATTACTTTCAAAGCTCTATTTTCATGTTATATATATATTTTATTATGTCCTATTGACCATCCATGTTGATTGCGTGTGTTCGGAGAAAGGGACGGTCGAGGTAGAGAAGGGGACGGTTGAGGGGGCTGGTTGTAATCCTTGAATTTTTATGAATAATAAAGCAACAAATTTAAGAATAATAAAGCAACATTGTTTTGTGGACGTAGCCCTAGATTGGGTGAACCACCTTAAAAAAAGGTCTCCTTCATTGATGTGTATTTCTGATGTGTCTATTATGTATATATCTTGTCTTCTTATTTGTATAATATTAATAATATTAATTATATTTAATTAATCACTTTCTCAACAAAAAGACCTTTAAGTGTAAGAATTTTTTTGAAAATTGACCAAAAATTATTAACTTGGAAATTTGGGTTTGTGACAGTTGGACTATATATCTAGGTTGCAAATTTCATGACTGCTTCATATGCCATTATGAAAATAAATATTTAAAGCATTTTATTTGATATTTTATATTGTTTTAATTTTGTGCTTAGAATTTACTATAAAAAATGGTTTTGGTGATTAATGTGTTCATATGTATTTCAATTTCACAAAGATTTTGGTGATTAATATCTACATATTCTAATTTAGAAATTTTTTTACAGCTTTTAAGATAATAGAAGCATAGAAAACCATTGATGAAAACCCACTTGCAATAACAATTAGGAATTTTAAGTTTGGTATGTACTTTATATTACTAGAGTGTAAGATATTGAATTTTATGTCTCTAAAATTTTAATATTTTTCTTAATTGTTTAGTACGTGGATATTGTAATTATATTTAATTTTATGTACTATATTAATTTCTTTATATTGAATGATAAAAAATTATATATAAAGAAATTTAATTCTAAAAATTACATTAATTATTTGATATTAAATGATAAAAATTTACATATTAACAAATTTAAAATATCAAATAAATAAATTTATTAGAAACATTACCAAAAAGAACTTGTAAATTTCATTAAATTGATATAAATTACAATGTTAATAGTCTCTTTATATAATTACAATGTTAATAGTCTCCTTATAAAAGAACTTTCAAATAATATTCTAAATAGAGAGGAAAAAAATATATTATTAATTTTTATTAATAAATATGTATTTGATAATATAAATATACTCTTAATTTTATTTTTAAATAATGAATATTTTATATTTATAAATGTGTAATGAATATTTAAAAATAAAAAAATAAAAATAATTAATTAATAAAATTTGTAATTCCTTTTCTTAAAATAAAAAAAATGAAATATTAACTAATTATTATCTTTAATAGTTTTTCTTCCAATAACAATAAAAATATGTAATAAAATTAATTCAATCATTTTCAAAAACAATTTCTTCATAAAAATAAATATTGTATAAAAAATATATAAAAATTATGTGAAGAAAATAAATCAATGATGATTGATTAAAGGTTAATGGAAACAACATTTCAAGCTAAATATATTCTACTTGGTATGAGGATATGTCACTCTAATTTGTGTTAACCTCGCCAACATATATAACCTTAACTCCATCTATCTTAACTAACATAACTTCATCCCAACCTAATGGGTAGAGAATATTTTGAAATGACATGACAATTCTAATTTGTGTTAACCTCACCAAAATATATAACCTTTACTCCATCTATCTTAATTAACATAAATTCATCCCAACCTAATGGGTGGAGAATATTTTGAAATGACATGACAATTGATGGGAGGATACTCAAAGTAATTAGATTTAGTCCATCCTAAATACTTTTATATGGATTAATGTTTTTAGATACCGTGCTTCATCACTAAACTAATAGAGCTATCTCACCTAGCTTCTAGTGTAATACATGCTCATTATTATTTATATAAAAAATTGATTTTGATTATAATTAAAAATAGCAAAAGCACACAATATTTGTCTGAATAAAATAATGTTGATATCAAAATCCATAAGTTTAGTTTTTTTTTTTCTTTTGTCAAAAGAACACCTTAAATTATGTGTGACCTTAATGCTCTCTAATAAAAAAATTGAGAAAAAACCTATATTTGAGCTTTAACATCCAAAAGCAAAGGAGAAATCATCCAAGTAAATAGCCACCTAACTAAAACATAGACATCCTTGAAGTAAGTTGATTTTATTAATTTACCCATTTAAGTAGAAAACTACCCAACTATATCTGTGTTTTTTTAATGAAGTTTAAATATATGCATATTTTTTTATGAAAAAAATTATTTTTAAAATTTATCATTTCTTTAAATTTATTAAATTATTAATTTTTATTTTATATATATATATATAGTCTTGTTTCTCAACTATTTTAACATTTTTTAACATCCTACAAAGAAAAAAACTTACAACCTCGATACACTGTTCTTTAGAGTTTATTTCTCAGCTTTAAATATCCAAAGTGTCATCATATTTTTCACTTTAAAGTCTTGAGGGAGAGGTAATCACCAATATCTAATATGCAGTGACATAAAAATCAATATATGTCATAATGAAGCAATTCAACAATAAAATTAATAATCGGAAAAAAAAACCATCTACATAAGATGAATATTTCTTTGGCTAAATTTTCACATGTGTGGAGACTCTAAACTCTCATAAGGAAATGGATAAAAGCTATTAAGCTTTTGCTTTTCATGTCTTTAAAATAGTAAGTTTGAAAAAAAACACTCTAAATATGGAAAGTTAGGACCCTGAGGAAAGAACGGGACACAGACAACTCTTTGCTACATGCTTTAACGCTATATCTCTACCAGAGTCCACTAGATCATGATAACTTTCTCAATGCAAGTTCGCTAGCCGTTGGGTTGCTTACAAACTTTATAACTTTCTCAATGCAAGTTCGCTAGCCTTTCGGTTGCTTACAAATTTTATAGGATACTAATTGAGATTTTTTATAGGATACTTACACCTATGATTCGTTTTAGAAAGCATCGAGGCATCCGAGGTTATCCACTCACACGGTGTAGATGGATAAATATGGTAAACGACAATGACACCACTAAGAGGCATTGTTCATGTTAACGGTAATGATATCACAATGTTAATTGCCCACGATTTACGGTGACCACGTGAAGATGAATGATCCAGGCAAATCACACGGTTTATAAACTGGGGAGACCGGAAAATAGCAGGTGCTTTTTCACAAACCAAAATAGAAAGTAAAATAAAGCTAATAAAAAAGTGAAGAAAGTTACAGTGGCTTGTTTATATAGAGAGAGAGAGCATCAGGGGCTCTATCCTTTTCATCATTGCAAATAATTTTCAGGCAAAACATGGAGGAGATTTTCAGGCAGATGAAGGCCACATGTCCTCGGTGTAAGTCGTGGGAGTATTGCAGGTTTAGGTTTCTGAATAACAAGAGACGCTGCAAGAAATTGCAGCCTAGATATATATGTGGAAGGTGCAACAAATATTTCACTCTCGGAGGAAAGCTCTATAACACTTCCTCACTCTCTCCTTCAAAAGCTGGAATTTCGCGTAATAGGTGCCCAAGCAACTTTGCTGCTCCTTCTCTGTACATGAGTTCACCTAATCAATATGGTGCTGGAAATTGTTCAAATGGATTGCATACACAACCATCAAACAATTGTTGGATGATAAGAAAAGATATGGCAGGAACACGTTTTCGTGGAAGCAATTTATGTTGTCGTAGTTTTGTGAATCCATGCAGCAATACCAATTCAGGAAGCAATGAATGCCAGGGAATGTGCTCTGCATATGATGGTGGCCGATCCTCAAATATTTATGATAGGACTTGTTTTCGTCCTTACGATAGTCAATCAGGAGCTGAGCTCGTTCCTTTTACTTTTTTGGAGAATTTTAGTGAAGATGTGATGGCCCCAAATCCAGGGTTTAGCCACTGTGTGAATGATATTCCACCTTTAAAGATTGTCGAGCCAATGGAGCCGTTGGAGGTATCCCAGGAAATGCATTCAGAGTATGGTTTGTTGATTTCAGAATACATTGCAGAAAAAGCTGTGAATGGAACATTAGTGGCTGGAGGAAAACAACAGGAAGAAGAGCATAATGCAGAAGACAGCAGTACGAATTTGTTAGGCGGAGAAGACCTGGTGTTACATTCGGAGATGGATAGTATTTTTCCTGCGCGATCAAACGACCTGGGTGAAGAAAATGAATGGTTAATGGATTTGTTTGCAAAAGGCGGAGGAGAGAGCAGTGCAAACAGCGGAGACAGTACAGGGTGTGGTTCAGAATTGGAAAATGATTGGTTGATGGATGTTTTTTCAAAAGACGTAGAGAGCAGTACAGGGCGTGGTTCAGAATTGGAAAATTCAGACGGATTCTTGCGATTGGAATTATTTGATTCGGATTTCCCAGAGATACCTGCAACAAATGCAGGATTTGATGCTCATCATCTGGATTGTTTTGAAGGAGAATGGAAAGTGGATGACATTACGGATCTTTTAATGTTTTGATAATGGAGTTAAAACTGTATCTACTTTTTAGCTCTTCTGGCCTTTAGCTTTTTATGAAAAACCGGATTATATAGTCCTAATGATATATGCCTATGAATTACGAAACATATAAATGTTTATATCCTCGATTCATTAATTATGAATCATATAATTTTTTTATATATATGGGAATTCGATGATTTATTTATCATGCCCATCCTCATTCTATGATAGACTTTTAGAGGATTGAGTGTTCTTTTACTTAACTTTGATTAGAGATCTAAGTGTTCCTTTTATTAGATTTCAATTGATGATCGATCGAGATATCTCACTTAGCACTTCATAGCAGTTGCTTCCTGAGTTCCACAGTGCGCATATATGATTGTTTACAATTAGAAATCAAACAGTTGCTTCCTGAGTTCCATATTTTAATTGAATGTTCACAGAAGGTTAATAGCCAAGCAGATTCCAGGTCCTGTTGCAAGGTATCAACGCTATGCTTTATAGTTTTTCTGGCGCCATTTTCATGTTAGTGGTGAACAAAGAATACGGATAAATTCTGTTGAAGAACACCGTGCGTTAGTATAATAATAATCGATACTTTCTATTTTCTGTATTTGTTTAATGTCTCTGGAATACCAGATATATGTGACCTATTTTGATTTACATAATATACATTGCTTAATGTTAATGATCTCTTTTTTCATTTACGTCCAATGATTTTAAATATGCATTGCTTAATGTTAATGATGTTTGTTTTCTTATAATACTTTACTTTAATTTGTCAATAAAAACTTAGCCAATAGAACTTTGGTGGATAGAATGAAATTCATCTAATCCCACTGACTAATATAGTAGATTGGTTAATAATATTATTAATATAAAAAATATTCTTATATTTAATAAGAAAATCAATATTATTAATTAATTTTTTAATTCATCAAAATAGAGATTAATAAATGTTTTAAATGTTTTATAAATGTAAAAAAGTATGACCATCTAAAAACATTCTAAGATCTTTTAATAGAAACATCCATTTTGTTAATTAATTTTTTAATTCCTCAAAATAAAGATTTATGAATGTTTAAAATGTCAAAACTATGGCCACTTAAAAACTCTTTAATCATCACCATTATCTAGAAAAAAAAATCTAAAACAAAAGCAAATAATTTTTTTTTATCTTTTTTATAGTTCTACAAACCGAAATTAATTTAAAGCAAACTAATTAATTTTTTTAACTTTTTAAAGTTCTACAAACCGAAATTAATTTAAAGCAAACCAATTAATTATTTTAACTTTTTAAAATTGTACAAACCAAAATTAATTTAAATAAAAATTAATAACAATCATTATCACCATCAATATCTTTACTCATCATTTTTTTCATTATCTTTATCTAGCATTCCTCTTCCAACATACTAAAACTTAACTTATATTTGTAAGATCTTATTAAGAAATAATTTATTTATTTAAATATTTAAAATAATATAAATATAATTATTTTTATAATAATTACATTATTTTTAATTAATCAATTTGTTTTACATTAATATTTTTTAAAAAGAATACTAATTTAAATTGTACATAAAAATGAAGTTAAAATGGTGTATATGAATGAGAACTAAAAATGCATAATGTATTTTATATTATTAAATATATTTATTATGTGATTAATTTTGTAATAAAGTAATTATTTGAATCAATTCAAGTGTTTGATATTTATTTTGTTTTAATATTCTTAAATAAAATAAATTGTTTTTTTAATATTAAAATGAATTTTGATATTTGTTTTTTATTTTTAATTTTAATTATATAAATTTGAAATATTTAGAATTATGTAAATTTTCTAAAATGGATAAATCGTTTCTTCAATGTTAAAATGGATGCATTTCCTTTTGTTTGCTGAAATTCCCAAACTAGTTTTCATGATAAGTGAGACATTAAAACTAGAGAAACATTGTGAAGAATAAAGCCCATACCGTTCATTAATTGGATATAAATTGCGATGTTATTTACCATTTTTTATAAAAATAACTTTTTTAAGTTATTGTAAAGATGGATTAAAAAACTTATATAATTAATTTATGGTTTTAATTATTAATAAAATTTATAATTTAATTTTTTTAATGAAGAAATGATCATATATAAAGTGATTTTAAATTAAAAATGTTTAGTTAAATAATTAAAATTATTATTTCTCCTCTATTCTTATTAATTTTATAATAAAATTGGTTTAAGTTTCAATTTATGATATGGAATTTGCCAATTTAAATATAATTTTAAATTTTAAATTTATTTAAATAACATGGTAGAAATAAATATTACTACTCAAGCTCGTTCTTGTGAATGTGGAGTGATCTCAAGAATCAATGAAGAACCTCTTTTTAAGCTATGGATGAGATGTGGTGTTGGGTTGAATTCTGAAGCATAATTGATGGATTTATGGTGTTTGTTCAAATTTGTAGTGATGAATTATATTTCTACTATAGAGGTGTTTGGAGACTCACACTTATTGTTCAATGGGCCAATGGAATATACAACCTTCATATTTTACATCTGAATTCTTGGTGTCAAAGAATCAAGTAGTTGCTTTCAACTTTCACCAGCATTTCAATTTCTCATATCTACAAGACATATAACTTCGAGTGTGATCTTCTTTCCAAGATTGTCGAGTGAGAAGGAATTTTGTATTTTGAAGAATATCTTGAGTATGCCTTATCTTTTAAGGGATTTGGAGTGGATTTATATTTGTCATGACTTTGATGTTTTGATTTTAGTATGTTGGTCATGAAGGTACCTTGCTCTAGGTAGAGGAGAAGAATGTATTGACTTTATTTCTTTGATTCCAATATATATATATATTACACATATAAAGAGGACATAAAAAATCATATATAGAGAGAGAGATAGATAAGAGGAAATATATATATACTGTTTCAAATTACAAAAAATATGTTTTAATTTTTCCATTTTTTTAAGATATGGAAATATTTATTAATTTAAACAAAATTTACATAGGATAACAATATGGATCTCTCTCTTATTAGACCATCATAAGCCAATAAAGTGTCATTTAAAATCCACGAGGTCTTGCTAAGCGTAAGATAGATGTAAAAGAAATAATTTTGAAGTGTGAGCATAATAATGATAACTAAACTTCAAAAATAAATTTTGAAGTAATAAAACTAGTCTTCTATTTCATCATAAGAAATAGGAATTTAAGGCATCTCTTTCCCATGAGATGGTTCATGAGAAAAATTTGCAAAGTTTAAGTTGGTAGTTTCCTTGATAATGATGCTGAGCTTTGCCTCCATTTTTCTGGCATGTTATTGAAGTTTGTCGATCTACAAGAGAAGTTCATTAATCTCCTCCATGGTGCCAAGAAGATTTTTTCCCAAAAGAGATTTAACTTGCGAGTAGAGGGTTACTGTCTTATAGTATTTGATATCCTTGGTGCAAGTATAAAATGTTAGGATATCTCATCAATCAGTTTTGTACTTTGCATGCATGCATGCCTTTCCATGCATCCCAGTCACTAGTTTGATGCCTCTAGCACCTTGTCCCGAGTTTGCCAGCACCGCGGAGCTTCTTTCCTTGCAGTTTTAGCCCTCCTAGCCAGTAAGGCGCCCACTTCTCACCTACCACTTGAGAAAGGCACACTTCTTCACCTACCACTCAATTCACTTCAGTTAGTTGATTTCTTTCCTTGATTCAAGGCTAGATTGACTTCTCAACTGATTGTATCACTACGTTGGACCCCACAATGAGACTAGATTGCTTATTTTGACTCTAGTTACATCCTCATGTGCTCTCCACTAACCCTCCTTCATTCAGTTAGTGCCCCCATGTGCCATTTACACCTACCACACTCAGTTAGACTCAGTTTGACACTTGGTGGACCGTTACTTGTGCATTGATGACTCCACTGATCTGATGATGAGGACTCCTAGTTGGATCCAAGCTATTCCATGCAGTATTTCAAATGACCTCCTTGGGTAATTCAAATTCATTCAGTCATTATGACTGCATCGTGTATTGTATTCTACTACTGAGTTCAATAGAGCACTACTGCAAGCCTTTTGCATAGTTTACACATATTTTCTGAGTTTCATCTCTTGTAATTGATTTACTTGTTCAATTAGATCTGTTTGGCTTAATTTCACACAGTATTAGATCCATGGAAGGGACAAGACTTCTTTTCTGTAGGTGTTCTACATGAAGATTGAGTGATTTTTGCTCAAAAATATCACAGCTGTGGCATGCATTCTCTCTTGTGCATTTGCTATTGCTGAAATTTTCTCTTTTAATCCATTCCAGAAGCCGAGAGTCTTCCACATAACTCTTGGATTCGAATCATTGGATCTTCAAGCTTGCTTGATTGTCTTATGTCGGGTGTGAATTGAATTGAAACGGGTGGATTGTTCGACCTCATGGTTCTTGTTTTCTTGTGATTTGCAGGTTATTCTAAACTTTTATTGCATTCGCTTCTCTTGAAAGATGGACACTTCTTCATCAAATCTTCTCACTCCCTTCAACTATTTTCAGTGGAAGGCTGATATAGAGATATTTCTACGCTCTAAAGGTTTCTACAGAGTTACCATGGGCCTAGAAGTCGAAGCTACATCAGCAGTAGAGAAGGAAAAATATTTCAATAAGATTGATAAAGATTATGGTTTCCTTTGTCTCAACATCTCTAACGATCTTTTTTTCCATCTCAGTGGATTGACTACTCCAAAAGAGGTATGGGAGAAACTTGCCACACTCTTTGGAAAGCAGGGTGATATGAGATCTTATCAGCTAGAGAATGAGTTGATTTCCCTTAATCCTGAAAATTTTGAGACCATCAATGACTTCTTCACTAAGTTTAAAAGCTTGGTTATGTTATTGAAGCAATGCGGAGTGGAAAGAGAAGATAAACAATTGATCCTATGCATTCTTTCAAAAATTGGGAAAGATTATTCAGTTTTTGTTTCAACTTTCAATACGGGAAAGCTCACAATCCCAAATTGGAAAATGCCTACCTTAAGTTCCTTCATTGAATCTGTGACGAAGGAGAATGATAAACTCATTGAAATGGGGACCATATGCTCCAAAGACCAAGCATTATTTGTTGGAGGATCCAAAGCTACGAATGGAAAAGGGAAGAAAAAGAAAGAGAAGCCAAAGTTTGATCTGTCGAAGCAAAGAGAGAAGACAAAACAATCGGATGAGCCATCCAATTCAAGAAACAAGCAAAAAGGGAAAGAGGGCAAGAGAAATCTAAATGTTCTGATTGCAGCAAGGGATATCATCCTAAAATCTCATGCATGAAGAAAACCATAGATCAGATGGCCCTTCTTTTAGAGAAAAACAACATCACCCTTCCTACCGGTGCAAGGAAGAAGGAGAAAAATGATCATCCCAAGAGAGGTCATGCACTCATGGAAACTGTTTCGACTTCCACAACTCTACTCATTGATTTTGAAGGTTCGAACCACATGGATGCAAATAAATATTCTCTATCATCATTTGATCCCAACATCACCATATACATCCACATGGGAGATGATTCTCAGATCTCTTCAAAGGGAAAAGGTACTCTTCATTTAGAGCATGGCAGTTTTCACAATGTGCTCTATGTTTCGTCCTTAGCTTCGAATCTTCTTTCTGTTTATCAGATGACACACATTGGTTATCCAAAGAAAGTTGTATTCTTCCCTAACAAAGTTGAAATTTTTTATATTCAAAGTGGAAAAATTATTGCGGTCGGAAAAGCAAATCATGCTTCGAAAGCATATGAATTTTCACACTTTCTTCCACATGACAAGCCCACTGCTCTTCTGATTCATGTCAATGAGGTTAGTAGGATATGGCATGAGAGGTTTGGACACCTAAATTATAATTATTTGTATCTTCTATAGAAAAATTCCATGGTTGATGGAATTCCGACAATCAAATCCTCGGAGGGAATATGCAAAGGTTGCATCATTGGGAAGCACCCTGAGCACAAATTTGACTGAGGCAAAGATAGCAGAGCTTCTTGCATTTGGGGGCTGATACATTCTGATATCATTGGTCCACTACCACATACCTCCATTAATGGCTCAAGGTATGTTTTTACATTCATCGACGACTTCTCCAGATTTACATGGGTTTTCTTTCTCAAAAACAAGTCGAAAGTACTAGAAAAATTCAAGCTTTTTAAGGCTTATGTTGAGACTGCCATTGAGAGGAAGATAAAAGATCTTAGATCTGATAATGGAGGTGAATATATCAAATCAGAGCTGCTGCACTTTTGTGCTGAATGAGACATTCAGATCCAGCACGCAGTTCCCTACACACCTCAGATGAATGGTGTAGCGGAAAGGAAGAACAGATCACTAAAAGAGATGGCAACTTGTATGATTGAATCAAAAGGTTTGTCTGAAAACCTTTTGGATGCAGCCATGAATGTTGCTGCATACATTCAAAACAGAGTCCCACATTCATGTTTGAATGGTA
Source organism: Larix kaempferi (assembly GCA_027924585.1). NCBI lineage: Eukaryota > Viridiplantae > Streptophyta > Pinopsida > Pinales > Pinaceae > Larix > Larix kaempferi. Next base: position 2,976,066 of record BSBM01000432.1, read on the forward strand.
TTACACCTTTCGAAGATTACACTGGTCACAAACCTGATGTGTCCAATTTTCGTGTTTTTTGTTCAACCACTTGGGCTAGAATTTTGACTGAAAAGAGAAAATATTTGGATCCGCAAAGTGTTGAATGCATCCTATTGGGATATGATGAAGAATCAAAAGGCTAAAACCTAATAGATATCAGATCCAGAAAGATATTCATTGAGCGAAGTGTCAGATTTGAAGAACCGCTTCAAAATCTAGAACTAGTCGAGGAAGAAACTGCTGATTTACTGCCTCTACAAGAAGAAGAATTTGAAGAAGATGATGAAAGTATTGGTTCCGATATTTCTGATATTTTATCAGAATTTGATGAACATGATATATCAGGTTCATATGCTGATCCATTTGTGCCCCAACACTTGCCAAAGTGGTCCCAAAATACACTCATTTATGCTAATCAAAACATTGGAAATCCTACCGATCCGAGGACGAATCAAGCAGACTTTCAAAGAGTAGGTATGGCTCTTTCATTCTCTGATCCTTTTATATCTGAGAAATTATTCTTGATGATAGGTTTAGATCCTAAATCATATTATCATGCCCACCGAGATCCGAGATCGAAAACCGCCATGGATGAATAGTATAGTTCTCTTCAAAAGAATGCTACATGGGCGCTAGTTTCTCTTCCACCTAGGATGAAATTAGTCCAATGTAAATGGGTCTACCGCACAAAGGTTGCTGCTGATGGCTCAACCTGCAAATACAAAGCTCGGTCAGTTTCAAAAGGTTTCTCCCAAATCCAAGGAGTGCACTACACTGAGACCTTTGCATCGGTTGCAAAGATGGATTCTATCCGTCTATTTTTGGCCATTGCCCCATCCAAGCACTGGGAAGTCCACCATATGGATGTGAAGAGTGAATTTCTCCATGGAGATCTAAAACAAGAAATATATATGAAGCAACTAGAAGGATGTATATCAGATCCAAAGTTAGTATGCAGATTGAAGAAGTCATTGTATGGCTTAAAACAGGCCCCAAGAGCTTGGTATGCTGAGATGGACTCCTTCCTTCTCTCACAAAACTTAGAAAGGTGCAAATCAGATCCAAATGTGTACCTACAGAAAACTGAAGGTAATTTTCTGATTATAGTTCTTTATGTTCATGATCTTTTGATAACTGGTAGCACTCTCAGTTCAATCGATAAGTTAAAAACTACTTTAAATCTAGCTTTTGACATGAATGATTTGGGCTTGCTAAAACAATTTCTGGGGCTTGAGATTGCTCAAAATTTTGATGGGATCACCATATCACAGTAAAAATACATTTCAGACCTGTTAAACAAGTTCAACATGTCATATTCTAAGGCATCCCCATTCCCATTCCTCTCAGGAATCATTCTTGAGGAGGGAGATTCTACACTGCTTGCAAATTCTACATTGTATCGATAGTTGATCTGTTCTCTTCTATACTTGACACACTCAAGGCCTGATATATCTTATGCCGTGAGTGTTGTATAAAGATATATTCAGTAGCCTCTTGAGATCCATTAGCGGGTAGCCAAGAGGATCTTACACTATGTGCAGGGTACTTGTCACCTACCCAAATTTCTGAACATTATTATTTATTTGCAAAAATACTTTATGTTAAAATTAATTACAAGTTTTGTAATTATGATCAATTTTGATCATGGATGAATGTAATTACTGAATATTATTATTTAAATAAATTAATTAGGACACAAACACTCAGGAGGACTGTTGAATGAGTTTTCACTGATCCACTAGGAGGAATGGAAGTTGTTGGAAGGAATGGGACACATGGCACTAGTTACATCACACCACTAACTGTTGGTTATGGGACAACTTCCCCTTAAATAGGGAATTATCCCCCAGGTGGAGGGAGTGAGCAGGCATCTCATTTAATGACCCATTAACATCTGAAAAGGCCTAGGCAGCCTATAAAGGAAAATTCGAATTGGGCAGGAAACCCTTAATCAACATTTCTACAAAATGTTTTCCTCTTGCAAATCATGTGATTTCAGGAGAGATTCGAATAAGGGAGATTAGTGGTGATTGTAAACTGAGTTTTTACTTATTATTGAAGAGAAACGGAGTTGCAGGAGCAAGTCTTTTGGACTGCTACCTATTGAAGATTCAGAAGATTACTACAACAACAAGAAGCCCATATTCCTGAAGCTTCTTCCTCCTGGTGGTTCAGCGAACAGGATCGGGGGTCCTAAGACAGTATTTGACTGTTTTCAGGAGTTTGGTTGGGTGGAACGGTCTTCCTGAGTTATTTGTTGCCCTACAGGTTTAATCAGGTTCTAAAATTTCTTCTTATTTAATTTCTGTTATGTTTTAATAGTATTTTCTGTGTTTCTATTTTTGAAAGAAAAATCTAATCCTAGAATTGTTCTAAGTCTGAATGTTTAAGTTTAATGGCGAAGATGAATTGATAAATCAATATCCCCATTTTTCCACATGCTATTTGGCAGCATCGTACTCTAGTAGAGATATGCAAATTAAAATAGAATAGAAGATAGGAAAATTGTGCCATTGAATTCGATAGCTAGATAATAATCTGGTATACATCAGTATCTGTTCTTAAGTTAACTAATTGTAGAGGGTCTGTATAATATTTAATATATCTAATATTTTCTCATTGTTATAATAATCAGTCAATTAAATCATTATTGCCATCATCCTACAAACGCATACATTATATCCATGAAAAGTAGATGAATTATACACTGTACATGCTGTTAAGACTGTTAACATTGAATAAAATATTCTTGATAATAAGCTGGAAAACAATATTTTTTCACACAGATATCATATGTATATTTTTCACTCACACACAGTTTCATTATAATTACTACACCAACATTTTATGTGTAGGAAATTAATGTATAGATAGAATTATAGTTTACACAGTCTTCATGAATTTATACACTATGTATTTATATTTCTTTCATTTTCTATAGTATTGTTGTAATATCTAGAAATGTATAAATGATAAGAATTTACTAAACATAATTATTATTACCATACATTTATTCTTTCCTTGGATTTGCTAACATTGGTTGCGATTATTGTAACTCTGAGATTTGTATCAAAAGGAAAACCCTAGCTATATTTATATTGTTCATAACAAAATTCTACACTCTTTTCAACCTGAGATCGAAACCAAGCTAGTATCTTAAAACAAACGATCAGATTATCACTTCAACAAAACACGAATTAGGGTTTAACCCTATTCATTTTCATTGCAAAATGTTACTGAGTTATCGGTTCAATTTTCTACTCTATTGTTCAAACATCAACAAATAAGATTACACATTACCAATCTACAGTTTTAAAACAAATCATAGACTTATACGAAGGGTTCAACACACCTTTCTCATCTTAACGTTGAAATTTATTTACATAGAACCCTTATAATCCACGAATTATCCAAACCCTAAACTAGCTTGATAAAGATTATAGTATCCCTTAGCATAAATACGATTTACAATAGCAACTTACAGTTTCCAAGCTAACAAACCAGATAGCTTTACAACGTTTTAAACATACAATGTATTACAAAAGAAGTATTATTCTTACACATAGATTGAGCCCTCGACTCTCTGTCTTACGGTCACAAACATTTTGAAAGACAAGTCGAATCTCATAACAACCTCAAAATTACCACAGAATAACTGCTAAAACAAAGACGAAGCTCGAGCAACATTTATATTCTACTTTTAACAAAGAAACAAAGTTACACAGGGTTTATCCCCAAATTTTCCAGTAGACAGGAGAGCCCAAACATTTAAATCGACGAGCTAAATCTCCAGTCGACAAACAACAAGTTTTCAAAATACAACACCGAAGTATCACTGTCAACAATCATATTTCGAAGACTTCCCAAACCACCTTCAATGATAGAGCCACGGCAAAAATGAAGGGCACTACGAGGGTATGAAAGACCCGAAGCTTACCGGTGTAAGTGTACGAGGTTTTCCTTTCGCCATACCCTAGCCAGAAGTGCTGTTTACATCCTGCAACTGACATTAAACCAGAGATTAGACATCTGATACTTTTTATAAATCGATTTCTGAAAATGCAAATAGCTTTGCTAAAACGGAAAGCTTACCTCCATAGCTTGATGAGGACATTGTCACGAATGACACCAAGGAGCCACTATCCACGCCCAAACTCTGTACATTCTCACATTTCACTCTTGTTTATCTTAGAGGTATTAAAACATAAAACTATAACCTTCGAACCAGAGAATCTATCTTTAAAACTACTTCACCATCACAGTAAAGAAACCTACAACATCAACTTATGGAGGAGATCTCGGGTTCGAAACCCTTGCAGACTTCCTAGCCAGACTTCGGCAGCCTGTCGGACACCTCAGCCGAAACAATAGAACAATGAATCAATTTCTTCAAGTCTTAACTCTTTTTCCACGATAGATATTAGGGTTTCATCCGACGATCTAGGTTCATCACCATCGACGGTCTCTACAGTGCCAGCAAACTAAGCTTTGGTATAAATAACGCCCGCAATAAATACCAAACCTACCTTACAGGTTGACAACGCCACCATGGCACACAATGGAGTATGCACAACTAACGCATGGTGTATTGATCCTACACATTGACGAGTTTGGAGACAAACATGTCTATTTGAACAATGGACATCCAACTCAGCAGAGACACGACACCGAACCTTTAATACAGGATCAATACATGATCTCTACCACAGCTCGAGATCGACGCCATTAAATGAACCAGCAACCTGTCAAGTTTCATTTTAAATTCCTGTCAGCATCCTTGATGTGACCTCGAAACAATGCATTTAATTCGCCACGATATTAGAAATACTATGCAAGGAATTCACTATATCATTGCAAAGAATTCACTATATCATTGCACTTATTATTATAGTTTCGATATAATACAATGTAATAACGAATTACAAACTATTTATATAGTTTAGGGATAATCAAATGTTTGCCCTTTATTACATTGAGTTTCGATATGAATCTCTAATGTGGATAATAAACCAAAAATCGATATAGTTACATAACTATGTACATAGGACTTGAATAGATCATAATATGAATCTATTATGTAAATGTTTATTATTTAATTGTTATAAATGCATAGTCTTTGGGAAGGACTATTTTTTATTATTAAGACCTAAATAATTATAGGAGATAATAGGAATGGTTAACCATAAGTCTTTAAAGTTAATTAAAAGTGTTGTATAAAACTCACATACAAATATGCTATCACATATAGTTTGGTATCTTGGAACAATAAGTTCTTCGGATTCCTATCCACTTTTGGTACGGTATTATCCTAGTACCACTAATACAATGACGACAACAAAGCAGTTAGCACAATGGCGACAACCAAGCAGCTAGTGCAATGACGACGACAAAGCAGCTAGCACAATGACAACAACAGAACCAGCTAAGTATAATGACGACTACAGTGACGATATTTATTAAATTGATAAAAGACGAACCTTGGAAAGTTGAAGAGCAAGCACGTAAACTATACTTGTATGCTTATACATTTGCAATAGCCTCTATTGATTTTATTTCTTTTTAAATGATGAAGTTGAACTCACGCTATTTGGAATTTATGGCAATCATGAAACTTCTTACCTGTTGTCTGCACAGAGAATAGGTCCAATGTTTTAGCATTATAGATAAGTAAGCTTCAGGGTCTCTCATAGGACTCCCTTGAGCAGCAAAGAATCAAACTGTCAGTATCCTCTCAAAGAAATAGTGCTACATCACACTTCTAACCTAACATTCCATTATTACATATTTCATACATTGCGTTGCTTTAAAAAGTGTTGCATCAAAAGTCTAATCTAAACATGCATTTGACTATCTTAATGATAGGGGATACGAATGTAACTAAGTTGTCACTGTCGCATTAGTTTCTTCATAAATTATATTGGTGTTTAGTACAAACAGCTGTTAGTTAACATTGTTACATTCAGCAATTGTTATCTTCCACATTTATAAATTATGATAAATTAAGCTAATATTTCCGTTAATAAAAATTTTAAATTTTTACGAAAATATGGGATGTTACAGTACTCGACACTTTGGCGTACACTATGCTGCAGATTGTGACCTAGATTTGATTGGGTACACTGATTCAGATTGGGCGGGTGATAGTATTGATCGGAAGTCCACTTCCGGTTATGTTTTCATGATTGGCACTGGGCCTATTTTTTGGGAAAGCAAAAAGCATGAAGCCATTGCATTATCTTCGGCAGAGGCAGAGTATCGAGGAGTATTCAATGCTTGCATTCAGGCAGTTTGGTTGCAGGGTATTTTGTTAGAGTTTGATATTGGTAGAATTACTTCGACTGTCATTTTTTGTGACAATCAGAGTGCTATCAAGATCTGGATGGATACATTTAAGAGACAGAGGACCAAGCACATCGAGATCCACATGCACTACATCCGAGAGCTTGTGCATGACAGAACCATTGTTTTGCAATATTGCCCTACCGACGAGCAAATTGCAGACATCTTCACCAAGAGCTTCACTAAGAAGAAGTTATCTTACCTCCGTTCACTGTTGGGGGTGAGTTCCATCATGGTGGAGATAGACTAGATCCTTCTACGTTCAGCTTGAGGGGGGGCTGTCTTCCCATTGGGTTTTCCCTCTTTCCTCACTTAGATTTATTTCTAGCATTTTTGGATTATTGTATCTGGGTGACCTTTGGTCTCAGTAACCAGGGCCATATTCTTTATTTTTTACATCATAGTATAGCTTGAGGGGGGGTGTTAGGATATCTCATCATTCATTTTTGTACTTTAATGCATCCTAGTCACCAGTTTGATGCCTCCAACACCTTGTCCCTAGTTTTCCAGCACCTAGGAGCTTCTTTCCTTGTAGTTTTAGCCCTCCTAGTCAGTAAGGAACCCACTTATCACCTACTACCTAAGAAAGGCACACTTCTTCACCTACCACTCAGTTCACTTTAGTTAGTTTAGTTCTTTCCTTGATGTAAGGATAGATTGACTCAACTAATTGTATCACTACGCTGGACCCCCAGTGAGACCAGATTGCCTATTCTGAATCCAGTTAGCTCCTCATGCGCCCTCCACTGAGCCTCCTTCAATTAGTTAGTGCCCCCATGTGCCAGTTACACCTAGGACACTCAGTTAGACTCAGTTTGACACCTTGTGGAACGTTACTTGTGCATTGATGACTCCATTGCTCTGATGATGAGGACTCCTAGTTGGAGCCAAGCTATTCCATGTAGTATTTCGAATTACCTCCTTGGTAATTTGAATTCATTCAATCATTGTGACTGCATCTTGTATTGTATTATACTTCTGATTTCAATAGAGCACTGCTGCAAGCCTTTTGCACAGTTTACACATATTTTCTGAGTTTCATCTCTTGTAATTGATTTACTTGTTCAATTAGATATGTTGTGATTAATTTCACATAAACTATATATTTAACACCCCAGGATGAGGGCCTACAGGAATGAAGTTTGGGAAATGTTTCACCGAACATAAGATCTGGGTGATCCCGAGATTTGAAAATCAGGTGGCGGACTCTTTGGCCACCACTGCAGGTGGTTTTAAGACTCCTATTTCCTCTCAAGAAAAATACGAGTGATGGTAAAGGAAATGGTGGACTATGACCTTCCACCTGTAGACCAATGGGCTAATGTAGAAAACTACAACAGATCACTATATTTCCTCTGTCTTCCATAGTGATACTTGTCTCTTTATAGTTGTTGATGTTTGCTTGGAACTAGAGACTTCCTACAAGACTTTCCTATTTTTGATAATTTGTAATATTCTTTGAGGCGGGTATATAAATAGCCAGCTGGAACTATTATTTTTCTATCTTTACTTATTTACTTGAAGTAAATGTTATCTAGTAAGAATACCAGTTGATTGTAAGAAAGCAGTTAGGCCAGTTTCTACATGTTTTCTGTTTTATTGTGATAGTGGCAAAACAACCTGAATGAGGTGTCACTCCGATATAGCTGTTTTTTGTTTAGATGAGTCGCACAAGAAGACTCCCGGCATATATATATGCAATGTAATAGAATGATAAAAGGGTTGAAAATTATTGTTGAAAAATTTTATGGGAATTTTGTGTATTGTTCTGTAAGGCATTTTGAGCTATATTTTGAATAAAGATTTGCAGAGCTGAGCCAATGTTTTCTCAGGGATTCTTGTGTAATTGGTCTTGTAGACTGTTCCTTCTTTTTCCATGTGAATTGTGTATCTCTCATTGTTAATTCCAATCTGTAACATTCTTTCATACTTGGTACAGTGTAACAGCTAAGTAGAATTCATAGAAATTATGCTCTACTTATCTTTTTCCAGGTATTCCACCATTACTTTTCTACTAAAATTTATATAGGATTCATAATTGTATGCCTTATGTCAATGGATTGTTTCTTTCTCTTTTGTTTCACCAATTAAAATCACTTTGACTATGAGCTGTTTACTACATCGCCCTTGTGTTAATGCATTTGTGAAGCATTTGTAAATGAATTGTCAGAGTTTTTTTGAATGTGACTCAATTGCCCAAATAAAGATTCATATGTTTCAGCCAAGCTACATTTAAACCATTTTGTTTCCAACAGAAATCTGATCTTCTGTATTGTTGTAATTGAATATCTTGAATGATGAATGCTGGTGCATATTTTCATTGTTGACAACTTTGATTATTCCAGTCTTTCATAGAGCTGTAGAGAGAGCCCTCTCAGACTAAGCTGGGTCAGTAGATTAATTCTAAAGATTGGTTATTGGTTACCCCAATTCTGACTACAGTTAGCTCCTCATGCACCCTCCACTAAGCCTCCTTCATTCAGTTAGTGCCCCCATGTGCCATTTACACCTACCACACTCAGTTAGACTCAGTTTGACACCTGGTGGACCATTACTTGTGCATTGATGACTCCACTGATCTGATGATGAGGACTCCTAGTTGGAGCCAAGCTATTCCATGCAGTATTTCGAATGACCTCCTTGGGTAATTCAAATTCATTCAGTCATTGTTACCGCATCTTGGATTGTATTCTACTACTGAGTTCAATAGAGCACTACTGCAAGCCTTTTGCACAGTTTACACATATTTTATGAGTTTCATCTCTTGTAATTGATTTATTTGTTCAATTACATCTGTTGGGCTTAATTTCACACGGTATTAGATCAATGGAAGGGACAAGACTCTTTTTTGTAGGTGTTCTACATGAAGATTGAGTGATTTTTTATCAAAAATATCACAGCTGTGGCATGCATTCTCTCTTGTGCATTCGCTATTGCTGAAATTTTCTCTTCCAATCCACTCTAGAAGCCGAGAGCCTTCCACATAATTCCTAGATTCGAATCATTTGATCTTCAAGCTTGCTTGATTGTCTTATGTCGGGTGTGAAGTGACTTGAAACGGGTGGATTGTTTGACCTTATGGTTCTTGTTTTCTTGTGATTTGCAGGTTATTCTAAACTTCTATTGCATTCGCTTCTCTTGAAGGATGGACACTTCTTCATCAAATCTTCTCACTCCCTTCAACTATTTTCAATGGAAGGTTGATATGGAGATATTGCTATGCTCTAAAGGTTTCTACATAGTTACCATGGGCCTAGAAGTCGAAGCTACATCAATAGTACAGAAAGCAAAATATTTCAATAAGCTTGATAAAGATTATGGTTTCCTTTGTCTTAGCATCTCTAAGGATTTTTTTTCCATCTCAGTGGATTGACTACTCCAAAAGAGGTATGGGAGAAACTTCCCACACTCTTTGGAACGAAGGATGATATGAGATCTTAGTAGCTACAGAATGAGTTGATTGCCCTCAATCCTGAAAATTTCAAGACCATCAATGACTTCTTCACTAAGTTTAAAAGCTTGGTTATGCTATTGAAGCAATGTGGAGTGGAAAGAGAAGATAAACAATTAATCCTATGCATTGTTTCAAAAATTGGGAAATATTATTTAGTTTTTGTTTCAACTTTCAATACAGGAAAGCGCATAATCCCGAATTGGAAAATGCCTACCTTAAGTTCCTTCATTGAATCCATGACGAACGAGAATGATAAACTCATTCAAATGGGGACCATATGCTCCAAAGACCAAGCATTATTTGTTGGAGGATCCAAAGCTACGAATGGAAAAGGGAAGAAAAATAAATAGAAGCCAAAGTTTGATCCATCGAAGCAAAGAGAGAAGACAAAGCAATCGGATGAGCCATCCGGTTCTAGAAACAAGCAAAAAGGGAAAGAGGGCAAAGAGAAATATAAATGTTCTTATTGCAGCAAGGGATATCATCCTAAAATCTCATGCATGAAGAAAACCATATATCATATGGCCCTTCTTTTAGAGAAAAACAACATAACCCTTCCTGACGGTGCAAGGAAGAAGGAGAAAAATGATCATGCCAAGAGAGGTCATGCACTCATGGCAACTGTTTCGACTTCCACAACTCTACTCATTGATTCTGGAGGTTTGAACCACATGGATGCAAATAAAGATTGTCTATCATCATTTGATCATAACAACACCATATACATCCACATGGGAGATGATTCTCAGATCCCTTCAAAGGGAAAAGGTACTCTTCATTTAGAGCATGGCAGTTTTCATAATGTGCTCTATGTTCCGTCCTTAGCTTAGAATATTCTTTCTGTTTATCAGATGACACACACTGGTTCACCAAAGAAAGTTGTATTCTTCCCTAACAAAGTTGAAATTTTTGATATTCAAAGTGGAAAAATTATTGCGGTCGGAAAAGCAAATCATGCTTCAAAAGCATATGAATTTTCACACTTTCTTACACATTACAAGCCCACCGCTCTTCTGAATCATGGCAAAGAGGTTAGTAGGATATGGAATGAGAGGTTTGGACACCTAAATTATAATTATTTGTATATGCTACAGAAAAATTCCATGGTTGATGGCATTCCGACGATCAAATCCTCGGAGGGAATATGCAAGCATCATTGGGAAGCACCACGAGCACAAATTTGACAGAGGAAAAGCTAGCAGAGCTTCTTTCATTTTGGGGATGATACATTCTGATATCAGTGGTCCACTGCCACATACCTCCATGAATGGATCAAGGTATGTTTTTATATTCATCGATGACTTCTCCATATTTACATGGGTTTTCTTTCTCAAAAACAAGTCAGAAGTACTAGAAAAATTCATGTTTTTTAAGGCTTCTGTTGAGACTGCCACCGAGAGGAATATAAAAGCTCTTAGATTTGATAATGGAGGTGAATATATCAAATTAGAGCTACTGCAACTTTGTGCTGAAAGTGACATTCAGATCCAGCACACAGTTCCCTACACACCTCAGATGAACGGTGTAACAGAAAGGAAGAAGATATCACAAAAGAGATGGCAACCTGTATGATTGAATCAAAAGGTTTGGTTGAAAACCTTTTGGATGCGGCCATGAATGTTGCTGCATACATTCAAAACAGAGTCCCACATTCATCTTTGAATGGTATTACACCTTTCGAAGCTTACACTGGTCACAAACCTGATGTGTCCAATTTTCGTGTTTTTGGCTCAACCGCTTGGGCTAGAATTCCGATTGAAAAGAGAAAATATTTGGATCCGTAAAGTGTTGAATGCATCCTATTGGGATATGTTGAAGAATCAAAAGTCTAAAAACTAATAGATATCAGATCCAAAAATATATTCATTGAGCGAAGTGTCAGATTAGAAGAACCGCTTCAAAATCTAGAACTAGTCGAGGAAGAAACTGCTGATTTACCACCTCTACAAGAAGAAGAATTTGAAGAAGATGATGAAAGTATTGGTTCCGATATTTTTGATATTTTATCAGACTTTGATCAACATGATATATCAGGTTCATAAGTTGATCTATTTGTGCCCCAGCACTTGCCAAACTGGGCCCAAAATACACTCATTTATGCTGGTCAAAACATTGGAATTCCTGCCGATCCTAAATCATATTATCATGCCCACCGAGATCTGAGATCGAAAACCGTCGTGGATGAAGAGTACAGTTCTGTTCAAAATAATGCTACATGGGAGCTAGTTTCTCTTCCACCTTGGAGGAAATTAGTCCAATGTAAATGGGTCTACCGCACAAAGGTTCCTACTGATGGCTCAACTTGCAAATACAAATCTCGGTTGGTTTCAAAAGGTTTCTCCCAAATCCAAGGAGTGGACTACACTAAGACCTTTGCACCGGTTGCAAAGATGGATTCTATCCGTCTATTTTTGGCCATTGCTGCATCCAAGCACTGGGAAGTGCACCATATGGATGTGAAGAGTGCATTTCTCCATGGATATCTGAAAGAAGAAATGTATATGAAGCAGCCAGAAGGATGTATATCAGATCCAAAGTTAGTATGCAGATTGAAGAAGTCATTGTATGGCTTAAAATAGGCCCCAAGAGCTTGGTATGCTAAGATGGACTCCTTCCTTCTCTCACAAAACTTCGGAAGGTGGAAATCAGATCCAAATGTGTACCTACAGAAAACTGAAGGTAATTTTCTGATTATAGTTCTTTATGTTGATGATCTTTTGATAACTAGTAGCACTCTCAGTTCAATCGACAAGTTAAAAACTACTTTAAATATAGCTTTTGACATGAGCGATTTGGGCTTGCTAAAACAATTTCTGGGGCTTGAGATTGCTCAAAATTTTGATGGGATCACCATATCATCACAAAAATATATTTCAAACTTGTTAAACAAGTTCAACATGTCAGATTTTAAGGCATCCCCATTCCCATTCCTCTCAGGAATCAATCTTGAGGAGGGAGATTCTACACTGCTTGCAGATTCTACATTGTATCGATAGTTGATATGTTCTCTTCTATACTTGACACACTCAAGGCCTGATATATCTTATGCCGTGAGTGTTGTATAAATATATATTCAGCAGCCCCATGAGCTCCATTGGAGGGCATCCAAGAGGATCTTACACTATGTGCAGGGTACATGACACGTTGGCATACACTATGCTGCAGATTGTGAGCGAGATTTCATTAGGTACACTGATTCAGATTGGGCGAGTGATAGCATTGATCGGAATTCCACTTCCGGTTATGTTTTCATGATTGGAACTGGGCCTATTTGATGGTCAAGCAAAAATAAGGCGGCCATTGCATTATCTTCGGCAGAGGTAGAGTATCGAGGAGTAGTCAATGCTTGCATTCAAGCAGTCTGGTTGCAGGGTATTTTGTCAGAGTTTGATATTGGTAGAACTACTTCGACTGTCATTTTTTGTGACAATCAAAGTGCTATCAATATCTAAAAATATTTAGTTCATAGATAGAGGACCAAACACATCGAGATCCACATGCACTACATCCGAGAGCTTGTGCATGACAGAACCATTGTTTTGCAATATTGCCCTACCGATGAGCAAATTGTAGACATCTTCACCAAGAAATTCACTGAGAACAAGTTATCTTACCTCAGTTCACTCTTGGGGGTGAGTTCCATCATGGTGGAGACAGATTAGATCCTTCTATGTTTAGCTTGAGGGGGGATTGTCTTCCCATTGTGTTTTCCCTCTTTCCTCACTTAGATTTATTTCTAGCATTTTTGGATTATTGTATCGGGGTGACCTTTGGTCTCAGTAACCAGGGCCGTATTCTTTATTTTTTACATCATAGTATAGCTTTAGGGGGGGGGGGGTTAGGATATCTCATCATTGATTTTTGTACTTTGCATGCATCCCAGTCACCAGTTTGATGCCTCCAACACCTTGTCCCTAGTTTTCCAGCACCCGGGAGCTTCTTTCCTTGCATTTTTAGCCCTCCTAGTCAGTAAGGTGCCCACTTCTCACCTACCACCTAAGAAAGGCACACTTCTTCACCTACCACTCAGTTCACTTCAATTAGTTGAGTTCTTTCCTTCATTTAAGGCTAGATTGACTCAACTAATTGTATCACTACGCTGGACCCCCAGTGAGACTAGATTTCCTATTCTGAACTGAGTTAGCTCCTCATGCACCCTCCAATGAGCCTCCTTCATTCAGTTAGTGCCCCAATGTGCCAGTTACACCTAGCACAGTTAGGTAGACTCAGTTTGACACCTTGTGGACTGCTACTTGTGCATTGATGACTCCATTGCTCTGATGATGAGGACTCCTAGTTGGAGCCAAGCTATTCCATGCAGTATTTCGAATGACTTCCTTGGGTAATTTCAATTCATTCAATCATTATGACTGCATATTGTATTGTATTCTAGTTCTGAGTTCAATAGAGGACTGCTGCAAGCCTTTTGCATAGTTTACACATATTTTATGAGTTTCATCTCTTGTAATTTATTTACTTGGTAAATTAGATATGTTGTGATTAATTTCACATAACCCATATATTTAACACCCCAGGATGAGGGCCTACATGAATGAAGTTTGGGAAATTTTTCACCAAACATAAGATCTGGGTGATCCCAAGATTTGAAAATCGGGTGGCGGACTCTTTGGCCACCACTGCCGGTGGTTTTAAGACTCCTATTTTCTCTCAAGAAAAATACGAGTGATGGTAAAGGAAATGGTGGAATATGACCTTCCACCTACAGACCAATGGGCTAATGTAGAAAAGTACAGCAGATTGCTATATTTTCTCCGTCTTCCACAGTGATACTTGTCTTTTTATAGTTGTTGATGCTTGCTTGGAACTAGAGACTTCCTACAAGACTTTCCTATTTTTGATAATTTGTAATATTCTTTGAGGTGGGTATATAAATAGCCAGCTGGAACTATTATTTTTCTATCTTTACTTATTTACTTGAAGTAAATGTTACCTAGTAAGAATAGCAGTTGATTGTAAGAAAGCAGTTAGGCCAGTTTCTACCTATTTTCTGTTTTATTGTGATAGTAGCAAAACAACTTGAATGAGGTGTCACTCTGATATAACTATTTTTTGTTTAGATGAGTCGTGCAAGAGGACTACTGGCATATATATATGCGATGTAATAGAATGATAAAAGGGTTGAAATTTATTGTAGAAATGTTTTATGGGAATTTTGTGTATTGTTTCGTAAGGTATTTTGAGCTATATTTTGAATAAAGATTTGCAGAGCTGAGCCAATGTTTTCTCAGGGATTCTTGTGTAACTGGTCTTGTAGTCTGTTCCTTCTTTTTCCATGTGAGTTGTGTATCTCTCATTGTTAATTCCAGTTTGTAACATTCTTTTATACTTGGTACAGTGTAACAGATAAGTAAAATTCATAGAAATTATGCTCTACTTATCTTTTTCCAAGTATTCCACCATTACTTTTCTGCTAAATTTGATATAGGATTAATCATTGTATGCCTTATGCCAATGGGTTGTTTCTTTCTCTTATGTTTCACCAATTAAAATCACTTTGACTACGAGTTTTTTACTACCTCGCCCTTGTGTTAATGCATTTGTGAAGCATTTGTAAATGAATTTTCAAAGTTTCTTTGAACGTGAGTCCACTACCCAAATAAAGATTCATACATTTCAGCCAAACAACATTTAAACCATTTTGTTTCCAACAGAAATCTGATCTTCTATATTTTTGTAATTGAATATCTTGAATGATGAATGTTGGTGCATATTTTCATTGTTGACAACTTTGATTATTCCAGTCTTTCATAGAGCCGTAGAGAGAGCCCTCTCAGACTAAGCTAGGTCAGTAGCTTAATTCTAAAGATTGGTTAGTGGTTACCCCAATTTTGACTCCAGTTAGCTCCTCATGTGCCCTCCACTAATCCTCCTTCATTCAGTTAGTGCCCCCATGTTCCATTTACACCTACCACACTTAGTTAGACTCAGTTTGACACCTGGTGGACCATTACTTGTGCATTGATGACTCCACTGATCTGATGATGAGGACTCCTAGTTGGAGCCAAGATATTCCATGTAGTGTTTCGAATGACCTCCTTGGGTAATTGGAATTCATTCAGTCATTGTGACTTCATCTTGTATTGTATTCTACTACTGAGTTCAATAGAGCAGTACTACAAGCCTTTTGCACAGTTTACACATATTTTTTGAGTTTCATCTCTTGTAATTGATTTACTTGTTCAATTAGATATGTTGGGCTTAATTTCACACAATATTAGATCCATGGAAGGGACAAGACTTCTTTTCTGTAGGTGTTCTACATGAACATTGAGTGATTTTTGCTCAAACATATCACAGTTGTGGCATGCATTCTCTCTTGTGCATTCGCTATTGCTGAAATTTTCTCTTCCAATCCACTCCAGAAGCCGAGAGTCTTCCACATAATTCCTGGATTTGAGTCATTGGATCTTCAAGTTTGCTTGATTGTCTTCTGTCGGGTGTGGAGTGACTTGAAACGGGTGGATTGTTTGACCTTATGGTTCTTGTTTTCTTGTGATTTGCAGGTTATTCTAAACTTATATTGCATTCGCTTCTCTTGAAAGATGGACACTTCTTCATCAAATCTTCTCACTCCCTTCAACTATTTTCAGTGGAAGGCTGATATGGAGATATTGCTACACTCTAAAGGTTTCTACAGAGTTACCATGGGCCTAGAAGTTGAAGCTACATCAGCAATAGAGAAGGCAAAACATTTCAATAAGCTTGATGATGCTTATGGTTTCCTTTGTCTCAGCATCTCTAAGGATCGTTTTTTCCATCTCAATGGATTGACTACTTTAAAAGAGGTATGGGACAAACTTACCACACTCTTTGGAAAGCAGGATGATATGAGATCTTATCAGCTAGAGAATGAGTTGATTGCCCTCAATCCTGAAAAATTTCGAGACCATCAATGACTTCTTTACTAAGTTTAAAAGCTTCGTTATGCTATTGAAGCAATGTGGATTGGAAAGAGAAGTTAAACAATTGATCCTATGTATTCTTTCAAAAATTGGGAAAGATTTTTTTTTTTTGTTTCAACTTTCAATACAGGAAAGCTCACAATCTCGAATTGGAAAATGCCTACCTTAAGTTCCTTCATTGAATCTGTGACAAATGAGAATGATAAACTCATTCAAATGGGGACCATATGCTCCAAAGACAAGGCATTATTTGCTGGAGGATCCAAAGCTACGAATGGAAAAGGGAAGAAAAAGATAGATAATCCAAATTTTGATCCATCGAAGCAAAGAGAGAAGACAAAGTAATCAAATGAGCCATCCGGTTATAGAAACAAGCAAAAAGGGAAAGAGGGAAAAGATAAATATAAATGTTTTTATTGCAGCAAGGGATATCATCCTGAAATATCATGCATGAAGAAAACCATAGATTAGATGGCCCTTCTTTCAGAGAAAAACAATATAACCCTTCCTGACAGTGCAAGGAAGAAGGAGAAAAATGATCATCCCAAGAGAGGTCATGCACTCATGGCAACTGTTTCGACTTCCACAACTCTACTCATTGATTATGGAGGTTCGAACCACATTAATGCAAATAAAGATTCTCTATCATCATTTGATCCCAAAAACACCATATACATCCACATGGGAGATGATTCTCAGATGTCTTCAAAGGGCAAAGGTACTCTTCATTTAGAGCATGGCAGTTTTCACAATGTGCTCTATGTTCCGTCCTTAGCTTCGAATCTTATTTCTATTTATAAGATGACACACACTGGTTCACGAAAGAAAGTTGTATTATTCCCAAACAAAGTTGAAATTTTTTATATTCAAAGTGGAAAAATTATTGTGCTCGGAAAAGCAAATCATGCTTCAAAAGCATATGAATTTTCACACTTTCTTCTGCATGACAATCTCACTGCTCTTTTGACTCATGGCAATGAGGTTAGTAGGATATGGCATGAGAGGTTTGGATACCTAAATTATAATTATTTTTAGTTGCTATAGAAAAATTCCATGGTTGATGGTATTCCGATGATCAAATCCTCGGAGGGAATATGCAAAGGTTGCATCATTGGCAAGCACCCCGAGCACAAATTTGGCCGAGGCAAAGCTAGCAGAGCTTCTTGCATTTTGGGGATGATACATTCTGATATCAGTGGTTCGCTACCACATACCGCCATGAAGGGCTCAAGGTATTTTTTTACAGTCATCGACGACTTCTCCAGATTTACATGGGTTTTCTTTCTCAAAAACAAGTCAGAAGTACTAGAAAAATTCAAGTTTTTTAAGGCTTCTCTTGAGACTGCCACCGAGAGGAAGATAAAAGCTCTTAGATATGATAATGGAGGTGAATATATCAAATCAGAGCTTCTGCAACTTTGTGCTGAAAGTGACATTCAGATCCAGCACACAATTCCCTACACACCTCAGATGAACGGTGTAGCGGAAAGGAACAACAGATCACTAAAAGAGATGGCAACCTGTATGATTGAATCAAAAGGTTTGTCTGAAAACCTTTTGGATGTGGCCATGAATTTTGCTGCATACATTCAAAACAGAGTCCCACATTCATCTTTGAATGGTATTACACCTTTCAAATCTTACATTGGTCACAAACCCGATGTGTCCAATTTTCGTGTTTTTGGCTCAACCACTTGGGCTAGAATTCCAATTGAAAAGAGAAAATATTTGGGTCCGCAAAGTGTTGAATGCATCCTATTGGGATATGATGAAGAATAAAAAGGCTAAAAACTAATATATATCAGATCCAAATAGATATTCATTGAACGAAGTGTCAGATTTGAGGAATCGCTTCAAAATCTAGAACTAGTCGAGGAAGAAACTGTTGATTTACCGCCTCTACAAGAAGAAGAATTTGAAGAAGATGATGAAAGTATTGGTTATGATATTTATGATATTTTACTAGACTTTGATTAACATGACATATCAGGTTCATAAGCTGATCCAGTTGTGCCCCAACACTTTCCAAAGTGGGCCCAAAACACACTCATTTCTGATGGTCAAAACATTGGAAATCCTGCCGATCCAAGTAGGACTCGAGGAGAATTTCAAAGAGCAGGTATGGATCTTTCATTCTCTAATCCTTTGCTATCTAAGAAATTATTTTTGATGATAGTTTCAGATCCTAAATCATATTATCATTCCCAGCAAGATCCGAGATCGAAAATCGCCGTGGATGAAGAGTATAGTTATCTTCAAAAGAATGCTACATGGGAGCTACTTTCTCTTCCACCTGGCAGGAAATTAGTCCAATGTAAATGGGTCTACCACACAAAGGTTGCTACTGATGGCTCAACCTATAAATACAAAGCTCGTTTGGTTTCAAAAGGTTTCTCCCAAATCCAAGGAGTGGCCTACACTGAGACCTTTGCACCGGTTGCAAATATGGATTCTATCTATCTATTTTTGGCCATTGCCGCATCCAAGCACTGGGAAGTGCACCATATGGATGTGAAGAGTGCATTTATCCATGGAGATATGAAAGAAGAAATATATATGAAGCAACCAGAAGGATGTATATCAGATCCAAAGTTAGTATGCAGATTGAAGAAGTCATTGTATGGCTTAAAACAGGCCCCAAGAACTTGGTATGCTAAGATGGACTCCTTCCTTCTCTCACAAAACTTCGGAAGGTGCAAATCAGATACAAATGTGTACCTACAGAAAAATAAAGGTAATTTTCTGATTATAGTTCTTTATGTTGATGATCTTTTGATAACTGGTAGCACTCTCAGTTCAATCGACAAGTTAAAAACTACTTTAAATCTAGCTTTTGACATGAGCTATTTGGGCTTGCTAAAACAATTTCTGGGGCTTGAGATTGCTCAAAATTTTGATGGGATCACCATATCACAGAAAAAATATATTTCATACCTGTTAAACAAGTTCAACATGTTATACTGTAAGGCATCCCCATTCTCATTCCTCTCAGGAATCAGTCTTGAGGAGGGAGATTCTACACCGCTTGCAGATTCTACATTGTATCGATAGTTGATTGGTTCTCTTCTATACTTGACACACTCAAGGCCTGATATATCTTATTCCATGAGTGTTGTATAAAGATATATTTAGCAGCCTCATGAGATCCATTGGCGGGCATCCAAGAGGATCTTACACTATGTGCAGGGTACTTGACACTTTGGCATACACTATGTTGCAGATTGTGAGCTAGATTTGATTGGGTACACTGATTCAGATTGGGCGGATGATAGTATTGACCGGAAGTCCTCTTCTGGTTATGTTTTCATGATTGGAACTGGGCCTATTTGATGGTCAAGCAAAAAGAAGGAAGCCATTGCATTATCTTCGGCAGAGGCAGAATATCGAGGAGTAGTCAATGCTTGCATTCATGCAGTTTGGTTGCAGGGTATTTTGTCAGAGTTTGATATTGGTAGAACTAATTTGACTGTCATTTTTTGTGACAATCAAAGTGCTATCAAGATCTCGAGAGATCCAGTTCAGAGACAGAGGACCAAGCACATCAAGATCCACATGCACTACATATGAGAGATTTTGCATGACATAACCACTATTGTGCAATATTGCCCTACCGATGAGCAAATTGTAGACATCTTCACCAAGAGCTTCACTGAGAAGAAGTTCTCTTACCTCAGTTCACTTTTGCGGGTGAGTTCCATCATGGTGGAGACAGATTAGATCCTTGTATGTTCAACTTGAGGGGGGGTTGTCTTCCCATTGGGTTTTCCCTCTTTCCTCACTTAGATTTATTTCTAGCATTTTTGGATTATTGTATCGGGGTTGCCTTTGGTCTCAGTAACCAGGGCCGTATTCTTTATTTTTTACATCATAGTATAGCTTGAGGGGGAGTGTCAGGATATCTCATCATTGAGTTTTGTACTTTTCATGCATCCCAATCACCATTTTTATGCCTTCAACACCTTGTCCCTAGTTTGCCAGCACCTGGGAGCTTCTTTCCTTGCAGTTTTATCCCTCCTAGTCAGTAAGGTGCCCACTACTCACCTACCACCTGAGAAAGGTGCACTTCTTCACCTATCACTTAGTTCACTTCAGTTAGTTGATTTCTTTCCTTCATTTAAGGCTAGATTGACGCCTCAACTAATTGTATCACTACGTTGGACCCCCAGTGAGACTAGATTGCCTATTCTGAATCTAGTTAGCTCCTCATGCACCGTCCACTGAGCCTCCTTCATTCAGTTAGTACCCTCATGTGCCATTTACACCTAGCACACTTAGCTAGACTCAGTTTGACACCTTGTGGACCGTTACTTGTGCATTGATGACTCCATTGCTCTGATGATGAGGACTCCTAGTTGGAGCCAAGCTATTCCATGCAGTATTTCGAATGACCTCCTTGGGTAATTCGAATTCATTCAATCATTGTGACTGCATCTTGTATTGTATTCTACTTCTGAGTTCAATAGAGCACTGCTGCAAGCGTTTTGCATAGTTTACACATATTTTATGAGTTTCAAATCTTGTAATTGATTTACTTGTTCAATTAGATATGTTGTGATTACTTTCACATAACCTATATATTTAACACCCCAGGATGACGGTCTACAGGAATGAAGTTTGGGAACTTTTTCACCGAACATAAGATCTGGGTGATCCTGAGATTTGAAAATCGGGTGCGGACTCTT
This sequence comes from Larix kaempferi, assembly GCA_027924585.1. Classification (NCBI taxonomy): domain Eukaryota; kingdom Viridiplantae; phylum Streptophyta; class Pinopsida; order Pinales; family Pinaceae; genus Larix; species Larix kaempferi. The sequence continues at coordinate 2,997,485 of BSBM01000432.1, forward strand.
TGGCCACCACTGCTAGTGGTTTTAAGACTCCTATTTTCTCTCAAGAAAAATACGAGTGATGGTAAAGGAAATGGTGGAATATGACCTTCCACCTGCACACCAATGGGCTAATGTAGAAAAGTACAGTAGATCGTTATATTTTCTCTGTCTTCCACAGTGATACTTGTCTTTTTATAGTTGTTGATGTTTGCTTGGAACCAGAGACTTCCTACAAGACTTTCCTATTTTTGATAATTTGTAATATTCTTTGCGGAGGATATATAAATAGCCAGCTAGAACTATTATTTTTCGATCTTTACCTTTTTACTTGAAGTAAATGTTACCTAGTAAGAATACAAGTGGATTGTAAGAAAGCAGTTAGGCTAGTTTCTACCTGTTTTCTGTTTTATTATGTTAGTGGCAAAACAACCTGAATGAGGTGTCACTCCGATATAACTATTTTTGGTTTAGATGAGTCGAGCAAAAGGACTCCCGACATATATATATGCGATGTAATAGAATGATAAAAGGGTTGAAAATTATTGTTGAAAACTTTTATGGGAATTTTGTGTATCGTTCTGTACGGCATTTTGAGTTATATTTTGAATAAAGATTTGCAGAGCTGAGCCAATGTTTTCTCAGGGATTCTTGTGTAACTGGTCTTGTAGTATTTTCTTTCTTTTTCCATGTGAATTATGTATCTCTCAATGTTAATTCAAGTCTGTAACATTCTTTCATACTTGGTACAGTGTAACAGCTAAGTAGAATTCATAGAAATTATGCTGTACTTATGTTTTTCCAAGTATTCCACCATTACTTTTCTGCTAAAATTGATATAGGATTCATCATTGTATGCCTTATGTCAATGGATTGTTTCTTTCTCTTCTGTTTCACCAATTAAAATCACTTTGACTACGAGCTGTTTACTACCTCGCCCTTGTGTTAATGCATTTGTGAAGCATTTGTAAATGAATTTTCAGAGTTTGTTTGAATGTGAGTCCATTGCCCAAATAAAGATTCATACGTTTCAGCCAAGTTACATTTAAACCATTTTGTTTCCAACAGAACTACGATCTTCTTTATTGTTGTAATTGAATATCTTGAATGATGAATGCTGGTGCATGTTTTCATTGTTGACAACTTTGATTATTCCAGTCTTTCATAGAGTTGTAGGGAGAGCCCTCTAAGACTAAGCTAGTTCAGTAGCATAATTCTAAAGATTGGTTAGTGGTTACCGCCGTTCTAACTCCAGTTAGCTCCTCATGTTCCCTCCACTAAGCCTCCTTCATTCAGTTAGTGCCCCCATGTGCCATTTACACCTAACACACTCAATTAGACTCAGTTTGACACCTAGTGGACCATTACTTGTGCATTGATGACTCCACTGCTCTGATGATGAGGACTCCTAGTTGGAGCCAAGCTATTCCATGCAGTATTTCGAATGACCTCCTTGGGTAATTCATTCAGTCATTGTGACTGCATCTTGTATTGTATTCTACTACTGAGTTCAATAGAGCACTAATACAAGCCTTTTGCACAGTTTACACATATTTTCTAAGTTTCATCTCTTGTAATTGATTTACTTGTTCAATTAGATCTTCTAGGCTTAATTTCACACAGTATTAGATCCATGGAATGGACAAGAATTCTTTTCTGTAGGTGTTCTACATGAATATTGAGTGATTTTTGCTCAAAAATATCACAACTGTGGCATGCATTCTCTCTTGTGCATTCGCTATTGCTGAAATTTTCTCTTCCAATCCATTCCAGAAGCCGAGAGTCTTCCACATAAATCATGGATTCGAGTCATTGGATCTTCAAGCTTGCTTGATTGTCTTATGTCATGTGTGGAGTGACTTGAAACTGGTGGATTGTTTGACCTTATGGTTCTTGTTTTCTTGTGATTTGCAGGTTATTCTAAATTTCTATTGGATTCGCTTCTCTTGAAAGATGGACACTTCTTCATCAAATCTTCTCACTCCCTTCAACTATTTTCAGTGGAAGGATGATATAGAGATATTGCTACGCTCTAAAGGTTTCTATAGAGTTACCATGGGCCTAGAAGTCGAGGCTACATCAGCATTACAGAAGGAAAAATATTTCAATAAGCTTGATGAAGCTTATGGTTTCCTTTGTCTCAGCATCTCTAAGGATCTTTTTTTCCATCTTAGTGGATTGAATTTTCCGAAAGAGGTATGGGAGAAACTTGCCACACTCTTTGGAAAGTAGGATGATATGAGATCTTATCAACTAGAGAATGAGTTGATTGCCCTCAATCTTGAAAATTTCGAGGCCATCAATGACTTATTAAATAAGTTTAAAAGCTTGGTTATGCTATTGAAGCAATGTGGAGTGGAAAGAGAATATAAAGAATTGATCCTATGCATTATTTAAAAAATTGGGAAAGGTTATTCATTTTTTGTTTCAACTTTCAATACAGGAAAGCTCACAATCTCGAATTGGAAAATGCCTACCTTAAGTTCCTTCATTGAATCCGTGACAAAGGAGAATGATAAACTCATTCAAATGGGGACCATATGCTCCAAAGACCAAGCATTATTTGCTGGAGGATCCAAAGCTACGAATGGAAAAGGGAAGAAAAAGAAAGAGAAGCCAAAATTTGATCTGTCGAAGCAAAGAGAGAAGACAAAATAATCAGATGAGCCATCCGGTTCAAGAAACAAGCAAAAGGGAAAGAGGGAAAAGAGAAATCTAAATGTTCTTATTGCAGCAAGGGATATCATTCTGAAATATCATGCATGAAAAAAACCATAGATCAGACGGCCCTTATTTTAGAGAAAAACAACATAACCCTTCCTAATGGTGCAAGGAAGAAGGAGAAAAATGATCATCCCAAGAGAGGTCATGCACTCATGGCAACTGTTTCGACTTCCACAACTCTACTCATTGATTCTGGAGGTTCGAACCACATGGATGCAAATAAAGATTCTCTATCATCATTTGATCCCAACAACACCATATACATCCACATGGGAGATGATTCTTAGATCTCTTCAAAGGGAAAAGGTACTCTTCATTTAGAGCATGGCAATTTTCACAATGTGCTCTATGTTCCATCCTTAGCTTCGAATCTTCTTTCTGTTTATTAGATGACACACACTGGTTCACCAAAGAAATTTGTATTATGCCCTAACAAAGTTGAAATTTTTTATATTCAAAGTTGAAAAATTATTGCGGTCGGAAAAGGAAATCATGCTTCAAAAGCATATGAATTTTCACACTTTCTTTCACATGACAAGCCCACCGCTCTTCTGACTCATGGCAATGAGGTTAGTAGGATATGGCATGAGAGGTTTGGACACCTAAATTATAATAATTTGTAGCTGCTACAGAAAAATTCCATGGTTGATGGCATTCCGACGATCAAATCCTCGGAGGGAATATGCAAAGCTTGCATCATTGGGAAGCACCTCGAGCACAAATTTGACTGAGGCAAAGCTAGCAGAGCTTCTTGCATTTTGGGGCTGATACATTCTGATATTAGTGGTCCGCTGCAACATACCTCCATGAATGGATCAAGGTATTTTTTTACATTCATCGACGAATTCTCCATATTTACATGGGTTTTCTTTCTAAAAAACAAGTCGGAAGTACTAGAAAAATTCAAGTTTTTTAAGGCTTCTGTTGAGACTACCACCGAGAGGAAGATAAAAGATCTTAGATCTGATAATGGAGGTGAATATATCAAATCAGATCTGCTGCAAATTTGTGCTGAAAGTGACATTCAGATCTATCAAACAGTTCCCTACACACCTCAGATGAATGGTGTAGTGGAAAGGAAGAACATATCACTAAAAGAGATGGCAAACTATATGATTGAATCGAAAGGTTTGGATGAAAACCTTTTAGATGTGGCCATGAATGTTGCATAAATTCAAAAGAGAGTCCCAAATTCATCTTTGAATGGTATTACACCTTTTGAAGCTTACACTGGTCACAAACCTGATGTGTCCAATTTCCGTGTTTTTGGCTCAACCACTTGGGCTAGAATTCCGACTTAAAAGAGAAAATATTTGGGTCCGCAAAGTGTTGAATGCATCCTATTTTGATATGCTGAAGAATAAAAAGGATAAAAACTAATAGATATCATATCCAAAAAGATATTCATTGAGCGAAGTGTCAGATTTGAAGAACCGCTTCAAAATCTAGAACTAGTCGAGGAAGAAACTGTTGATTTACCACATCTACAAGAAGAAGAATTTGAAGAAGATGATGAAAGTATTGGTTCCGATATTTATGATATTTTATTAGACTTTGATGAACATGATATATCAGGTTCATAAGATGATCCAGTTGTGACCCAACACTTGCCAAAGTGGACCCAAAATACACTCATTTCTACTGGTCAAAACATTGGAAATCCTGCCGATGCAAGGAGGACTCGAGCATACTTTCAAAGAGCAGGTATGGATCTTTAATTCTCTAATCCTTTTCGATCTGAGAAATTATTTTTGATGATAGGTTCAGATCCTAAATCATATTATCATGTGTTAACACCCAAAAAGTGTTCACTACCTCATCTACCACATTATATGGCTCATTTGTCCATTTTCCTACCATATTTCCTTTAAAATCCCACTAAAAAGCCTCCAAAAGGCCTAAAATGCCTCCAGAAGGCCATAAAACCCTCAAAATAGCCTCAAAAAGGCTAAAAAACCCCATTTTCCTCCAAAAATAACAAAAATCCCCTAAAAAGGGAATAAAAAATATAAAATAATGAGGAAAAGGAGGAAAAAAACCCTATACAGCTGCCTTAAACCATGTGTTTCCTAAAACCATGGGTCAGCACTCCACCACCAAAAAACTATAAATAGGTGATGGAGATCCCTTATTCGATATCCACAATCACAAGCACCCTTACTCTGCCAAAATCTCTCTCGAAACCCTAGTTCACCATTGAACTACTTTCACCTTGAGAGCCACTTTTGGCCCATCCCCACCATTGGAGAAGGAGAAGGAGCATATTGAAGCTTGGAGCATCCTCTTGGACACTACAAAGGGCTTCATCAAACCTTTACATTGAAGGTAACATCAATACAAAAAATCCATTCTTTAAATTTGTTGTTTATGTTTCATGCTTGTTTTAGAAGTAATTTAATTTTTGTTTTAGCTTAATTATTTACATTTACTGAACTGCTACTAAGGAGTCCATTCTCCTTAGTAGGTGCTCATTTGCACAAGCTAGGGGTAAAACCCTAGCTACATCATGCCCAGCCAGATCCGAGATCGAAAACCGCCGTGGATGAAGAGTACAGTTCTCTTCAAAACAATGCTACATGGGAGCTAGTTTCTCTTCCACCTGGTAGGAAATTAGTCTAATGTAAATGGGTCTACCGTACAAAGGTTACTGCTGATGGCTCAACCTACAAATACAAATCTCGGTTGGTTGCAAAAGGTTTCTCCCAAATCCAAGGAGTGGAATACACTGAGACCTTTGTACCGGTTGCAAAGATGGATTATATCTATCTATTTTTTGCCATTGCCGCATCCAAGCACTGGGAAGTACACCATATGGATGTGAAGAGTGCATTTCTCCATGGAGATCTGAAAGAATAAATATATATGAAGCAGCCAAAAGGATGTATATCAGATCCAAAGTTAGTATGCAGATTGAAGAAGTCATTGTATGGATTAAAACAGGTCCCAAGAGCTTGGTATGCTAAGATGGAGTCCTTCCTTCTCTCACAAAACTCCGGACGGTGAAAATTAGATCCAAATGTGTGCCTACAGAAAACTGAAGGTACTTTTCTGATTATAGTTCTTTATGTTGATTATCTTTTGATAACTGGTAGCACTCTAAGTTCAATCGACAAGTTAAAAAGTACTTTAAATCTAGCTTTTCACATGAGCAATTTGGGCTTGCTAAAACAATTTCTGGGGCTTGAGATTGCTCAAAATTTTGATGGGATCACCATATCATAGCAAAAATATATTTCAGACTTGTTAAACAAGTTCAACATGTCAGATCGTAAGGCATCCCCATTCCCATTCCTCTTAGGAATCAGTCTTGAGGGGGGAGATTCTACATCGCTTGCAGATTCTACATTGTATCGATAATTGATCGGTTCTCTTCTATACTTGACACACTCAAGGCCTGATATATCTTATACCGTGAGTGTTGTATAAATATATATTCACCAGCCCCATGAGCTCCATTTGCGGGAAGCGAAGAGGATCTTATACTATGTGCAGGGTACTCGACACTTTGGCATAAACTATGCTGCAGATTATGAGCTAGATTTGATTGGGTACACTACTTCAGATTGGGCAGGTGATAGTATTGATCGGAAGTCCACTTCCATTTATGTTTTCATAATTGGCACTGGGCCTATTTGCTGGTCAAGAAAAAAACAGGCAGCCATTGCATTATCTTCGGCAGAGGCAGAGTATCGAGGAGTAGTCAATGCTTGCATTCAGGTAGTTTGGTTGCAAGGTATTTTGTCAGAGTTTGATATTGGTAGAACTACTTCGACTATCATATTTTGTGACAATCAAAGTGCTATCAAGGTCTCAACAGATCCAGTTTAGAGATAGAGGGCCAAGCACATCGAGATCAATATGCACTACATCCGAGAGCTTCTGCATGATAGAACCATTGTTTTGCAATATTGCCCTGCTGACGAGCAAATTGCAGACATCTTCACCAAGAGCTTCACTGAGAAGAAGTTCTCTTACCTCCGTTCACTGTTGGGGGTGAGTTCCATCATGGTGGAGACAGATTATATCCTTCTATGTTCAACTTGAGGGGGGTATGTCTTCCCATTGGGTTTTCCCTCTTTCCTCACTTAGATTTATTTCTAGCATTTTTGGATTATTGTATTGGGGTGACCTTTGGTCTCAATAACCAGGACCGTATTCTTTATTTTTTACATCATAGTATAGCTTGAGGGGGGGTGTTAGGATATCTCAGTATTCAGTTTTGTACTTTGCATGCATTCCAGTTATTTGCATGCATCCCCGTCACCAATTTGATGCCTCCAACACCTTGTCCCTAGTTTTCCAGCACCCGGGAGCTTCTTTCCTTACAGTTTTAGCCCTCCTAGTCAGTAAGTCGCCCACTTCTCACCTACCACCTGAGAAAGGCGCACTTCTTCACCTACCACTCAGTTCGCTTCAGTTAGTTGAGTTCTTTCCTTGATTTAAGTCTAGATTGAATCCTCAACTAATTGTATCACTACATTGGATCCCCAGTGACACTAGATTGCCTATTCTGAATCTAGTTAGCTCCTCATGCGCCCTCCACTGAGCCTCCTTCATTCAGTTAGTGCCCCCATGTGCCACTTACAGCTAGCACACTCAGTTAGACTCAGTTTGACACCTTGTGGACCGTTACTTATGCATTGATGACTCCATTGCTATGATGATGAGGACTCCTAGTTGGAGCCAAGCTATTCCATGCAGTATTTCGAATGACCTCCTTGGGTAATTCAAATTCTTTCAATCATTGTGACTACATCTTGTATTGTATTCTACTTCTGAGTTCAATAGATTACTGTTGCAAGCCTTTTGCACAGTTTACACATATTTTCTGAGTTACATCTCTTGTAATTGATTTACTTGTTCAATTAGATATGTTGTGATTAATTTCACATAACCTATATATTTCATGCCCCATCGACTTCCATGTTTTCCTAGGCACTTCATTACTTTCCCTAGACAATTCAAAATTCATCCAATGATGATAAATATGCCTTAGGCACTTCAATACTTTCCTTAGACAATGGAGAAAAACACTCGACATTGATATAATCAACTAGGTAATCATAAAAATGCCTCAATCCACAAAAAATTACGTCGGCAAGTGATAACTTTTCCCATCAGTGTTTTAAAACGTACCAACACTATAAAAGCATTCATACATTGATAAACAACAACCGCGGGCACTTCTAAATTCATCTAGTGATGAGAAAGACACCCCATGCACTTCTAAATTCACCAGGTGACAAGAAAAACACCCCATGCACTTCAATACTTTCCTTGGGCACTTCAAAATTCCCTCAACACTTCAATATTTTCCCAGGAACTTCAAATTTCTCCCAAGGATGATAAAAACTCCCCACGCACTTCAATATTTTCCCCAAGCACTTCAAAATCCCCCCAAGGCACTTCAATACTTACCCCATGCACTTCTAAAGTCACCCAATTATGAGAAAAACGCCCTATGCACTTCAATACTTTCCTCGACCACTTCGAAATTCTCCCAACGATGATAAAAACACCCATACACTTCCATATTTTCCACAGGCAATTCAAAATTCTAGCGGAGAAAATAAAAATGCCCCCATCCACTTCCATGTTTGGCTAGGAACTTCATTAATTTACCTAGCCACTTCAAAATTCGTCCAATGATGATAAAGATTCCCTAGGCACTTCAATACTTGCCCTAGGAAAGGGAGAAAAACATCTGACAATGATAGAATCACCCAGGCAATCACAAAAATGCCTCAATCCACACAAATTTACCTCGGCAAGTGATAACTTTGCCCATCAATGTTTTAAAACATCCCAACGCTGTAAAAACATCCATACATTAATAAACAACAACCACATGCACTTCTCAATTCACCTAGTGATGAGAAAAACATCCCGTGCACTTCTAAATTCACCAAGTGACAAGAAAAATGCCCCATGCACTTCAATACTTTCCCTGGGCACTTCAAAATTCCCCGAAAGATGATAAAAATGCCCTAAGCATTTCAATATTTTCCCACGCAATTCAAAATTCTCCCAAGGATGATAAAAACTCCCCACGCACTTCAATATTTTCCCAAGGCACTTCAAAATTCCCCCAAGGCACTTCAATACTTTCCCCATGCAATTCTAAATTCACCCAATGATGAGAAAAACACCGTGCACACTTCAATCCTTTCCTTGGCCACTTCAAAATTCTCCCAATGATGATAAAAACACCCTTACACTTCAATATTTTCCCCAGGCACTTCAAAATTCTCACAGCTAAGATAAAAATGCCCCCATCCACTTCCATGTTTTCCTAGGAACTTCATTACTTGCCCTAGACACTTCAAAATTCGTCCAATGATGATAAATATGCCCTAGGAACTTCAATACTTTCCCTAAGAAAGGGAGAAAAACACCCGACAATGATATAATCACCCAGGCAATCACAAAAATGCCTCAATCCACACAAATTTACCTTGGCAAGTGATAAGTTTTCCCATCAATGTTTTAAAACGTCCCAACACTAAAAACGCATCCATACATTGATAAACAACAACCGCATGCACTTCTAAATTCTCCTTGTGATGAGAAAACACCCCATGCACTTCTAAATTCACCAAGTGATAAGAAAAACGCCCATGCACTTCAATACTTTCCTTGGGCACTTCAAAATTCTATGAAAGATGATAAAAATGCCCTAAGCACTTCAATATTTTCCCAGGCATTTCAAAATTCTCCCAAGGACGATAAAAACTCCCCACGCACTTCAATATTTTCCGCAAGCACTTCAAAATCCCCCCAAGGCACTTCGATACTTTCCCCATGCACTTCTAAATTCACCCAATGATGAGAAAAATGCCCTACACACTTAAATACTTTCCTCAACCACTTGAAAATTCTCCCAACGATGATAAAAACACCCATACACTTCAATATTTTCCCTAGGCACTTCAAAATTCTCACGGTGAAGATAAAAACGCCCCCATCCACTTCCATGTTTTCCCAGGCACTTCATTACTTTCCCTAGACACTTAAAAATTCATCCAATGATGATAAATATGCCCTAGGCACTTCAATACTTTCCCTAGGGAAGGGAGAAAAACACCCGATAATGATATAATCACCTAGGAAATCACAAAAATGCCTAAAACCACACAAATTTACCTCGTCAAGTGATAAAATTTCCCATCAGTGTTTTAAAACGTCCCAACACTATAAAAGCATCCATACATTGATAAACAACAAACGTAGGCACTTCTAAATTCACCTAGTGATGAGAAAAACACCCCATGCACTTCTAAATTCACCAAGTGATAAGAAAAACGCCCCATGCACTTCAATACTTGCCTTGGGCACTTCAAAATTCTCTTAAAGATGATAAAAATGCCCTAAGCACTTCAATATTCTCCCTGGCACTTCAAAATTCTCCCAAGGATGATAAAAACTCCCCACACACTTTAATACTTTCCCCAAACACTTCAAAATCCCCCCAAGGCACTTCAATACTTGCCCCATGCACTTCTAAATTCACCCAATGATGAGAAAAACACCCTACGCACTTCAATACTTTCCTCGACCACTTCAAATTCTCCCAATGATGATAAAAACACCCATACACTTCAATATTTTCCATAGACACTTCGAAATTCTCACGACGAAGATAAAAACACCTGCATCCACTTCCATGTTTGCCCAAGAACTTCATTACTTTCCCTAGACACTTCAAAATTTGTCCAATGATGATAAATATGCCCTAGGCACTTCAATACTTTCCCTAGGCAAGGGAGAAAAACACCTGAAAATGATATAATCACCCAGGCAATCACAAAAATGCCTTAATCCACACAAATTTACCTCGACAAGTGATAACTTTTCCCATCAGTGTTTTAAAACGTTCCAATTCTATAAAAGAATCCATACATTGATATACAACAACTAGAGGCACTTCTAAATTCACCTAGTGATGAGGAAAACACCACATACACTTCTAAATTCACCAAGTGCAAAGAAAAATTCCCCATGCACTTCAATACTTTTCCTGGGGACTTCAAAATTCTCCAAAAGATGATAAAAATTCCCTAAGCACTTCAATATTTTCCCAGGCACTTAAAAATTCTCCTAAGGATGATAATAACTCCCCACACACTTCAATATTTTCCCCAAGCACTTCAAAATCCCCCCAAGGCACTTCAATACTTTCCCCATCAACTTCTAAATTTCCTCAATGATTAGAAAAATGCCCTGCACACTTCAATACTTTCCTCGACCACTTCAAAATTCTCCCAACGATGATAAAAACACCCATAAGCTTCAATATTTTCCCCAGGCACTTCAGAATTCTCGCGGCGAAGATAAAAACGCCCCCATCCACTTCCATGTTTTCCCAGGCACTTCATTACTTTCCATAGACACTTCAAAATTTGTCCAATGATGATATATATGCCCTAGGCACTTCAATACTTGCCCTAGGAAAGGTAGAAAAACACCCGAGAATGATATAATCACCCAGGCAATAACAAAAATGCCTCAATCCACACAAATTTACTTCGGCAAGTGATAACTTTTCCCATCAGTGTTTTAAAATGTCCCAACAGTATAAAAACATCCATACATTGATAGAAAACAACCGCATGCACTTTTAAATTCACCTTGTGATGTGAAAAATACCCCATGCACTTCTAAATTCACCAAGTGACAAGAAAAACACCCCATGTACTTCTAAATTCACCAAGTGACAAGAAAAACGCCCCATGCACTTCAATACTTTCCCTGGGCACTTCAAAACTTTTCGAAAGATGATAAAAATGCCCTAAGCACTTCAATATTTTCCCAAGCACTTCAAAATTCTCCCAAGGATGATAAAAACTCCCCATGCACTTCAATATTTTCCCCAAGCACTTCAAAATCCCCGCAAGACACTTCAATACTTGCCCCATGCACTTCTAAATTCACCCAATGCTGAGAAAAAAGCCCTGCACACTTCAATACTTTGCTCAGCCACTTTGAAATTCTCCCAACAATGATAAAAAAACCCATACACTTCAATATTTTCCCCAGGCACCTCAAAATTCTCACGACGAAGATAAAAACGTGCCCATCCACTTCCATGTTTTCCCAGGCACTTCATTACTTTCTTTAGACACTTCAAAATTCATCCAATGATGATAAAGATGCCCTAGGCACTTCAATACTTGCCCTAGGAAAGGGAGGAAAACACTCGACAATGATATAATCACCTAAGCAATTACAAAAATGCCGCAATCCACACAAATTTACCTTAGCAAGTGATAAATTTTCCCATCATTGTTTTAAAACATCCATACATTGATAAACAACAATCCCAGTCACTTCTAAATTCACCTAGTGAGGAGAAAAATGCCGCATGCACTTCTAAATTCACCAATTCATGAGAAAAACACCCCACACACTTCAATACTTGCCCCGGGTACTTCAAAATTCTCCGAAAGATGATAAAAATGCCCTAAGCACTTCAATATTTTCCCATGCACTTCTAAATTCTCCCAAGGATGATAAAATATCCCCATGCACTTCAATATTTTTCCCAAGCACTTCAAAATCCCCCCCAGGCACTTCAATACATGCCCCATGCACTTCTAAATTGACCAAATGATGATAGAAATTCCCCATGCACTTCAATACTTGCCTCAACCACTTCAAAATTCTCCGAATGATGAAAAAAATGCCCATACACTTCAATATTTTCCCCACGCACTTTAAAATTGCAGCCATGCACTTCAATACTTACCACATACACTTCTAAATTGACCCAATGATGATAGAAACGCCCTGTGCACTTTAATACTTGCCTCAACCACTTCAAAATTATCCCAACAATGATACAAATTCCCAGAAACTTCAATATTTTCCCCAGGCACTTCAAAATTCTCACAACTAAGATAAAAATGCCCCGGTCGACTTCCATATTTTCCCAGGCACTTCATTACTTGCCCTAGACACTTCAAAATTCGTCCAATGATGATAAAGATTCCCTAGGCACTTCAATACTTTCCCTAGGCAAGGGAGAAAAACACCCGACAATGATATAATCATCCAGACAATCACAAAAATGCCCCAATCCACACAAATTTACCTCAACATGTGATAACTTTGAAATGTACTCATATTTTTCTTATTTAGTTGTTGCAATAATGATTCCACTATTAAGGCATATCCAAGGCATGAAAGATGGGTTTAGTTCAAAAGACAAATGTTCTGAAGGTGTCTTTGGTAACTTAAATGGTTAATTCATTCAAATCGACTTCCATGTTGAGTTCTCTCATTGGTTATTTTAAAATTACTATAGCAATCCATTGTTGCATACTTTCGAAGTTCATAGTTGTTCATCCATGATCGAAAACTTGTATTAATACCATGGATCAACAATAGCACTTATATAAATACCGGAGTGCCCATGAATAAACCTATATTCTTTCACATATATAAGGGTGTTGTCATTAGCACCATGTCCTATATATCTACATGTGTCAGAATGTTTGTGTGTTCACTCAACAAAGTCATCATCATGCCTATAAGGTAAACACTGAGAAGAGCATATCCAATTGCAAATTTAATAATTCATGTAACAATATTAGTAAACATAATTCTAATCATGAGCTAAAATTTCATTGTGTGTTTGCAGGTGTCTCCCTGCTCGTTGCCTTCAAGGGCATGAGTTAAGAATGCCCATAGAAATGGGGCCAATCCTATTTAACCACTATTCTAATGGTGAAATATGATTTTCTCTTCAAACACAGGTTTCATTGTGTTGATATTTAGATTGGTGGAAATTGAAAAGATTCAACAAGATGTCACTGATAAGCCTCACTCACTACCAAGGAATAAATTTCATAGGTCTGTAAAAATATTGAGAGATAATTGTGTGTGCAACCATGGTCTGCTAGGATTCAAAGAATTCAAAATGTCCATCTGTAGATGGCCATGTAAGTATTCTTATGTCTAGATCATATATGAAGCATAACATAAGACAAATCGAATCTTCAAGGAACTCAGCAGTGTGTGGAATAATCAAATTTGTAATTGCAAATACATGAGAGGGATAGAGTGCATTGTTGCAATGGCATGGTGAACGATGGGAGGGGTTGAATCTTACCTATGGCTTAGAAATTCATCATGCAAGAAGTAGTGAAACTAAACTCATAATTTTGGTTTGAGGCCTTGCTTTAGGAAAAAAATTTAAAAAGGTAATCACGTAGGTTTAACATTTCGATAAGCATGTTGGGTTCATCTTCCAAAATACTCAGTAGGACAAATTGCTTTTGGAACTTGGCAGTGTAATCTTGGACAATTTTCTCTTTACACAATTTGCTCTTTACAATGTCGAAGGCACTACCACTAGATTTGTTGCTCCCTTTCATACCTGGCCGGGTAGAATTTTCTTCTCAGAAAAACCTTGACATCGTTCAAAATTGTCTCAAAATTGTACAATAGGCTCTCCAAGCCTCTTGAGAAATACACCAATTACTATTGACATAGTAGATCAACCTGATTACTCTTGTTGAGATTGGAAAAAACATAAACATAAGTCTCTTGATATATGGCCGACAAAAAGGTCTACTACATTACTTGGCTTATAAGGAGAGATCCATTCATTCACTTTCAACTCAAAAATTGTTATCAAGTATTTCCAGTTATAGTGTTTCAGTGTTGTTGGCCAACACTAAGGTGCATCGTATTCATGTATGACTAGACATATCTAGTGTACTTTGCAAAGTATTTTCTCAAAAGTAATTTATCCCATTATATGTACAATGGCAGGGAACTTGTTTCTCATGTTCATTTCCTGAAGGTATTCAGTAGTATATATTACTTTATAATTATGTTTTATGGGAGTCCAATTTGGTCTTTTCACTTGCAACCAAAAATATTGAGAAAACAAAAGCAGTCATAATAACTTTTGGGTCACACCAATATACATCCCCAGATGCTAATAATTACGCTCTATGTTTCAACTTTTGAATCCTTACCTAACCCAAGTTAAGCTACAAGACATTATGACTCTTGCTTCATTCATGGTTGGATCCTTGGGACAGTGGCTTGGCCTTAATCTTTACCTTTCTAGGCTTTTTGGAGTTTTTTTTTCCTTGCCCTTTTATGATCAATGGTATTATATTTTCTTCACCATTGACCCTAGAGAAATGTTGATTAGGCATTTTCCTTGTCATAGGAAGGACATTATTAATCTTGATCTTATCTCATAGAGAGTGAAATACAAGTCAACTTTAGTGAAGCATTTATTTGTTGTCCCATATGAGTTTAATTTTGTTAGTTTGCACCCCTCTTCTGTGCACAAGGACAACAACTTGGAATTTATTTTTCAAGATTCCCTAGTAGATACAACAACTCTATTTGGTATTGGAATCTCTAAGTTTTTTGAAGAGAACAAATAATTCAAGAATCTCTTTTGAGAATAATAATTTACACTACCTGACATAGCGACATTCTTCATAATTGATTGGTTGATAAATTATTTTTTAAGGCAATGAGAATATGTACATTCAAATATCCATGCCATCTTCATTCTTTATTAACCTGTAGCTATCCATAATGTTGCAAAATAGCATAGGATCAACTTCACTTTCTTTACTTTCTAATTGACCATGTTCACTTTGGATTCATAGAGTGCATCAAATTTTAACTTTTCATTTTAATGGGATCCTCCTTTGCTTCTTTTTCTTTTACTTTGGAATCTACAAGTTTTCTACCACCAACTCAAGTCCTAACTCTTCCTATTTATGTGGTGTTGCACAAATGTTGTTTAGCAGGATGGTGTATCTTGACATCTATGTGGAAGTTGCATTAACTACATGTTACATATGTGTGCCATATAAGTTGTAGTGGCCAACTATACAATGCCATTTAGTTGTTATTATATGTCCAACCTCATTTTGGTGGCATTGCATAGAAAATGCTCCAATGATCAATCACACGAACCAAGACCTTGACCATAAGGATCAACAAGTGCTCCAAACCCCATATGCAACAAGATTGTCTTCCCATAAAAAATGCAGATGTTCCATACAAAGAACTATGCAATGAACACTCACACTTCTACTATGGTGAGTTAATCAAAATAGTGCAACCTATCACTAAGTCCACCTTGAATCAAACAAATAACCAACAACAAAACCTGTTGATATAGTGTGTAAGTGCTTGTAGTCTTGTAGGTCATTTGATATTGTTTAATGATACCTCTAGATTGTTCACATTGCTCTTTCCAAACAACAAATTTCACAATATCTATAGGCTTTTGGATGTCACCAATAATTAACCAACACAAGTTTTACTCCTAAGCACAACATTAACACATATTCTAACACATAGGAAGAGGCCAAAGACTCAAACCAAAAGGCCTTGAAAATATGAGATGTCATGTCATTAATGATGGCATGCAACTTAGCCTAATTCAAACTTAAGAATATTGTCCTCAATTTGGTGAAGGATCACTTAGTCCCTCACATTGCAAGAGAATAAGATGGCCAAGGACATGTATGATGCCTTGGTCGATTTTCACCAGAGCATGAATGTGTCCCAAAAAGTGCTTCTGAAGAACAATATGACAAGTACTTGCATGGGAAAAACTGATATAGTATTGAGATATCTAATGAATATCACTGATTTGAGGGATAGTCCCACGACCATTGGAGACAATATTTATGAAGGTGGGATAGTTTTTATTACCCTGAACTTCTTAACTCCATCTTGGTATTACTTTCTGCAATCACCGCAGTTTTGGGACTGCATTACTTTGTGCAGTGATTGTACCCTGAAGTGCTTAATTCCATCATGAGTATACTCTTAATTATTTTTATTGGATTATGATGTGAGATATAGACTTAATGGAATGTAGCTTCTTTGTTTTTGTTTCTGACCCATGACAAACTTTAAAAACCATAGTTGGAGCTTTAACACTTTTGTGTCAATTTTTTTTTACAGTACACACACACACAAACCCTGAAGTGCTCAAGTCCATCATGAGCATACTCTTAATGATTTTTATTGGATTATGATGCAAGATATAGATTGGACGGAATGCTGCTTCTTTGTTTTTGTTTGGGATCCCATGAAAAAATTAAAAACCCATAGTTGGATATTTAACAATTTTGTATCAATTTGTTTTCTTATAGTACACACATTAATAAAATTATCCTATCCTCATATTTGTTGATTTATTTCTAGTTATATTTGTACTTCCTCATTAAAAACATGATTGTTTAGCCATTTTGTACCATCTAATATAACCAACACTCAATTTAGCCACCTGTGGTTCTTATATAGTAAAAGAGATGATGTCATGAGTGTTTAGAGTAGATATGCTCTTTCATTGGCACAACACCATCGAAGTTATGTTTACTCAATAAAATGATGCAGGAAGGATACATGATTAATTCTAGTAAGAATGTAAAAGTTACAGCTCAAGATAAATTATCAATGCCACTAGACGACCACAAGAGACATCTATTGAAGCTCCTGGGCCAACTCATGGCCTTGATTACTCTGCATCAACAATGGCATTACCACATCCTACAACTTGTATAGCCAAATTGTTACTAGTAATCACTTTCTCTCCACTCTAATGATGTCTCTCATTAGAGAGAAGGTTTTCAAGTTTAGTCATGTCTTGGTAAGCACCAGAATCAATGATCCACTCCTACTAAGAAGAAGAGGACCAAAGTGAAGAGTGTACTGCCAAATTTGTACTATGGATAGATCTAGAATTGTTATAAAAAGTCTGTAGTGCCTACTGTGGATCTTGGAAGCTCTTCAATTCTCTAAATATGAGAAAGGAAAAACTTGAAGGGATGGACCTTCTTATGACAATAGCCACATATGACATTTTATTCTTGGAGGATTTCACGTATTTCCCTTTACCCCAAATCAGACTTAGATTTAAGAGGGGTTGAGACAATCTTTGAATGGGATTAGTATCAAGGAAGTAATTCACCTAACTTGATGCTTAATGAGATTAGAGAAAACCTCCTCAAGAGTAGGAGTTAAAGGATCCTTGACAAATAAAGGAATTTTGTAGAGAATATATGAGAAACAAATTCGAATGCTAGAGAAAAATTATTCAGAACAATACTTACAAGTTCCGAATCTAATTTTCCTTTTCCTCTTGCTTAAATAATGTTATCCTTCAATTCTTTAAACCTTGCAACATACTCCTCAACTGTGTTGAAGACACCCATCTTGAGGTTTGAGAGCTCAGTTTCAAGTCAGCTAACCTGGCTGGTATTACCAATTGCAAGGAGAGTTTTGGAGGTATCCTAGATTTCCTTTGCATTGTTGTTACCCTTGGTGGGATCAATGTGATCAAGTTTGAAATAAAGAGTGATCAACCCAAAAGATTCATCCTTTCCAAAACTATGAGGTCATAATTGTCATCCATAGAACTTTTCCTTGAAGTAGGGGTCAATTAGTCCCCCCAAGGACAATAGTTGTCCCTATTCAAACAAAGAAAAAACTAATTCCAACCCATAGGCTTCTGGGTGAAGGCTCCTTGTGGAATGAAGACTTAAAAAATTCAACTTTATAGATCCAAAAGGCACAAAACTATAAGTGACCTTACGAATGAAGGTGTTGGCCTTAAAGAAGGGTGAAAAGTGCCAAAGAGTACCCTTAAGGAATTTGCAACCCTAGATTAAGGTTTATATCTCTAGAACCCCTAGAGAAAACCTAGAAGAGATGATCCAAAAAAACTTAGTTCCACATAGTAACAAAGCTACCACTGGCCAATAGTTTTTGTAGCAGTCACTTTTAGATTTTGATTAGCATAATAAGTTGTCTTGTAAATCTCTAATGAGACAGCCACAATCCTTGATAAGACCACACTGCAAAATTTTTGTGCTTTTTTTATGAAAGATTTGGGAAAAATATTCTACATTGTCCATAACCTTCTTCCTGTTCATGACCGATCTAAAGGGATTTTAGCTCATTGTGGCTGGATTATGGAAGTTAATGATAAATCCTTAGAAAGCCTCTGAAACCTTCATTTTGAACCTTCATATGAAATTTTTATAACACTGATAACCTCCCATCCAGGCCCCTTGAGAGGAAGGGTATTATCATTTGCATTTGCATTTTCAGCTGAATCAATTACCATATCCGAACAATCCATGAGTCTGACAAGATTTGCTTCACTAATTTCACACTCACCAAGTTCCTCCTCTTCATATTTTTCTTGCTGGAGCAAAGTAAGTAGATCTAATTCCTAGCCATGATTAAGACCATCTCCAATGTTCTGAGCTAGATCTGATCTGAGTTTTAGTTAATTGTTGATGGATTTTGGACTCAAAATTTCATTCAACACTGTGCAAATACTATTCTGATGGCCTTACTAGACCTGGGATGATTTTTAAATCAACAAGTATTGTTTGTTGGGTTTTATTTTCATCAAACACTTTAGTTAAGATTCATAGAGCACTGAATATTCACACAATACTATTGATATTAGGCTCAGGCACCATCAAAATTTCCTTATATCACCACAAGGGTAATATATATTGTTTATGGGACCTTGACCATCATCAAAGAATGAAAAATATGTCTTTGGATCTTATTGAATCTTCTTGAGATCAACAGTCTTGAACTAGTACTCGAACCAACATGCAAGAACTTTGTTGGGGGTATTTGGCCTCTTAGTGGGATATAGATACAACGAGTATCCTTTTCCATTAAATGTACATGTGCTAAGGAATAAAATGGTTAAGGGTCACATAATGAAATTAATCACTATTCAAACTTCTTGTGATCAAGGACCATGAAAAACCGGTAGAAACAATTACATGAGCCCTCTCTAGGGATTCCGTTGACAATAAGTTGTTTATAATCCATATCAAAAGTATTTGTTTGATGAGTATCCCACTCATTGATTAAGGAATTTCAAAGGAATTGCTTGAAGCATGTTCCATATTACGTTTATTCTTGGAAACCTTTTAGGATCAAATAGACATAAGTGGAGTTGCAAAATATTAAGAGAATAATTAGTTTGGTTGAGCTGATTGTCATCTATGCCTATTTGTTTTCATTAAAAAGGGAAAAATCTTGTTGACAAATGACTAAATGAGTATTATTCATTGAGCATTTGTGGACTTCCATAGAGAGATGATGGTTGATAGAGATATAAAACTTCTTGAGTGATTGAGCTAATCTATTGTGCACTCCTTTGTCCATTCTAAAAGGAAAGTTAAAGGTCAATTGTGGAAGGAATTCTTTTCGAGACTCGAGAGCTATGTACAAGGACTGAAATTGAATAGAGAGAGTGTTATCTATTAAGCACTAAAACATGTTAGTCCTTATGTTAGGCACCTCTTCAGGACTAAGTGCATGCTTCTTGAATGATTTCAGACAGAGATTAAAGATAGCAAATTGTTTATGACATACTCCTTTGATGGACAGAGATCGAAGAAGAGTTCATGAAGCATTGTTGAAACATTGTTTGTGACCTATTCTCATGCATTGATTTCACACATTATGGAAGATAGTTAGAGAAGCATCTCTCTTGGCATATATTGGCAAGCAAGGCAGATGATAGTTCACTACATTTGAAATGGTCGTTGACAAATGGAGCTAATGTATTAGTGATAGGGGGAGAAGAGTCCATTATCAAAACACCAAGCTATTCCACAAGAACTAGAAGAATATTCCGAACCCCTATGCCTTTTCCAACAAAAGAATTATAATTTTATGGTCAGATTAATGTCATATGCAAAGATGGCTGAAATTGCAGGACATACCTTTTCATGTAGAGATTGAGAATTTACAAGGAAAGTGTATCTTCACATTTTGGTGCGGAGGTTTGAAATTAGTATATGTTGTGTACAACAAGAAGCATAGGTATGAAGAGAATCATGCTTGGTGTTTAAAGAGAATATACACACATTCTACCAATATATAACCTAGCTCAATATCCAAGAAGAGGAAGAGAATGTTGTCCTCAAAACTTGTAATGTTCTGAGCTAGATCTAATCTAAATTTTAGTTAATTGTTGATGGATTTTGTACTCCGAATTTCATTCAACACTGTGCAAATACTATTCTGATCGCATTACTAGACCTGGAATGATTTTTAAATAAACTGCTATTGTTTGTTGGGTTTTATTTGCATCAAACACTTTAGTTAAGATTCATAGAGCACTGAATATTCCCACAGTACTACTGATATTAGGCTCTGAAAATTTCCTTATATCACCACACGGGTAGTATATATCGTTTATGGGGCCTTGGCCATCATCAAAGAATGAAAAATATGTATTTGGATCTTAATGAATCTTCTTGATATCAATAGTCTTGAACTAGTACTTGAACCAACATGAACGAACTTTGTAGGGGGTATTTGGCCTCTTAGTGGGATACAAATACCACGAGTATCCTTTTCCACTAAATGTACATGTGCTAAGGCATAAAATGGTTAAGGGGGACACAGTGAAATTAATCACTATTCCAACTTCTTGTGATCAAGTACCATGAAAAACCTGTAGAAACAATTAGATGATCCCTCTCTAGGGATTCCCTAACATCTAAGTTTAGTATGGGTGTCATTACGAGGTCTTGAGCATCATGAAAGGGTTGCAATTCTGTGACCATTTTTTGGGTAGCAGAAAACAAGATTTTGGCCGTAAACCATTCTTATCAACCTTAAGCACCATGGATGAGTACTTGAACCTCCACTTTTGACCTCTGTTAATTAACATTCACCTGCAAGGGTACTATCAATGCCATCAATAGGTTAGTTGTGCACTAGGAAAGTATCTAGAGGTCAAGCCTAGGTCATGTGAGGATAATTTGGGTCATATACCCTAAATGATATTTTTTTGGCTCAATTATGTGAACAACACTTACTTATACCCACAAAGCTTATATAACTATAGTGTTGAATGCATCGTCAATTGACCACATGAGACACTTGTACCATATCTCTTGTCTACTAGAGTGATATAGGTTCCATGATTAAACAACAACACATGCCCTAAGTGACTTGGTTACACACCATGAATCAATCTTGGGTCCATGGTTAGGGTTCTTTATAATATTAGTGGGATACAAGTGCCATGAGGAGGTTTTTTTCATTGGAAATGAGCTTTGAGGTGTAAATATGGTTTGCGGGGGGGATGACAATGGGGTTAAGAACTAAATGAACCTTATAGAAATAAAGAATTCTTGTTAGGGAAAGAAAACACATTGAACTTAGGCCTTGAATGTTGCTTATCATGATCAATTTCCATGAACAATGACTACAATCCACAACACAAACCCTCTCTATCGATTTTTTGCATCAAATTTGGATATGGATGACATTATAAGATATTTTCATCAAGGATAGTTTGTAGGTAATTGATTCATTGAACATGATCAAGGAGGAGAAAAAGGGCATCAACATATTGTTCATTCTTCACGGGATTAATACCCTTGAATGGGTCGTCAAACGAACACATGAGTAATTTATAGGGGTTCTTTGTAGGCCTGCAAGTGGGATATAAATGTCATGAGTGGGTTATGTGCACTAGAAATTAGTTTGGATTCCTAAACATGGTCAAAGCAATAAACAATTAATCCAATCCTTAATTTAACTTTCTGAAGCATATGCACCAAGAAGAAAACCTAGACATAACAACATAAACTCTCACTAATATGGAGTCTTTGTCCTAGGTGTTAGATATGGGTACCATTAATATTTTTATGCACTCGACTTGGGGATTGAGGAATTTACCATAGTTGTGGTATGAAAACAACATCCATATGTCCTTAACATTGGTAAAGGGAGCGAAAAAATAAACTTGGGCCTTAAATATAGCTTCTAGTACTATAAACACGTCCTCATACCACAACATGAGAGAATGGATGGTTTGTGTGGCCTTCACCATCATCAAATACTACAAAAAATGCATTAGTATCTTATTGAAGCTTCTTGTGATTAATGGCCTTAAATAAGTACTCAAACCAACACTTTGGAACTTTGTAAGATTTTTGTGGTCTTTAAGTGGTATATAGGAACTATGACGAGGATTTGCACTATAAATGTTGTTGAGGAAAAAACATGGTCATCAGGGAATTATAAACCTAAAGTTATAATTTAACCTTCCTGGGATCAAGCATAAAAAATACTTAGAAACAAAGACATGATCCTTAGGCATGCACCATCACCATTGCAGAATCAAGGCAAGGAAATAGGTCCTGGCACTCTATGATTCTTAATTTCTTGTATTTAATTTAGACCAAACATTCTCCCAACTATTAGAGGCCTACTTTCTGAATCCAGACATACAAAATGAGAAGCCATCTCTATCAAATACCAACAAAACTTTCACCAATTTGGAGAGGCTGAAATCAGAAGCCATCTCGGATACCAACCAAACTATCCACCCATTTGGAAAGGCTAAAATTGGAAGCCATCTCAAATACCAACCAAACTATCCACCTATCTGGAAAGGGTAAATCTGAAATATCCACCCATCTGGAAAGGCTAAACTTGAAATATGTAGTGATATGACCTGCAATACAAAACCAAAATACCCACACATCTAGAAAGCCTAAACATGAAATATATAATGACATGCCCCAAAATATAAAATGATATGAGCTACAATATAAAATGATATGAGCTACAATGCATACCCAAGGATTCTTTCAAATATGAGTTTAATTAGCAAAGGTGAGAGGTTAGAGGAAGAAACACTAGGGTCTAACTAGCGAAGGATAGAGATGAGAGGTGGTAATTATGATAGTTCAACACACTTGCTCAAAGTGGTGAAATTCACTGAATAGTGTACCTGGTGACTGTCGTGACCTGTCAACATCTTGTGACCCATCCCCCGTCCTCTAGTAACTGTTGTGACCTATCCCCCGTCCTCTAGTGACTTCCATGACCCATACACAACCCATGACCCATCCTCTCATCTCTGGTGTGCACTAGAATCTCGGTCCTTTGAATCAGAATGTTTATAAAAACCCAGAAAAAAAGTATAGAATTGTTCAGACTCTGAGTAATGTGTGCAGCCCTCAACCAAGCAATAACATATTTTTAGCATTAGAACCAACTTCAAACAAATTTTTGGGGGTGAAGCTAACTGTAAAACCTACTCAAACCACGAATTCAACTCCAATATGGGAGAAATTGTCCCAGAAACCACCCTTCTTGGAAATTGGGGGGGTGAATTCAACTCCTCCTTTGATTTCGAGGAACTAGAAAGGGTGAACTAGCTCCAAGGAACCACCATTCCTGGAAATCAGTGGGAAAAATTTCCCCAAGCAACCACCATTCCTGAAATTGAGGGGGCGGGGAATGCTATTTTTGTATACTGCAATTCGATTTTTGAGCGGGCGAAACCCATATTTCTTCATTTTGCTTACCAAATATGAATTGGCTAATCTATATTAAACATTTTTTTGCTAGATAAATTGTGTTCTATATTTTAAAAATGAAAAAAAAGAGTTTAATATAAAAAAATCACCCAATAAATTTTAACCCCCCTAAAGTTCTCCCTTGGGCTATAATTCGCCCTTAAAATCATCCTTGTACTGAACCTGAGCGCATAATCTAGAATATGATGTAATAGTACACATTTTGTGAAGTATGAAGTAAGGTGTATCTTGTTGATGTGGTCAAGTGAAGTTTGTGATACATATCAATGATTGCAAGATCTCAAGGTTATAGAAGGTGTGCAGAACTTTGTGAACAATAGATTATCAAAAGAGTGCATAGATCAAAAGAAAAACAAAGTATTATCTTCTTCTTTTATATCAAGGCGACAGGATGGGGCAAGGAGCAAGGGGTCGGTGCCTCCTTCCAATTGGAGCTGGTAAATAAGGGAGTTGGTGCTTCCTTCAGGTCGATGCCTATAAAACCAGGGGGTTGGTCTCTCCTTTCAATTGGTGCTGGAGAACTTCGGAAGTTGGTGCTTTCATGAATGTAATATTTTTATTATAAGAGAGAATTCCATGGTTTTCTCTCATTTGGGTTTACACATAAAAATATGTGTTCTATGTTTCACGCATATGTGGATGAATGCTTTTGTTTATGTGAATGCATAATTTGAGATTGAGTTAAAAACTGATAAGAAGTAAAAATTGTTCATAACTGCGCTAATATTGATTCATCCCCCGTCAGTATTAATAATATTTCAACATGGATATGTACATATAAACATAATATAATCATTTTTTAGGAAATGTAAAATGATTATGTAAATATATTGGGGTAATTAGAGAAGGATCTCCTATTCTTTAAGGAGTTATTGTGTAACTAATCTCTCTTATTTATATTGGAGTTGTGCTCCACATTTACATTTTTGTACATGATAGAGAATTAAATTAGAGGGGATGTAGAGGACATAGAAAACTATATTTTGTACTATTTTTAGGTCTTGATTTATTTTAGGTTCGACTTGATACCCTGTGGAAGTTAGGGTTTATGACTAGTCCAAAAGCTAGTCTTAAACATGTGTTATGGGTAAAATTGTTATATCTAGAACTTCATATATTCAAATTGAGTGAGAACTGTTGTATAAGAAATAATATAGAACATAGTATTTGTGGTATAAATTTCAAAATAAGATCCATGAAGTGGACACATGGCAAGCTGTACACTATCACTTTCCTGAATAGGGAAAAAATAACAAGTTTGCAGAAAGTTACCATAAATTTTCTTGGTACATCAAAATTAGTTCATACCTGTGTCACTGTAGATAACACATATCATGATATTACAAGATGTAAATTTTAGTCTTAAAGGGGCTTAAATTACAGATTTACCTAAGTTGAAAAGTCAACCAGAAAGATAGTCTCCAAAGTAGGGTTTTAAAAGGTATGCTATTTTTAAAATTGTATAACTTTTGATTGGAAAGTCTAATTTGTGTGATTCAAAATCCATTGGAAAGAGGAAACACCTAGTAGTATGTTGGAAAAATCATATTATAAAATTTTGATACTATTTTCAATATAATGAGGCTGGAAGTTGAGGGTATTTTTGGACTTCAGTTATGAATAATGAAAATACCTTTGTTTAGTGGAGATGAAGATGAGGATGAAATCAATCGCTTGGAATGGTTAAAGATGATAAGGAAAAAGTATATGTAGGATGAATGAGCGATCATCCATCCAACTAGTTGTATTGGGAACCTGTTCACACATGTTAGTTAGGTTATCTACCTACTCTAGTTGACCATGTCAAACATGGTCCTTATGTAGTCTATATATAAAGGTCCTTTGTCCTTCATAATAAATACGCTAGTTTTCTCGTTTCTCTTATTATCTTGAGTAATTGTTTCTAGTTTTGGAGTTATTAGTTAAGAGATAAGGCTCTTTGAGCCTCACCTCATACCTCATTCATATCAATTGGTATAAGAATTGTTCCTTCCTTTGAGACCTAATATTTTTGGATTCTTCATTTTTCTTGACTCTCTTTGGATTCTTAGCTACATATGTTGTGGCCTCCACCCATCTCTTCCCACACAACTCACCTACTTTAATCCACTCTCACTCCCAATATCTATCCACACACACACACACACACTCTACCAGTGCTCCGTCTCATCCCGCATGATCCACTAAATCTCATATATCTTCTAGCTATAGCATGGATCCAACCATTTTTTCCATATCTATGTAGTGTGTCCTCATACCCTAGCCACCATCTCGCTAACCACTTTGGTATCTACCTCAATGTCCTTTACCTTTCCCTTTTCTATCCTTTTTCTCTTGGGTTTCCATCATTCTCTCACATTCTATACCCTCACTATCTACACTACCACCTCCTCCAAAGACCCAACCTCTTTTATTTTTACCTATATAAAACCCTAGCTAGCTCAAGATTTTCCTTCCCTACCAGATCCCACCACTCTCTCCAAGATAGATTGCATGCAATTTTTCTTCTCATAGTGTCCATTCCCTCATCTATTGCATTCTATCCTCTCATCAATTTTACAGTCACACACATCATAATTACCTCTTTTAGATCCAACACCATCTAAATTTTCATTATATTGGGATTACAATATATATTTGTTCTACAAGTCTTGTTATCCCAATGGCGATGTTTCCCATTAATCCATAGGCCCTCTATACCACATGATTTATGACTCCTTGGTTGGTCATTTTTTTCTAAATTAGCCTTCAAGATCCATTTATCCATGCTCAAGTGTCTTTTTCCATATTTTACCGGTAGTCTCCATATCCATTCAACCATCCTCCTTTTGCTGGTCCTCTCACTTCATACACCACCTTTCCTAGATCACATCGTCATCTCACCATATACTCTCATGCCATCTAGCTCAGCCCTGACCACCTCACAAGTGTGCAGTCTCAATTTTTTTAACCCAAGCAATGCTCAATCATAAGACCTCATACCTAGAAGTAAGTTGCAATTTTGTTTCATGCCTTGTGCTTCTATCTATTTGCACTCACGACCTCTCTTAGCCACTAGCCTCACTGTCTGAGTTGCATATGCTTAGTCCACATGCTCCTGCCATATGATACCTATGCCCTATTTCCATATTTTGTTTATCTATTTATTTATTTTTTATGCTCTACATCCTTTGCATCCTCAATTGTCTAAGCCATTGGTCAGTTCCCAATCGCCCTTTCCTTCACATTGTGGTAGCCTTCACATCTAATTTTTATTTTTTTATTTACCCTCCGTAATCTCTAAGATTTCCAGATCACTTTGGTCCATTTTATTTGCATTTCCTTACAACCTCTTCTTTCCATTTTTTCCTACTATCCTCTCGTATAAGCTCAGTAGCTATTGCATTTCTATACTCGCACAAGCTCTCCTTCTAAAACCACAAGGGACATCAAATTTCCAGTGCCTTTATTGATCTAGTATTTCCATATTTTTGTACAACAATTTTTCTTTTCTAGCTACACTAGGTCCACTTGTCTTCATCACTTCATTTCAGCTTTAGGAAATCTCAAACAAGATTCCACAGTCTCTTTCACGATATTTTCTCTCTCCTTATTCCGGAGGTTCTATGGCCATTTGCTTCAGTTTCTTTAGCCCCATTGCTAACAAATAACACACCAACAGGCTGGACAGCTACTATCTCAGGATTTTGTGCATCATAATTGCATTTTTTGTTCTCTCTTAGTTCCAGTCAATTGTTTGATCATGACATATTCACCTTTAGCTGTTCATATTTTTATCTATGGTAGCAAGTGTACAGTACATGGGAATTATGCCCCTATTCCTCTGGTATTCAACACTTCAACACAAATCCCCTCCAATCATCTTCTCAATAGCATATATCTTTTTTCACTTCATAGGGTTGGTTTCAATTTTGCACAATGATTATCTTCCGGCATAGCCAGGTGTCTCCACCCTCCCCATATACATGACACAACACACTAAGCATCCAGGTGTTTCCACCCTCTCAATATTATCCACATTTACTGGGAATCCAAGTGTCTCCACCCTCCCAGTCTCATAAAACAACAATCCTTTATGTATCATTGGACTCTACATATTTTTAGTAGCCATGATAGTTTGCACTCATTCAACAGTTCTCTCACACTTCAACCAGGATGAGGAAAGGAACGATGCTTTCCACTTCAACCAAGAGGATTGGGATGAATGAGGGATCATCCATCCCACTAGTTGTATTGGGAATTTGTTCACACAGGTTAGTTAGGTTAGCTAGGTTAAATACCTACTCTAGTTGACCATGTCAAACATGGTCCTTATGTAATCACTATATAAAATCCCTTTGGCATTCATAATAAATAAGTTAGTTTTCTCCTTTCTCTTATTATCTTGAGTAATTGTTTCTAGTTTTGGAGTTATTTGTTAAGAGACGAGGCTCTTTGAGCCTCACCTTAGATCCTTATTTGGATCAATATGACTTCTTATTGGGCAAATTTTTAATATTTTGGTGAAACTAGGAAGTGGTGGATGAGTATTGATAACAATACTAGAAAAAATATCACATAGAAAGAATTTGAGGAATACTTCTCAAAAAGATGGATCAAGGGATAAAAAATAGAATAAATGAATAAAATTCAAGATAAATTGAAATATGCAATACATGAAGGAAAGAATAAAGGTGAGGAGTTGTCTAAGATAGATTCCCTTAATGAATCACTTATTAAAGAGCTCCATACATTGAAAAGGGAAAATAATAGGATATCCTTCTCCAATTACCTTAATACATTCACATAATCATTTCACATGTCCAACAATGACTACATTACCTTTATATATACATATCCACTCATTGCACATGAGGCCCCTTCATTAGGTTGACCCCATTACATATGAATTTAGCCCCATATATTCCCTGTTGGGTCATATTATATATATTTAACCCCATATGTGACCCCCCTTGGGTCATATTAGAGAATCAACAAACCATAATGGAAGAGAGTGTTGAGATGAGGCATGCCACGTTAAAGGATATAACAAATGATGACTTACGAATGTGAATAGAGGGATAAATCATCCAAAAGGTATTGAAACAAAAAAAGGAAAATTGATGTAATGTTTTCCAAAGAGATCTCGGTGGAGAGATGGGATTTTGTGGACAAAATGTGATGAATCCTCTTGCTAGTAATGAATTCCACTTCACTTTGAAACTGAAGCAGGGGAAGAGTTGAGGGTAGGTGCTAGCATAGATATAGTTCTGGGGCACACTCCAATGAGCCATATATAGATTTTTCTACTACATGTAATTATTATAACTAAGTAAGATGTCAAGCCTCAGTATAATTGAATAAGGGTAGGCTTGTACTATTTCTCTAATACAACCAATTGAAAACCCTAATTGAGAGGAAGCACACTAGCCAAAAGAAGGAGAAAATCTCCTAGAAAGAAATTCAATAACAAGATTCATCAGATGAAAAAAGGAGAACAATAATTCTTAGGAAAATATGGTTTTCTTTATTATGAGGGACATTTCCCTTTATATAGCACTACAAAAGCTACACACAAGATGAATAAATATTAAATGACTCATGCAAGAGCCTTGAGGGATGGAAAGATGTATCTACATGAATATAGACAATATACTCAAGTCAAACTGAAACCGATAAATTAAAATATATTAATTTTAAAAATAAATGAATATAACCATATTTTAATTATTAAATATTGAAAAGTTTATATTAACTTATTCTTTTTAATATTTAATAAATAATATAAATATTAATTTATTAGTATTATTTTTATGGGACTAATTTTTGTTTTAACATGAATGCAAAATAACTTATATTAAACAGAGGATAAGATACAAAATCCCTTCCTTGAAGGGTAAACCATAGCATAGTTAAAGAGCTATTCAGAAATGAAAAATTCCATCTTTTCAGCCCTGAGAATTATTCTTCCTAACTGTTCATATCTACTGTTTTTTGTCGAATAAATACTAACATACTAACTACATAAAAAGGCACAAAAAAACATTTAATAGGTCAAAAAGATGGAACACTCCAACATTCCTTAAATTAGGCGGGTGGAATTCCTTCATGAGTCTGCGAGTCGTCTTCCATCAAAGAACTGTCTTCATGCTGATTTCCTGGGTCCGGAGGTCCAGTTTGCATCTCGAATTCATCCTTCAAATTGCTCAGGGATGCTTCCAGCTGAGCTAGGAGAGCCTCAATCATATTATTTCCAAGTTGCAGAGTGTCAAAGAGTTTCCCTTTAGCAAGAACAAAAACTGTTTTAGACCTTCGAAATTAGTCTTTTGAAACTCTTTTATGCCTTGAACATCCTTCTGCAGCTCCTCAAGCTTGCCCACATGTACCCTGGTGTTGGATTCGACATCCTCAATGCAAACTTCCATCCGAACAATATCCTAGCCTATGAGTCTTCTCTCATCCAGAGCGGCCTTAGAAGCTTCAAAAGCGTTATGAGCATTCTTTTCAATGTCCTGATGGACACCTTTTATTTCCCTAAGCTCCTTCAACATGTTCTCCATATTCATCCTTTTGAGCTAGAGACAGACTAGGAGGCAGAGTGCAGACCATCTGAGAGAATTCCTTCAGAACAAGTGAGAGCTTCGATTCCTGATACCTCCAATGAAGAGTAGTACCATCCCGCTGTATAGTTTCATGAGCAAGAACCTCGAAAATTCACCATTAAACCACATGCTTCCATCTTACCTTCTCACTGAGCTTCATAAATGCGTGGAGAATCCCAAGGCTGAACTTTAATGCTTAGGATATGGTGTAATCCAATTTTCTGAGAATTGGAGGGGGAGTTATGCATGCACGTCCACATGGGGAGGTAGAAGGGAGGACCTTGAATTAGAAGCATGGAGACCATTTAGAGATAGGAGGACCTTGGTTTAAAACAATTAACCCTTCAATAAGCTTATCCCCTTGATTATACATGATGTATGCCTCCACGTTATTATGCCTGGGAGTGTGAAAGAATTGGGCCCGAGAGATGTCACTGATGATGGAGACTATTTGTTTTTTTATTCTTCTCATAGTCTTTTCGTGGCCTCTTTGATTACTTATCATTTTATGAATAACAATCTTGGAGTCTCCCAAGATGGAGAAGTGATCTATATGGAGCTAGATCATAAATTCAACCCCTTGAAGGAGGGCCTCCCATTCAGCTTGATTGTTGGTTCTCCTCCTAATCCCCATGCAAGTATATATTTTTAATAAAATTCTTTTTATTCTCTACGATGTTTAAAAAAATTGGATTTTTAAATTAGTTTTTCATTATTGTCATTGGCCATGCCTTAGAAATTAGAAAAAAATTTGTGAATTTTTTTTTTAAGCTATTTGGGCTTCGTCTTTGTTTTGGTTTTACTATAAGAATGATTTCTTGAAAACACTTGTGCAATCCCTCGCATGGAGACACCATGAATGTGAAACGAGACACCTATATTCCTCACTTTATGTCGTCAAGTTCTTACCACCACTAGAAGATGGACACATATTTTGAACCTTCTTCTAGGGGAGGCAGTTGTTATCAATATCCTTAGTTGAATATGTCAACAACAGAGGAACTTCGTATATAGACTAGTCCATGGCTACACTCTAGAAGAGACTGCACAATCACACCAAGAGCTTGGATGACATAACTGAAAATATTGAAGGGATGCGGCATGAAATTGATTGTTTCTATATGACTGGCCAATCATTGTCGAGGAAGGAAAATACTCTAAGAAATTCCCTTTCATGGTGGTCATAGGTGTATCCTTTCTATTAAGTTTCTTATCCATCATGTCTAGATCCAGATCATGACATGATCAATTTGAGTATGCTTCAAGTTCAAATCTATATAAAGTGTGACATTCTCAAGCTAGAAAATTAGATCCCACTATATGTATTGAGAAATGTTTTTGAAAACCAGAAATCAAAAGCACGCCATCAAGACTCCGATAACTGTTGGAGTAGACGTTCGCTGCGTTGTCTCCTTTTTTATCCATATTTGTTGGATTGTAGACCAACATTCTCTTCACCATTACAAATCAAGCATTGAGGGAAGATCAACATACTCCACTACAAATCGAGAACCACTTTCCAGTAGTGGTTGTTGCAACAATATTGAAGATTTTCTAGATACGTACACATTTCAATTCCAAAAGAAAAAAAAATATATTCTTTTTTCAATATTATAAGCATTAACACCTCTCAATCATAAAAAAAAAACGTGGTTGATATAATGGATGTCATTATGGAATTTTTTTTTCAACCATTTTATTTGAATTTTTATGTTTTAAGTTTGTGCTTAGAATATGCCATAACAATGATTTTTATGATGAATGTGTTTATACACATTTTAATTTCACAAATATTTTGATAATTAATATCTATATATTCCAATTTCATTTTTTTTATAGCTTTTAAGATAATATAATCATAAAAAACCATTAATGAAAACCCACTTACAATAACAATTAAGAATTTTAAGATTGATATGTAGTTGATATTACTAAATATTTCATCATGTTTGTGAAATAATTGTAAAACTGCAAGAGGTTGTATTTCCTCAACAAGGAACTTTTTTGTGGCCACCTCACTCGAGCAAGATCACAATATTATTCAAAGCATCAAATCAGATTTTATTCAACTTAGAAAGATTGCAAATTAGAAAATAAAAGCTTGTAAAAATTTGGCAAATAAAAATATTTAATTCATTAGGATTCCTCAATCACTAGTTTCATGCAATCGAACATTTAGTTTAGAGCCGAGCCAAAAATACAAATTAGACATAAATAGTTATATAAGAGAGCAAAAAGAGTTTATTTGTTTCGGTCTTACAAAAAGATCTTTATGTTTAGAGCCGAGCCAAAATCTTGCAAAAAAGCAATGATATTATGTTTAGAGCTGAACTAAAATATTCTATTAATGGTGTAATGTCTATGGAATTTTAGACTTAATGTTTATGGAATTTTAGGCTTAAGGTGGCCTAATTTATTTTTAGGCCTTTTGAATTTTATATACATTGATTTTAGGGATCACGTCCATTGAATTTAATAACTTCAATGATCTCCTTTCTTTATAGCAGCTTCACCTTACAATGAGAACTTAGGGAATGATGATGTTTTGCATTCACAAAAGGGTTAGAATGATTATGAAAACTTATGGAATTATTATGTTTTGTCTTTTTCGGAAAATGGTTACATTGCGTTCCCAAATGCCACCCCTCCCTTCCATCATTTTGGTCACAATTACATTACCTTATAGTTATTGTAATTAAATAATTTTATAGTTAGTGTAATTAGAAATTAATTTTTAATTATTATTTAAGTTTATATAATATATTATTGATAGTGCCAAAAATATTATTACCTTTAAGTTTAAAGAGAAATTGTGGTGTCATGAAAATTTAGGGGTTAAGAGAAAACTAAGATACTATAAGGAGGTTCCTAACCTTAATTTGAAAGATCATAAATATCTATGGATACTAACTAGTTCAATGAAGAAAATTAATATATCCAAGATTAGAACTAATTCCCACGAGTTTTATAGCGAAACAGGGCGTTGCCAAAACTCTGTGGGCAGAAAGCGTTTGCCATCTTTGTGAGTCTATGAACGTTGAGGATGAAAATCCCTTTCTCTTAGAGTGCCCTACTTACATCCACATTAGATATGAGTTTCATAATATTTGCTACTCCTAACTTGCCAAAACTATAGTAAGTTTGGAAAACTTCTTACCAAGCTTTTTAAACATAAGAACAAAAGTTTAAAGCAAACCAAGTAATAACCTTCTTAAGGTTCCATAAATCAAAGTTGGTCTCAATGGATGTTAATCATCATCATTATCATCATATTGATAAAATGTTTATATATCAATAAATTATATTTAATTTAAATTTATATAATATATTAAATTTGGTAAAAAGTTTATATATTAATAAATTATATTTAATTATAGGTAAAAGAAAAAATTAGACATTAGAAAAATGTTTATAAAAGATATATTAATTAAATTACACATTAATAAACTTATTATATTTGATAAGTTTGGGTTTAAAATAAATTTATATTAATTTAATTTCTTAGTTTTTATGTGATTTTTAAAAATTAAATTACTACTATATATATATATATAATGATGATGATGATGATAGTTATTAATTTATACTAACAATCATACATTAAAAATATAAGGAGTTACATGGTTAAAATAAGTCTAAATCCTCATAATTGTGCTAAGTTTAAAAAATAGGAAGGTCATTAATGTATGTAGAACATTTTATGTGAAAGTCATTTTCATCTTGAATCCCTCTGTGTATCACAAAGATGACAAATTCTTTAATCCCAAGGCTTTTTAGGACTTGTGCATCACACTTAAATCACAATGGAGCACTTGCTCGTTTATTCTTATTTTAAGGATGCTGATTTTATTATTTAAGCTAATTAAAACACATAATTACTTTTGATCTTCTAGATTATGGTTGATCACCTTCTTATAAATATGTAATCCAAATATTTATTTAAACTTTTAACTTTAAACAAGACCAAAGTTGGTCTCGATGGACGTTAACCACCATCACCACTACCATCATCATCATTAGTATTATTAAATATTACAAATATTATTCATTAATAAGAAAATCAATGTTGTTAAAATAAGAAGAATTTCTCACAAGTTTCAAAGCGAAATAAAGTTTTGGATAATTTATAAAATGCCACAGGTTAAATTTTGTTGTCAATTTTGTGTCACTTTTTCTTAGAATGACCGTTGTTCACTTACTTACGAACTATTTCAAAATATTTGTTATAATATCTAGTGCTTCCTAACCTTTTAATTGATTAAAATTATGAAGATTTAGAAATAAGTGTTTTTCTTAAAATAAAATAATTCTTTACTTTTCTTAAAATTCTATAAACCAAAATTAATCTAAATAAACATTAATAACCATCACCATTAATAAATTTACTTTTGAAACACTTTTTACTCTATCTTAATCTTTCTACTTGAAAGATTATTCTAAATTTATAATTGTAATTTTTTATTAG
This sequence comes from Larix kaempferi, assembly GCA_027924585.1. NCBI lineage: Eukaryota > Viridiplantae > Streptophyta > Pinopsida > Pinales > Pinaceae > Larix > Larix kaempferi. The sequence goes on from BSBM01000432.1 coordinate 3,032,608, forward strand.
AAAATAATAATATGAATAAAAATACTTTTATTATTATATTATTTTTTATTAAAAACATTATTAGTATTTGAAATATTATTTTGGAGAATATTAATAATATAAAAAAAAATATTACACTTCATTTTAAAGAGAAGATTGGTGTCATAAAATTCTAGAGGTTAAAAGAAAATGCCTCGTGTCATAAAATTCTAGAATTTAAAAAAAAATTACGATACTATAAGAGGATGAAAATCATTTTCTCTCATAGTGTCTCTTAACTTTCCAAAACTATGATGAGTTAGGAGAGTTTCTCACCAAGATTTTTAAACATAGGAATAAAATTTTAAAACAAATTAACTAATATCCTTCTTAAGATTCAATAAAGCAGAGTTGATCTAAATAGACTAATCATCATCATCATCTCTCACATATATAAACATGTAATTTTTAATATAAAATATAAATCATATATATTTTGGTAATTAATATATTAACTTTGTATTTTAAATAAATACATATGGTATTTGAGAGATAATATTAAAACCACATAAATATGAAGAAGAAAATCCTATACCTTTTATTAAATGAATATAAAAGAACCTTAAAAAAAATTGTAAACATATATAAAAAATTATATAATTGATTTATAATTAATGAATATATAAATTTAATATAAATATGGTTTTAATTTTATTTTTAAATAATTAATATAATAATAAATACTTCATATTTATAAATGTGTAAAAAATATTTAACATTAAAATATAAGAAAAAATAAAAATAATTAATTTTTAAAATTTATGATTTGTTTTTAAAATAATGAATTGATGATATATTTACTAATTATTGAAATTAACCACGGTTCTTCAAAATAATAATAAAAATACGTTATAAAATTAATTCAAGCATTTTGAAAATCAATTTTTGGAAAAACAATTTTTTCATAAATAGTTAAATATACCAATTTAATCATTTTGAAAATTAATTTTTGGAGAAACAATTTTTTCATAAAAAGTTATATATAGTATGGAAAAATGATATAAAAACATTTACTAATTATTTAAGAAAAATAAATTATAAATTGAATACGAAAATAAGATTTCAAGTTGGATATGAAAATATTTCACTTAAATTGATATTAACTTCACCAAAATATAAAACCTTACTCTACCTATCCTAATCTAATGGAGAATATTTTGAATCAAATGACATCACAATTGATGAAATGATACTCAAAGTAATTACATCTATAGTTATTTATATCTTCGAATTTAGCGTGTACTAATATCTATGATTTTCCTAGATTGCACGAGGATGAGACAAGTGTATTGTGCAAATTTATTTTATAGAAATCATTCAAAATTGGAAATAAACAATTATAAAAAAAAAGGAATATAAAAAATAATTGGTAGCACTCTTAGCTCATACATGGATAATGTGCACTCTTATATGATGCATAGATAATGTTCTTCATGACAGACAACCTATTTAAGTAGATGAAGAGAATGACACTTAACTTGTGGCATATCAATGTGTTCATGAACACAAATTAAGTAGTCCTCCTAGTTAACTTTAGTCCACCCTAAATACTTTTATATGAATTAATGACTCTAAGTATATTTTAATACAATATCATGTAATATATCTTAAATTTAATTTTTGTTTTGGAATCTATTTAACAAACATTTAGATTTCGGATTTGATAGCTCAACTAATAGAGCTAATTCACCTAGCTTCTATTGTAAGAAATGCTTATCATTATTTATATAAGAAATTGATTTGATAATAACTCAAAATTACAAAACCACATAATATTTGTCGAAATAAATTAATGTTAGTATAAGAGGCTACCTAAGGTATACGTTTATTTTTTTTTACACAAATCCATAACCTTGCTCTCTAATAAAAGTTGGAGAAGAAACTTAAATTTAGTTTTTCATAAATTCTAACTTTAATCCTAACCTTAACATCTAAAACCAAATGAAAAGTCATCCAAAGTAAATAACCACCTAACTAAAGCATAAACATCCTTTAAATTGATTTTATTAATTTAATGATGTAAATGGAAAACTACACAACTATTTTAACATAAATGAGAAAGTTTGAATATATGTATATTTAAAAAAAAATGAAGTTTGAATATTATATATAATATAATTTTTTTTTTTTTAATTTATTGTTTTATAATTTAAATAATATTTTTATTTAAAAAAATTAAATTATTAATAAATATTATTTAACAAATAAATATAATTTTTATTTAAAAAATTATTACTGTATTTAAAAAGCTAATTATTAAAAATATGAAAATAAATTTCATATATATATATATATATACTACCAACCAAATTTCTCAAATATTTTAACATCCCTACAAACAAATGAATGAACTTACAACCCCTATGCTCACGGCTCTTTCGAGCTTATTTCTCAGCTCTGAATACCAAAAGTGACACCATGTTTTTCATTTTATAGTTTCGATGAGAGGTAATCACTAAAACTGATATGCAGTGGTATAAAAATGAATATATCTCATATTGAAGCCATTCACCAACTGAATTTACTAATGTGGTTGTAAGAAAAAATTCCCACTATAAACTAATATGGCCGAATTGTCATATGTGTAGAGGTTCTAAACTCTCATAAGGAAAGGGATGAAAGCTATTAAAAATAGTAACTTTGAGAAAAGCAAATCTAAATATGGAACGTTATCTCTCTACCATACCATGATAACTTCCACTCTGCAAGCCCACTAGCCGTTGGGTTGCGTAAAATTTTTATAGGCGACTTATTACTAAGTGAGCTCTTTTTACACCTATATTTCAATATAACTTTCCTTTTAGAAAGCGTCGAGGAATCGGAATCCCGATGCCATCCATTGACACGTTGTTATTAAATATAGTAAATGACAATGACATGACTAAGAGGCATCCTGCCATGACCATCCGTTAACGCATTGTTCATGTTTATGATAATGACATCAATGTTCATTGCACGCGATCCATCGGCATAAGGAAATGAGCATGTGAAGTTGAATGATCCAGGCAAATCACAGGGTTTATAAATTGGGGAGACGTGAAAATAGCAGGTGCTTTTTCACAAACAAAAATAGAAAGTAAAATAAAGCTAAGCAAAAAGCCAAAAGAAAGCTACAATCGCTTGTTTATATATAGAGAGCATCAGGAGCTCCAAGGCTTTTCATCTTTGCAAATAGTCTTGCATTACAAGCCGTTATAGTAAAACATGGAGGAGATTTTTAGGAAGATGAAGCCCGCATGTCCTCGGTGTAAGTCGTGGGAGTATTGCAGGTTTAGGTTTATGAATAACAAGAGACGCTGCAAGAAGTTGCAGCCTAGATATATCTATGGAAGGTGCACCAAATATTTCACTCTCGGAGGAAAGCTCTATAACACTTCCTCAATCTCACCTCCAAAAGCTCGAATTTCGCCTAATAGCTGCGCAAGCAACTTTGCTGCTGCTTCTCCTCTTTACATTAGTTCACCTGATGATCAGTATGGTGGTGGGCATTCTTCAGATAGTTGTTGGATGGTAAGAATAGATATGGCAATAACACATGTTCTTGGAAGGCATTTATGTAGTCGTAGTCTTGTGAATCCATGCTGCGAAATCAATTCAGGAAGCAATGAATGCCAGGGAATGTGGTTGGCGCATGATGGCCGATGGTCAAATATTTATGACACAAGTTGTTTTGGTCCTTATGATAGCTAGTTAGGAGTGAGCTCATTCGTTTTACCTTTTTGGAGAATTTTAGTGAAGATGTGATGGCCCCAAATGTAGTGTTTAGCCATTATGTGAATAATATTCCACCATTGAATAATGTTGAGCTAGTTGAGCCGTTAGAGAGATCCTAGGAAAGGGATTTGGACAACGGTTTGTTGCTGTCAGAATACTTTGCAGAAAATTCTGTGAATCGAATACCAGTAGCTAGAGGAGAAGAAAAACAAGAAGATCATAATGCAGAAGACAGCAGTACGAATTTGTTAGGCGGAGAAGACTTGGTGTTACATTCGGAGCTGGATAGTATTTTTCCTGCGCGATCAAACGACCTGGGTGAAGAAAATGAATGGTTGATCAATTTATTTGCAAAAGACGGAGGAGAGAGCAGTGCAAATAGTGCAGATAGTACAAGGTATGGTTCAGAATTGGAAAATGATTGGTTGATGGATGTTTTTTCAAAAGACGGAGAGAGCAGTACAGGGCGTGGTTCAGAATTGGAAAATTCAGACAGATGCTTGCGATTGGAATTATTTGATTCAGATTTCCCAGAGATACCAACAACTGCAGGATTTTATGCTCATCATGTGGATACTTTTGAAGGATAATGGAAAGTGGACGACATTACGAATCTGTGGATGTTTTGATAACAAAGTTAAATGGCCTTTATAAAGTTAAAGGCCTTTATCAGTTCTAGTTTTCAGTTATATGGCCTTTATAAGTTCTTGCTCCTAGAATTTATGAAAAACCGGATAATAGAGTCCGAAAAATATATGCCTCTGAATTATGAAACATATAGCTGTTTAGTTCCTGGATTCATTGATGAATCATATAATTTTTTTATATATGTGAATTCGTTTTTTTAATTATTATGCCCATACTCATTCTATGATAGATTTTTAGAGGATTGAGTGTTCTCTTAGTTAACTTTGATTACAGATATAAGTGTTCTTTTAATTAAATTTCAAACTGTTAAAAATCTTTTAATTGATTTTTCACAGAAGGTTGATAGCCAAGCATATTTGAGGTCCGGTTGCAAGGTATCAACACTGTGCTTTATATGTTTTCTGCCACCATCTTCACGTGAGTGGTGAACAAAGAATACCGGAGGAGAAATTCTGTGGAAGAACACGGTCCACCGTTGCATTAGTATAATAATATTTAGATACTTGTAATGGCAAGTTTTCATTTGGTTACAACCGTTTGATAATAAAGAGGCCATAATATTACGTTTAGAGCCGAGTCAAACACTTCTAGTTTTCGTATTTATTCAATGTATATACAATTTCAAATATATCTCACCTATTTTTATTTACCTAATGTTAATGATCTCCCTTTTTATTTACTTCCATTGATTTTTAAAATGCATTGCTTTAATGTTAAGGATCTTATTTTACATAGTTTCAAGTAAGTAACCATGTCAAACTTTTAATAATGGTTATAATTAAACTTATGTAAATCTAATTCTTTAAGTATTTTATTTTATTTTTTTATAATATTTTAATATTTTAATATTTATATTAAATAACACAAATCTATTATACATTATTATTATTTTTATATTAAAATACATAAATATACTATGCATTATTCTTTTTTAAACAAATATTGCTTTAATTACAAAAAATCTTTTTAAATAAATTTACACTTGTCTTAAAACCATTAAAAAGTTAAAACTGATTGTAAAATGTTGAGATAATTCGATTCATTTTTCTAAATATTATTTATAAATAAAATTGTTTTGATTTATATATATATTTTAATTTTTTTGTTTTTTGAATTTTAAACTTTGTAAAATTTTGAAAATAAAAATAAATTTAAATTTTTTAATTTTTTTATCCTAAGTTGATGGGTTGATAATATTATTGTATTTTATAACAAAATCAATATTATTAATTAACTTTTTAATTCATTCATCTTAATAGTGATTTATGAATATTTTAAATGTTTTAGAAAAAAATAAAAAATAAAACCATATCAAGTAATTTTTTTTAATTTTTTTTTATAAACTAAAATTAATTTAAATAAAAATTAATAATAATGATTATCAACATCAATAAAATTTTGAAATTTTTCGTTATCTTTACTATTTGAATTTTTTCATTCTCTTTATTATTTAAATTTTTTCATTATTTTTACTATGTAACGTGCTAGAAGAAGCATTTTATTACATAGTAATCATTCTAAAAAAATATATATTTTTATATTTGTAAGATCTTATTATGAGAGAAATTTATTTGTCTATCTATTTAAAATAATAGAAATACAAATAATTTTATGATTATTATATTATTTAGAATTAATTAATTTGTTTTATATTATTATTTCAAAAAAAATTATAATTTTAAATACAAATTTACAATTATCTAAATATTGAAATTAAAATTGTATATATATGAATTACAATTTAAATACATATTGTATTTGAAAGAGATAACATTAAAACTAGACAACATTATGAAGAAAATGCCAAACATTTTATTAATCGGATATAAAGTGCTCTGCTATTTATCTTTTTTATAAAATGATTTTTTTTAAAAATAATGTGAACCTGAATTAAAAAGCTTATATAATTAATTTATGGTTAATTATTATGAAAATTTATAATTTAGATTTTTTAATAATAAAAAATAACATTTAAAGTAATAATTAAGATAAGATGATTTTTAAATTAAATTATTTACTTAAACCATCAAAATTAGTATTTTACCTTTATTTTTATTAATGTTATGATGAAATTGGTTTAAGTTTAAATTTTATTATTTCATCATTATTTTTATTAATTTTATAATGAAATTAGTTTAAGTTTCAATTGATGATATGAAATTTGTCAATTTAAGTATAATTAAATATTTTTAAATTTATTTAAATAACACAACACAATTAAAGGAAATTACAAAACATATATATAACTTCAAATTACAAAAAATATGTTTCAATTTTTCTTATATTTATAATTTTTTTTAATATATGAATTTTTTAATTAATTCAAACAAAAATTACATAGGATAACAATATGGATCTCTCTCTTAGGAAACTAGACCATCATGAAACAATAAAATGTCATGTGAGGTTGCCTAGTGGGAAAATGAGTAGATTGGTTTACACACAAAGCCAAATACAAAATGAAGCACAAACAAAATAAGTGTGAAGGCACACTATATTCCTCATTAACCAAATGTACATATATATACAATGAGAAATGTCCCTTGGGGTTCATATTCCCAAGTGGACTCTTAGACTCTCGGGTGACTCAGTGGCATAACCTCACATCGAGGATTAGACTCCAACAAATCCCCCCTTAATCCGAAGGGTGTATATGAGTCCAAGGTAAAGAAGAGACATGAATAAGTGGAAGTGGAAAACTACAACCAGATGAACATTTCCATCTCGAACATCCTTTACTAAGAATGTTAGCTAAAAGCTTGCACATGCTTCTGCTAAATACAAGAGATATCTAAAGGGATGGTTTTTAGGTTGACCATCAACCGAAATAGGCTAGCAAAAGGCTGAAATATTCTCCTATGTGTGTGTTTAATGTTGACCACAAACTCTCGAACTTGGAGACAAAACTCGCTCAGAGATCTCTGGAATGGTTGGTATGGGCTGGAACCAAACCAACTAGAGAGATGAAAACAGGAAGTGAACAACTGCAACTTGATGAACATTTCCATCTTGAAAACTATTTTCCAAGTTAGTTAGAAGCTTGCACATGCTTCTGCTAAATGAAGGTCCTCTTGATACCGGTGGTTTTAGGATGACCACCAACTTTGGAGCTCAGTTGAACATACCTCTTCACAGGCCTGTTTGTTTTGGATCACTTGTACTCGCTCACTTGTTACTGACGGTCTTCATTCCCCCATGTCAAGAACAACGTAAGGAGAGGAGATTCTCATGGTGTCACAACTAGACACAAAACACATGAGTACTCTATGGCATGGTTATCTTCTGTCTTCAGAATACATGCATATCGGAATCAGGTGGCATCTCTGACTCTGGTGGTTGTCCAAACTCACTATGGATCAGGCTCGCTTGATATGACTTACTTCAGGAATGTTGTAATGGTTTGTTGTAAGAAGGACAAGGCGTCGAAACTTGATGCCTGACATTATATTCCCCCCTGTTAGGTACACAGTGAGGAGAAGAAGATGTCTCAACTGCAAGATGTGTCAATACTCAAGAATGAAGTCTCCGGTATGACTTATAAATCTTCTTGCTTGTTGATGACCATTGCCAAGAAGAGATCCACCCATAATGAATCTTCTCTCTTGCAGGTTTCTTCAGATTGAAGCATATGTCTGATGAGTGTGTATGTTTTCCACATAGCTTACAAGGGTGAAGATCAAAACAATGATATTTCATGTGGCCAACTTGATCACATTGTTGGCATGTCAAATTCTGAACTAATGTAGATGAATATGAACTCTCATTGATGAATCCAACACTTTGAAACTAAATGGGCTTGGATAAATCAAGAATGTGAACTGTCACTTCCTTGGCGTATCCAAGACCAGTTCTTTGCTTGTTATGGCTAATCTCTTCCCATGGTTTGATGATGGGCTGGGAAGGAACAAGAAAAACCTCTATATGCATGTTTTCATCTTCATTTTATTTCACTTCTGATGGCATGCCACTGATTTTATCATGTACTTCTGAAGTGGCATTATTCTGTGTATGATGTTGAATAGAATCATGAAGCGGATTCTTATCAACATGAACAGGTTCAAAATGTCTTTCTTCTTATTGAAGCTGCAACTCAAGTCGTAGGAAATAAAATGTTTCTTGTGAATCTTTTATAGAATCTCGAATATGAGTGAGGGTAGTCATGTCAATCATGACATTGCTTTCGACAGAGGAGAGAAGTAGAGTGTTCAATAACTCTACCAATTCATTCATCATTGCCATTAGAAAATTGAAGACTTTCTCAAATAAAGAAGGGCTTCTTGCAATTCCACCCTTTTACAAGCACTCAACCTTAGAATTAAATGAAAGGTGTTGGTCTCAGCCGAAAATGCACCCAAATACACTACAACTCAATTCAATTTAATTTTCAATGGTACAAAGGAAACTAGTTGCAAGCTACAAAACTCAAATGTACTTACAACAATTGCTGATTATGAGGTTGAATCAACTTTATGCTCCAAAGTTGATGCTTTGAGTTCCTTGATTATGATCTAGATAAGTTGATGATGCTGAGTCTCTTTGATTTTGATTTTTTTCAGTGAATACATAAACTCTCCCCCCTCAACAAAGAAAATAACTCATCTATCTCTTTGTAATACATATTTATGCGTATACATTCATGGCAGTATGTAGGTGCATAATAGAACTTTCCATCCAATGATTTATTTCTAATACCAATGACTCTTCAAATTCAATTTCAACTTCACGGTCTTGAAAAAATGCACTTCAACCTCCTTTGAACCTTCGAGGGGGCAACCTCCTTTGAGCAAGCTCAATACAATTAACTTCACGGTGCATTCATAGGCTTCAACACACACTTATATACTAAGTCTAGGTGCCAATACCATGGGTCAATACTATGTGTCTATACAAACCATGGGCTAAGTCTAGGCACCAATACTATGAGTCAAAACCATGGGACATATAATACTATGGGACGACTTACAAAGCATTTGCGTCCAATAGTATGGGTCAATACTATGGGCTAATATAAACTATGGATCAACAAATACTACGGGACGACTTACAAAGCATATGCGTCCAACAACAATATACTAACAAAGTAAAGACATGGGTTCCTAACATCCCCTCTCCCTTAGAAAAATCTTTATGCTCAAAGCTTTAGATGTGGAAATTGATGCAGAATCTGAAGGAGTGGGTCCACTATAGCATCCTCGGGTTGCATTTTGAGCCACTAGCACCTTTGGAGTTTCAGGGAGGATTGCATGGAAGGATGTAGACGAAGGAGAACCATATGAACGATGTTAAAATTGCACTCAGAAAGGTGTTGATCGGCTTGATGTTTCAGTCGAATTCTTGCAATGTGAAAATTGTCCCGCAGAATGAGAAGAAGCTGATCACGGTTTCAAAGAATTGAGTCAATTTCCTGAACTGGGGAGCTGCTGAAGGTGTATGGAAGAAGAACTGGTGGTGCCTGTCGAGAGACTACTTCATATGGTGTGCTTTGAGATGTGGTACTATACCACTTAAGAGCTTCTAGGAAATCCATAGAAATAGTTGTCGAAATCTGGGCAGGGATGGGCAAGGGTTCGAGTAGTCCCAAAAGGAGGGTCGTTTCACCCTTGTTAACCTGGAAAGTATCACAGTCAACCACCATCCGTTGAATTGTCCTTTTGAGTCCATGCCAAAAGAAGTTACATTGTTCCTGGTCATACGTTTTAAGGAACCCAGAGTGCCCTACTGATGAAGAAGCATGGAGTTCATAGAAGAGATAGCCCCGTTGAACAGATTGCAACCAATTTGGAACAAGAAGAGAATTAGCTATAAGAGAAACTGGGTCATCAAATGTGCGAGGAGGAGAATATTCCACCATATTGTCCTTACCCTTCTGGTAAGTGGTCGCATAGTCATAACCCATCCATTGGATAACCCATTTCAAGTGTGTTGGGGAGGAGACCCGTTGTTCCAAGAAAGTTTCCAGACTCTGGAGATCAGTCTTGATGCAGAAATAATTCCCCAATAGGGATAGCTGCCACTTTTGTAATGTATGCAAAATAGTCTTCATTTCCTGTTGAGAGGTAGATGCGGCTAAATTCTTACCGGAAAGGTCTGTTGAAGGCAATAAGCTCATTGGTTCAGCAAAGACACCTACATATCTATCCAAGGAAGTAGTGGAGACTGTTGATGGGTGCATCTGAATGGAATGGAGCTGAGCGATGACACCATGTGAATTCTTCTTAAGTATTTTTTCCAGGAAATGTGAACTGATTATGTAGAGAGACCCTAGTTGTAATCCCATAAATTTGTGTTCTGCCCCATTGACTGAAAACTGCATCCAAAGTTCAGCAAAATCCCATAATATGGGGCCAAGTGTGCGTAACCATTGAATTCCCAAAACCACATCACATCCACCTAAGGACAAGGCAAACATGTGAGAGCACAGGTTATAATTTGCCATAGAGATACGCACATTGTGACACTTCCCCTTGCAAGGTAAGGTGCCCCCATTGGAAACCATGACTTCAAAGTGGGAGCAAGGATGGACAAAACAATCAGCCTGTTTGGCAATCCGAGGATCAATGAAGTTATGAGTGCTACCAAATTCAATGAGTATGGTAAGAGGGAGCTTCTTGAAGTATCCCCTGACTCACATTGTTTGTGGTGTGGTGACACCGGTTACAGCATGGAGAGAGATCTCGGGTGGGTCGTCCTGAGATGGGGTGTCAACAGGCGGGTGTTGAATGTCGACCTGATCATCTACTATATCTGGAGCTTCTTCATCAAGTTCCGAGGCAGGTGGAGAATCCACATCCAAGAGATAGAGCTTTTGTTGAACACATCTATGCCCCTGAGTGATTTTCTCATCACAATTATAACAAATACCTTTTTCTCGGCGTGCCTGCATCTCTATTTCAGACAATTGCTTGATAGGAGTTGGTTGAGGAGCAGGCGTGATGGGAGGTCGTTGGGAACCCATATTTCTGAAGGGAACAAAGGTGGGTTTGGAGCGTTGTTGAGCTGCGATCTTGTCCTCGGCCAACTTAGACAACCCTAGGACTTCCATCATTGTGTTGGGACAAAACATTTTGACCTCTGAGCGGATTTCATCCTTGAGACCACTGATAAAACAACTCTTGTAGAATTCATCAGACAATCCTTCTGTGTGATTGGCTAGTTTCTCAAATTCTGTCTGATACTCTCTCACTGTGCCAGTTTGGTGAAGTTTAGTGAGTGCTCCTGTGAAGTCGTCAAAAGCATTAGGACCAAATCGTGGCAAAAGGAGTTGGCAAAAATCTGTCCAGTTTGGCACGGGATGAGCTTTGATGTACCAATGGTACCATTGAAGGGCTTCCTAGTCCAAATGAAAGGATGCAAGTGGAACTTTCTGGACATCAAAAGTATTATGCAGACTAAAATATTGTTCTGCTCGGTATATCCCTCTAGTCGGATCAGTACCATTGAAGCGAGGAAAATCAAGATTCGGCCCACAAAAATTGTTGGAAGAAGGGAACCTGGTGGCTGCAAAATATTCTGGCTATCGGTTATTGTTCATGGTTGAATGCGGAAGATGGAGGCTGAGAAATTTTTCATCTAGATCTTGGAGTTTGGTTTGGATGGCTACAAGTGCTTCCTCCATGGTTTTTGCTCCTGTACGAGTGACACCCATAACCAGGATTTTTTTTTTTTATTATTGTGGGGGGGGGGGAGTGGATAGAAAAACACAAACATAAGCTTATTTAGTAAAGGGAAATTTGGATTTGGGAAAAACTCGGAGGGGTAATTGGGGTTTGACTAGGTGTTCGACACTTTCTGAGGGACAGGGAAGCAAAAAAGGGGGATTTCAGAAGCAGGAACTCTATGGTAAAATTCGAAGGCAATCGGGTGAAAATTGAAGAAGTTATGGCAAACCCTAAAAATATTCAAATGTGGGATTTCTGGTCTTGGGAAGTGGAATTTGGGATAGGGTCTTCAGGAGTGAAATAGGCAGAATGGGATTGCAGTGATGTCAGTGAAGTTTCAGGGAAAACAGAGTTGAAACAAGGGAGATATGGCAGAAAAATAGAATTTTATACTCCCTCCTTTTTTTTTTCTTATTCATAAATGGATTGGCAACAGCGGTGCGGAAGGGATCCGCAACAGATGGATCTGCAACAGCGTGGAAGGGATCGAAAACGGCTGGATCCAAAATGGCGACTGGATCTGGAAAGACTTTCAGAATAGATCTGAAATGACTGGATCTAGAGCGGAAGTGATCGGCAACAGTTCAACTGAAAATAGATATGGATCCCAGGTATGTACGGCTTCCTAACAATTCAGGTGTTTCACTCGGCCACCAATGCTGTCTGACAGCTTGCGTATTGGGGCAGTACCCCTCACTCCATGGCTCAGGTAAAACTGATAACCGCTTTTCCACAAACGACAGCTCTTGGTTTACCTCACGGGTGGGAACTAGTCAATCAGGTAGGGGTCGTTGCCCTTTTCGCTGGCAGGTCCTCTCAATGGGCCAACTACTTTGGGGTTCCTGTGGTACTCCTCACAATGAGTTTTAGGGATTATGCCCAAGTACTTCCCACAGTTAAGGAGATAGGGATTATTCACAAATCCGGAGCTGCAACAGATGCGAAAATTTTTTTTTTGGCAGAAATTCCACCCAACGAGCCCAAGAAAGTGCTCTAATACCAGATGATATGAACCATTGCACCAAAACCTCGAGGTGTTAGTGAAGGCCACCCACTGGGATCTTAACACTTTAGATATATTTTAATACAATATCATGTAATATATCTTCAATTTGATTTTTTTTTGGGAATCTATTTAACAAACATTTAGATATCGGATTTGATAGCTCAACTAATAGAGCTAATTCACCTAGCTTCTATTGTAAGAAATGCTTATCATTATTTATATAAGAAATTGATTTGATAATAACTCAAAATTACAAAACCACATAATATTTGTCGGAATAAATTAATATTAATATAAGAGGCTACCTAAGATAAAAGTTTAATTTTTTTTACACAAATCTATTTGAAATCTTTATCGATAACCTTGCTCTCTAACAAAAGTTGGAGAAGAAACCTAATTTTAGTTTTTCATGAGTTCTAACTCTAATCCCAACCTTAACATCCAAAACCAAATGAGAAGTCATCCAAAGTAAATAACCACCTAACTAAAGCATAAACATCCTTTAAGTTGATATTGTTAATTTAATCATGTGAGTGAAAACTACACAACTATTTTAACATAAATGAGAAAGTTTGAATATGTATATTTGAAAAAAAAAATGTAGTTTGAATATTATATATAATATAATTTTTTTTTTTTAATTTATTGTTTTATAATTTAAATAATATTTTTATTTAAAAAATATTAAATTATTGATAAATATTATTTAACAAATAAATATAATTTTTATTTAAAAATTTATTACTTTATTTAAAAAGCTAATTGTTAAAAATATGAAAATAAATTTCATATATATATATACACATACTACCAACAAAATTCATCTAGTATTTTAACATCCCTACAAACAAACGAATGAACTGACAGCCCCTATGCTCACGGCTCTTTCGAGCTTATTTCTCAGCTCTGAATACCAAAAGTGACACCCTGTTTTTCATTTTATAGTTTTGAGGAGAGGTAATCACTAAAACTGATATGCAGTGGTATAAAAATGAATATATCTCATATTGAAGCCATTCACCAACTGAATTTTCTTTAAACTAATGTGGTTGTAAGAAAAAATTCTCACTATAAACTAATATGGCCAAATTGTCATATGTGTAGAGGTTCTAAACTCTCATAAGGAAAGGGATAAAAGCTATTCAAAATAGTAAATTTGAGAAAAGCAAATCTAAATATGGAACGTTAGCTCTCTACCATACCATGATAACTTCCACTCTGCAAGCCCACTAGCCGTTGGGTTGTGTACAAATTTTATAGGCGACTTATTACTAAGTGAGCTCTTTTTACACCTATATTTCAATATAACTTTCCTTTTAGAAAGCGTCGAGGAATCAGAATCTCGATGCCATCCATTGACACGTTGTTATTAAATATAGTAAATGACAATGACATGACTAAGAGGCATCCTTCCATGACCATCCGTTAACGCATTGTTCATGTTTACAATAATGACATAAATGTTCATTGCACGCGATCCATCGGCATAAGGAAATGAGCACATGAAGTTGAATGATCCAGGAAAATCACCGGGTTTATAAATTGGGGAGACGTGAAAATAGCAGGTGCTTTTTGACAAACCAAAATAGAAAGTGAAATAAAGCTAAGCAAAAATCCAAAAGAAAGCTACAATCTTTTGTTTATATATAGAGAGCATCATGAGCTCCAAGGCTTTTCATCTTTGCAAATAGGTTTGCATTACAAGCCGTTATAGTAAAACATGGAGGAGATTTTCAGGAAGATGAAGCCCGCATGTCCTCGGTGTAAGTCGTGGGAGTATTGCAGGTTTAGGTTTATGAATAACAAGAGACGCTGCGAGAAGTTGCAGCCTAGATATATCTGTGGAAGGTGCACCAAATATTTCACTCTCGGAGGAAAGCTCTATAACACTTCCTCAATCTCACCTCCAAAAGCTCGAATTTCGACTAATAGCTACGCAACCAACTTTGCTGCTGCTTCTCCTCTTTACATGAGTTCACCTGATGATCAGTATGGTGCTGGGCATTGTTCAGATAGTTGCTGGATGGTAAGAACAGATATGGCAGTAACACATGTTCCTGGAAGGAATTTATGTAGTCGTAGTTTTGTCAATCCATGCTGCGAAATCAATTCAGGAAGCAATGAATGCCAGGGAATGTGGTTGGCGCATGATGGCCGATGGTCAGATATTTATGACACAAGTTGTTTTCGTCCTTATGATAGCCAGTCAGGAGCTGAGCTCGTTCGTTTTACCTTTTTGCAGAATTTTAGTGAAGATGTGATGGCCCCAAATCTAGGGTTTAGCCACAATGTGAATAATATTCCACCGTTGAATAATGTTGAGCCACTTGAGCCGTTAGAGAGATCCGAGGAAAGGGATTTGGACAACAGTTTGTTGCTGTCAGAATACTTTGTAGAAAATTCTGTGGATCGAATATCAGTAGCTGGAGGAGAAGAAAAACAAGAAGAGCATAATGCAGAAGACAGCAATATGAATTTGTTAGGCAGAGAAGACCTGGTGTTACATTCGGAGATGGATAGTATTTTTACTGCGCGATCAAATGACCTGGGTGAAGAAAATGAATGGTTGATCGATTTATTTGCAAAAGACGGAGGATAGAGCAGTGCAAATAGTGCAGACAGTACAAGGTATGGTTCAGAATTGGAAAATGATTGGTTGATGGATGTTTTTTCAAAAGACGGAGAGAGCAGTACAGGGCATGGTTCAGAATTGGAAAATTTAGACGGATGCTTGCGATTGGATTTATTTGATTCAGATTTCCCAGAGATACCAACAAATGCAGGATTTTATGCTCATCATGTGGATACTTTTGAAGGAGAATGGAAAGTGGACAACATTAAGAATCTGTGGATGTTTTGATAATAAAGTTAAATGGCCTTTATAAAGTTAAAGGCCTTTATAAGTTCTAGTTTTCAGTTATATGGCCTTTATAAGTTCTTGCTCCTGGAATTTATGAAAAATCGGATAATAGAGTCCGAAAAATATATTCCTCTGAATTATGAAACATATAACTGTTTAGTTCCTGGATTCATTGATGAATCAGAATTTTTTTATATATATGTGAATTCATTTTTTTAATTATTATGCTCATCCTCATTCTATGATAGATTTTTAGAGGATTAAGTGTTCTTTTAATTAACTTTGATTACAGATATAAGTGTTCTTTTAATTAAATTTCAAACTGTTAAAAATCTTTTAATTGATTTTTCAAAGAAGGTTAATAGCCAAGCAAATTTGAGGTCCTGTCGCAAGGTATCAACACTGTGCTTTATATGTTTTATGGCACCATCTTCACGTGAATGGTGAACAAAGAATACCGAAGGAGAAATTCTGTGGAAGAACACGGTCCACCGTTGCGTTAGTATAATAATATTTAGATACTTTTAACGGGAAGTTTTCATTTGGTTACAACCGTTTGATAATAAAGAAGCCATAATATTACGTTTAAAGCCGAGTCAAACACTTCTAGTTTTTCCTATTTATTCAATGTATATACAATTTCAAATATATCTCACCTATTTTTATTTACCTAATGTTAATGATCTCCCTTTTTATTTACTTCCATTGATTTTTAAAATGCATTGCTTTAATGTTAATCATCTTATTTTACATAGTTTCAAGTAAGTAACCATGTCAAACTTTTAATAATGGTTATAATTAAACTTATGTAAATTTAATTCTTTAAGTATTTTATTTTTATTTTTATAATATTTTAATATTTATATTAAATAACACAAATTTATTATACATTATTATTATTTTTATATTAAAATACATAAATATATTATACATTATTCCTTTTTAAACAAATATTGCTTTAATTACAAAAAAATCTTGTAAAATAGATTTACACTTGTCTTAAAACCATTAAAAAATTAAAATTGATTGTAAAATGTTGAGATAATTCTATTCATTTTTCTAAATATTATTTATAAATAAAATTGTTTTGATTTATATATATTTTTTAATTTTTTTGTTTTTTGAATTTTAAACTTTGTAAAATTTTGAAAATAAAAAAAAAATAAATTTTTTAATTTTTTTATCCTAAATTGATGGGTTGATAATATTATTGTATTCAATAACAAAATCAATATTATTAATTGACTTTTTAATTCATTCATCTTAATAGTGATTTATGAATATTTTAAATGTTTTAGAAAAAAATAAAAAATAAAACCAAATCAAGTAATTTTTTTTATTTTTTTTAAGTTTTATAAACTAAAATTAATTTAAATAAAAATTAATAATAATCATTATCAACATCAATAAAATTTTGAAATTTTTCGTTATCTTTACTATTTGAATTTTTTCATTCTCTTTATTATTTAAATTTTTTAATTATTTTTACTATGTAACGTGCTAGAAGAAACATTTTATTACATAGTAATGATTCTAAAAAAATATATACTTTTATATTTGTAAGATCTTATTAAGAGAGAAATGTATTTGTCTATCTATTTCAAATAATAGAAATAGAAATAATTTTATGATTATTATATTATTTAGAATTAATTAATTTGTTTTATATTAATATTTCAAAAAAAATTATAATTTTAAATACAAATTTACAATTACCTAAATATTGAAATTAAAATTGTATATATATAAATTACAATTGTATTTGAAAGAGATAACATTAAAACTAGACAAACATTATGAAGAAAATGCCAAACATTTTATTAATCGGATATAAAGTGCTCTGCTATTTATCATTTTTATAAAATGATTTTTTTTAAAAATAATGTGAACCTGAATTAAAAAACTTATATAATTAATTTATGATTAATTATTATGAAAATTTATAATTTAGATTTTTTAATAATAAAAAATTACATTTAAAGTAATAATTAAGATAACGTGATTTTTAAATTAAAATTATTTATTTAAACCATCAAAATTACTCTTTTACCTTTATTTTTATTAATGTTATAATGAAATTGGTTTAAGTTTAAATTTTATTATTTCATCATTATTTTTATTAATTTTATAATGAAATTAGTTTAAGTTTCAATTGATGATATGAAATTTGTCAATTTAAGTATAGTTAAATACTTTTAAATTTATTTAAATAACATAACACAATTAAAGGAAATTAAAAAAAAGATGTTACAATTTTTCTTATATTTATAATTTTTTAATTCATTCAAACAAAAATTACATAGGATAACAGTATGGATCTCTCTCTTAGGAAACTAGACCATCATGAAACAATAAAGTGTCATGTGAGGTTGCCTGGTGGGAAAATAAATAGATTGGCTTACACACAAAGCCAAATACAAAATGAAGCACAAACAAAATAAGTGTGAAGGCAAAGTATATTTCTCATTAACCAAATGTACATATATATACAATGAGAAATGTCCCTTGGGTTTCATATTCCCAAGTGGACTCTTAGACTCTCGGGTGACTCTTGGCATAACCTCACATTAATATTCCTCACATCTAGGATTAGACTCCAACAAATCCCCCCTTAATTGGAAGGGTGTATATGAGTCCGAGGAAAAGAAGAGACATGAATAAGTGGAAGTGGACAACTACAACCAGCTGAACATTTCCATCTCGAACATCCTTTACTAAGAAGGTTAGCTAAAAGCTTGCTCATGCTTCTACTAAATACAAGAGATCTCTAAAGGGATGGTTTTTAGGTTGACCATCAACCGAAATAGGCTAGCAAAAGGATGAAATATTCTACTATGTGTGTGTTTAATGTTGACCACAAACTCTCAAACTTGGAGACAAAACTCGCACAGAGTTCTCTGGAATGGTTGGTATGGGCTGGCACCAAACCAACTAGAGAAATGAAAACAAGAAGTGATCAACTGCAACTTGCTGAACATTTCCATCTTGACAACTATTTTCCAAGTTAGCTAGAAGCTTGCACATGCTTCTGCTAAATGAAGGTCCTCTTGATACCGGTGGTTTTAGGATGACCACCAACTCTAGAGCTCAGTTGAACATAGCTCTTCACAGGCTTGTTTGTTTTGGATCACTTATACTCGCTCGCTTGTTACTGACGGTCTTCATTCCCCCCTGTCTAGAACAACGTGAGGAGAGGAGAGTCTCATGGTGTCACAACTAGACACAAAACACATGAGTAATCTATGGCATGGTTATCTTCTGTCTTCAGAATACATTCATATCGGAATTAGGTGGCATCTCTGACTCTGGTGGTTGTCCAAACTCACTATGGATCAGGCTCACTTGATATGAGTTACTTGAGGAATGCTGTAATGGTTTGTTGTAAGAAGGACAAGGCTTCGAAACTTGATGCTTGACATTATGTCGCCCCCTGTTAGGTACACAGTGAGGAGAAGAAGATGTCTCAACTGCAAGATGTGTCAATACTCAGGAATGAAGTCTCTGGTATGACTTATAAATCTTCTTGCTTGTTGATGACCATTGCCAAGAAGAGATCCACCCATAATGAATCTTCTCTCTTGCAGGTTTCTTGAGAATGAAGCATATGTCTAATGAGTGTGTATGTTTTCCACATAGCTTACAAGGGTGAAGATCAAAACAATGATATTTCATGTGGCCAACTTGATCACAGTGTTGGCATGTCAAATTCTGAACTAATGTAGATGAATATGAACTCTCATTGATGAATCCAACACTCTGAAACTAAATGGGCTTGGATAAATCAACAATGTGAACTATCACTTCCTTGCCATATCCAAGACCAGTTCTTTGCTTGTTATGGCTAATCTCTTCCCATGGTTTGATGATGGGCTTGGAAGGAACAAGAAAAACCTCTGTATGCATGTTTTCATCTCCATTTTATTTCACTTCTGATAGCGTGCCACTGATTTTATCATGTACTTCTGAAGTGGCATTATTCTGTGTATGATGTTGAATAGAATCATGAAGCGGATTCTTCTCAACATGAACAGGTTCAGAATGTCTTTCTTCTTATTGAAGCTGCAACTCAAGTTGTAGGAAATAAAATGTGTCTTGTGAATCTTTTATAGAATCTCGAATATGAGTGAGGGTAGTCATGTCGATCATGACATTGTTTTCGACAAAGGAGAGAAGTAGAGTGTTCAATAACTCTACCAATTCATTCATCATTGCCATTAGAAAATTGAAGACTTTCTCAAATAAAGAAGGGCTTCTTGCAATACCACCCTTTTACAAGAACTCAACCTTAGAATTAAATGAAAGGTGTTGGTCTCAGCTGAAAATGCACCCAAATACAGTACAACTCAATTCAATTTAATTTTGAATGGTACAAAGGAAACTAGTTGCAAGCTACAAAACTCAAATGTACTTACAACAATTGCTGATGAGGTTGAATCAACTTTATGCTCCAAAGTTGATGCTTTGAGTTCCTTGATTATGATCTAGATAAGTTGATGATGCTAAGTCTCTTTGATTTTGATTTTTTTGAGTGAATACGTAAACTCTCCCCCCTCAACAAAGAAAATAACTCATCTATCTCTTCGCAATACATATTTATGCGGGTACATTCATGGCAGTATGTAGGTGCATAATAGAATTTTCCAGCCAATGATTTATTTCTAATACCAACGACTCTTCAAATTCAAATTCAACTTCACGGTCTTGAAAAAATGCACTTCAACCTCCTTTGAACCTTCGAGGGGGCAACCTCCTTTGAGCAAGCTCAATACAATTAACTTCACGGTGCCTTCATAGGCCTCAACACACACTTATATACTAAGTCTATCTGCCAATACCATGGGTTAATACTATGTGTCAATACAAACCATGGGCTAAGTCTAGGCGCCAATACTATGAGTGAAAACCATGGGACATATAATACTATGGGACGACTTACAAAGCATATGCATCCAATACTATGGGTCAATACTATGGGCTAATATAAACTATGGATCAACAAATACTACGGGACGACTTACAAAGCATATGCGTCCAACAACAATATACTAACAAAGTGAAGACAAGGGTTCCTAACATCCCCTCTCCCTTAGAAAAAGCTTTGTCCTCAAAGCTTTAGATGTGGAAATTGATACAGAATCTGAAGTAGTGGGTCCCCTGTAGCATCCTCGGGTTGCATTTCGAGCCACTGGCACCTTTGGAGTTTTAGGGAGGATTGCATGGAAGGTTGTAGACGAAGAAGAAACATATCAGCGATGTGAAAAGTGCGCTCAGAACGGTGTTGATCGGCTTGTTGTTTCAGTCGAATTCTTGCCATGTGAAAATTGTCCTGCAGAATGAGAAGAAGCTAATCACGGTTTCGAAGAATTGAGTCAATTTCCTGAACTGGGGAGCTGCTGAAGGTGTATGGAAGAAGAACTGGTGGTTCCTGTCCAGAGACTACTTCATATGGTGTCCTTTGAGATGTGGTATTATACCACTTGAGCGCTTCTAGGAAATCCATAGAAATAGTTGTCCAAATCTATGGAGGGTTGGGAAAGGGTTCGAGCAGTCCCAAAAGGAGGGTCGTTTCACCCTTGTTGACTTGCAAAGTATCACAGTCAACCACCATCCTTTTAATTGTCCTTCTGAGTCCCTGCCAAAAGAAGTTACATTGTTCCTTGTCATACGTCTTAAGGAACCCAGAGTGCCCTACTGATCAAGAAGCATGGAGTTCATAGAAGAGATAGCCCCGTTGAATAGATTGCAACCAATTTGGAACAAGCAGAGAATTAGATATAAGAGAAACTGGGTCATCAAATGTGCGAGGAGGAGCATCTTCCACCATATTGTCCTTACCCTTCTAGTAAGTGGTTGCATAGTCATGACCCATGAGTTGGATAACCCATTTCAGGTGTGTTGGGGAGGAGACCTGTTGTTCCAGGAAAGTTTCCAGACTTTGGAGATCAGTCTTGATGCAGAAATAATTCCCCAATAGGGATAGCTACCACTTCTGTAATGTATGCAAAATAGTCATCATTTCCTGTTGAGAGGTAGATGCGGCTAAATTCTTACCGGAAAGGTCTGTTGAAGGAAACAAGCTCATTGGTTCAGCAAAGACACCTGCATATCTATCCAAGGAAGTAGTGGAGACTGTTGATGGGTGCATTTGAATGGAATGGAGTTGAGCGATGACACGATGTGAATTCTTCTTAAGTATTTTTTCCAGTCGATGTGAACTAATGATGCAAAGAGACCCTAGTTGTAAGCCCATAAATTTGTGTTGTGCCCCATTGACTGAAAACTACATCCAAAGTTCAGCAAAATCCCATAATATGGGGCCAAGTGTGCGTAATCATTGAATTCCCAAAACCACATCACATCCACCTAAGGACAAGGAAAACATGTGAGAGCGCAAGTTATAATCTACCATACAGATACGCACATTATGACACTTCCCCTTGCAAGGTAAGGGGCCCCCATTGGAAACCATGACTTCAAAGTGGGAGCAAGGATGGACAAAACAATCATCCTGTTTGGCAATCCGAGGATCAATGAAGTTATGAGTTCTACCAAAATCAATGAGTATGGTAAGAGGGAGCTTCTTGAAGTATCCCCTGACTCACATTGTTTGTGGGGTGGTGACGCCGGTTACAGCATGGAGAGAGATCTCAGGTGGGTCGTCCTGAGATGGGGTGTCAAAAGGCGGGTGTTGAATGTCGACCTGATCCTCTACTATATCTGAAGCTTCTTCATCAAGTTCTGAGGCAGGCGGAGAATCCACATCCAAGAGATAGAGCTTTTGTTGAACACATCTATGTCCCTGAGTGAATTTCTCATCACAATTATAACAAATCCCTTTTTCTCGGCGTGCTTGCATCTCTGTTTCAGACAATTGCTTGATAGGAGTTGGTTGAGGAGGAGGCGTGATGGGAGGTCGTTGGGAACCCATATTTCTTAAGGTAACAAAGGTGGGTTTAGAGTATTGTTGAGCTGCGACAAAACATTTTGACCTCTGAGCGGATTTCAACCTTGAGACCACTGACAAAACAACTCCTGTAGAATTCATCAGACAATCCTTCTGTGTGATTGGCTAGTTTCTCAAATTCCATCTGATGCTCTCTCACTGTGCTAGTTTGGTGAAGTTTAGTGAGTGCTCCTGTGAAGTCGTCAAAAGAATTAGGACCAAATCGTGGCAAAAGGAGTTGGCAAAAATCTGTCCAGTTTGGCTCAGGATGAGCTTTGATGTACCAATGGTACCATTGAAGGGCTTCCTGTTCCAAATGAAAGGATGCAAGTGGAACTTTCTGGACATCAAAAGTATTATGTAGAATGAAATATTGTTCTGCTTGGTATATCCATCCAGTCGGATCAGTACCATTGAAGCGAGGAAAATCAAGCTTCGGCCCACAAAAATTGCTGGAAGAAGAGAACTCGGTGGCTGCAAAAGATTCTGGCTGTCGGTTGTTGTTCATGGCTGAATGCTGAAGATGGAGGCTGAGAAATTTTTCATACAGATCTTAAAGTTTGGTTTGGATGGCTACAAGTGCTTCCTCCATGGTTTTTGCTCCTGTGCGAGTGACAACCATAACTAGGATTTGTTTTATTATTTATTATTGGGGGGGGGGGCGGAATGGATAGAAAAACACAAAAAAAAGCTTATTTAGTAAGCGAAAATTTGGATTTGGGAAAAACTCAGAGGGGTAATTAGGGTTTGACTAGGTGTTCGACACTTTCTGAGGGACAGGGAAGCAAAAAATGGGGATTTCAGAAGCGGGAACTCTATGGTAAAATTTGAAGGCAATCGGGCGAAAATTGAAAAAGTTATGGCAAACCCCAAAAATAGACAAATGTGGGATTTCTGGTCTTGGGAAGTGGAATTTGGGATAGGGTCTTCAGGAATGAAATAGGCAGAATGGGATTGCAGGGATGTCAGTGAAGTTTCAGGGAAAACAGAGTTGAAACAAGGGAGATATGGCCGAAAAACAAAATTTTATACTCCCTCTTTTCTTTTTTCTTATTCAGAAATGGATCGGCAACAGCGGCGCAGAAGGGATCCGCAACAGATGGAACTGCAACGGCGTGGAAGGGATCGAAAACCGCTGGATCCGAAAAGGAAACTGGATCTGGAAAGACTTTCAGAATAGATCTGAAACGGCTGGATCTGGAGCGGAAGTGATTGGCAACAGTTCAACTGAAAATAGATATGGACCCCAGGTATGTACGACTTCCTAACAGTTCAGGTGTTTCACTCGTCCACCAATGCTGTCTTACGTCTTGCGTATTGGGGCAGTACCCCTCACTCCACGGCTCAGGTAAAACTGATAACCGCTTTGCCACAAACGACAGCTCTTGGTTTTCGTCACGGGTGGGAACTATTCAATCAGGTAGGGGTCGTTGCCCTTTTCGCTGGCAGGTCCTCTCAATGGGCCAGCTACTTTGGGGTTCCTGTGGTACTCCTCACAATGAGTTTTAGGGCTTATTCCCATGTACTTCCCACTGTTAAGCGGATAGGGATTATTCCCAAATCCGAAGCTGCAACAGATGCGAAAAAAAAAAAATTGGCAGAAATTCCACCCAACGAGCCCAAGAAGGTGCTATGATACCAGATCATACGAACCGTTGCACAAAAACCTCGAGGTGTTAGTGAAGGCCGCCCACTAGGATCTTAACACTTTAGATATATTTGAATACAATATCATGTAATATATCTTCAATTTGATTTTTTTTTGGAATCTATTTAACAGACATTTAGATATCGGATTTGATAGCTCAACTAATAGAGCTAATTCACCTAGCTTCTATTGCAAGATATGCTTATCATTATTTATATAAGAAATTGATTTGATAATAACTCAAAATTACAAAACCACATAATATTTGTCGGAATAAATTAATGTTAATATAAGAGGCTACCTAAGGTATAATTTTAATTTTTTTTACACAAATCTATTTGAAATCTTTATCCATAACCTTGCTCTCTAACAAAAGTTGCAGAAGAAACCTAAATTTGGTTTTTCATAAGTTCTAACTCTAATCCTAACCTTAACATCCAAAACCAAATGAGAAGTCATCCAAAGTAAATAACCACCTAACTAAAGCATAAACATCCTTTAAGTTGATTTTATTAATTTAATCATGTGAGTGGAAAACTACACATTTTAACATAAATGAGAAAGTTTGAATATGTATATTTAAAAAAAAAATGTAGTTTGAATATTATACATAATATAATTTATCTTTTTTTTTAATTTATTGTTTTATAATTTAAATAATATTTTTATTTAAAAAATATTAAATTATTGATAAATATTATTTAACAAATAAATATAATTTTTATTTAAAAATTTATTACTTTATTTAAAAAGCTAATTATTAAAAATATGAAAAAAAATTTCATATATATATATACATACTACCAACCAAATTTATCAAGTATTTTAACATCCCTACAAACAAATGAATGAACTGACAGCCCCTATGCTCGCGGCTCTTTCGAGCTTATTTCTCAGCTCTGAATACCAAAAGTGACACCCTATTTTTCATTTTATAGTTTCGAGGAGAGGTAATCACTAAAACTGATATGCAGTGGTATAAAAATGAATATATCTCATATTGAAGCCATTCACCAACTGAATTTTCTTTAAACTAATGTGGTTGTAAGAAAAAATTCCCACTATAAACTAATATGGCCGAATTGTCATATGTGTAGAGGTTCTAAACTCTCATAAGGAAAGGGATAAAAGCTTTTCAAAATAGTAACTTTGAGAAAAGCAAATCTAAATATGGAACGTTAGCTCTCTACCATACCATGATAACTTCCACTCTGCAGGCCCACTAGTCGTTGGGTTGCGTAAAATTTTTATAGGCGACTTATTACTAAGTGAGCTCTTTTTACACCTATATTTCAATATAACTTTCCTTTTAGAAAGCGTCGAGAAATCGGAATCCCGATGCCATCCATTGACACGTTGTTATTAAATATAGTAAATGACAATGACATGACTAAGAGGCATCCTACCATGACCATCCATTAACACATTGTTCATGTTTACGATAATGACATCAATGTTCATTGCGCGCGATCCATCGGCATAAGGAAATGAGCACGTGAAGTTGAATGATCCAGGTAAATCACAGGGTTTATAAATTGGGGAGACATGAAAATAGCAAGTGATTTTTCACAAACCAAAATAGAAAGTAAAATAAAGCTAAGCAAAAAGCCAAAAGAAAGCTACAATCGCTTGTTTATATAGAGAGAGCATCAGGAGCTCCAAGGCTTTTCATCTTTGCAAATAGTTTTGCATTACAAGCCGTTATAGTAAAACATGGAGGAGATTTTCAGGAAGATGAAGCCCGCATGTCCTCGGTGTAAGTCGTGGAAGTATTGCAGGTTTAGGTTTATGAATAACAAGAGACGCTGCAAGAAGTTGAAGCCTACATATATCTGTGGAAGGTGCACCAAATATTTCACTCTCGGAGGAAAGCTCTATAACACTTCCTCAATCTCACCTCCAAAAGCTTGAATTTCGCCTAATAGCTGCACAAGCAACTTTGCTGCTGCTTCTCCTCGTTACATGAGTTCACCTGATTATCAGTATGGTGCTGGGCATTCTTCAGATAGTTGTTGGATGGTAAGAATAGATATGGCAGTAACACATGTTCCTGGAAGGAATTTATGTAGTCATAGTTTTGTGAATCCATGTTGCGAAATCAATTCAGGAAGCAATGAATGCCAGGGAATGTGGTCGGTGCATGATGGCTTATGGTTAGATATTTATGACACAAGTTGTTTTCATCCTTATGATATCCAGTCAGGAGCTGAGCTCATTCGTTTTACCTTTTTGGAGAATTTTAGTGAAGATGTGATGGCCCCAAATCTAGTGTTTAGCCACTATGTGAATAATATTCCACCGTTGAATAATGTTGAGCCAGTTGAGCCATTAGAGAGATCCCAGGAAAGGGATTTGGACAATGGTTTTTTGCTGTCAGAATACTTTTCAGAAAATTCTGTGAATCAAATATCAGTAGCTGGAGGAGAAGAAAAACAAGAAGAGCATAATGCAGAAGACAACAGTACGAATTTGTTGGGCGGAGAAGACCTGGTGTTACATTTGGAGATGGATAGTATTTTTCCTGCGTGATCAAACGACCTGGGTGAAGAAAATGAATGGTTGATCGATTTATTTGCAAAAGACGGAGGAGAGAGCAGTGCAAATAGTGTGACAGTACAAGGTATGGTTCAGAATTGGAAAATGATTGGTTGGTGGATGTTTTTTCAAAAGATGGAGAGAGCAGTACAGGGCGTGGTTCAGAATTGGAAGATTCAGACGGATGCTTGCGATTGGAATTATTTGATTCAGATTTCCGAGAGATACCAAGAAATGCAGGATTTTATGCTCATCATGTGGATACTTTTGAAGGAGAATGGAAAGTGGACGACATTATGAATCTGTGGATGTTTTGATAATAAAGTTAAATGGCCTTTATAAAGTTAAAGGCCTTTATCAGTTCTAGTTTTCAGTTATATGGCCTTTATAAGTTCTTGCTCCTGGAATTTATGAAAAACCGGATAATAGAGTCCGAAAAATATATGCCTCTGAATTATGAAACATATAACTGTTTAGTTCCTGGATTCATTGATGAATCATATAATTTTTTTATATATGTGAATTCATTTTTTTAATTATTATGCCCATCCTCATTATATGATAGATTTTTAGAGGATTGAGTGTTCTTTTAATTAACTTTGATTACAGATATAAGTGTTCTTTTAATTAAATTTCAAACTGTTAAAAATCTTTTAATTGATTTTTCACAGAAGGTTAATAGCCAAGCGGATTTGAGGTCCCGTCGCAAGGTATCAACACTGTGCTTTATATGTTTTCTGGCACCATCTTCACGTGGGTGGTGAACAAAGAATACCGGAGGAGAAATTCTATGGAAGAACACGGTCCACCATTGCGTTAGTATAATAATATTTAGATACTTTTAGCGGTAAATTTTCATTTGGTTACAGCCGTTTGATAATAAAGAAGCCATAATATTACGTTTAGAGCCGAGTCAAACACTTCTAGTTTTTCATATTTATTCAATGTATATGCAATTTCAAATATATCTCACCTATTTTTATTTACCTAATGCTAATGATCTCCCTTTTTATTTACTTCCATTGATTTTTAAAATGCATTGCTTTAATGTTAATGATCTTATTTTACATAGTTTCAAGTAAGTAACCATGTCAAACTTTTAATAGTGGTTATAATTAAACTTATGTAAATTTAATTCTTTAAGTATTTTATTTTATTTTTTTATAATATTTTAATATTTTAATATTTATATTAAATAACACAAATCTATTATACATTATTATTATTTTTATATTAACATACATAAATATATTATACATTATTCTTTTTTAAACAAATATTGCTTTAATTACAAAAAAATCTTTTAAAATAAATTTACACTTGTCTTAAAACCATTAAAAAGTTAAAATTGATTGTAAAATGTTGAGATAATTCTATTCATTTTTCTAAATATTATTTATAAATAAAATTGTTTTGATTTATATATTTTTTTAATTTTTTAATTTTTTTGGTTTTTGAATTTTAAACTTTGTAAAATTTTTAAAATAAAAATAAATTTTAATTTTTTAATTTTTTTATCCTAAGTTGATGGGTTAATAATATTATTGTATTTAATAGCAAAATCAATATTATTAATTAACTTTTTAATTCATTCATCTTAATAGCGATTTATGAATATTTTAAATGTTTTAGAAAAAAATAAAAAATCAAATCAAATCAAGTAATTTTTTTATTTTTTTTAAGTTTTATAAACTGAAATTAATTTAAATAAAAATTAATAATAATCATTATCAACATCAATAAAATTTTAAAATTTTTCGTTATCTTTACTATTTGAATTTTTTCATTCTCTTTATTATTTAAATTTTTTAATTATTTTTACTATGTAACGTGCTAGAAGAAGCATTTTATTACATAGTAATCATTCTAAAAAAATATATACTTTTATATTTGTAAGATCTTATTAGGAGAGAAATTTATTTGTCTATCTATTTAAAATAATAGAAATATAAATAATTTTATGATTATTATATTATTTGAATTAATTAATTTGTTTTATATTAATATTTAAAAAAAATTATAATTTTAAATACAAATTTACCATTACCTAAATATTGAAATTAAAATTGTATATATATGAATTACAATTTAAATACATATTGTATTTGAAAGAGATAACATTAAAACTAGACAAACATTATGAAGAAAATGCCAAACATTTTATTAATCGGATATAAAGTGCTCTGCTATTTATCATTTTTATAAAATGATTTTTTTTAAAATAGTGTGAACTTGAATTAAAAAACTTATATAATTAATTTATGGTTAATTATTATGAAAATTTATAATTTAGATTTTTTAATAATAAAAAATTACATTTAAAGTAATAATTAAGATAACGTGATTTTTAAATTAAAATTATTTACTTAAATCATCAAAATTAGTATTTTACCTTTATTTTTATTAATGTTATAATGAAATTGGTTTAAGTTTAAATTTTATTATTTCATCATTATTTTTATTAATTTTATAATGAAATTAGTTTAAGTTTCAATTGACGATGTGAAATTTGTCAATTTAAGTATAATTAAATATTTTTAAATTTATTTAAATAACATAACACAATTAAAGGAAATTACAAAACATATATATAACTTCAAACTACAAAAAATATGTTTCAATATTTCTTATATTTATAATTTTTTTTAAGATATGAATTTTTTAATTAATTCTAACAAAAATTACATAGGCTAACAATATGGATCTCTCTCTTAGGAAACTAGAACATCATGAAACAATAAAGTGTCATGTGAGGTTGCCTAGTTTGAAAATGAGTAGATTGGCTTACACACAAAGCGAAATACAAAATGAAGCACAAAAAAAATAAGTGTGAAGGCACACTATATTTCTGATTAACCAAATGTACATATATATACAATGAGAAATGTCCCTTGGGTTTCATATTCCCAAGTGGACTCTTAGGCTCTCGGGTGACTCTTGGAATAACCTCACATTAATATTCCTCACATCGAGGATTAGACTCCAACAAATCTCCCCTTAATCTGAAGGGTGTATATGAGTCCAAGGAAAAGAAGAGACATGAATAAGTGGAAGTGGACAACTACAACCAGCTGAACATTTCCATCTCGAACATCCTTTTCTAAGAAGGTTAGCTAAAAGCTTATACATGCTTCTGCTAAATACAAGAGATATCTAAAGGGATGGTTTTTAGGTTGACCATCAACCGAAATAGGCTAGCAAAGGCTGAAATATTCTACTATATGTGTGTTTAATGTTGACCACAAACTCTCGAACTTGGAGACAAAACTCACTCAGAGTTCTCTAGAATGGTTGGTATGGGCTAGCGCCAAACCAACTAGAGAGATGAAAACAGGAAGTGAACAACTGCAACTTGCTGAACATTTCCATCTTGACAACTATTTTCCAAGTTGGCTAGAAGCTTGCACATGCTTCTGCTAAATGAAGGTCCTCTTGATACCGGTGGTTTTAGAATGACCACCAACTCTGGAGCTCAGTTGAACATAGCTCTTCACAGGCCTGTTTTTTTTGGATCACTTGTACTCGCTTGCTTGTTACTGACGGTCTTCATTCCCCCCTGTCAAGAACAACGTGACGAGAGGAGAGTCTCATTGTGTCACAACTAGACACAAAACACATGAGTACTCTATGGCGTGGTTATCTTCTATCTTCAGAATACATGCATATCAGAATCAGGTGGCATCTCTAACTCTGGTGGTTGTCCAAACTCACTATGGATCAGGCTAGCTTGATATGACTTACTTGAGGAATGCTATAATGGTTTGTTGTAAGAAGGACAAGGCCTCGAAACTTGATGCCTGACATTATGTTCCCCCCTGTTAGGTACACCGTGAGGAGAAGAAGATGTCTCAGCTGCAAGATGTGTCAATACTCAGGAATGAAGTCTCCGGTATGACTTATAAATCTTCTTTCTTGTTGATGACCATTGCCAAGAAGAGATCCACCCATAATGAATCTTCTCTCTTGCAGGTTTCTTCAGAATGAAGCATATGTCTAATGAGTGTGTATGTTTTCCACATAGCTTACAAGGGTGAAGATCAAAACAATGATATTTCATGTGGCTAACTTGATCACAGTGTTGGCATGTCAAATTCTGAACTAATGTAGATGAATATGAACTCTCATTGATGAATCCAACACTCTGAAACTAAATGGGCTTGGATAAATCAAGAATGTGAACTGTCACTTCCTTGCCGTATCCAAGACATGTTCTTTGCTTGTTATGGCTAATCTCTTCCCATGGTTTGACGATGGGGTTGGAAGGAAACAAGAAAAACCTCTGTATGCATGTTTTCAACTTCATTTTATTTCACCTCTAATGGCGTGCCATTGATTTTCTCATGTACTTCTGAAGTGGCATTATTCTGTGTATGATGTTGAATAGAATCATGAAGCGGATTCTTCTCAACATGAACAGGTTCAGAATGTCTTTCGTCTTATTGAAGCTGCAACTGAAGTTGTAGGAAATAAAATGTGTCTTGTGAATCTTTTATAGAATCTCAAATATGAGTGAGGGTAGTCTTGTCGATCATGACATTGTTTTCGACAGAGGAGAGAAGTAGAGTGTTCAATAACTCTACCAATTCATTCATCATTGCCATTAGAGAATTGAAGACTTTCTCAAATAAAGAAGGGCTTCTTGCAATTCCACCCTTTTACAAGCACTCAACCTTAGAATTAAATGAAAGGTGTTGGTCTCAGCCGAAAATGCACCCAAATACACTACAACTCAATTCAATTTAATTTTGAATGGTACAAAGGAAACTAGTTGCAAGCTACAAAACTCAAATGTACTTACAACAATTGCTGATTATGAGGTTGAATCAACTTTATGCTCCAAAGTTGATGCTTTGAGTTCCTTGATAATGATCTAGATAAGTTGATGATGCTGAGTCTCTTTGATTTTGATTTTTTTGAGTGAATACATAAAATCTCCCCCCTCAACAATGAAAATAACTCATCTATCTCTTTGCAATACATATTTATGCGTATACATTCATGGCAGTATGTAGGTGCATAATAGAATTTTATAGCCAATGATTTATTTCTAATACCAATGACTCTTCAAATTCAAATTTAACTTCACGGTCTTCAAAAAATGCACTTCAACCTCCTTTGAACCTTCAAGGGGCAACCTACTTTGAGCAAGCTCAATACAATTAACTTCACGGTGCCTTCCTAGGCCTCAACACACACTTATATACTAAGTCTAGGTGCCAATACCATGGGTCAATACTATGTGTCAATACAAACCATGGGCTAAGTCTAGGCACCAATACTATGAGTCAAAACCATGGGACATATAATACTATGGGACGACTTACAAAGCATATGCATCCAATACTATGGGTGAATACTATGGGCTAATATAAACTATGGATCAACAAATACTACAGGACGACTTACAAAGCATATGCGTCCAACAACAATATACTAACAAAGTAAAGACATGGGTTCCTAACATCCCCTATCCCTTAGAAAAAGCTTTGTCCTCAAAGATTTAGATGTGGAAAATGATGCAGAATCTGAAGGAGTGGGTCCCCTGTAGCATCCTCGGGTTGCATTTCGAGCCACTGGGACCTTTGGAGTTTCAGGGAGGATTGCATTGAAGGCTGTAGATGAAGAAGAACCATATCAGCGATGTGAAAAGTGCGCTCAGAACGGTGTTGATCGGCTTGTTGTTTCAGTCGAATTCTTGCCATGTGAAAATTGTCCTGCAGAATGAGAAGAAGCTGATCATGGTTTCGAAGAATTGATTCAATTGCCTGAACTGGGGAGCTGCTGAAGGTGTATGGAAGACGAACTGGTGGTGCCTGTCCACAGACTACTTCATATGGTGTCCTTTGAGATGTGGTACTATACCACTTGAGCGCTTCTAGGAAATCCATAGAAATAGTTGTCCAAATCTGTGGAGGGATGGGCAAGGGTTCGAGCAGTCCCAAAAGGAAGGTCGTTTCACCCTTGTTGACCTGGAAAGTATCATAGTCAACCACCATCCGTTGAATTGTCCTTTTGAGTCCCTGCCAAAAGAAGTTACATTGTTCCTGGTCATACGTTTTAAGGAACCCAGAGTGCCCTAATGATGAAGAAGCATGGAGTTCATAGAAGAGATAGCCCAGTTGAACAGATTGCAAACAATTTGGAACAAGCAAAGAATTAGCTATAAGAAAAACTGGGTCATCAAATGTGCGAGGAGGAGCATCTTCCACCATATTGTCCTTACCCTTCTGGTAAGTGGTCGCATAGTCATAACCCATGAGTTGGATAACCCATTTCAGGTGTGTTGGGGAGGAGACCCGTTGTTCCAGGAAAGTTTCCAGACTTTGGAGATCAGTCTTGATGCAGAAATAATTACCCAATAGGGATAGCTGCCACTTCTGTAATGTATGCAAAATAGTCATCATTTCCTGTTGAGAGGTAGATGTGGCTAAATTCTTACCGGAAAGGTCTGTTGAAGGCAACAAGCTCATTGGTTCAGCAAAGACACCTGCATATCTATCCAAGGAAGTAGTGGAGACTGTTGATGGGTGCATCTAAATGAAATGGAGATGAGCGATGACACCATGTGAATTCTTCTTAAGTATTTTTTCCAGGCGATGTGAACAGATGATGCAGAGAGACCCTTGTTGTAAGCCCATAAATTTGTGTTTTGCCCCATTGACTGAAAACTGCATCCAAAGTTCAACAAAATCCCATAATATGGGGCCAAGTGTGCGTAACCATTGAACGCCCAAAACCACATCACATCCGCCTAAGGACAAGGTAAACATGTGTGAACGCAGGTTATAATCTGCCATAGAGATACGCACATTGTGACACTTCCCCTTGCAAGCTAAGGTGCCCCCATTGGCAACCATGACTTAAAAGTGGGAGCAAGGATGGACAAAACAATCAGCCTGTTTGGCAATTCGAGGATCAATGAAGTTATGAGTGCTACCAAAATCAATGAGTATGGTAAGAGGGAGCTTCTTGAAGTATCCCCTGACTCGCATTGTTTGTGGGGTGGTGACGTCGGTTACAGCAAGGAGAGAGATCTCGGGTGGTTCGTCCTGAGATGGGGTGTCAACAGGCGGGTGTTGAATGTCGACCTGATCATCTACTCTATCTGGAGCTTCTTCATCAAGTTCTGAGGTAGGCGGAGAATCGACATCCAAGAGATAGAGCTTTTGTTGAACAGATCTATGTCCCTGAGTGAATATCTCATAACAATTATAAAAAATCCCTTTTTCTCGGCGTGCCTGCATGTCTATTTGAGACAATTGATTGATAGGAGTTGGTTAAGAAGCAGGCGTGATGGGAGGTCGTTGGGAACCCATATTTCTGAAGGGAACAAAGGTGGGTTTGGAGCGTTGTTGAGCTGCGATCTTGTCCTCGACCAACTTAGCCAACCCTAGGACTTCCATCATTGTGTTGGGACAAAAATTTTTGAAATTTGAGCGGATTTCATGCTTGAGACCACTGATAAAACAACTCCTGTAGAATTCATCAGACAATCCTTCTATGTGATTCGCTAGTTTCTCAAATTCCGTCTGATACTCTCTCACTGTGCAAGTTTGGTGAAGTTTAGTGAGTGCTCCTGTGAAGTCGTCAAAAGCATTAGGACCAAATCGTGGCAAAAGGAGTTGGCAAAAATCTGTCCAGTTTGGCTCGCGATGAGCTTTGATGTACCAACGGTACCATTGAAGGGATTCCTGTTCGAAATGAAAGGATGCAAGTGGAAGTTTCTGGACATCAAAACTATTATGCAGACTGAAATATTGTTTTGCTCGGTATATCCATCCAGTCGGATCAGTACCATTGAAGCGAGGAAAATCAAGCTTCGGCCCACGAAAATTGCTGGAAGAAGAGAACCCGGTGGCTGCAAAAGATTCTGGCTGTCGGTTATTGTTCATGGCTGAATGCTGAAGATGGAGGCTAAGAAATTTTTCATCCAGATCTTGGAGTTTGGTTTGGATGGCTACAAGTGCTTCCTCCATCATTTTTGCTCCTGTGCGAGTGACAACCATAACCAGGATTTTTTTTTTTTATTGTGGGGGGGGGGGGGGAATGGATAGAAAAACACAAACACAAGCTTATTTAGTAAGGGAAAATTTGGATTTGGGAACAACTCAGAGGGGTAATTGGGTTTTGACTAGGTGTTCGTCACTTTCTGAGGGATAGGGAAGCAAAAAATGGGGATTTCAGAAGCAGGAACACTATGGTAAAATTTGAAGGAAATCGGGTGAAAATTGAAGAAGTTATGGCAAACCCTAAAAATAGACAAATGTGGGATTTCTGGTCTTGGGAAGTGGAATTTGGGATAGGGTCTTCAGGAATGAAATAGGAAGAAAGGGATTGCAGGGATGTCAGTGAAGTTTCAGGGACAACAGAGTTGAAACAAGGGAGATATGGCCAAAAAACAGAATTTTATACTCCCTCCTTTTTTTATTTATTTTTTATTCAGAAATGGATCGGAAACAGTGGCGCGGAAGGGATCCGCAACAGATGGATCTGCAACGGCATGGAAGGGATCGAAAATGGTTGGATCCAAAACGGCGACTAGATCTGGAACAAATTTTAGAATAGATCTGAAACGGCTGGATCTGGAGCAGAAGTGATCGGCAACAGTTCAACTGAAAATGGATATGGACCCCAGGTATGTACGGCTTCCTAACAGTTCAGGTGTTTCACTCGGCCACCAATGCTGTCTGACGGCTTGCGTATTGGGGAAGTACCCCTCACTCCATGGCTCAGGTAAAATTTATAACCGCTTTTCCACAAACTACATCTCTTGGTTTACCTCACGGGTGGAAACTAGTCAATCAGGTAGGGGCCGTTTCCCTTTTCGCTGGTAGGTCCTCTAAATGGGCCAGCTACTTTGGGGTTCCTGTGGTACTCCTCACAATGAGTTTTAGGGCTTATGCCTAAGTACTTCTCACAGTTAAGCGGATAGGGATTATTCCCAAATCCAAAGCTGCAACAGATGCGAAAAAAAAAAAAAAATTGGCAGAAATTCCACCCAACGAGCCCAAGAAAGTGCTCTAATACCAGATGATACAAACCGTTGCACCAAAACCTCGAGGTGTTACTGAAGGCCTCCCACTAGGATCTTAACACTTTAGATATATTTTAATACAATATCATGTAATATATCTTCAATTTGATTTTTTTTCTGGATTCTATTTAACAAACATTTAGATATCGGATTTGATAGCTCAACTAATAGAGCTAATTCACCTAGCTTCTATTGTAAGAAATGCTTATCATTATTTATATAAGAAATTGATTTGATAATAACTCAAAATTACAAAACCACATAATATTTGTCGGAATAAATTAATGTTAACATAAGAGGCTACCTAAGGTATAAGTTTAATTTTTTTTACACAAATCTATTTGAAATCTTTATCCATAACCTTGCTTTCTAACCAAAGTTGGAGAAGAAACCTGAATTTACTTTTTCATCAGTTCTAACTCTAATCCTAACCTTAACATCCATAACCAAATGAGAAGTCATCCAAAGTAAATAACCACCTAACTAAAGCATAAACATCCTTTAAGTTGATTTTGTTAATTTAATCATGTGAGTGGAAAACTACACAACTATTTTAACATAAATGAGAAAGTTTGAATATGTATATTTAAAAAAAAAAATGTAGTTTGAATATTATATATAATATAATTTATCTTTTTTTTTTAATTTATTGTTTTATATTTTAAATAATATTTTTATTTAAAAAATAATAAATTATTGATAAATATTATTTAACAAATAAATATAATTTTTATTTAAAAATTTATTACTTTATTTAAAAAGCTAATTATTAAAAATATGAAAATAAATTTCATATATATATATATACATACTACCAACCAAATTTATCAAGTATTTTAACATCCCTACAAACAAGCGAATGAACTGACAGCCCCTATGCTCACGGCTCTTTCGAGCTTATTTCTCAGCTCTGAATACCAAAAGTGACACCCTGTTTTTCATTTTATAGTTTCGAGGAGAGGTAATCACTAAAATTGATATGCAGTGGTATAAAAATGAATATATCTCATATTGAAGCCATTCACCAACTGAATTTTCTTTAAACTAATGTGGTTGTAAGAAAAAATTCCCACTATAAACTAATATGGCCGAATTGTCATATGTGTAGAGGTTCTAAACTCTCATAAGGAAAGGGATAAAATCTATTCAAAATAGTAACTTTGAGAAAAGCAAATCTAAATATGGAACGTTAGCTCTCTACCATACCATGATAACTTCCACTCTGCAAGCCCACTAGCCGTTGGGTTGCGTACATATTTTATAGGCGACTTATTACTAAGTGAGCTCTTTTTACACCTATAATTCAATATAACTTTCCTTTTAGAAAGCGTCAAGGAATCGGAATCCCGATGCCATCCATTGACACGTTGTTATTAAATATAGTAAATGAAAATGACATGACTAAGAGGCATCCTGCCATGACCATCCGTTAACGCATTGTTCATGTTTACGATAATGACATCAATGTTCATTGCGCGCGATCCATCGGCATAAGGAATGAGCACGTGAAGTTGAATGATCCAGGCAAATCACAGGGTTTATAAATTGGGGAGTTGTGAAAATAGCATGTGATTTTTCACAAACCAAAATAGAAAGTAAAATAAAGCTAAGAAAAAAGCCAAAAGAAAGGTACAATCGCTTGTTTATATATAGAGAGCATCAGGAGCTCCAAGGCTTTTCATCTTTGCAAATAGTTTTGCATTACAAGCCATTATAGTAAAACATGGAGGAGATTTCAGGAAGTTGAAGCCCGCATGTCCTCGGTGTAAGTCGTGGGAGTAGTGCAGGTTTAGGTTTATGAATAACAAGAGACGCTGCAAGAAGTTGCAGCCTAGATATATCTATGGAAGGTGCACCAAATATTTCACTCTCGGAAGAAATCTCTATAACACTTCCTCAATCTCACCTCCAAAAGCTCGAATTTCGCCTAATAGCTGCGCAAGCAACTTTGTTGTTGCTTCTCCTCTTTACATGAGTTCACCTGATGATTAGTATGGTGCTAGGCATTCTTCAGATAGTTGTTGGATGGTAAGAACAGATATAGCAGTAACACATGTTCCTGGAAGGAATTTATGTAGTCGTAGTTTTGTGAATCCATGCTGCGAAATCAATTCAGGAAGCAATGAATGCCAGGGAATGCGGTCGGCGCATGATGGCCGATGGTCAGATATTTATGACACAAGTTGTTTTCGTCCTTCTGATAGCCTGTCAAGAGCTGAGCTCGTTTGTTTTACCTTTTTGGAGAATTTTAGTGAAGATGTGATGGCCCCAAATCTAGGGTTTAGCCACTATGTGAATAATATTCCACCGTTGAATAATGTTGAGCCAGTTGAGCCGTTAGAGAGATCCCAGGAAAGGGATTTGGACAACGGTTTGTTGCTGTCAGAATACTTTGCAGAAAAGTCTGTGAATCGAATATCAGTAGCTGGAGGAGAAGAAAAACAAGAAGAGCATAATGCAGAAGACAGCAGTACGAATTTGTTAGGCGGAGAAGACCTGGTGTTACATTTGGAGATGGATAGTATTTTTCCTGCACGATCAAACGACCTGGGTGAAGAAAATGAATGGTTGATCGATTTATTTGCAAAATATGGAGAAGAGAGAAGTGCAAACAGTGCAGACAGTACAAGGTATGGTTCAGAATTGGAAAATGATTGGTTGATGGATGTTTTTTCAAAAGACGGAGAGAGCAGTACAGGGCGTTGTTCAGAATTGGAAAATTCAGACAGATGCTTGCGATTGGAATTATTTGATTGAGATTTCCCAGAGATACCAACAAATGCAGGATTTTATGCTCATCATGTGGATACTTTTGAAGGAGAATGGAAAGTGGACGACATTACGAATCTGTGGATGTTTTGATAATAAAGTTAAATGGCCTTTATAAAGTTAAAGGCCTTTATATGTTCTAGTTTTCAGTTATATGGCCTTTATAAGTTCTTGCTCCTGGAATTTATGAAAAATCGGATAATAGAGTCCAAAAAATATATGCCTCTGAATTATGAAACATATAACTGTTTAGTTCCTGGATTCATTGATGAATCATAATTTTTTTTTATATATATGAATTCATTTTTTTAATTATTATGCTCATCCTCATTCTATGATAGATTTTTAGAGGATTAAGTGTTCTTTTAACTAACTTTGATTACAGGTATAAGTGTTCTTTTAATTAAATTTCAAACTGTTTAAAATCTTGTAATTGATTTTTCAAAGAAGGTTAATAGCCAAGCAGATTTGAGGTCCCGTCGCAAGGTATCAACACTGTGCTTTATATGTTTTCTGGCACCATCTTCACGTGAGTGGTGAACAAAGAATACCGGAGGAGAAATTCTGTGGAAGAAAACGGTCCACCGTTGCGTTAGTATAATAATATTTAGAAACTTTTAACGGAAAGTTTTCATTTAGTTACAACCGTTTGATAATAAAGAAGCCATAATATTACGTTTAGAGCCGAATCAAACACCTCTAGTTTTTCATATTTATTCAATGTATATGCAATTTCAAATATATCTCACCTATTTTTATTTACCTAATGTTAATGATCTCCCTTTTTATTTACTTCCATTGATTTTTAAAATGCATTGCTTTAATGTTAATCGTCTTATTTTACATAGTTTCAAGTAAGTAACCATGTCAAACTTTTAATAATGGTTATAATTAAACTTATGTAAATTTAATTCTTTAAGTATTTTATTTTATTTTTTTATAATATTTTAATATTTATATTAAATAACACAAATAAATTATACATTATTATTATTTTTATATTAAAATAAATTTACACCGGTCTTAAAACCATTAAAAAGTTAAAATTGATTGTAAAATGTTGAGATAATTCTATTCATTTTTCTAAATATTATTTATAAATAAAATTGTTTTGATTTATATATTTTTTTTAATTTTTTAATTTTTTTGTTTTTCGAATTTTAAACTATGTAAAATTTTGAAAATACAAATAAATTTAAATTTTTTTATTTTTTTATCCTAAGTTGATGGGTTAATAATATTATTTTATTTAATAACAAAATAAATATTATTAATTAACTTTTTAATTCATTCATCTTAATAGTGATTTATGAATATTTTAAATGTTTTAGAAAAAAATAAAAAATAAAACCAAATCAAGTAATTTTTTTTATTTTTTTAAAGTTTTATAAACTAAAATTAATTTAAATAAAAATTAATAATAATCATTATCAACATCAATAAAATTTTGAAATTTTTCGTTATCTTTACTATTTGAATTTTTTCATTCTCTTTATTGTTTAAATTTTTTCATTATTTTTACTATGTAACGTGCTAGAAGAAGCATTTTATTACATAGTAATCATTCTAAAAAAATATATACTTTTATATTTGTAAGATCTTATTAGGAGAGAAATTTATTTGTCTATCTATTTAAAATAATAGAAATATAAATAATTTTATGATTAGTATATTATTTAGAATTAATTAATTTGTTTTATATTAATATTTCAAAAAAAATTATAATTTTAAATACAAATTTACAATTACCTAAATATTGAAATTAAAATTGTATATATATGAATTACAATTTAAATACATATTGTATTTGAAAGATATAACATTAAAACTAGACAAACATTATGAAGAAAATGCCAAACATTTTATTAATGGGATATAAAGTGCTCTACTATTTATCATTTTTATAAAAAAAATTTTTTTTTAAATAATGTCAACTTGAATTAAAAAACTTATATAATTAATTTATGGTTAATTATTATGAAAAATTATAATTTAGATTTTTTAATAATAAAAAATTACATTTAAAGTAATAATTAAGATAACGTGATTTTTAAATTAAAATTATTTACTTAAACCATCAAAATTACTATCTTACCTTTATTTTTATTAATGTTATAATGAAATTGGTTTAAGTTTAAATTTTATTATTTCATCATTATTTTTATTAATTTTATAATGAAATTAGTTTAAGTTTCAATTGATGATATGAAATTTGTCAATTTAAGTATAATTAAATACTTTTAAATTTATTTAAATAACATAACACAATTAAAGGAAATTACAAAAAATATGTTTCAATTTTTCTTATATTTATAATTTTTCAATTAATTCAAACAAAAATTACATAGGATAACAATATGGATCTCTATCTTAGGAAACTAGACCATCATGAAACAATAAAGTGTCATGTGAGGTTGCCTAGAGGGAAAATAAGTAGATTGGCTTACACACAAAGCCAAATACAAAATGAAGCACAAACAAAATAAGTGTGAAGGCACACTATATTTCTCATTAACCAAATGTACATATATATACAATGAGAAATTGCCCTTGGGTTTCATATTCCCAAGTGGACTCTTAGACTCTCGGGTGACTCTTGTCATAACCTCACATTAATATTCCTCACATCGAGGATTAGACTCCAACAAATCCCCCCTTAATCCGAAGGGTGTATATGAGTCCAAGGAAAAGAAGAGACATGAATAAGTGGAAGTGGACAACTACAACCAGATGAACATTTCCATCTCGAACATCCTTTACTAAGAAGGTTAGCTAAACACTTGCACATGCTTCTACTAAACACAAGAGATCTCTAAAGGGATGGTTTTTAGGTTGACCATCAACCAAAATAGGCTAGCAAAAGGATGAAATATTCTACTATGTGTGTGTTTAATGTTGACCACAAAATCTTGAACTTGGAGACAAAACCCGCTCAGAGC
The DNA here is from genome assembly GCA_027924585.1 of Larix kaempferi. Classification (NCBI taxonomy): domain Eukaryota; kingdom Viridiplantae; phylum Streptophyta; class Pinopsida; order Pinales; family Pinaceae; genus Larix; species Larix kaempferi. Next base: position 3,074,380 of record BSBM01000432.1, read on the forward strand.
TCTCTGGAATGGTTGGTATGGGCTGGCACCAAACCAACTAGAGAGATGAAAATAGGAAGTGAACAAATGCAACTAGCTGAACATTTCCATCTTGACAACTATTTTTCAAGTTAGCTAGAAGCTTGCACATGCTTCTGCTAAATGAAGGTCCTCTTGATACCAGTGGTTTTAGGGTGACCACCAACTCTGGATCTCAGTTGAACATAGCTCTTCACAGGCCTGTTTGTTTTGGATCACTTGTACTCGCTCGCTTGTTACTGACGGTCTTCATTCCGCCTTGTCAAGAACAACGTGAGGAGAGGAGAGTCTCATGGTGTCACAACTAGACACAAAACACATGAGTACTCTATGGCATGGTTATCTTCTGTCTTAAGAATACATGCATATCGGAATCAGGTGGCATCTCTGACTCTGGTGGTTGTCCAAACTCACTATGAATCAGGATCGCCTGATATGACTTACTTGAGGAATGCTGTAATGGTTTGTTGTAAGAAGGACAATGCTTCGAAACTTGATGCCTGACATTATGTTCCCCCTTGTTAGGTACACAGTGAGGAGAAGAAGATGTCTCAACTGCAAGATGTGTCAATACTCACGAATGAAGTCTCCGGTATGACTTATAAATCTTCTTGCTTGTTGATGACCATTTCCAAGAAGAGATCCACCCATAATGAATCTTCTCTCTTGCAGGTTTCTTCAGAATGAAGCATATGTCTGATGAGTGTGTATGTTTTCCACATAGCTTACAAGGGTGAAGATCAAAACAATGATATTTCATATGGCCAACTTGATCACAGTGTTGGCATGTCAAATTCTGAACTAATGTAGAGGAATATGAACTCTCATTGATGAATCCAACACTCTGAAACTAAATGGGCTTGGATAAATCAAGAATGTGAACTGTCACTTCCTTGCCGTATCCAAGACCAGTTCTTTGCTTGTTATAGCTAATCTCTTCCCATGGTTTGATGATGGGCTTGGAAGGAACAAGAAACACCTTTGTATGCATGTCTTCATCTTCATTTTATTTCACTTCTGATGGCATCCCACTGATTTTCTCATGTACTTCTGAAGTGGCATTATTTTGTGTATGATGTTGAATAGAATCATGAAGCGGATTCTTCTCAACATGAACAGGTTCAGAATGTCTTTCTTCTTATTGAAGCTGCAACTCAAGTTGTAGGAAATAAAATGTGTCTTGTGAATCTTTTATAGAATCTTGAATATGAGTGAGGGTAGTCTTATCGATCATTACATTGTTTTCAACAGAGGAGAGAAGTAGGGTGTTCAATAACTCTACCAATTCATTCATCATTGCCATTAGAAAATTGAAGAATTTCTCAAATAAAGAAGGCCTTCTTGCAATTCCACCCTTTTACAAGCACTCAAACTCATAATTAAATGAAAGGTGTTGGTCTCAGGTGAAAATGCACCCAAATACACTACAAATCAATTCAATTTAATTTTCAATGGTACAAAGGAAACTAGTTGCAAGCTACAAAACTCAAATGTACTTACAACAATTGCTAATTATGAGGTTGAATCAACTTTATGCTCCAAAGTTGATGCTTTGAGTTCCTTGATTATGATCTAGATAAGTTGATGATGCTGAGTCTCTTTGATTTTGAATTTTTTGAGTGAATACATAAACTCTCCCCCCTCAACAATGAAAATAACTCACTATCTCTTTGCAATACATATTTATGCGTATACATTCATGGCAGTATGTAGGTGCATAATAGAATTTTCTATCCAATGATTTATTTCTAATGCCAATGACTCTTCAAATTCAAATTCAACTTCACGGTCTTCAAAAAATGCACTTCAACCTCCTTTGAACCTTCGAGGGGGCAACCTCGTTTGAGCAAGCTCAATACAATTAACTTCACGGTGCCTTCATAGGCCTCAACACACACTTATATACTAAGTCTAGGTGCCAATACCATGGGTCAATACTATGTGTCAATACAAACCATGGGCTAAGTCTAGGCACCAATACTATGAGTCAAAACCATGGGACATATAATACTATGGGACGACTTACAAAGCATATGCGTCCAATACTATGCGTCAATACTATGGGGTAATATAAACTATGGATCAACAAATACTACGAGACGACTCACAAAGCATATGCGTCCAACAACAATATACTAACAAAGTAAAGACATGGGTTCCTAACATCCCCTCTCCGTTAGAAAAAGCTTTGTCCTCAAAGCTTTAGATGCGAAAATTGATGCAGAATCTGAAGGAGTGGGTCCCCTGTAGCATCCTCGGGTTGCATTTCGAGCCACTAGCACCTTTGGAGTTTCAGGGAGGATTGCATGGAAGGCTGTAGACGAAGAAGAACCATATCAACGATGTGAAAAGTGCACTCAGAATGGTGTTGATCGGCTTGTTGTTTCAGTTGAATTCTTGCCATGTGAAAATTGTCCTGCAGAATGAGAAGAAGTTGATCACGGTTTCAAAGAATTGAGTCAATTGCCTGAACTGGGGAGCTCCTGAAGGTGTATGGAAGAAGAACTGGTGGTGCCTGTCCAGAGACTACTTCATATGGTGTCCTTTGAGATGTGGTACTATACCACTTGAGCGCTTCTAGGAAATCCATAGAAATAGTTGTCCAAATCTATGGAGGGATGGGCAAGGGTTCGAGCAGTCCCAAAAGGAGGGTCGTTTCACCCTTGTTGACTTGGGAAGTATCACAGTCAACCACCATCCGTTGAATTGTCCTTTTGAGTCCCTTCCAAAAGAAGTTACATTGTTCCTGGTCATACGTTTTAAGGAACCCAGAGTGCCCTACTGATGAAGAAGCATGGAGTTCAAAGAAGAGATAGCCCCGTTGAACAGATTGCAACCAATTTGGAACAAGCAGAGAATTAGATATAAGAGAAACTGGTTCATCAAATGTGTGAGGAGGAGCATCTTCCACCATATTGTACTTACCCTTCTAGTAAGTGGTCGCATAGTCATAACCCATGAGTTGGATAACCCATTTCAGGTGTGTTGGGGAGGAGACCCGTTGTTCCAGGAAAGTTTCTAGACTCTGGAGATCAGTCTTGATGCAGAAATAATTCCCCAATAGGGATAGATGCCACTTCTATAATGTATGCAAAATAGTCATCATTTCCTGTTGAGAGGTATATGCAGCTAAATTCTTACCGGAAAGGTCTGTTGAAGCCAACAAGCTCATTGGTTCAGAGAAGGCACCTGCATATCTATCCAAGGAAGTAGTCGAGACTGTTGATGGGTGCATCTGAATGGAATGGAGCTAAGCGATGACACCATGTGAATTCTTCTTAAGTATTTTTTCCAGGCGATGTGAACCGATGATGCAGAGAGACCCTGGTTGTAAGCCCATAAATTTGTGTTGTGCCCCATTGACTGAAAACTCCATCCAAAGTTCATCAAAATACCATAATACGGGGCCAAGTGTGTGTAACCATTGAACGCCCAAAACCACATCACATCCGCCTAAGGACAAGGAAAACATGTGAGAGCGCAGGTTATAATCTGCCATAGAGATACGCACATTGTGACACTTCCCCTTGCAAGGTAAGGTGCCCCCATTGGCAACCATGACCTCAAAGTGGGAGCAAGGATGGACAAAACAATCAGCCTGTTTGGCAATCCGAGGGTCAATGAAGTTATGAGTGCTACCAAAATCAATGAGTAAGAGGGAGCTTCTTGAAGTATCCCCTGACTCGCATTTTTTGTGGGGTGGTGACGCCGGTTACAACATGGAGAGAGATCTCGGGTGGGTCGTCCTGAGATGGGGTGTCAACAGGCAGGTGTTGAATGTCGACCTGATCATCTACTATATATGGAGTTTCTTCATCAAGTTATGAGGCGGGCGAAGAATCCACATCCAAGAGATAGAGATTTTGTTGAACACATCTATGTCCCTGAGTGAATTTCTCATCACAATTATAACAAATCCCTTTTTCTCGGCGTGCCTGCATCTCTGTTTTAGACAATTGCTTGAAAGGAGTTGGTTGAGGAGCAGGCATGATGGGAGGTCGTTGGGAACCCATATTTCTGAAGGGAACAAAGGTGGGTTTGGAGCATTGTTGAGCTGCGATCTTGTCCTCGGCCAACTTAGCCAACCCTAGGATTTGCATCATTGTGTTGGGACAAAACATTTTGACCTCTGAGCGGATTTCATCCTTGAGACCACTAATAAAACAACTCCTGTAGAATTCATCAGACAATCCTTCTGTGTGATTGGCTAGTTTCTCAAATTCCGTCTGATACTCTCTCACTTTGCCAGTTTGGTGAAGTTTTGTGAGTGCTCCTGTGAAGTCGTCAAAAGCATTAGGACCAAATCATGGCAAAAGGAGTTGGCAAAAATCTGTCCAGTTTGGCTCGGGATGAGCTTTGATGTACCAACGGTACCATTGAAGGGCTTCCTGTTCCAAATGAAAGGATGCAAGTGGAACTTTCTGGACATCAAAAGTATTATGCAGACTGAAATATTGTTCTGATCGGTATATCCTTCTAGTCGGATCAGTACCATTGAAGCGAGGAAAATCAAGCTTCGGCCCACGAAAATTGCTTGAAGAAGAGAACCCGGTGGCTGCAAAAGAGTCAGGCTGTCGGTTATTGTTCATGGCTGAATGCTGAAGATGGAGGTTGAGAAATTTTTCATCCAGATCTTGGAGTTTGGTTTGGATGGCTACAAGTGCTTCCTCCATGGTTTTTGCTCCTGTGCGAGTGACAACCATAACCAGGATTTCTTTTTTTTTTTTATTGTGTGGGTGGGGGGAATGGATAGAAAAACACAAACACAAGCTTATTTAGTAAGGGGAAATTTGGATTTGGGAAAAACTTGGAGGGGTAATTGGGGTTTGACTAGGTGTTCAACACTTTCTGAGGGACAAGGAAGGAAAAAATGGGGATTTCAGAAGCGGGAACTCTATGGTAAAATTTGAAGGCAATCGGGTGAAAATTGAAGAAGTTATGGCAAACCCTAAAAATATACAAATGTGGGATTTTTGGTCTTGGGAAGTGGAATTTGGGATAGGGTCTTCAGGAATGAAATAGGGAGAATGGGATTGCAGGGATGTTATTGAAGTTTCAGGGAAAACAGAGTTGAATCAAGGGAGATATGGCCGAAAAATAGAATTTTATACTCCCTCCTTTTCTTTTTTTCTTATTCCGAAATGGATTGGAAACAGCGGTGCGGAAGGGACCCGCAACAGATGGATCTGCAACGGCATGGAAGGGATCGAAAACGATTGGATCCGAAATGGTGACTGGATCTGGAATGACTTTAAGAATAGATCTGAAACGACTGGATCTAGAGCGGAAGTGATCGTCAACAGTTCAACTGAAAATAGATATGGACCGTAGGTATGTACGACTTCCTAACAGTTCAGGTGTTTCACTCAGCCACCAATGCTATCTAATGGCTTGCGTATTAGGACACTACCCCTCACTCCACGGCTCAAGTAAAACTGATAACCGCTTTGCCACAAACGACATCTCTTGGTTTACCTCACGGGTGGGAACTAGTCAATCAGGTAGGGGTCGTTTCCCTTTTCGCTGGAAGGTCCTCTCAATGGGCCAGCTACTTTGGGGTTCCTGTGGTACTCCTCACAATGAGTTTTAGGGCTTATGCTCAGGTACTTCCCACAGTTAAGCGGATAGGGATTATTCCCAAATCCGAAGATGCAACAGATGCGAAAACAAAAAAAAAATTGGCAGAAATTCCACCCAACGAGCCCAAGAAAGTGGTCTGATACCAGATGATACGAACCGTTGCACCAAAACCTCGAGGTGTTAGTGAAGGCCGTCCACTAGGATCTTAACACTTTAGATATATTTTAATACAATATCATGTAATATATCTTCAATTTGATTTTTTTTTTTGGAATCTATTTAAAAAACATTTAGATATTGGATTTGATAGCTCAACTAATAGAGCTAATTCACCTAGCTTCTATTGTAAGAAATGCTTATCATTATTTATCTAAAAAATTGATTTAATAATAACTCAAAATTACAAAACCACATAATACTTTTCGGAATAAATTAATGTTAATAGAAGAGGCTACCTAAGGTATAATTTTAATTTTTTTTACACAAATCTATTTGAAATCTTTATCAATAACCTTGCTCTCTAACAAAAGTTGGAGAAGAAACCTAAATTTAGTTTTTCATAAGTTCTAACTCTAATCCTAACCTTAACATCCAAAACCAAATGAGAAGTCATCCAAAGTAAATAACCACCTAACTAAAGCATAAACATCCTTTAAGTTGATTTTGGTAATTTAATCATGTGAGTGGAAAACTACACAACTATTTTAACATAAATGAGAAAGTTTGAATATGTATATTTGAAAGAAAAAAATGTAGTTTGAATATTATATATAATATAATTTATCTTTTTTTTTTTTAATTTATTGTTTTATAATTTAAATAATATTTTTATTTAAAAAATATTAAATTATTGATAAATATTATTTAACAAATAAATATAATTTTTATTTAAAAATTTATTACTTTATTTAAAAAGCTAATTATTAAAAATATGAAAATAAATTTCATATATATATATAACATACTACCAACAAAATTTATAAAGTATTTTAACATCCCCACAAACAAACGAATGAACTGACAGCTCCTATGCTCACGGCTCTTTCGAGCTTATTTCTCAGCTCTGAATACCAAAAGTGACACCCTGTTTTTCATTTTATAGTTTCGAGGAGAGGTGATCACTAAAACTGATATCCAGTGGTATAAAAATGAATATATCTCATATTGAAGCCATTCACCAACTGAATTTTCTTTAAACTAATTTGGTTGTAAGAAAAAATTCCCACTATAAACTAATATGGCCGAATTGTCATATGTGTAGAGGTTCTAAACTCTCGTAAGGAAAGGGATAATAGCTATTCAAAATAGTAACTTTGAGAAAAGAAAATCTAAATATGGAACGTTAGCTCTCTACCATACCATGATAACTTCCACTCTGCAAGCCCACTAGCCATTGGGTTGCATACAAATTTTATAGGCGACTTATTACTAAGTCAGCTCTTTTTACACCTATATTTCAATATGACTTTCCTTTTAGAAAGTGTCGAGGAATCGGAATCTCGATGCCATCCATTGACATGTTGTTATTAAATATAGTAAATGACAACGACATGACTAAGAGGCATCCTGCCATGACCATCCGTTAACGCATTGTTCATGTTTACGATAATGACGTCAATGTTCATTGCACGCGATCCATCGGCATAAGGAAATGAGCACGTGAAGTTGAATGATCCAAGCAAATCACAGGGTTTATAAATTGGGCAGACGTGAAAATAGTAGGTGCTTTTTCACAAAACCAAAATAGAAAGTAAAATAAAGCTAAGCAAAAAGCCAAAAGAAAGCCACAATCGCTTGTTTATATAGAGAGAGCATCAGGAGCTCCAAGGATTTTCATCTTTGCAAATAGTTTTGCATTACAAGCCGTTATAGTAAAACATGGAGGAGATTTTCAGGAAGATGAAGTCCGCATGTCCTCGGTGTAAGTCGTGGGAGTATTGCAGGTTTAGGTTTATGAATAACAAGAGACGCTGCAAGAAGTTGCATCCTAGATATATCTGTGGAAGGTGCACCAAATATTTCACTCTCGGAGGAAAGCTCTATAACACTTCCTCTATCGCACCTCCAAAAGCTCGAATTTCGCCTAATAGCTGCACAAGCAACTTTGCTGCTGCTTCTCCTCTTTACATGAGTTCACCTGATGATCAGTATGGTGCTTGGAATTCTTCAGATATTTGTTGGATGGTAAGAACAGATATGGCAGTAACACATGTTCCTGGAAGGAATTTATGTAGTCGTAGTTTCATGAATCCATGCTGCGAAATCAATTCAGGAAGCAATGAATTCCAGGGAATGTGGTCGGCGCATGATGGCCGATGGTCAGATATTTATGACACAAGTTGTTTTCGTCCTGATGATAGCCAGTCAGGAGCTGAGCTCGTTGGTTTTACCTTTTTGTAGAATTTTAGTGAAGATGTGATGGCCCCAAATCTAGGGTTTAGCAACTATGTGAATAATATTCCACCGTTGAATAATGTTGAGCCAGTTGAGCCGTTAGAGAGATCCCAGGAAAGGGATTTGGACAACGGTTTGTTGCTGTCAGAATACTTTGTAGAAAATTCTGTGAATCGAATATCAGTAGCTGAAGGAGAAGAAAAACAAGAAGAGCATAATGCAGAAGACAACAGTACAAATTTGTTAGGCGGAGAAGACCTGGAGTTACATTCAGAGATGGATAGTATTTTTCCTGCGCGATCAAACGACCTGGGTGAAGAAAATGAATGGTTGATCGATTTATTTGCAAAAGACGGAGGAGAGAGTAGTGCAAATAGTGCACACAGTACAAGGTATGGTTCATAATTGGAAAATGATTTGTTGATGGATTTTTTTTCAAAAGACGGAGAGAGCAGTACAGGGCGTGGTTCAGAATTGGAAAATTCAAACGGATGCTTGCGATTCGAATTATTTGATTCACATTTCCCAGAGATACCAACAAATGCAGGATTTTATGCTCATCATGTGGATACTTTTGAAGGAGAATGGAAAGTGGATGACATTACGAATCTGTGGATGTTTTGATAATAAATTTAAATGGCCTTTATAAAGTTAAAGGCCTTTATAAGTTCTAGTTTTCAGTTATATGGCCTTTATAAGTTCTTGCTCCTAGAATTTATGAAAAAACGGATAATAGACTCCGAAAAATATATGCCTCTGAATTATGAAACATGTAACTGTTTAGTTCCTGCATTCATTGATGAATCATATAATTTTTTTATATATGTGAATTGGTTTTTTTAATTATTATGCCCATCCTCATTCTATGATAGATTTTTAGAGGATTGAGTGTTCTTTTAATTAACTTTGATTACAGATATAAGTGTTCTTTGAATTAAATTTCAAACTGTTAAAAAACTTTTAATTGATTTTTCACAGAAGGTTAATAGCCAAGCGGATTTGATGTTCCGTTGCAAGGTATCGACACTGTGTTTTATATGTTTTCTGGCACCATCTTCACGTGAGTGGTGAACAAAGAATACCAGAGGAGAAATTCTGTGGAAGAACACGGTCCACTGTTGCTTTAGTATAATAATATTTAGATACTTTTAACGGCAAGTTTTCATTTGGTTACAACCGTTTGATAATAAAGAAGCCATAATATTATGTTTAGAGCTGAGTCAAACACTTCTAATTTTTCGTATTTATTCAATGTATATGCAAATTCAAATATATCTCACCTATTTTTATTTACCTAATGTTAATGATCTCCCTTTTTATTTACTTCTATTGATTTTTAAAATGCATTGCTTTAATGTTAATGATCTTATTTTACATAGTTTCAAGTAAGTAACCATGTCAAACTTTTAATAATGGTTATAATTAAACTTATGTAAATTTAATTCTTTGACTATTTTATTTTATTTTTTTATAATATTTTAATATTTATATTAAATAACACAAATCTATTATACATTATTATTATTTTTATATTAAAATACATAAATATATTATACATTATTCTTTTTAAACAAATATTGCTTTAATTAAAAAAAAATCTTTTAAAATAAATTTACACTTGTCTTAAAACCATTAAAAAGTTAAAATTGATTGTAAAATGTTGATATAACTCTATTCATTTTTCTAAATATTATTTATAAATAAAATTGTTTTGATTTATATATTTTTTTAATTTTCTATTTTTATTTTTTTTTGAATTTTAAACTTTGTAAAATTTTGAAAATAAAAATAAATTTAAATTTTTTAATTTTTTTATCCTAAGTTGATGGGTTAATAATATTATTGTATTTAATAACAAAATCAATATTATTAATTAACTTTTTAATTTATTCATCTTAATAGTGATTTATGAATATTTTAAATGTTTTAGAAAAAAATAAAAAATAAAACCAAATCAAGTAATTTTTTTATTTTTTTAAAGTTTTATAAACTAAAATTAATTTAAATAAAAATTAATAATAATCATTATCAACATCAATAAAATTTTGAAATTTTTCGTTATCTTTACTATTTGAATTTTTTCATTGTCTTTATTATTTAAATTTTTTAATTATTTTTACTATGTAACGTGCTAAAAGAAGCATTTTATTACATAGTAATCATTCTAAGAAAATATATATAATTTTATATTTGTAAGACCTTATTAGGAGAGAAATTTATTTGTCTATCTATTTAAAATAATAGAAATATAAATAATTTTATGATTATTATATTATTTAGAATTAATTAATTTATTTTATAATAATATTTCAAAAAAAATAATAATTTTAAATACAAATTTACAATTACCTAAATATTGAAATTAAAATTGTATATATATGAATTACAATTTAAATACATATTTTATTTGAAAGAGATAACATTAAAACTAGACAAACATTATGAAGAAAATGCCAAACATTTTATCAATCGGATATAAAGTGCTCTACTATTTATCATTTTTATAAAACGATTTTTTTTTAAATAATGTGAACCTGAATTAAAAAACTTATATAATTAATTTATGGTTAATTATTATGAAAATTTATAATTTAGATTTTTTAATAATAAAAAATTACATTTAAAGTAATAACTAAGATAACGTGATTTTTAAATTAAAATTATTTACTTAAACCATCAAAATTACTATTTTACCTTTATTTTTATTAATGTTATAATGAAATTGGTTTAAGTTTAAATTTTATTATTTCATCATTATTTTTATTAATTTTATAATGAAATTAGTTTAAGTTTCAATTGATGATATGAAATTTGTCAATTTAAGTATAATTAAATATTTTTAAATTTATTTAAATAACATAACACAATTAAAGGAAATTACAAAACATATATATAACTTCAAATTATAGAAAATATGTTTCAATTTTTCTTATATTTATAATTTTTTTTAAGATATGAATTTTTTAATTAATTCAAACAAAAATTACATAGGATAACAATATGGATCTCTCTCTTAGGAAACTAGACCATCATGAAACAACAAAGTGTCATGTGAGGTTGGCTAGTGGGAAAATGAGTAGATTGGCTTACACACAAAGCCAAATACAAAGTGAAGCACAAACAAAATAAGTGTGAAGGCACACTATATTTCTCATTAACCAAATGCACATATATATACAATGAGAAATGTCGCTTGGGTTTCATATTCCCAAGTGGACTCTTAGACTCTCGGGTGACTCTTGCCATAACCTCACATTAATATTCCTCACATTGAGGACTAGACTCCAACAAATCCCCCCTTAATCCGAAAGGTGTATATGAGTCCAAGGAAAAGAAGAGACATGAATAAGTGGAAGTGGACAACTACAACCAGCTGAAAATTTCCATCTCGAACATCCTTTACTAAGAAGGTTAGCTAAAAGCTTGCACATGCTTCTGCTAAATACAGGAGATCTCTAAAGTGATGTTTTCTAGCTTGACCATCAACTGAAATAGGCTAGCAAAAGGATGAAATATTCTACTATGTGTGTGTTTAATGTTGACCACAAACTCTCGAACTTGGAGACAAAACTCGCTCAGAGTTCTCTGGAATGGTTGGTATGGGCTGGCACCAAACCAACTAGAGAGATGAAAACAGGAAGTGAACAACTGCAACTTGCTGAACATTTCCATATTGACAACTATTTTCCAAGTTAGCTAGAAGCTTGCACATGCTTCTGCTAAATGAAGGTCCTCTTGATACCGGTGGTTTTAGGATGACCACCAACTCTGGAGCTCAGTTGAACATAGGTCTTCATAGGCCTGTTTGTTTTGGATCACTTGTACTCGCTCGCTTGTTACTGATGGTCTTCATTCCCCCCTATCAAGAACAAAGTGAGGAGAGGAGAGTCTCATGGTGTCACAACTAGACACAAAACACATGAGTACTCTATGGCATGGTTATCTTCTGTCTTCAGAATACATGCATATCAGAATCAGGTGGCATCTCTGACTCAGGTGGTTGTCCAAACTCCCTATGGATCAGGCTCGCTTGATATGACTTACTTGAGGAATGCTGTAATGGTTTGTTGTAAGAAGGACAAGGCTTTGAAACTTGATGCCTGACATTATGTTTCCCCCTGTTAGGTACACAGTGAGGAGAAGAAGATGTCTCAACTGCAAGATGTGTCAATACTCACGAATGAAGTCTCCGGTATGACTTATAAATCTTCTTGCTTGTTGATGACCATTGCCAATAAGAGATCCACCCATAATGAATCTTCTCTCTTCCAGGTTTCTTCAGAATTAAGCATATGTCTGAAGAGTGTGTATGTTTTCCACATAGTTTACAAGGGTGAAGATCAAAACAATGATATTTCATGTGGCCAACTTGATCACAGTGTTGGCATGTCAAATTCTGAACTAATGTAGATGAATATGAACTCTCATTGATGAATCCAACACTCTGCAACTAAATGGGCTTGGATAAATCAAGAATGTGAACTGTCACTTCCTTGCCGTATCCAAGACCAGTTCTTTGATTGTTATGGATAATCTCTTCCCATGGTTTGATGATGGGCTTGGAAGGAACAAGAAAAACCTCTGTATGCATGTTTTCATCTTCATTTTATTTCACTTATGATGGCGTGCCACTGATTTTCTCATGTACTTCTGACGTGGCATTATTCTGTGTATGATGTTGAATAGAATCATGAAGCGGATTCTTCTCAACATGAATAGGTTTACAATGTCTTTCTTCTTATTGAAGCTGCAACTAAAGTTGTAGGAAATAAAATGTGTCTTGTGAATATTTTATAGAATCTCAAATATGAGTGAGGGTAGTCTTGTTGATCATGACATTGTTTTTGACAGAGGAGAGAAGTAGAGTGTTCAATAACTCTACCAATTCATTCATCATTGCCATTAGAAAATTGAAGAACTTCTCAAATAAAGAAGGGCTTCTTGCAATTCCACCCTTTTACAACCACTCAACCTTAGAATTAAATGAGAGGTGTTGGTCTTAGCCGAAAATGCACCCAAATACACTGCATCTCAATTCAGTTTAATTTTGAATGGTACAAAGGAAACTAGTTGCAAGCTACAAAACTCAAATGTACTTACAACAATTGCTGATTATGAGGTTGAATCAACTTGATTCTCCAAAGTTGATCCTTTGAGTTCCTTGATTATGATCTAGATAAGTTGATGATGTTGAGTCTCTTTGATTTTGATTTTTTTGAGTGAATACATAAACTCTCCCCCCTCAACAAAGAAAATAACTCATCTATCTCTTTGCAATACATATTTATGCGTATACATTCATGGCAGTATGTAGGTGCATAATAGAATTTTCCAGCCAATAATTTATTTCTAATACCAATGACTCTTCAAATTCAAATTCAACTTCACGGTCTTCAAAAAATGCACTTCAACCTCCTTTGAACCTTCGAGGGGGCAACCTCCTTTGAGCAAGCTCAATACAAGTATCTTGACGGTGCCTTCATAGGCCTCAACACACACTTATATACTAAGTCTAGGTGCCAATACCATGGATCCATACTATGTCTAAATACAAACCATGGGCTAAGTCTAGGTGCCAATACTATGAGTCAAAACCATGGGACATATAATACTATGGGACGACCTACAAAGCATATGCGTCCAATACTATGGGTCAATACTATGGGCTAATATAAACTATGGATCAACAAATACTACGGGACAACTTACAAAGCATATGCGCCCAACAACAATATACTAACAAAGTAAAGACATGGGTTCCTAACATCCCCTCTCCTTTAGAAAAAGCTTTGTCCTCAAAGCTTTAGATGTGGAAATTGATGCAGAATCTGAAGGAGTGGGTCCCCTGTAGCATCCTCGGGTTGCATTTCGAGCCACTGGCACCTTTGGAGTTTTTGGGAGGATTGCATGGAAGGTTGTAGACGAAGAAGAACCATATCAGCGATGTGAAAAGTGCGCTCAGAACGGTGTTGATTGGCTTGTTGTTTCAGTAGAAATCTTGCCATGTGAAAATTGTCCTGCAGAATGAGAAGAAGCTGATCACGGTTTCGAAGAATTGAGTCAATTGCCTGAACTGGGGAGTTGCTGAAGGCGTATGGAAGAAGACCTGGTGGTGCCTATCCAGAGACTACTTCATATGGTGTCCTTTGATATGTGGTACTATACCACTTGAGCGCTTCTAGGAAATGCATAGAAATAGTTGTCCAAATCTGTGGAGGGATGGGCAAGGGTTCGAGCAGTCCCAAAAGGAGGGTTGTTTCACCCTTGTTGACCTGGAAAGTATCACATTCAACCACCATCCGTTGAATTGTCCTTTTGAGTCCCTGCCAAAAGAAGTTACATTGTTCCTGGTCATACGTTTTAAGGAACCCAGAGTGCCCTACTGATGAAGAAGCATGGATTTCATAGAAGAGATAGCCACGTTGAACAGATTGCAACCAATTTGGAACAAGCAGAGAATTAGCTATAAGAGAAACTGGGTCATCAAATGTGCGAGGATGAGAATCTTCCACCATATTGTCCTTACCCTTCTGGTAAGTGGTTGCATAGTCATAACCCATGAGTTGGATAACCCATTTCAGGTGTGTTGGGGAGGAGACCCGTTGTTCTAGGAAAATTTCCAGACTCTGGAGATTAGTCTTGATGCAGAAATAATTCCCCAATAGGGATAGCTGCCACTTCTGTAATGTATGCAAAATAGTCATCATTTCCTGTTGAGAGGTAGAAGCAGCTAAATTCTTACCGAAAATGTATGTTGAAGGCAACAAGCTCATTGGTTCAGCAAAGACACCTGGATATCTATCCAAGGAAGTAGTGGAGACTGTTGATGGGTGCATCTGAATGGAATGGAGATGAGTGATGACACCATGCGAATTCTTCTTAAGTATTTTTTCCAGGTGATCTGAACTGATTATGCAGAGAGACCCTGGTTGTAAGCCCATAAATTTGTGTTGTGCCCCATTGACTGAAAACTGCATCCAATGTTCAGCAAAATCCCATAATATGGGGCCAAGTGTGCGTAACCATTGAACGCCCAAAACCACATCACATCCGCCTAAGGACAAGGCAAACATGTGAGAGCATAGGTTATAATATTCCATAGAGATACACACATTATGACACTTCCCCTTGCAAGGTAAGGTGCCCCCATTGGCAACCATGACTTCAAAGTGGGAGCAAGGATGGACAAAACAATCAGCCTATTTGGAAATCCGAGGATCAATGAAGTTATGAGTGCTACCAAAATCAATGAGTATGGTGAGAGGGAGCTTCTTGAAGTATCCCCTGATTCGTATTGTTTGTGGGGTGGTGACGCCGGTTACAGCATGGAGAGAGATATCGGATGGGTCGTCCTGAGATGGGGTGTCAACAGGCGGGTGTTGAATGTCGACATGATCATCTACTGTATCTAGAGCTTCTTCATCAAGTTCTGAGGCAGGCAGAGAATTCACATCCAAGAGATAGAGCTTTTGTTGAACACATCTATGTCCCTGAGTGAATTTCTCATCACAATTATAACAAATCATTTTTTCTCGGCGTGCCTGGATCTCTGTTTCAGACAATTGCTTGATAGGAATTGGTTGAGGAGCAGGCGTGATGGGAGGTCGTTGGGAACCCATATTTCTGAAGGGAACAAAGGTGGGTTTGGAGCGTTGTTGAGCTGCGATCTTGTCCTCGTCCAACTTAGCCAACCCTAGGACTTCCATCAATGTGTTGGGACAAAACATTTTGACCTCTGAGCGTATTTCATCCTTGAGACCACTGATAAAACAACTCCTATAGAATTCATCAGACAATCCTTCTGTGTGATTGGCTAGTTTCTCAAATTCCGTCTGATACTCTCTCACTATGCCAGTTTGGTGAAGTTTAGTGAGTGCTCCTGTGAAGTTGTCAAAATCATTAGGACCAAATCGTGGCAAAAGGAGTTGGAAAAAATCTATCCAGTTTGCCTCGGGATGAGCTTTGATGTACCAACGGTACCATTGAAGGTATTCCTATTCCAAATGAAAGGATGCAAGTGGAAATTTTTGGACATCAAAAGTATTATGCAGACTGAAATATTGTTCTACTCGGTATATCCATCCAGTCGGATCAGTACCATTGAAGCGAGGAAAATCAAGCTTCAGCCCACGAAAATTGCTGGAAGAAGAGAACTCGGTGGCTACAAAAGATTCTGGCTGTCGGTTATTGTTCATGGCTGAATGTTGAAGATGGAGGCTGAGAAATTTTTCATCCAGATCTTGAAGTTTGGTTTGGATGGCTACAAGTGCTTCCTCCATGGTTTTTTCTCTTGTGTGAGTGACAACCATAACAAGGATTTTTTATTTATTTATTTATTGTGGGGTGGGGGGAATGGATAGAAAAACACAAACACAAGCTTATTTAAGAAGGGGAAATTTGGATTTGGGAAAAACTCGGAGGGGTTATTGGGGTTTGACTAGGTGTTCGACACTTTCTGAGGGATAGGGAAGCAAAAAATGGGGATTTCAGAAGTGGGAACTCTATGGTAAAATTTGAAGGCAATCGGGTGAAAATTGAAGAAGTTATGGCAAACCCTAAAAATAGACAAATGTGGGATTTCCTTTCTTGGGAAGTGGAATTTGGGATAGGGTCTTTAGGAATGAAATAGGCAGAATGGGATTGCAGGGATGTTAGTGAAGTTTCAGGGAAAACAGAGTTGAAATAAGGGAGATATGGCCAAAAAACAGAATTTTATACTCTTTTTTTTTTTCTTATTCAGAAATGGATCGGCAACAGCGAGGCGGAAGGGATCCACAAAAGATGGATCTGCAACGGCGTGGAAGGGATCGAAAACGGCTAGATCCGAAACTGTGACTGGATCTGGAACGACTTTCAGAATAGATCTGAAACGGCTGGATCTGGAGCGGAAGTGATCGACAACAGTTCAACGGAAAATAGATATGGACCCCAGGTATGCACGGCTTCCTAACAGTTCAGGTGTTTCACTCGGACACCAATGCTGTCTGACGGCTTGCGTATTGGGGCAGTACCCCTCACTCCACGGCTTAGATAAAACTGATAACCGCTTTGCCATAAACGACAACTCTTGGTTTAACTCACGGGTGGGAACTAGTCAATCAGGTAGGGGTCGTTCCCCTTTTCGGTTGTAGGTCCTCTCAATGGGCCAGCTACTTTGGGGTTCCTATGGTACTCCTCACAATGAGTTTTAGGGCTTATGCCCAAGTACTTCCCACAGTTAAGTGGATAGGGATTATTCCCAAATCCGAAGCTGCAACAGATGCGAAAAAAAAAATTGGCAGAAATTCCACCCAACGAGCCCAAGGAATTGCTCTTATACCAGACGATACGAACCGTTGCACCAAAACCTCGAGGTGTTAGTGAAGGCTTCCCACTAGGATCTTAACACTTTAGATATATTTTAATACAATATCATGTAATATATCTTCAATTTGATTTTTTTTTTGGAATCTATTTAACAAACATTTAGATATCGGCTTTGATAGCTCAACTAATAGAGCTAATTCACTTAGCTTCTATTGTAAGAAATGCTTATTATTATTTATATCAGAAATTGATTTGATAATAACTCAAAATTACAAAACCACCTAATATTTGTCGGAATAAATTAATGTTAATATAAGAGGCTACCTAAGGTATAAGTTTAATTTTTTTTACACAAATCTATTTGAAATCTTTATCCATAACCTTGCTCTCTAACAAAAGTTGGAGAAAAAACCTAAATTTAGTTTTTCATAAGTTCTAACTCTAATCCTAACCTTAACATCCAAAACCAAATGAGAAGTCATCCAAAGTAAATAACCACCTAACTAAAGCATAAACATCCTTTAAGTTGATTTTGTTAATTTAATCATGTGAGTGGAAAACTACACAACTATTTTAACATAAATGAGAAAGTTTGAATATGTATATTTGAAAAAAAAAAGGTAGTTTGAATATTATATATAATATAATTTATCTTTTTTTAAAATTTATTGTTTTATAGTTTAAATAATATTTTTATTTAAAAAATATTAAATTATTGATAAATATTATTTAACAAATAAATATAATTTTTATTTAAAAATTTATTACTTTATTTAAAAAGCTAATTATTAAAAATATGAAAATAAATTTCATATATATATACATATTACCAACCAAATTTATCAAGTATTTTAACATCCCTACAAACAAACGAATGAACTAACAGCCCCTATGCTCACGACTCTTTCGAGCTTATTTATCAGCTCTGAATACCAAAAGTGACACCCTGTTTTTCATTTTATAGTTTCGAGGAGAGGTAATCACTAAAACTGATATGCAGTGGTATAAAAATGAATATATCTCATATTGAAGCCATTCACCAACTGAATTTTCTTTAAACTAGTGTGGTTGTAAGAAAAAATTCCCACTATAAACTAATATGGTCGAATTGTCATATGTGTAGAGGTTCTAAACTCTCATAAGCAAAGGGATAAAAGCTATTCAAAATAGTAACTTTGAGAAAAGCAAATCTAAATATGGAATGTTAGCTCTCTACCATACCATGATAACTTCCACTCTGCAAGCCCACTAGCCGTTGGGTTGCGTACAAATTTTATAGGCGACTTATTACTAAGTGAGCTCTTTTTACACCTATATTTCAATATAAATTTCCTTTCAGAAAGCGTCGAGGAATCGGAATCCCGATGCCATCCATTGACACGTTGTTATTAAATATAGTAAATGACAATGACATGACTAAGAGGCATCCTGCCATGACCATCCGTTAACGCATTGTTCATGTTTACGATAATGACATCAATGTTCATTGTGCGCGATCCATCGACATAAGGAAATGAGCACGTGAAGTTGAATGATCCAGGAAAATCACAAGGTTTATAAATTGGGGAGACGTGAAAATAGCAGGTGTTTTTTAACTAACCAAAATAGAAAGTAAAATAAAGCTAAACAAAAAGCCAAAAGAAAGCTACAATCGCTTGTTTATATATAGAGAGCATCAGGAGCTCGAAGGCTTTTCATCTTTGCAAATAGTTTTGCATTGCCATTATACTAAAACATGGAGGAGATTTTCAGGAAGATGAAGCCCGCATGTCCTCGGTGTAAGTCGTGGGAGTATTGCAGGTTTAGGTTTATGAATAACAAGAGACACTGCAAGAAGTTGCAGCCTAGATATATCTGTGGAAGGTGCACCAAATATTTCACTCTCGGAGGAAATCTCTATAACACTTCCTCAATCTCACCTCCAAAAGCTCGATTTTCTCCTAATAGCTATGCAAGCAACTTTGCTGCTGCTTCTCCTCTTTACATGAGTTCACCTGATGATCAGTATGGTGCTGGGCATTCTTCAGATAGTTGTTGGATGGTAAGATCAGATATGGCAGTAACACATGTTCCTGGAAGGAATTTATGTAGTCGTAGTTTTGTGAATCCATGCTGCGAAATCAATTCAACAAGCAATGAATGCCAGGGAATGTGGTCAGTGCATGATGGCCGATGGTCAGATATTTATGACACAAGTTGTTTTCGTCCTTATGATAGCCAGTCAGGAGCTGAGCTCGTTCGTTTTACCTTTTTGGAGAATTTTAGTGAAGATTTGATGGCCCCAAATCGAGGGTTTAGACACTATGTGAATAATATTCCACCGTTGAATAATGTTGAGCCAGTTGAGCCGTTAGAGAGATCCCAGGAAAGGGATTTGGACAACGGTTTGTTGTTGTCAGAATACTTTGCACTAAATTCTGTGAATCGAATATCAGTAGCTAGAGGAGAAGAAAAACAAGAAGAGCATAATGCAGAAGACAACAGTACGAATTTGTTAGGCGGACAAGACCTGGTGTTACATTCAGAGATGGATAGTATTTTTCCTGCGCGATCAAATGACCTGGGTGAAGAAAATGAATGGTCGATCGATTTATTTGCTAAAGACAGAGGAGAGAGCAGTGAAAATAGTGCAGACAGTACAAGGTATGGTTCAGAATTGGAAAATGATTGGTTGATGGATGTTTTTTCAAAAGACGGAGAGAGCAGTACAGTGCATGGTTCAGAATTGGAAAATTCAGATGGATGCTTGCGATTGGAATTATTTGATTCAGATTTCCCAGAGATACCAACAAATGCAGGATTTTATGCTCATCATGTGGATACTTTTGAAGGAGAATGGAAAGTGGACGACATTACGAATCTGTGGATGTTTTGATAATAAAGTTAAATGGCCTTTATAAAGTTAAAGGCCTTTATAAGTTCTAGTTTTCAGTTATATCGCCTTTATAAGTTCTTGCTCCTGGAATTTATGAAAAACCGGATAATAGAGTCCGAAAAATATATGCCTCTGAATTATGAAACATATAACTGTTTAGTTCCTGGATTCATTGATGAATCATATAATTGTTTTATATATGTGAATTCATTTTTTTAATTATTATGCCCATCCTCATTCTATTATAGATTTTTAGAGGATTGAGTGTTCTTTTAATTAACTTTGATTACAGATATAAGTGTTCTTTTAATTAAATTTCAAACTGTTAACAATCTTTTAATTGATTTTTCACAGAAGGTTAATAGCCAAGTGGATTTGAAGTCCTGTCGCAAGGTATCAACACTGTGCTTTATATGTTTTCTGGCACCATCTTCACGTAAGTGGTGAACAAAGAATACCGGAGGAGAAATTCTATGGAAGAACACGATCCACCGTTGCATTACTATAATAATATTTAGATACTTTTAACGGCAAGTTTTCATTTGGTTACAACCGTTTGATAATAAAGAAGCCATAATATTACGTTTAGAGCCAAGTCAAACACTTCTAGTTTTTCGTATTTATTCAATGTATATGCAATTTCAAATATATCTCACCTATTTTTATTTACCTAATGTTAATGATCTCCCTTTTTATTTACTTCCATTGATTTTTAAAATGCATTGCTTTAATGTTAATGATCTTATTTCACATAGTTTCAAGTAAGTAACCATGTCAAACTTTTAATAATTGTTATAATTAAACTTATGTAAATTTCATTCTTTAAGTATTTTTTTATTTTTTTTATAATATTTTAATATTTATATTAAATAACACAAATCTATTATACATTATTATTATTTTTATATTAAAATACATAAATATATTATACATTATTTTTTTTTATACAAATATTGCTTTAGTTACAAAAAAAATCTTTTAAAATAAATTTACACTTGTCTTAAAACCATTAAAAAGTTAAAATTGATTGTAAAATGTTGAGACAATTCTATTCATTTTTCTAAATATTATTTATAAATAAAATTGTTTTGATTTATATATATTTTTTTGTTTTTTTGTTTTTTTTGTATTTGGAATTTTAAACTTTGTAAAATTTTGAAAATAAAAATAAATTTTAATTTTTTAATTTTTTTATCCTAAGTTGATGGGTTAATAATATTATTGTATTTAATAACAAAATCAATATTATTAATTAACTTTTTAATTCATTCATCTCAATAGTGATTTATGAATATTTTAAATGTTTTAGAAAAAAATAAAAAATAAAACCAAATCAAGTAATTTTCTTATTTTTTTTAAAGTTTTATAAACTAAAATTAATTTAAATAAAAATTAATAATAATCATTATCAACATCAATAAAATTTTGAAATTTTTCGTTATCTTTATTATTTGAATTTTTTCATTCTCTTTATTATTTAAATTTTTTCATTATTTTTACTATGTAACGTGCTAGAAGAAACATTTTATTACATAGTAATCATTCTAAAAATATATATACTTTTATATTTGTAAGATCTTATTAGGAGACAAATTTATTTGTCTATCTATTTAAAATAATAGAAATATAAATAATTTTATGATTATTATATTATTTAGAATTAATTAATTTTTTTTATATTAATATTTTTAAAAAAATTATAATTTTAAATACAAATTTACAATTACCTAAATATTGAAATTAAAATTGTATTTGAAAGAGATAACATTAAAACTAGACAAACATTTTATTAATCGGATATAAAGTGCTATGGTATTTATCATTTTTATAAAATGATTTTTTTTTAAAATAATGTGAACCTAAATTAAAAAACTTATATAATTAATTTATGGTTAATTATTATGAAAAATATAATTTAGGTTTTTCAATAATAAAAAATTATATTTAAAGTAATAATTAAGATAACGTGATTTTTAAATTAAAATTATTTACTTAAACCATCAAAATTACTATTTTACCTTTATTTTTATTAATGTTATAATGAAATTGGTTTAAGTTTAAATTTTATTATTTCATCATTATTTTTATTAATTTTATAATGAAATTAGTTTAAGTTTCAATTGATGATATGAAATTTGTCAATTTAAGTATAATTAAATATTTTTAAATTTATTTAAATAACATAACACAATTAAAGGAAATTACAAAACATATATATAACTTCAAATTACAAAAAATATGTTCCAATTTTTCTTATATTTATAATTTTTTTTAAGATATGAATTTTTTAATTAATTCAAACAAAAATTACATAGGATAACAATATGGATCTCTCTCTTAGGAAACTAGACCATCATGAAACAATAAAGTGTCATGTGAGGTTGGCTAGTGGGAAAATGAGTAGATTGGCTTACACACAAAGCCAAATACAAAATGAAGCACAAACAAAATAAGTGTGAAGGCACACTATATTTCTCATTAACCAAATGTACATATATATACAATGAGAAATGTCCCTTGGGTTTCATATTCCCAAGTGGAGTCTTAGACTCTCGGGTGACTCTTGGCATAACCTCACATTAATATTCCTCACATCGAGGATTAGACTCCAACAAATCCCCCCTTAATCCGAACGGTGTATATGAGTCCAAGGAAAAGAAGAGACGTGAAAAAGTGGAAGTGGACAACTACAACCAGCTGAACATTTCCATCTCGAACATCCTTTACTAAGAAGGTTAGCTAAAAGCTTGCACATGCTTCTGCTAAATACAAGAGATCTCTAAAGGGATGGTTTTTAGGTTGACCATCAACCGAAATAGGCTAGCAAAAGGCTGAAATATTCTACTATGTGTGTGTTTAATGTTGACCACAAACTCTCGAACTTGGAGACAAAACTCGCTTAGAGTTCTCTGGAATGGTTGGTATGGGCTGGCACCAAACCAACTAGAGAGATGAAAACAGGAAGTGAACAACTGCAACTTGCTGAACATTTCCATCTTGACAACTATTTTCCAAGTTAGCTAGAAGCTTGCACATGCTTCTGCTAAATGAAGGTCCTCTTGATACCGGTGGTTTTAGGATGACCACGAACTCTGGAGCTCAGTTGAACATAGCTCTTCACAGGCCTGTTTGTTTTGGATCACTTGTACTCGCTCGCTTGTTACTGACGCTCTTCATTCCCCCCTATCAAGAACAATGTGAGGAGAGGAGAGTCTCATGGTGTCACAGCTAGACACAAAACACATGAGTACTCTATGCCATGGTTATCTTCTGTCTTCAGAATACATGCATATCGGAATCAGGTGGCATCTCTGACTCTGGTGGTTGTCCAAACTCACTATGGATCAGGCTCGCTTGATATGACTTACTTGAGGAATGCTGGAATGGTTTGTTGTAAGAAGGACAAGGCTTCGAAACTTGATGCCGGACATTATGTTCCCCCCTGTTGGGTACACAGTGAGGAGAAGAAGATGTCTCAACTGCAAGATTTGTCAATACTCACGAATGAAGTCTCCGTTATGACTTATAAATATTCTTGTTTGTTGATGACCATTGCTAAGAAGAGATCCACCCATAATGAATCTTCTCTCTTGCAGGTTTCTTCAGAATGAAGCATATGTCTCATCAATGTGTATGTTTTCCACATAGCTTACAAGGGTGAAGATCAAAACAATGATATTTCATGTGGCCAACTTGATCACACTGTTGGCATGTCAAATTCTGAACTAATGTAGATGAATATGAACTCTCATTGATGAATCCAACACTCTACAACTAAATGGGCTTGTATAAATCAAGAATGTGAACTGTCACTTCCTTGCCGTATCCAAGACAAGTTCTTTGCTTGTTATGGCTAATCTCTTCCCATGGTTTGATGATGGGCTTGGAAGGAACAAGAAAAACCTCTGTATGCATGTTTTCATCTTCATTTTATTTCACTTCTGATGGCGTGCCACTGATTTTCTCATGTACTTCTGAAGTGGCATTATTCTGTGTATGATGTTGAATAGAATCATGAAGCGGATTCTTCTCAACATGAACATGTTCAGAATGTCTTTCTTCTTATTGAAGCTGCAACTCAAGTTGTAGGAAATAAAATTTGTCTTGTGAATCTTTTATAGAATCTCGAATATGAGTGAGGGTAGTCTTGTCGATCATGACATTGTTTTCGACAGAGGAGAGAAGTAGAGTGTTCAATAACTCTACCAATTCCTTCATCATTGCCATTAGAAAATTGAAGACTTTCTCAAATAAAGAAGGGATTCTTGCAATTCCACCCTTTTACAAGCACTCAACCTAAGAATTAAATGAAAGGTGTTTGTCTCAGCCGAAAATGCACCCAAATACACTACAACTCAATTCAATTTAATTTTGAATGGTAGAAAGGAAACTAGTTGCAAGCTAAAAAACTCAAATGTACTTACAACAATTGTTGATTATGAGGTTGAATCAACTTTATGCTCCAAAGTTGATGTTTTGAGTTCCTTGATTATGATCTAGATAAGTTGATGATCCTGAGTCTCTTTGATTTTTATTTTTTTGAGTGAATACATAAACTCTTCCCCCTCAATAAAGAAAATAACTCATCTATCTCTTTGTAATACATATTTATGCGTATACATTCATGGCAGTATGTAGGTGCATAATAGAATTTTCCAGCCAATGATTTATTTCTAATACCAATGACTCTTCAAATTCAAATTCAACTTCATGGTCTTCAAAAAATGCACTTCAACCTCCTTTGAACCTTCGAGGGGGCAACCTCCTTTGAGCAAGATCAATACAATTAACTTCATGGTGCCTTCATAGGCCTCAACACACACTTATATACTAAGTCTAGGTGCCAATACCATGGGTCAATACTATGTGTCAATACAAACCATGGGCTAAGTCTAGGTGCCAATACTATGAGTCAAAACCATGGGACATATAATACTATGGGTCAATACTATGGGCTAATATAAACTATGGATCAACAAATACTACGGGACGACTTACAAAGCATATGCGTCCAAAAACAATATACTAACAAAGTAAAGACATGGGTTCCTAACATCCCCTCTCCCTTAGAAAAATATTTGTCCTCAAAGCTTTAGATGTGGAAATTGATGCAGAATCTGAAGGAGTGGGTCCCCTATAGCATCCTCGGGTTGCATTTCGAGCCACTAGCACCTTTGGAGTTTTAGGGATGATTGCATGGAAGGCTGTAGATGAAGAAGAACCATATCAACGATATGAAAAGTGCGCTCAGAACGGTGTTGATCGGCTTGTTGTTTCAGTCGAATTCTTGCCATGTGAAAATTGTCCTGCAGAATGAGAAGAAGCTGATCACGGTTTCGAAGAATTGAGTCAATTTCCTGAACTGGGGAGCTGCTGAAGGTGTATGGAAGAAGAACTGGTGGTGCCTATCCAGAGACTACTTCATATGGTGTCCTTTGAGATGTGGTACTATACCACTTGAGCACTTCAAGGAAATCCATAGAAATAGTTGTCCGAATCTGTGGAGGGATGGGCAAGGGTTTGAGCAGTCCCAAAAGGAGGGTCGTTTAACCCTTGTTGACCTGGAAAGTATCATAGTCAGCCACCATCCGTTGAATTGTCCTTTTGAGTCCCTACCAAAAGAAGTTACATTGTTCCTTACATTTTAAGGAACCCAGAGTGCCTTACTGATGAAGAAGCATGGAGTTCATAGAAGAGATAGCCCCGTTGAATAGATTGCAACTAATTTGGAACAAGCAGAGAATTAGCTATAATAGAAACTGGGTCATCAAATGTGTGAGGAGGAGCATCTTCCACCATATTGTCCTTACCCTTCTGGTAAGTGGTCGCATAGTCATAACCCATGAGTTGGATAATCCATTTCAGGTGTGTTTGGGAGGAGACCCTTTATTCCAGGAAAGTTTCCAGACTCCGGAGATCAGTCTTGATGCAGAAATAATTCCCCAATAGGGATAGCTGCCACTTCTGTAATGTATGCAAAATAGTCATCATTTCCTGTTGAGAGGTAGAAGCGGCTAAATTCTTACCGGAAAGGTCTGTTGAAGGCAACAAGCTCATTGGTTCAGCAAAGACACCTGCATATCTATCCAAGGAAGTAGTGGAGACTGTTGATGGGTGCATCTGAATGGAATGGAGCTAAGCGATGACACCATGTGAATTCTTCTTAATTTTTTTTTTCCAGGCGATGTGAACTGATGATGCAGAGAGATCCTAGCTGTAAGCCCATAAATTTGTGGTGTGCCCCATTGACTGAAAACTACATCCAAAGTTCACCAAAATCCAATAATATGGGGCCAAGTGTGCGTAACCATTGAACGCCCAAAACCACATCACATCCGCCTAAGGATAAGGAAAACATGTGAGAGCGCAGGTTATTATCTGCCATAGAGATACGCACATTGTGACACTTCCCCTTTCAAGGTAAGTGCCCCCATTAGCAACCATGACTTCAAAGTGGGAGCAAGGATGGACAAAACAATCATCCTGTTTGGCAATCCGAGGATCAATGAAGTTATGAGTGCTACCAAAATCAATGAGTATGGTAAGAGGGATCTTCTTGAAGTATCCCTTGACTCGCATTGTTTGTGGGGTGGTGATGCCGGTTACAGCATGGAGAGAGATCTCGGGTGGGTCGTCCTGAGATGGGGTGTCAACAGGCGGGTGTTGAATGTCGACATGATCATGTAGTGTATATGGAGCTTCTTCATCATGTTCTGAGGTAGGCGAAGAATCCACATCCAAGAGATAGAGCTTTTGTTGAACACATCTATGTCCCTGAGTGAATTTCTCATCACAATTATAACAAATCCTTTTTTCTCGGCGTGCCTGCATCTCTGTTTCAGACAATTGCTTGATAGGAGTTGGTTGGGGAGCAGGCGTGATGGGAGGTCATTGGGAACCCATATTTTTGAAGCGAACAAAGGTGGGTTTGGAGCGTTGTTGAGCTGCGATCTTGTCCTCGGCCAACTTATCCAACACTAGGACTTCCATCATTGTGTTGGGACAAAACATTTTGACCTCTGAGCGAATTTCATCCTTGAGACCACTGATAAAACAACTCCTGTAGAATTCATCAGACAATCCTTTTGTGTGATTGGCTAGTTTCTCAAATTCCGTCTTATACTCTCTCACTGTGCCAGTTTGGTGAAGTTTAGTGAGTGCTCCTATGAATTCTTCAAAAGCATTAGGACCAAATAGTGGCAAAAGGAGTTGGCAAAAATCTGTCCAATTTGGCTCGGGATGAGCTTTGATGTACCAACGGTACCATTGAAGGGCTTCCTGTTCCAAATGAAAGGATGCAAGTGGAACTTTCTGGACATCAAAAGTATTATGCAGACTGAAATATTGTTTTGCCCGGTATATCCATCCAATTGGATCAGTACCATTGAAGCGAGGAAAATCAGGCTTCGGCCCACGGAAATTGCTGGAAGAAGAGAACCCGGTGGCTGCAAAAGATTCTGCCTGTCGGTTATTGTTCATGGCTGAATGCTGAAGATGGAGGCTGAGAAAATTTTCATCCAGATCTTGGAGTTTGATTTGGATGTCTACAAGTGCTTCCTCCATGGTTTTTTCTCCTATGCGAGTGACAACCATAACCGGGATTTTTTTTTTTTTTTTTTATTGTGGGGGGGGGGGGAATGGATAGAAAATCACAAACACAAGCTTATTTAGTAAGGGTAAATTTGGATTTGGGAAAAACTAGGAAGGGTAATTGGGGTTTGACTAGGTGTTCGACACTTTCTGAGGGACAGGGAAGCAAAAAATGGGGATTTCATAAGCGAAAACTCTATGGTAAAATTTGAAGGCAATCGGGTGAAAATTGAAGAAGTTATGGCAAACCCTAAAAATAGACAAATGTGGGATTTATGTTCTTGGGAAGTGGAATTTTGGATAGGGTCTTCAGGAATGAAATAGGCAGAATGGGATTGCAGGGATGTCAGTGAAGTTTCAGGGAAAACAGAGTTGAAACAAGGGAGATATGGCCGAAAAACAGAATTTTATACTCCCTCCTCTTTTTTTTTTCCTATTTAGAAATGGATCGGTAACAGCGGCGCGGAAGGGATCCGCAACAGATGGATCTGCAACGGCATGGAAGGGATCGAAAACGGTTGGATCCGAAATGACGACTAGATCTGGAATGACTTTCAGAATAGATCTGAAACGGCTGGATCTGGAGCGGAAGTGATCGGCAACAATTCAACTAAAAATAGATATGGACCCCAGGTATGTACGACTTCCTAACAGTTTAGGTATTTCACTCGGCCACCAATGCTATCTGACGGCTTGCATATTGGGGCAGTACCCCTCACTCCATGGCTTAGGTAAAACTGATAACCGCTTTGCCACAAACGACAGCTCTTGGTTTACCTCACGGGTGGGAACTAGTCAATCAGGTAGGGGTCGTTGCCCTTTTCGCTGGAAGGTCCTCTCAATGGGCCAGCTACTTTGGGGTTCCCGTGGTACTCCTCACAATGAGTTTTAGGGCTTATGCCCAAGTATTTCCCACAGTTAAGCGGATAGGGATTATTCCCAAATCCGAAGCTGCAACAGATGCGAAAAAAAAAAAAAAAAACATTTGGTAGAAATTCCACCCAACAAGCCCAAGAAAGTGCTCTGATACCAGATGATACGAACTGTTGCACCAAAATCTCGAGGTGTTAGTGAAGGCCGCCCACTAGGATCTTAACACTTTAGATATATTTTAATACAATATCATGTAATATATCTTCAATTTGATTTTTTGTTTGGAATCTATTTAACAAACATTTAGATATCGGATTCGATAGCTCAACTATAGAGCTAATTCACCTAGTTTCTATTGTAAGAAATGCTTATTATTATTTATATAAGAAATTGATTTGATAATAACTCAAAATTACAAAACCACATAATATTTGTCGGAATAAATTAATGTTAATATAAGAGGCTACCTAAGGTATAAGTTTAATTTTTTTTACACAAATCTATTTGAAATCTTTATCCATAACCTTGCTCTCTAACAAAAGTTGGAGAAGAAAACTAAATTTAGTTTTTCATAAGTTCTAACTCTAATCCTAACCTTAACATCCAAAACCAAATGAGAAGTCATCCAAAGTAAATAACCACCTAACTAAAGCATAAACATCCTTTAAGTTGATTTTGTTAATTTAATCATGTGAGTGGAAAACTACACAACTATTTTAACATAAATGAGAAAGTTTGAATATGTATATTTGAAAAAAAAAATGTAGTTTGAATATTATATATAATATAATTTATCTTTTTTTTTTAATTTATTGTTTTATAATTTAAATAATATTTTTATTTAAAAAATATTAAATTATTGATAAATATTATTTAACAAATAAATATAATTTTTATTTAAAAATTTATTACTTTATTTAAAAAGCTAATTATTAAAAATATGAAAATAAATTTCATATATATATATACATACTACCAACCAAATTTTTCAAGTATTTTAACATCCCTACAAACAAACGAATGAACTGACAGCCCCTATGCTCACGGCTCTTTCGAGCTTATTTCTCAGCTCTGAATACCAAAAGTGACACCATGTTTTTCATTTTATAGTTTCGAGGAGAGGTAATCACTAAAACTGATATGCAGTGGTATAAAAATGAATATATCTCATATTGAAGCCATTCACCAACTGAATTTTCTTTAAACTAATGTGGTTGTAAGAAAAAATTCCCACTATAAACTAATATGGCCGAATTGTCATATGTGTAGAGGTTCTAAACTCTCATAAGGAAAGGGATAAAAGCTATTAAAAATAGTAACTTTGAGAAAAGCAAATCTAAATATGGAACGTTAGCTCTCTACCATACCATGATAACTTCCACTCTGCAAGCCCACTAGCCGTTGGGTTGCGTACAAATTTTATCGGCGACTTATTACTAAGTGAGCTCTTTTTACACCTATATTTCAATATAACTTTCCTTTTAGAAAGCGTCGAGGAATCGGAATCCTGATGCCATCCATTGACACGTTGTTATTAAATATAGTAAATGACAATGACATGACTAAGAGGCATCCTGCCATGACCATCCGTTAACGCATTGTTCATGTTTACGATAATGACATCAATTTTCATTGCGCGTGATCCATCGGTATAAGGAAATGAGCACGTGAAGTTGAATGATCCAGGCAAATCACAGGGTTTATAAATTGGGGAGACGTGAAAATAGCAGGTGCTTTTTCACAAACCAAAATAGAAAGGAAAATAAAGCTAAGCAGAAATCCAAAAGAAAGCTACAATCGCTTGTTTATATATAGAGAGCATCAGGAGCTCCAAGGCTTTTCATCTTTGCAAATAGTTTTGCATTACAAGCCGTTATAGTGAAACATGGAGGAGATTTTCAGGAAGATGAAGCCCGCATGTCCTCGGTGTAAGTCGTGGGAGTATTGCAGGTTTAGGTTTATGAATAACAAGAGACGCTGCAACAAGTTGCAGCCTAGATATATCTGTGGAAGGTGCACCAAATATTTCACTCACGGAGGAAAGCTTTATAACACTTCCTCATTCTCACCTCCAAAAGCTCGAATTTCGCCTAATAGCTGCGCAAGCAACTTTGCTGCTGCTTCTCCTCTTCACATGAGTTCACCTGATGATCAATATGGTGCTGGGCATTCTTCAGATAGTTGTTGGATGGTAAGAACAGATATGGCAGTAACACATGTTCCTGGAAGGAATTTATGTAGTCGTAGTTTTGTGAATCCATGCTGCGAAATCAATTCAGCAAGCAATGAATACCAGGGAATGTGGTCGGCGCCTGATGGCCGATGGTCAGATATTTATGACACAAGTTGTTTTCGTCCTTATGATAGCCAGTCAGGAGCTAAGCTCGTTCGTTTTACCTTTTTGGAGAATTTTAGTGAAGATGTGATGGCCCCAAATCTAGGGTTTAGCCACTATGTGAATAATAT
Source organism: Larix kaempferi (assembly GCA_027924585.1). Classification (NCBI taxonomy): domain Eukaryota; kingdom Viridiplantae; phylum Streptophyta; class Pinopsida; order Pinales; family Pinaceae; genus Larix; species Larix kaempferi. Next base: position 3,105,482 of record BSBM01000432.1, read on the forward strand.
TCCACCATTGAATAATGTTGAGCCAGTTGAGCTGTTAGAGAGATCCCAGGAAAGGGATTTGGACAACAGTTTGTTGCTTTCAGAATACTTTGCAGAAAATTCTGTGAATCGAATATCAGTAGCTGGAGGAGAAGAAAAACAAGAAGAGCATAATGCAGAAGATAGCAGTACGAATTTGTTAGGCGGAGAAGACCTGGTGTTACATTCGGAGATGGATAGTACTTTTCCTGTGTAGTGTCCCCTTCCTACCATACAGCATGATAGAGAGGACGTGGTGCTCAATCCGGGCAATTAGCCCCAAAAATCGTTTGAATTAAAAACATTGATGCAAAGAACTGTATCTGTGCATGCTATGGAAAAACGACGGTAATCAAATAAATGCTGTTGATCTCTAACAGACATTCAAGATTCTATGACAGCCATGAACTAAAGATCTGTGCAGAATTATACAAGATCATATGGAAATGCATAATCATTTTAATACACAGCGGAAGCAAATTTATTAACAGATCCATGATACATTCAAAATATTCATCAAATGGTAATTGCAAATTTAACATAGGAGAATACTTATCTTAATGAAGTAGTACCAAACAACTAGCTACGCTTCTGCAACGTTCCACCCAACCGTAGGCCAATGTGCTCCTCAATCTCTCAGCACCACTGCCACCCCCGAGCTGGGCATGATCTCCACAAGGAAAAGGGGAAAACAGGCTCTCACATAGCCAAAGGTATATCAAAATCAGCCAAGCCAATCAGCAATTGGGTTTCTCAGGCTGTTAAGAGATGGGTGCATGTATCATCAAAAGCATAAGTGTTGGGCATGAGAAAAATGCTTCTATAGTGAAGTTCCCAACAATGGGTTCCTGACCGTTCCAGAAAACGTGGGCAACCAAAACGAAAAGGAGAAAATGGGAATTCAACCCCAGGAGAGCAGAATCGTTTTCAGAAGAATGCTCATGGGCATTTCGTGGGCAGAAACGGCCTCCCTAACCCCAAAAATCATGGCTCTCTTCTCCCATCCAATGAGCTAACCAAAAACGAGTTTGCAGGCATGGAAAAACGCAGGGAAAGGTGAAAACATGAAGGATAAAACCCCAACAGGCTCAGACTGCGTGAGAGAGAGAATGCCATGGGTGAAGAATGGCTTTTGGGCCAATTTCGTGGGGGTTTTCTTGCCCCACAAGAAAAAACACGATTTTCCAAGTTGATGGCTTGCCCGTGCACGAAAATTGACAGTCATACCTCTCCCATCCCAAGGCATTTATTGTCTCAACCAATTCTTGGAAGGATTAAGTGATTGGGTGCATGAGACCAAATGGGTAGTTGAGAGTTCATGGGTTCCCTCAATGAAATGGATTAACACCATGGGCTCAAGGGTTTGAATAATTTCCCTCCCTATTCCTTGTAGAATCATGCCCCATCTCTTTGTTGCCTTGCATAGCTAGTTGTGGGTGTTTTCATTAAAATTGCATATTTACATGGTGTCTTATTTACATTGTGCCCATATCGCACAAGAACCATAGGCATCTATTCTAATTGTCGATACATAGAACATTAAATCAATGGCGGGGCCTTGGCCTTGAGCTCCTCACCATGACTAAATAACAATATTTACATCCTTTACAATATTAATGCAATAGGGTCAAGTTGGGGACATTACATCCTGCACAATCAAATGACCTGGGTAAAGAAAATGAATGGTTGATCGATTTATTTGCAAAAGATGGAGGAGAGAGCAGTGCAAACAGTGCAGACAGTACAAGGTATGGTTCAAAATTGGAAAATGATTGGTTGATGGATGTTTTTTCAAAAGACGCAGAGAGCAATACAGGGCGTGGTTTAGAATTTGAAAATTCAGACGGATGCTTGCGATTGGAATTATTTGATTCAGATTTCCCAGAGATAACAACAAATGTAGGATTTTATGCTCATCATGTGGATACTTTTGAAGGAGAATGGAAACTGGACGACATTACGAATCTGTGGATGTTTTGATAATAAAGTGAAATGGGCTTTATAAAGTTAAAGGCCTTTATAAGTTCTAGTTTTCAGTTATATGGCCTTTATAAGTTCTTGCTCCTGGAATTTATGAAAAACCGGATAATAGATTCCAAAAAATATATGCCTCTGAATTATGAAACATATAACTGTTTAGTTCCTGGATTCATTGATGAATCATATAATTTTTTTATATATGTGAATTCGTTTTTTTAATTATTATGCCCATCCTCATTCTATGATAGATTTTTAGAGCATTGAGTGTTCTTTTAATTAACTTTTATTACAGATATAAGTGTTCTTTTAATTAAATTTCAAACTGTTAAAAATCTTTTAATTGATTTTTCACAGAAGGTTAATAGCCAAGCGGATTTGAGGTCTCGTCGCAAGGTATCAACACTGTGCTTTATATGTTTTCTGGCACCATCTTCACGTGAGTGGTGAACAAAGAATACCATAGGAGAAATTCTGTGGAAGAACACGGTCCACCGTTGCGTTAGTATAATAATATTTAGATACTTTTAACGGCAAGTTTTCATTTGGTTACAACCGTTTGATAATAAAGAAGCCATAATATTACATTTAGAGCCGAGTCAAACACTTCTAGTTTTTCATATTTATTCAATGTATATGCAATTTCAAATATATCTCACCTATTTTTATTTACCTAATGTTAATGATCTCCCTTTTTATTTACTTCCATTGATTTTTAAAATGCATTACTTTAATGTTAATGATCTTATTTTACATAGTTTCAAGTAAGTAACCATGTCAAACTTTTAATAATGGTTATAATTAAAGTTAGGTAAATTTAATTCTTTAAGTATTTTATTTTATTTTTTTATAATATTTTAATATTTTAATATTTATATTAAATAACACAAATCTATTATACATTATTATTATTTTTATATTAAAATACATAAATATATTATACATTATTTTTTTTAAACAAATATTGCTTTAATTACAAAAACATCTTTTAAAATAAATTTACACTTGTCTTAAAACCATTAAAAAGTTAAAATTGATTGTAAAATGTTTAGATAATTCTATTCATTTTTCTAAATAAAAATAATTTATATATTTTTTTTAATTTTTAATTTTAATTTAAAACCATTAAATTTTTTTTTTTATTTATATATATTTTTTAATTTTTTTGTTTTTTGAATTTTAAACTTGGTAAAATTTTGAAAATAAAAATAAATTTTAATTTTTTAATTTTTTTATCCTAAGTTGATGGGTTAATAATATTATTGTATTTAATAACAAAATCAATATTATTAATTAAGTTTTTAATTCATTCATCTTAATAGTGATTTATGAATATTTTAAATGTTTTAAAAAAATATAAAAAATAAAACCAAATCAAGTAATTTTTTTTTTTTAAGTTTATAAACTAAAATTAATTTAAATAAAAATTAATAATAATCATTATCAACATCAATAAAATTTTGAAATTTTTCGTTATCTTTACTATTTGAATTTTTTCATTCTCTTTATTATTTAAATTTTTTCATTAATTTTACTATGTAACGTGCTAGAAGAAGCATTTTATTACATAGTAATCATTCTAAAAAAATATATACTTTTATATTTGTAAGATCTTATTAAAAGAGAAATTTATTTGTCTATCTATTTAAAATAATAAAAATATAAATAATTTTATGATTATTATATTATTTAGAATTAATTAATTTGTTTTAAATTAATATTTCAAAAAAAATTATAATTTTAAATACAAATTTACAATTACCTAAATATTGAAATTAAAATTGTATATATATGAATTACAATTTAAATACATGTTGTATTTGAAAGAGATAACATTAAAACTAGACAAACATTATGAAGAAAATGCCAAACATTTTATTAATCGGATATAAAGTGCTCTGCTATTTATCATTTTTATAAAATGATTTTTTTTTAAATAATGTGAACTTGAATTAAAAAACTTATATAATTAATTTATGGTTAATTATTATGAAAATTTATAATTTATATTTTTTAATAATAAAAAATTACATTTAAAGTAATAATTAAGATAACGTGATTTTTAAATTAAAATGATTTACTTAAACCATCAAAATTAGTATTTTACCTTTATTTTTATTAATGTTATAATGAAATTGGTTTAAGTTTAAATTTTATTATTTCATCATTATTTTTATTAATTTTATAATGAAATTAGTTTAAGTTTCAATTGATGATATGAAATTTGTCAATTTAAGTATAATTAAATATTTTTAAATTTATTTAAATAACATAACACAATTAAAGGAAATTACAAAACATATATATAACTTCAAATTACAAAAAATATGTTTCAATTTTTCTTATATTTATAATTTTTTTAAGATATGAATTTTTTAATTAATTCAAACAAAAATTAAATAGGATAACAATGTGGATCTCTCTCTTAGGAAACTAGACCATCATGAAACAATAAAGTGTCATGTGAGGTTGCCTAGTGGGAAAATGAGTAGATTGGCTTACACACAAAGCCAAATACAAAACGAAGCACAAACAAAATAAGTGTGAAGGCACACTATATTTCTCATTAACCAAATGTACATATATATACAATGAGAAATGTCCCTTGGGTTTCATATTCCCAAGTGGACTCTTAGACTCTCGGGTGAGTCTTGGCATAACCTCACATTAATATTCCTCACATCGAGGATTAGACTCCAACAAATCCCCCCTTAATCCGAAGGGTGTATATGAGTCCAAGGAAAAGAAGATACATGAATAAGTGGAAGTGGACAACTACAACCAGCTGAACATTTCCATCTCGAACATCCTTTACTAAGATGGTTAGCTAAAAGCTTGCACATGCTTCTGCTAAATACAAGAGATCTCTAAAGGGATGGTTTTTAGGTTGACCATCAACCAAAATAGGCTAGCAAAAGGCTGAAATATTCTACTATGTGTGTGTTTAATGTTGACCACAAACTCTCGAACTTGGAGAGAAAACTCGCTCAGAGTTCTTTGGAATGGTTGGTATGGGTTGGCACCAAACCAACTAGAGAGATGAAAACAGGAAGTGAACAACTGCAACTTGCTGAACGTTTCCATCTTGACAACTATTTTACAAGTTAGCTAGAAGCTTGCACATGCTTCTGCTAAATGAAGGTCCTCTTGATACCAGTGGCTTTAGGATGACCACGAACTATGGAGCTCAGTTGAACATAGCTCTTCACAGGCCTGTTTGTTTTGCATCACTTGTACTCGCTTGCTTGTTACTGACGGTCTTCATTCCCCCCTGTCAAGAAAAACATGAGGAGAGGAGAGTCTCATGGTGTCACAACTAGACACAAAACACATGAGTACTCTATGGCATGGTTATCTTCTGTCTTCAGAATACATGCATATCGGAATCAGGTGGCATCTCTGACTCTGGTGGTTGTCCAAACTCACTATGGATCAGGCTCGCTTGATATGACTTACTTGAGGAATGCTGTAATGGTTTGTTGTGAGAAGGACAAGTCTTCGAAACTTGATGCCTGACATTATGTTCCCCCCTGTTAGGTACACAGTGAGGAGAAGAAGATGTCTCAACTGCAAGATGTGTCAATACTCAGGAATGAAGTCTACGGTATGACTTATAAATCTTCTTGCTTGTTGATGATCATTGCCAAGAAGAGATCCACCCATAATGAATCTTCTCTCTTGCAGGTTTCTTCAGAATGAAGCATATGTTTGATGAGTGTGTATGTTTTCCACATAGCTTACAAGGGTGAATATCAAAACAATGATATTTCATGTGGCCAACTTGATCACAGTGTTGGCATGTCAAATTCTGAACTAATGTAGATGAATATGAACTCTCATTGATGAATCCAACACTCTGAAACTAAATGGGCTTGGATAAATCAAGAATGTGAACTATCACTTCCTTGCCGTATCCAAGACCAGTTCTTTGCTTGTTATGGTTAATCTCTTCCCATGGTTTGATGATGGGCTTGGAAGGAACAAGAAAAACCTATGTATGCATGTTTTCATCTTCATTTTATTTCCCTTATGATGGCGTGCCACTAATTTTCTCATGTACTTCTGAAGTGGCATTATTCTGTGTATGATGTTGAATAGAATCATGAAGCGGATTCTTCTCAACATGAACAGGTTCAGAATGTCTTTCTTCTTATTGAAGCTACAACTCAAGTTGTAGGAAATAAAATGTGTCATGTGAATCTTTTATAGAATCTTGAATATGAGTGAGGGTAGTCTTGTCAATCATGACATTGTTTTTGACAGAGGAGAGAAGTAGAGTGTTCAATAAATCTACCAATTCATTCATCATTGCCATTAGAAAATTGAAGACTTTCTCAAATAAAGAAGGGCTTCTTGCAATTCCACCCTTTTACAAGCACTCAACCTTAGAATTAAATGAAAGGTGTTGGTCTCAGCCGAAAATGCACCCAAATACACTACAACTCAATTCAATTTAATTTTGAATGGTACAAAGGAAACTAGTTGCAAGCTACGAAACTCAAATGTACTTACAACAATTGCTGATTATGAGGTTGAATCAACTTTATGCTCCAAAGTTGATGCTTTGAGTTCCTTGATTATGATCTAGATAAGTTGATGATGCTGAGTCTCTTTGATTTTGATTTTTTTGAGTGAATACATAAACTCTCCCCCCTCAACAAAGAAAATAACTCATCTATCTCTTTGCAATACATATTTATGCGTATACATTCATGGCATTATGTAGGTGCATAATAGAATTTTCCAGCCAATGATTTATTTCTAATACCAATGACTCTTCAAATTCAAATTCAACTTCACGGTATTCAAAAAATGCAGTTCAACGTTTGTTTCTTCTACACACCACGATTTGATAGACTTTCATGGGAAAATGTACCATTTGGGATGTACCAATAGGAGTAAAATATATGCACAAGCAGCCATTTAACTCAAGTTGTAGGAAATAAAATGTGTCATGTGAATCTTTTATAGAATCTTGAATATGAGTGAGGGTAGTCTTGTCAATCATGACATTGTTTTTGACAGAGGAGAGAAGTAGAGTGTTCAATAAATCTACCAATTCATTCATCATTGCCATTAGAAAATTGAAGACTTTCTCAAATAAAGAAGGGCTTCTTGCAATTCCACCCTTTTACAAGCACTCAACCATAGAATTAAATGAAAGGTGTTGGTCTCAGCCGAAAATGCACCCAAATACACTACAACTCAATTCAATTTAATTTTGAATGGTACAAAGGAAACTAGTTGCAAGCTACGAAACTCAAATGTACTTACAACAATTGCTGATTATGAGGTTGAATCAACTTTATGCTCCAAAGTTGATGCTTTGAGTTCCTTGATTATGATCTAGATAAGTTGATGATGCTGAGTCTCTTTGATTTTGATTTTTTTGAGTGAATACATAAACTCTCCCCCCTCAACAAAGAAAATAACTCATCTATCTCTTTGCAATACATATTTATGCGTATACATTCATGGCATTATGTAGGTGCATAATAGAATTTTCCAGCCAATGATTTATTTCTAATACCAATGACTCTTCAAATTCAAATTCAACTTCACGGTATTCAAAAAATGCAGTTCAACGTTTGTTTCTTCTACACACCACGATTTGATAGACTTTCATGGGAAAATGTACCATTTGGGATGTACCAATAGGAGTAAAATATATGCACAAGCAGCCATTTAACTAAACCATCACAACAACAAAGACTCACTGACTGTACTGGAGTCACAAGTACCTCTCCGAAATATGAACATAAAAGCAAGCACCTATTACCTCAGGCTAAAACTGAATATACCACAAACTCTGTAAATCGATGCACCTATAGTTGTGATGTCAGATAGACCCAACAAACTTTGCAATACAAGCTCTACAACAATAATACAAATTAAGAGGAGGGTTACTTGCACACATAATTCTTTTCTCTCTGCAATAATTTTTAGTCTTCTACAGTAGTCTACATGACAATAATATCTGCAATCAATACACTCCGCAATGCAATCCCGTATAACTCTGTTACATATATTAGCAAAAACAAATGATCTATGCAATAAATACGAAGAACTATTTCTGTAACATAATAATCTGAGGTTTAGTTTCCAAGCACCAAAGTGTAAGACTCCTTCAAATGAGCTACATTTAATCTCTGATATTGAGGAAATAAGAGCAATGTTCACATCCCTCAAAGAATATTAAAATTTGCTACACTACCTAACTATGGTGTCTCTCCAGGACAATAATAAATGATCAACTCGGTAATGTGAAGATAGTCGTAATTTGAACTATTTGCTGCAATATATTTTGTAGTATTGCCTCTTTCATACCTCAAACAAATTGTAGGTTTCATACCTCAAAGAACATTTGCAGCAACAATCTTCACATCCGGTTCACCAACGCAAATGAAGAGAGGTATCATGCAGGAGGGTACATCAATAATTGAATGTAGTCAATTTGTTTGCAACTCCATATAGTTTCAAGATTGAGTATTCTAGGCAACTTCAAGATTCTGTATACCAACACACATTGAAGGAAAACGTATATAATGTCCCAAAAACAACAAAAATTTAAAATTTTTCCTATACAGTGAACATCGTCTATTCAAGTAAATATTTAACCAATTAACTTCAGTACTAGGAAATAATTATAAGACTCATCGGCAATAATGAGAATACATGGTTTATGAACATTGGTTTATGATTCACTGTTTGATTAAAGTGGATGTGATCGTCTTCTATTTTATGATTCTGCAGAAATGATGTATTGGCACAGTATACAAATGAACCTCAAATGATTAACATCTTAGTCAGATCGATCAGTTAGTACCTGTATAAAACTTAATGGTCTTTATGACTACATCTTGCTTATAGTTTAAATGTATGTATGCTTGAATTTCTAAAGTATTGAAATCCTTATGTTATTAGTTCACGATTGATGGACATTATGAAGAGAATAAGAATACTTTGAAGTTTAAGTTGAGTAGTTGAGTTACTGGCAAGGCTGCTAAGAGGTAAGAGGTGAGTGATGTTTTTCCCTGGGTTTACTTAGCAAAGTTTGCTAAATCATCATTCTAAACTTGTTTTGCAGGGGTAGTAATTAAAGATCCTACACTGAAATTCCTAAGCTTTTCTACCTAGCAAAAACCTAACCCTATGAAATTGAAATGGATAAAAGGAAACTTTAGTTTAAATGCTATGTATTAAAAGGAGGGAAGCTTGAATGTTATCGTGACCCTAACTATAGGGAAAGGGTAAAGTATTACAGCACTGGTGGGGTTCGTTGTAGCATTGAATGATACCCATGTGATATTCACATGTTTGCTTGCCAGCTGGATGAGGATTCTACCCTTGGCCCTAGAGACCAGTTTGATCATTTCATGGATTTGGAGTTTGGATGGCAGCTTCACGTTGTGCTCTGGTTCCATAGAGATCTATGCTTTGACCTGAGATACACTCATGGTCAACGTATTCACTGTACCGTGCGCAGACGTGGAGAACACTTGGTTTAAAACATAGGTAAGCTACTCTTTCAAATGGTGGCTTTCAGAAATGATTTTCGATGCAGGTTGTAATTGTTACAGTATTAACTCGTTGTTCTTTGACTCTTACTGGAAGGGTTTGCAGATAAGAAAAATGGTCTCTGCTTTTGGGATGGTTTTAATAGGGCAGAGAAGGTTGGACTTAGCATAAACCTGGTAAGCCCGGGACTCATACATGGCTTTCTCTCCTTATCGCAGCAAAGGAAAACATGCTTGAATGTTCTACCGTTTGGTTGTATCTTTGTAATGATGAAGTCCTTCGGGCTTTGAGTGTTAAATTTTCAAAATTTACTTCAATCTGATCTAGGATCTTAACTGAGAGAACAACATGTACATCAAATCTATAGCATATCAATCATGGACACAATAATGCAAGCACACAAGAGACACAGAGTTTACTTGGGGAAAACCATAAAGGTGAAAAACCCCAATAACTTCCTCAGAGATAGATAGAGCAATGATACAACCATAATACAAGAGATAGTCTTCTCCTAGCAGCAGAGCCTCCTCCTCCACAAGTGTGCCACTCTCCCAAGTGTGAGTGAGAGAATAGAATGTGTAAAATGAGAGAGACACACTCTCTATTTATACACTAACTTGACTTGACCCTTACTCAACTAGGTCGGCCTCAACTTAACCACTTAACATAATGCTGACTGGGCCGACCCCCACTAGGGTGGTCTAATAACCCTTTGACCCACATGGCCGACCCCCAATAGGGTGGTCTAATAACCCATCAAGTATAAGTTACCACACTTACAATATAAATGATGACACTTTCATATAGAGGAATAATAACATCTCTATAGGAATACAATATACATATATGTGAAATACATTCCGAAGTTACATATACATCAACACTCCCTCTTAACTAGGAAGTTATTTCTCGACACATGTCTTCTAGCACAAATCTTCTTCTCTGGATCATCATCACTGGATAATCGTCATTGAGTCATCATCATCGTCACTGCTGCTGCTATCTCAATCAATCGCTGAATCTACTCGTCATAGGAAGTTCTACAGAGCCAGTCCTTTTTCATACTGGATGTAGGCCCACCACCCGCAGGTCTTCGTCATCATTGGCCATACTGTGGAATCCTTAGGACTTATTACGTGCGTCACAAAACCTCGAAAGAGCATCCCAGGATGTTACGAGCACACGGCTCTACCTATAGGATCTCCCAGAGCCATATTATATGTGACCTCTAAACAAAACCTTGCAAGAGAATCCCAGGCTGTTACGAGCACACAGCTCTACCTATAGGATCTCCCAGGGACAGATTATATGTGGTCACCACAAAACCTCGCAAGAGCATCCCAGGCTGTTACGAGCACACAACTCTACCTATAGGATCTCCCAGGGACAGATTATATGTGGTCATGGCAAAACCTCGCAAGAGCATCCCAGGACTTATTACGGGCACACAGCCCAACCTCTCGGATCTCCCAGGGACATATTATATGCCATAGGACAAAACCTCGAAAGAGCATTTTCCAGATATCCCAGGGCCAGATTATATGCCATTGGAAAGGCCTCGAAAGACTATCTGCAGATCTCCCGGGGCCAAATTATATGTCCACCCAGAGCAAAACCTCGAAAGAGCATTTGCCAGATATCCCAGGGCCAAATTATATGCCATAGGAAAAACCTTGAAAGACTATCTGCAAATCTCCTAGGGCCAAATTATATGCTCATCTGCACAACCTGATCCACGGCCATAGAGTATCAACCTGATACTCACCATACATCATCCTGATGTATACATGATCATCCTAATCAACATCACTGCAATAGCCTGCTGCAAGTCATCTGGAGCAACATCCTGAAGCTCGTCATCCATGATCATCCTGATCATATCATGCATCTACCTGATGCATACCAAGTATCTACCTGATACATATCATCATACATGATCCACTTGATCATACAATGTATCCACCTGATACAAATACAAATACATGATCCACCTGATCATACATGATACATATCAACATACATTCTCTACCTGATCATACAATGTATCCACCTGATACATATACAGATACATGATCCACCTGATCATACATGATACATATCAACATACATGATCTACCTGATCATACAATGTATCCACCTGATACATATACAGATACATAGTCCAAGCATCCAACATGATGCATATACAAAATACATACAAATGATCGAACCGATCATATCCAGCATCCAACATGATGCGTATTAATGTATCCACCTAATACATATATAGATACATAGTCCAAGCATCCAACATGATGCATATACAAAATACATACAAATGATCCAACCGATCATATCCAACATCCAACATGATGCGTACATACATAAATGATCCAACTGATCATATCTAGCATCCAACATGATGCATACATACATATACATATAAATGATCAAACTGATCATATCTAGCATCATCCTGATGCATATACAGAGCAGTAACTAGAGCATCGTCCTGATGCTCATCATCCAGCGCTTACATCTAGAGCCATGTGAAGGATCCTCCTTCCAACATGCTTGGAATGGCCTCTGCAAATGTGTCCATCACTTCTTCCTCGAAGTGTCATCAATCCAAAGAACACCAATCCTCTCTCTAAAGTACTCTAACTTCACTCTGGCTAGTGGTTTCATCAACACATCTGCAATCTGCTCATCCGTCGCAATGTACAGGAACTTCACAGCTTCTCTCTGCACCATATCACTAATATAGTGATATTTGATCTCTATGTGTTTCGACCTGTCATGAAACACTGGGTTCTTGGACAACTTCACACAATTTTGGTTATCACAAAAGATACCAGTAGCATCCAATGGGAGATCAAATAACTCAGATAGTAGCTTCTATAGCCATAGTGCCTCACAACTAGCTAAACAGGCTACAACATACTCTGCCTCAGCTGTACTCAGTGCTACGTAGGAATGCTTCCTGCTAAACCAAGAGATCACACCTGATCCCATACTGAAGCAGCATCCAGATGTGCTCTTCCTATCTACAGCACTACCACCCAATCTGAATCAACATAACCCTCCAGGTTAAACTTTTGATTCGCTTCATACTTGAGCCCATAATCCACTGTACCCTTCAGGTACCTCAGAACATGCTTTACAGCAACCAGGTGAACACTCCTCGGATCCGTCAGGAACTGGTTCAATGTGTTCACTACAAATCAAATATCTGGTCTCGTGTTCGTCAGGTACATCAAGGATCCAATCATCTGACAATACATAGAGACATCAACCGGCTCAGATGAAGCATCACAAAGAAGCTTCAGATTCGATGCCATAGGTGTGGCCATGGCCTTGCAATCCATCATCCTGAACCTCTTCAGGATCTCTACTGCATACTTCCCTTGTCCAAGGAAGATTCCATCTGCACTCTGCCACACCTCCATGCCAAAAACAAATAGTGCATCATCCCCAAGTTCTTCATCTCGAACTCGGCAGCAAGCTTCCGCTGAGTGTCGGCAATCAATCTATCTTCACCTGTAACAAACAGGTTATCCACATACAAAAGTAGTATCACTGGATTGCCTTCCTCAACCTCGTAGTAAAGGTTGGAATCAGCTTTACTCTTGGTAAAGCCCAAATTGGATAGAAAGATGTCTATCCTACCAAGTTCTGCACACATATATGACTACACCATTCAAGAAGGTTGTCTTGAAATCCATCTGGTGTATCTTCTATTTCATCACTTTTATATTTCTCTATGCTATCATCTATAGCATGCTTGATCTGATAGTTCCATTTGGAAGTCACAACAGAATTCCCTTCAGCTCTTGGTAACGCATCCCAAACATCGTTCTTCATGATCGACGGATCATGGCATTCTTCCCGTATCCTGGGAACTTCAATATCTTCAATAGATAATTTTGTTGCTTGAACAAATGTTGTAGTCCTTCTTTTGTAGGTGAAGGTATACTGTCTTTTCTACAAAACAAGTTAAATTGCATGATTAGAAACATCTCATAATTTTCAGACAAATTCTTACACATAAATAAATATGTCATACAGTCATGCAATTATCTTAGCCAATGCTTCAATACAACATTTATCCATGTTCCACAACTTTCTAGATGCCTTCCAGTCTCTACCAGAACATTGTAGGAGTTTGCACTACTCCCAACATGTCAGCAAAGAGGTTTCATTCTAGATAAGTAGCACTGGAATGTTGTATAGTGACATAGGCCAATTACCCATCACATGCATATTAGTAGTATACTGTTCATTAATGCAATCATTCTAATATGCACAATACATATCCTAAGTCTAGGAACATGAGCATATACATCATTGAACAATTTTATTTAAATAAACAAATATGCAAGAAATGATAATTAAAAATACTTATCTTTGTTTGCTTGCTGGGTGGACTCCCTCTGAATCTTTGCAACTCCATTCTGATGTGGATTGTGAGAAGTGGTCAACTCCCTCTGAATATCTGCATCCTTGCAGAAACTACTGAAGTGTGCTCCTTTGCTTTCTTGCAGGAACAACTGGAGTGTGCTCCCTCTTGATCTTTGGTTCCTGGATTACCTGTCCTTGAACTTATATCCATCCTTAATCACTATGCATGCTTATTAGTATCATCATTGTGTTATCCTTGAGGTCTCATACATAATCACACATTTATTAGTATAATCTTAATACTATCAAAACACAATAATCTTAAACATGTATAGTCATGATCATTCACAGATAATAAACATTAGTATTCAAGGTTTCAGGGAAGTCTTCTTTTACTCATGCATATTCTTATTTGATCATAGGACTCTTCTGATTAGTTAAATCATCAATGCATAAACCCGTGATTACTCAAACCTATACCTTCGTGATTCTTATGGTTAGTCATATCATCAATTATGGTAAGAAACATAATATGCATACAACCATGACTATTCAAACCTATGACTTCATGAATAATCATTATCAACAACACAACAGTATAAGATCCTAACACAAGATAGGATTCTAGCTTGATATAGGAAAAACATACCTGGATTAGCATGCTAGCTAGTTATGTCTAACATACCCGCATAATGTCTTCTGGTTCTCTTCAGTGACTTGTGCTAGTAACCTGCATGTCTCATAAGTTAACTGTTATAGGTCAAACTTGCACCTCTCCGTTCGTGATCACCTCGAGCTGTTGATCACACAAAAGGACAATTTGGATGGAGGAGCATGTTGACCTTAGATGATACTTTGACTCACTCCATTTCCTGACATTACTGGAAAAACCCAAAAAATATCATTTTGAGATATGAGCACTACTTTACTTAAAGAGACTAGCGCCCATACGCTACTCTAGTGTATAATAGTAGCGCCCATATCCTTCTATACGCTACTCCTTCTTAGCATAGTGTGCTCAACATTTAAAATTCGATGAGCGCTAGTTGGTAAGCATTAAAGTAGCGCCCTAAACACTACTTCACTGAATAATAGTCGCGTACAGCTCAAAAGATGATTAAAAAATAAATTGATTTCTCGGGGAGGATTAGTTGCTGGTAGTTTCCCAACTTCCCCAACTTCCTCCATAACCATACATTGACCTGAACTACTTCTCTAATCCTATAAATACAAGGAAGACTAAAGAGAAAGGTTAGATGGATTAATGGAGAAACTTTGAGACATAGAGATCTAAAGAAGAAGCTTGCATTGGAGGAGTTGATGCTGAAGATATCCAAGCCAGAGAAGAGCAAGAGCCCAGAATCAAGTTGTAGGAGCCTGTCATAGAATCAGGTATACTTGTACATCAATTTACTTTTGAAAATAAAGGTTGAAGTGTCTTTCTTGTTCCAACTTAAATGTGTTCTGAAATAACATCTTAATTTGGATCTGTTTTGGTCAATATTGAATGTTAAACATTGTTTTTGTTTCTTTCAAGCTTTATATATTGTCCAAGATACGCTGAGAAAGGTGTTTGTCTTGCAGGTTTACTGAGCAGAAGGTGGATTTGAGGACTGAGCGAGGTATCAAACAAAATCTAGAATCGAACGCCGGTTAAAAGGTATGTTCTCAAGGTCCATAACTCATTTATTTTCATAAACATTTCTGCAATACATTTAATACACTTACCTGTCACCCCATCCAAGTTGATAGCATTAGTTTCCTTGCTATAGGGTAGATTTTCCCGCCAACAGACTGGCGACTCCACTGGGGATAGTTGAGTTTTTGCTCTAGGAAACCTTTTCTTGTTTGTCTTCCCAGAATTGTTTTGACTTATTTGATGTGTTGAGAAACCCTGTGGGTATCCATTGCCTGTTTTTCTCTGCTTCCATCAGTCTTTTTGTATCCTTCAAAGTCAGTTTTTAAACCTTTAAGATATGAGTGCTACTTTTTTGTACATACAGTAGCGCCCATACGCTACTGTTCTATACATACAGTAGCGCCCATCTCTGCAAGGGCGTGAGTTTCCCTACTGCACAGTAGGGTACACTTCCTGAAGCTGTTTGTTAGTGGTCTGCTTGATTTTTTAGCCTTTTCGTGGTTTGTTGACTTTGCTTTTAGGTCTCCTTGATTGGTGTATGAGGTTTTTAACTTTTTTTTAAGTCATAGAACCTTTCTTTGAGTCTTTTTCCATCTTTTGAATCGCTTGTTTACCTTTGGAACGTTTGGACTGTTTATGACTTTTTTGGAAGACTAGGTTGTGTCTTGTGGTGAACACTTCCACTTTTTAGGCCCTGACTGCATGTTGCTAGCTTACAAACCTGCATACTTTTGTATCCGCTGTTTGTGGCAATGTTTGTCTGCTCTTTACCTATCCTATCCTTGGTTTTAGGGTTTGGTTCATTTTAGCGCCTCTAGGGTGTCTTCCGATCTTGTTGGTTTCCAATCTTCTTAGACTTATTGTCTTTTTCTGGTTTCAAGTGTATTTAAAAGTGCTTTAGGCTGATTCATTTCTCAGTTCTTTGTGTTAGTAGGGTAATTGGCAGATTGCTTGTCTACTTTTTGCTTGGCATAGTGGTTTTGCTAGGGTTAGATGCTTTAGGTCAGTCCTCTTGTATCTATCTCCTTTGTTTTCTCCCACTTTGTTTCCGAGTTTAGAGGCTTTTTCTTTGCAAAAAACCTGTAGATCAAGTCTTTTTTGAGCTAGTGTCTTGACAGCTATAAGCTTAAGAACTTTTTTAGCCATACTTACACACATTGCACATAAGTTTTATTTTGCTTTCCATCTTTATAGTTCGTTTTCGTTTATAGAAAAAGCAAAAAAATTTGGTAGTTTAAGTTTAATAAGACTTATTTTTTTTGTTACAAGATAGCATAGGATATTTTGTACAATTCCAAAAAGAAAACAAAAAATTTTTTTTTAGTAGATTTGCTCAGATTTTCAGTTTTGAAAAGAAGTAAATGAAAAAATAAAAAGAGCTTTGTTGTAGAAAGTTTGAATTTATGCACTTTTGTTTTCTTGTTGCAACCACGCCACACAAAAGCACTACCTTTTGAGTAATAACAACCCTAAATTTTTTTAATAAAATGAAATAGAAACAATTTTTCTTTTTAGCGATACACTACACCAACTAGTCTTGGTTAGGATCTTGAGTTTAAATCACCTTAAACCACTCAAGATCACACATTACGCAAAAATCGTAGTTGGACTATCACAGCTAAACCCATTTCACTCAAAGATTTCCTGGGATCTATGCAGTAGGTCATTGCGAGATCAGATGGTTGGGAATACTCCTCCTACTTCCTGTTTTGAGCATACACCAGGATTGGATCGCGTATTGGGGACTCTTTCGAGTTTCGGTATTAGTTACCCTGCCCACGCTTTCAGATTCGACCGGTGACTGTTCCCCCAGGATTTTTCGGTGTTGTGGTGTCCTTAGTATCTGACTCTAGGTTCATACACAGGTGACTACAGAGGGTATATCTGTTGTACCTAAGACAGACGTGGGAGGAAATACCTTGCAGGTCTTTGGGAGGGTGGTTGGGTGATTCCAGCGCTTGCACCCT
Source organism: Larix kaempferi (assembly GCA_027924585.1). Lineage (NCBI taxonomy): Eukaryota > Viridiplantae > Streptophyta > Pinopsida > Pinales > Pinaceae > Larix > Larix kaempferi. Next base: position 3,122,981 of record BSBM01000432.1, read on the forward strand.
TAGTCATTGTATTGTGGACCCCGGGTAACTATCTTTCTTCCTTCGTTGATTTGTTCTGGGCACTCATCATCCAGACTCTTCTCCGGAAGGCATCTTTGTTTTCCTGGTTTGCATACTTAGGAATTTTTAGTTGGTGTGCTGTTTGCCCCCTAGTTGTAGTGGCCACAAGGTTCTAGTCTGTTATTTTATATATATAATCACGGAGAATCAAGAGCTTCGTAGATCGAGAAGGTTTCAAAACCTTCTACCACTTAGAAAAGAACCTTTACAGCCAGCTAGACGATAGTGGGTAAACCCCGGTATTTCTTTAGAAACTACTCCTGAAACAGAATTTCCTGAGGAAATTCTTATAATAGAAAATCCTGAAATAGGAATTCCTGAGGAATTACCACCTGAAGTTGAATTTCCTGAAGAAAAACAAACAGCAACAGAAAACCCTGAAATAGAGGTTCTTGAGGAACCACAACCAGGTACCCCAGATCAACGACACTTTAGTTCAGTTGAGGTTGAAGATCTTACTTCTGCGGAGTATAGCACTCCTTGCAATCCTCCTTTGACCAATACTAGAATTCTACTTCTGTCACCTGTTGGTTTCCAGCAGCCTTATTACAGTGCATACAATTCCTTACCTAGACATCTGATGTCTAATCTAGGAGGTGAACAGGGAGTTCCCCAAACTCCCACTTTAGGTATGAACACTAACACAGTAAATCCTTCTTTTACTGCTACACCGAGTCAAGCACAGACCACATCTGTGTCTACTCCATCTTTCAGTTTTAATACTGATACATTAGGTATGCCAAGTTCAACAACGATGGCATCTATCCCTACACCTACTGTTGGACCTAGCAGTACAGCCAACTTTGCACCACCTCTTTCTTTTCAACCATTATATCAGATACCTAGTACTTGGATTTCCACACCTGCTATAGGACCAAGTGCTTCTGCAATTGTGTTGGTCATGAGTACCATGACTGCACCGTCTACATCAGCTTCCACTGGTTTCAATACCTTTGCAGGCCCTAACATGAATCAATGTAATATGCCTGCAGGTAATGTCCCTTTTTTCTTATTTTCAGGGGGAGGGGGTAATATTTTTAACCAGCAATATGGCGGGGCTAACACCCAGCCACAGTGGACGAAACCACAGAGCACTAATCCACTTTCATATGGGTGGGGAAATTTTAATAACTCTTTCGCACAACAAAAGATGGCAGGGGGAAACCCCTACCAACAAGTAGCTAGGGGCAACCCCGATCAACAGATGGTAGGTGGAAACTCCTATCAGCATATGGCCGGGGGAAACCCTTATCAACAGATGGTTGGGGGCAACCCATACCAGCAGACGGCTGGGGGCAACCCCTACCAGCAGTTCATGGGTCAAACTATGGGTGGTTCCCCTTTTTCGACCCCAGCTTATCAAGTACCGTCTTACCAGCCTCATTTACCATTTCTGGCAACTTTAAATTTGTCAGATCTTTCCAAACTGACCAACGATCCAGTGTGTCATAATGCTACATGGCCATCAGTTCCCACCAAGTTACCTTCGGACATTCCAAAGTTCGAAGGCAAAGCAGGTGAAGACCCTGGTGACCATGTCACTAATTTCCACTTATGGTGTTCCTTGAATTCATTAAATGAAGATTCCATTAGATTGAGACTGTTCCAAAGGACTTTAACCAGTGCTGCAGCCAAATGGTACATTGAGTTACCTACAGCTATTTTGGGGATCTCGCGACTGTCTTTTTGAATCACTTCCAGCTTCCTGTTCGGTATGATGCTGGAACAGACCTTTTGTCTACATTTAGGCAAAATAAAGCCACTCATTTATCTGACCACATTCAGGAGTGGCGAAGATGGAAGAGGCTCATTAAGGCCAACATACCTCCAGAATTCCTTCTTGAGTGGTATTTGAAATCACTCCTTCCTTATATTTCTAAGGAAGTCGCTACGTCTGGAGTATCTAACAAGGAAGAAGCCATCCTACGGACTCAGCAGTTAGATCTCATTTATGCACAATCCGGGTTACTGTATGAGATCATACCTGATGCACCGCGATCGAATACCGATCTGAGTAGACCTAAAACTGGACCACATGCTGACGACATAGTGGGTTCAGTTGACTCTGCATCTTTCAAAGCACTGACCAAACAGGTTCATGCCTTATCAGTCAAACAATCGACTGCAGATGTTTCTTCCATCACAGCCTCTCCTTCTACTTCTGAGCCTGTCAATCAGGTTCAAAATAATCAAAAGAGCCCTCGGCAGCCCAATAACAAAAAGAAAGGAAAGAAAGGAGAGGGGAACCAACAAAAGCCCAAAAAAGAGAATGCCGAAGAGGGTAACAAAGAGGAAAAGAAGGTTAAGTTCCCTTGTAAACTTTGCAAGAAGAACCACCTTACTCACCAATGCCCTCTGCTTGAAGAAGCCCAGAAGCTCTTAAGAGAAAAGAAGCCTACCGTCCTGAAAGATCCATTTCCTAAAGGGTAGAGCTCAACTTCTGGCACCTCCAACACTGGGGGAACCACACATGCTATGGTTGATCAAACTTTTATTAACATGGTTAATTCGGATGCACTCTTACAAACAAGAGCCAGGAATTATACCCCGGATGCACAGAAAAAGGATAAGGAGATTCCAGAATCCTCCACTCCACTCCACATACCTGTGGACCCAATGCCCAAGATTCCGAAAGGTGTCTTGAAACAGGCATTGCACAATCCCAACACTCGGGCCGCTTCCAACCACAACGTGGTTGAATATTTATCCCAGACCCCTTGTGCCATGTCTACTTTAGAAGTCTTGCAAAGTTTTCCTTTACAACAGAATGCACTTCTGGCATCTATTGGAAGTATGGAATCCTCTAACATGTCTGCGAGATTTGATATGACTGATGTCAAATACCGGTTTCCCTATCACATTGCTCTTCATATTGAAGTCGTCCATGGTCCAATGACCATCAGACGAGCTGTCGTAGATGAGGGCGCGTCGACTTGCGTAATGTCAATTTCTTGTTTGAAAGCTTTAGGTTCCCCCGAGTTAGCCCCTTCTAACACACTGCTTACTGCATTTGATGGCAGAACTTTCCTTCCACATGGGGTTTTGCCATTGATGTCACATTGGCCAGTAAGACAGTTGCTGTAGAAGTAGAAGTTCTGGACACTCCGCTTGATTACAACATGTTATTGGGCAGGAGTTGGAAATATGCCATGCAAGCCATTGCATCAGCAGTTTTTCGAGTTGTTGTGTTCCCATTTGAAGGTAATATCATTATAGTCGATCAACTTTCTTTCACTCAGAGAAACAACCAGACTTCTTCGGAAACCACAGTTCCTTTAGTTGATCAAACCGCCCCGGTTAATGAGAGTTTAGGAGCAGGGCTGTATGGGTCGTTAATAGGCACTTTCGACATCCCCTCCCCTATTCTTTTTATGCGTTCTGATGTGGGTACTGCTACCGAAACATTCATGGTTGGTTTAAGAACTGATCCTTGGATCCTTCCTACTACGTCAGAACCTTTTGTGCCTCCGTCCATTGCAGAAGTGGCCTATATGGAAACACAACACACTACAATGGAACATATCATGACTCCACTAGTCTCTGTTGAGTCAGATATGGACTATGCTCTGGCATGGTCACTGAATTCCACTCACTCGTTCGATTGTTTAGATACGGTTTTTCCATCTGATGAAGCCATATTAGAAGTCATGATGGGCCTGGACCAACCTTGGGAACATATGCATCATAGGTCCTACATGCTTCCAGATCTAGACAGGATTGAGAGAGGAGAATTCCCTGTGAGACCCGGTGGATTGGTTGATTTGTCATCTTCTCATTCTACTTCGAGAGCTGTTTATGCTGAAGGAAATATGGCTAATATTTCAAGAACAATTCCAATCAACATTTCCACCAAACCCAGGGTCGTGGAAAACATTTTTATTGGTGCAGACTGTTCTCCAGAAGAGATCGCTCTGTATACAAAACTTTTTAAAGAATTCCGCGACATTTTTTCCTGGTCATATGAGGATATGCCAGGTATAGACATAGCCATCGTGGAGCATGTCATTACAACATACCCTAACGCAAAACCTGTAAGACAAAAGCTTCATCCCGTGAACCCTAGAAAAGCGGCCGCCATCAAGGCGGAGGTTGAAAAATTGCTTAAAGCCTGTTTCATTTATCTGATTGACATGACGGAATGGGTTTCAAACCCCGTCCCGGTTGATAAGAAGCAAGGTACTATTAGAGTCTGTACTGACTTCTGGGATTTGAACAAAGCTTGTCCAAAAGACAACTATCCCACACCATTTATCGATCAAATTATAGATGCGTGTGTAGGACATGAGATGTTCTCTTTCATGGATGGTTTTTCGGGATACAATCAAATAGAAATCAAACCCGAAGACTAGCATAAAACAGCTTTCATTTGCCCGTGGGGCACCTTTGCTTATCGGAAAATGCCATTTGGCTTGAAGAATGCTGGAGCTACCTTCCAGCGTGCGATGAATTTCACTTTTCATGATATCAAACACATTGTAGAAACTTACTTAGATGATCTCCCGGCGCGATCTCGAAAGAGACGGGATCATCCAGCCCATCTTAGACAAGTGTTTGAAAGATGCAGAAAATATAAGATTCGTTTGAATCCTAATAAGTGTGTGTTCTATGTCGAATCGGGGAGTCTACTGGGCTTCATTGTCTCCAGTCGTGGCATAATGGTTGACCGCAGAAAGTAGAGGCGATTGTAAATCTGCCTCCTCCTCACACCTTGCGACAACTCCAAAGTCTTCAAGGCATGTCTAATTTCTTACGACGATTCATCATAAACTACGCTAAAATTACCAAAGGTTTTATGAGGCTACTCAAACAAGACTCCTACTTTGTGTGGGACGACGCTGCTTAAGCATCCTTTGAAGCTTTAAAAAAGGCACTCCTTTCGACACCCTTGTTGAGCCCACCAAACTACTCAAAAGATTTTCTTTTATATCTAGCAGCATCTCTTAATACAATTGGTATAGTTTTGGTTCAGGAAGACGATATGCTCCAAGAACATGTTGTCTACTATCTTTCCAGCACATTGATAACCTGAGGTTAAATACTTGCATGTTGAGAAGTTGGCACTTGTCGCGGTCTATGCGGTATAGAGGCTTCATCACTATATACTTTTACGAACTACTACTGTGATAGCAGAAGTCAATCCTTTCCAGTACGTTCTCACCCGACGAATCATTGGGGGGAAATATAATAAATGGATTGCAATTCTACAGGAGTTCGATTTGGTCTTCCAATCAGCCAAGTCGAAGAAATCACTAGTGTTCGTTGAGTTAATCTCAGAATTTCCAAGTGACCTAGAATACGTTGAGGAAGAATCATCATTCCCAAACGAACATATTTTCCTCATTGCTTCCTCTGACCCATGGTATGGGGATATCTTAGTATATCTCCAGACTTTGAGATGTCCTACTACTTTTTCTCGAGAAGAGCAACGCAAGATCAAAAGCCATGCGAAGAACTACCTTATCATCTCAGATACTTTATATCGAAGAGGGGTAGATTCCATTTTACGATGCTACTTAACTCGAGAAGAAGCCGAAGCAGTATTAAATGATGCCCACAGTGGAGCTTGTGGGGGACATTTTTCCGGGTTGGCAACAGCTAAGAAGATACTGCATACCGGATATTTTTGGCCCACGATCTTTAAAGAGTGTGTGGAAGCGGTGAAACACTGTCGACCGTGTCAGTTTTTCACTAATAAAATGAGGGCACACCCAGCTCCTCTTCATCCTGTAATTACAGTAGGTCCCTTCAAAAAATAGGGGGTTGATTACATGACATGCAATCCAGCTTCGGCTGGAGGACATCATTACATCATCGTTGCCGTTGACTACTTTACTAAGTGGGCAGAGGCAATGCCTACTGTTAAGGCAGATGGAGAAATTGCCACTTATTTCATGTTTAATCAGATCATAGCACAGTTTGGCATACCTAAAGAGATAGTGACTTATCATGGCAGTCATTTCCAAAATAGCATGATGACTGAGTTGTATACTATCCACAGGCGAATGGACAAGTTGAAGTAGTGAACAAAACTTTAAAGGTTATACTACAAAGAACTATTAATGCCAGTTGAAATAACTGGCACATCATGCTGTACTCGGCTCTTTGGGCTTACCGAGCCAACGTTAAGACTGCTACCAGTTTCTCTCCCTTCCAACTTGTGCATGGGATAGAAGCAATTGTACCGATTGAAAGGGAGAGAAACCGGTAGCAGTTCAGTTACTACCAGATACTTCAATACTAGAAGAATGTTTGTTACACTTAGAACATCTAGATGAACAGCGCCGAGATGCGCTCACAACAAACGAGGTCCACAAAAAATGAGTCAAAGGACAGTACGACAAATCCGTCAAACCTAGGGTTTTCGTTGAAGGAGACTTGGTCCTGCTTTGGGATCAAGACAAAGAACCCTTAGGACCTGGAAAATTCAAATCCAGGTGGCTCGGACCTTTTATAATTTCCAAAGTATTGAAGAAAGGTGCCTATGAACTGATAGATTACGAAGGTAATAAGTTGGTCGAGCCTAGAAATGGGCTCTACCTGAAGAAGTACTATGCTTAGGCTGAAGTACTTTTTCTTGTAACATAGCTGTATATTTCTGTAAAGCTAGTTTTGTTATGCTCGTTAGTTAATCTTATGTGTGTTTTTTCGTTTCGTGTACCAGATGTCAACCGAACACTTCTTAGGATTTGTTGATGGCGCTAGTCGCCACACCTGTTAGTTGGCTGCAGCAGCTTGGGTCATTTATTCACCCGCTGGCCAACTTGTCTCTTCGAAGGGGGTTTTTTTGGGTCCTACCATGAATAATGTGGCTGAATACAGTGCAGTTATAGAACTTATCCGAGATGCTCTCAGTCATGCCATTTCACATTTGGAGGTAAGGCTTGACTCACAATTAATTGTATTTTAGTTAACAGATGTCTATCAGATTAGGGATCCTGGATTGCTACGTCAGTTTCTACGAGTTAGACTATTGGAAAGACAATTTGATTCTATCATATATGAGCACATTCCAAGAAGTTTAAACACATTAGCTGATTCTTTAGCAAACTATGTGTTAGACTGGCATTTGCATCATACATTTTCATAAACAACATTGCACACATAAATTTCAAACACATGTAAATAACCGATACTGTATATAGCCAATACTGTATCAAAAAATATATGAGTTTTGTGGTCACAAGTCTATCAAGTCATAAAAGTACAAAAACTGGGCATAGTAGCCTCAAAAATATATACATAAAATGTATTCCTCTCCTATGGAGAAGGAGGGACCTTATCATCATCTACTGCATTGCGATAGCATATGACGAGCCTAGATATCTTCCGCAGCACCCTAAGCCACGTCGGGGGCACCCCAACTACATCTTCCTACATATCCATAGGTATCTGATCCATACGGCATGCAAGAACTTCGTGAGTCAATTGACTCATTTTTCTCTCCAGGGTCTCCAACATAGCATCTGCTGCAGCAATATCAACTGGCCTCACAAAGATGGTAGGATGTCCCTCAAGACGAACAAGCCCAACATCTGCATGTGACACTTGATTAGAACTTCAAAATTCATTTATAAAAATCAAATACTTGAAAAAGTTTGAAAAAATTAAATAATTCTCAAAATTTAAAACATACCAATATCTCCCCAGGCTCCACCTGGAGGAAGCACCAGTTCTGGATCATGATGGAAATCCAATCCAGCATATGGAAACTACTCGAAAGCGGGCACTTGCCTCTCCCACCAACCCCAGAAATCATCAGTATGATAACAGTAGTGACTTTCCCCACCACCCTGGCGGAGGAATATGTCACCCCAACGGCCTAGTCTGGGCTCACGGGGGTTAACCTGAGGTAGAGGCATCCCCAAACTGATAGCAAGCATCCTCTCAAAGAAGAAATTACACAAAATACTACCGTACCCAAAATTCTTCATTGTGCCAGATTTGCAACCTGTCAATTGAGATTTCATGCTCGCCAACAAACTAGTACACCAATCATAGACATGACCATGTAAGCATTGTACACCAATATGCATAGAGTGCCTGGAAGCTAAGTGTTGTGAAGCACTACCTGCTACTCGGTTGATCATGCTCACTATCACTTTCAAAGGGAGGCCTTCAATAGTTGAAATCAAGACTTGGCTTCCGATTTCTCCGCTCCGGCAACACAATATGTATTTACATACTCTTGCACAGATCTTACACCTACACGAGAAGACCCTTTCAGATTGATTACATCTCCTCTCTGTGAGAGACCAGTAATGAAATATATGTCATCAACTGTAAGCTCCAATGTTTGCCCACGGATGACAAAAGTATTGGTATCCACATCCCAGTACTGAATAAGTCTTCGAAATAGTTTGTTTAAAGCCCTCATGTTTACGGTTCGGTAAAACTTCAATAAACCGCATCTTCGGAGAGCATGGAGGGTGGTCGGATCTTGCATGGCCAACCTATCCATGTCCTCATGTTCTCTCTCCCTCCATTAAAGAACCATCCTGCACAAAAAATGAAAATTTTTGAGTCTTGGCGCTTGTATATAGGTTTTCAAGAGTGAGCGCTACTGTGTATACTACACAATCACTTATGGGTGCTACTCTGCTTAAGCACTGTAGCGCCCATCTTGTTTACACGCTATGGTTACTATTATACAGTAGCGCCTGCGCAGCAACACTTGTGAGCATCACGTTGCAATCTATTTTTTGCTCAAAAAATGAAAACTAAACAATGAAAATGCAAGTAGGGTGATTTCTAACTTACTTGGCGGAAGAAGAACAACATTTGGATGCTTGGTTTGAGTGCCACGGAGATTTGAAATTTGCAAAAGGTTGCCCCAATCTTTGCCCTACAAAACAATTGGAAATTGATTTTTTTAAATGAAATTATATATATAAATTGAAGTTTGATTTTTACCCACCATTGTTTAATTTTCTATAGTTTCAAAAAATTTTAAAAATACCTAATTAATCAATTGGAACACACATATGGTGCATTACTAATCCAAGCTCAATTTTCATTCGATTTTTGTGGGATTCATCTCCTAAGTTTAAAAACTCTCGAGGTTAGATCTTGTCATCTAGTTAAATAGTTCAAATTTATATATCATTCGAGATTTTTGTCGCATCGACTAATGTTTTGTTGACGACCTAGTTTTGGCAGAGTATGAAGCTATGATCCTAGAAGCTGACCTTTAAGTCATTTTAAGCTCTTGTTTGGACTATTTAAACCTAAACAAGATTGCCGAGCAAGCTTGTCCTCTTCGAGCTCGTTAAAGTAATCGAAGGCTCATCCACTCAGGTATAGAATTACCCCTTTTCCGGGCCTAGGTGGATTAACTACGGAAAAGGTATACTCTAGGTATACTCCTGTATGCGCTGGAAGAGTTCTTCTTCCATTGTTTTATACTTTTTCGGGGCAGGAGACTAACTGCACGAAAAAGGACCTTTTGGAGCCTTTCTTTAGGGTTTTCAGGCTCTCTAAACATGAAAATACCAAGCGAGCATTCACCTACTTGGGATCGATGTGAAATCCATGAGAGGGTAAGTAGAGAACTGTTTAAGTTTTTCAACTCTATAAACAAGAAAACACCGCCGAGCACAGACCAATCCGGGTTCGATATAAAATCCACGGATAGGTGAAAAGAGGATTGTTTAAGTTTTTTAGACTCTATAAACAGGAAAACACCGGTGAGGATTAATCTTCTTGGGCTCGATACTAAAAGCCACGAGCAGATATATGGAGTTATTGTTTAAGTTTTTCAGACTCCTTAAAATTGAAAACACCGGCGAGCAAGAACAGATCTCGACTCAATATTAAAATCCAGAGATCAGTAACATAGAGTAATCTTCTATCTCTTCTTCGAACTCTATAAATAATGAAGAAGGTCCCGAGTCTTCATCCCATGGGCTCGTTAAACTTTTTACATGGTTGGATCTATTGAGTTTTCATTCTTTCTTGGACTCATTAAAACAACAAGAAGGGTATTCTTTTATCTAAAAAGAATAAGGGACGGGAAAGACATATCATATCTTCATTGTCAAAGGCAGTTCAGTCAGTTCTATCCTTGAACACAACACCTACTTGAGTCTATCTTGTCGGTTGGGTTTAGTTTTTCTCCTCAGGGTGAACCTTTCCTACGAGTTATTTACTCCCCCGGTTGGTTATTCTTCCAACCATATGGAGGGTCTACAAATGTCTCTTACATTTCAGACTTATTATTTACCCCATTATGTCAGAAACTGCCTGAGTCACTTTGTGTCGTGCTCAATGTTCAAGGATATACCCTGTGTTGGCCATTCTGCAGTTTACCTTGACCTCATGTGTCGACCTTCCTAGTGTCAGTCTTTTTACATATTATTCAATATCATCTCTTACCAGTTGAGTGTTCCTCGAGTTGGATGATGGAGGACGCCTTAAGGCATCCCTTCCAATGGACTTCTTCCCATCGACATCAACTCATTTTACTCTGGGATTGAAGTTTAGAGTTTCGGTTAGTACCTTGGAGATTGCAGTCACCGGTGGCAATTTTCCCCGCTGTTGAATGATGAGAATACATCAATGTCTCTTCTTCGACAGGAGTCCCAAGTGTTCGACTTCAAGTCCATCTATTCACACTTGGCGGATTGTACTTGGTGCCTTGGACCCCATCATCATTATCGGTGGAAGTCCTCGCGTTTGTTAACAGTATACATCAATGACCGGTAATCAAACAATACCCCCCATGTTCGACTGTCAGCTCATCTATTCACATGGTTAGGGTTTGTACCTAGAGTTATTTTGGATGAAGACCTTGGGTTTTTGGATGAAATTACCTGTTTATGTTATCACCCAAGTTGCGCAAGACTGAGCCTCACTTATATTTGGCTCTCCATGAGACATAGATCCAGTTTGTTGTTATGGCTATGATCTCTCAGTTTGACATGGATCCATGCTTGTATTCCAAGTGGCCATGCTTTATATACATCTCCTTGTTATGCATCGGAGATCATGTTGTATCACACTACACATCTATATGATGTCAAAAATGTAATTGCTAGCTGACCTTGATCTTTGTTGCAGGTGTTCTTGTAACTTGTTTTCTGTGGTTCTTTGCTCCTCCTCTGGATTTGGATTATAATGCATTTCAGCCATCGTTTCCCTCTGACCTCACACATTAGGGGGCATCTGTTATAGATCAAACTTGCACCTCTCCATCCGTGATCACCTCGAGCTGTTGATCACACAAAAGGACAATTTGGATGGAGGAGCATGTTGACCTTAGATGATACTTTGACTCACTCCATTTCCTGACATTACTAGAAAAACCCAAAAAATATCATTCTGAGATATGAGCGCTACTCTACTTAAAGAGACTAGCGCCCATACGCTACTCTAGTGTATAATAGTAGCACCCATATCCTTCCATACGCTACTCCTTCTCAGCATAGTAGCGCTCAACATTTAAAATTCGATGAGCGCTAGTTGGTAAGCATTAAAGTAGCGCCCTAAACGCTACTTCACTGAATAATAGTCGCGTACATATCAAAAGATGATTAAAAAATAAATTAATTTCTCGAGGAGGATTAGTTGCTGGTAGTTTCCCAAATTCCCCAAATTCCTCCATAACCATACATCGACCTGAACTACTTCTCTAATCCTATAAATACAAGGAAGACTAAAGAGAAAAGTTAGATGGATTAATGGAGAAACTTTGAGACATAGAGATCTAAAGAAGAAGCTTGCATTGGAGGAGTTGATGCTGAAGATATCCAAGCCAGAGAAGAGCAAGAGCCCAGAATCAAGTTGCAGGAGCCTGTCATAGAATCAGGTATACTTGTACATCAATTTACTTTTGACAATAAAGGTTGAAGTGTCTTTCTTGTTCCAACTTAAATGTGTTCTGAAATAACATCTTAATTTGGATTTGTTTTGATCAATATTGAATGTTAAACATTGTTTTTGTTTCTTTCAAGCTTTATATATTGTCCAAGATACGCTGAGAAAGGTGTTTGTCTTGCAGGTTTACTTAGCAGAAGGTGGATTTGAGGACTGAGCGAGGCATCAAACAAAAGCTAGGATCGAACGCCAGTTAAAAGGTATGTTCTCAAGTTCCATAACTCATTTCTTTTCATAAACATTTCTGCAATACATTTAATACACTTACCTGTCACCCCATCCAAGTTGATAGCATTAGTTTCCTTGCTATAGGGTAGATTTTCCCGCCAACATTAACCATTGTAGAACCAAGTTATACATACCTCGTAAGTAGATCTTCTATGTGATCCATGACAATGGATCAATCTTTGTCTTCATGTCACCATGATCATATGTTCTTGAAGTAGAACATGATTTGTCTTTCTTGGTGTACCTTTTATGTTAGCAAACAACATAAACCTCATACAACACCATAATGCATTATTACAATCATAAGTGTCAAAACCTTAATCAATGAATATCTTCTATTAAGGTGATACGACAAGTCTAGTAATTAATCAAGATTGTACTGTAATGATATGAAGACAAACATATGATAAACTTAACCATGAAACATACCTGTAAGCCATACCTGTCAAGATTGCTTGTAATCTTCTAATGGAAGGCCTTAGCCTCATCTCCCTCTGAGACAGGAACTTCTTCACTTATGTAGGTGACCAATCCATCTTCTTCTAGGATTAACCCAATCCACTTGATTTGCAAGAACTGGACCTAGAGCTCGATTAGGGTTTGTCAAAGAAACCCAAAAAATTCAAACTTTGAATTTCTAACTTCCGAAAGGATAGAAATATTCGCCTTGATGAGCTGATCAAGTTGGTATATTCAGAATTTGAGAACTTCAAAGTTTCACCCCTCGAAATTGCCTTTTAGATTTTCGGATTCACTAGGGAGGACCCTAAATTAGGGTTTGAGTTTCCTGGAGCTTCACCCAACTAAAAGATTTGATTCAAAGCTCTAAAATTCAATTTTTCTGAGGAGCTTCCAGCCGTGGTCATAGATTTCCAAAATTCCAAATTTTTTAGAAGCCCTAATTTTCCATCTTTCCGATCAAAGTCCCGAACTGGGGTTTGATCAAGCCCGGCCTTCTACCGAACCAAAAAATCTGATCTTGGTCTCTAAATTTTGATTTTGATGAGTAGCATCTAGCCGTCATCTCCGATTACAAAAATTCCAACTTTCTCCGAAGCCCAAAATTCTGGAATCCATGAATGAAGGTGCTCAAAAATAATTCTGTTTTGACATAAATATGTACCTGATTGTTTTTGGTGTAACTCCGAAATTTTTGATCCACAGGGTTTGAAATTTTTTTCTGAGATAGCCTGACCTGTTGTCTTTCCATCCCAATAGGTCTGACCACAATAAGATTAACTGAGAGAGAGTTATTATAAGTGTCGCAATGTGACCTGTTTATGGTATAATACAGGAGAGCGAACTTGTACAGCGTGCCACGTGTAACTGGTTCAACTTCGGCCTCTGAACAAGTTTGTTGAGATAGTACAATCTGTGTACTACTTGTCACATTTTATGAAATTTCATTTGGAGCTTCGTAGCCCAATTTATGACCTTTTTCCCAAGGTCACTGGATTTTGACTCAGATCTGGAAGAGGCAGAAACCCTATATTGTACAGATCATAAATCACAAAGTACAACGAATTAGAGGTTGTCCTTTGGACACAAGGTACATGGGGATCTGATCTTCGACCTGTAAAAGTTTTCAATCCGAAAAATTTGCCAAAATGGATTTGTAGCAAAAGTGCTATGATGACTTGTTTTTGTTATATCAAGCCCTAACATCATAAGTGCAATAAGTGTCATACATGCCATACCATGCCTTCTTTTAGGCTAGCTCTGATACCATGTTAAATTTTCAGAATTTACTTCAATCTGATCTAGGATCTTAACTGAGAGAACAACATGTACAGCAAATCTACAGCATATCAATCATGGACACAATAATGCAAGCACACAAGAGACACAGAGTTTACTTAGGGAAAACCATAAAGGTGAAAAACCCCAATAACTTCCTCAGAGATAGATAGAGCAATGATACAACCAGAATACAAGAGATAGTCTTCTCCTAGCAGCAGATCCTCCTCCTCCATAAGTGCACCACTCTCCCAAGTGTGAGTGAGAGAATAGAATGTGTAAAATGAGAGAGACACACTCTCTATTTATACACTAACTTGACTTGACCTTTACTCAACTAGGTTGGCCTCAACTTAACCACTTAACATAATGCTAACTGGGCCGACCCCCACTAGGGTGGTCTAATAACCCTTTGACCCACATGGCCGACCCCCAATAGGGTGGTCTAATAACCCTTTGACCCACATGACTTATACAGGGCCGACCCCAACAAGGTGGTCTAATAACCCATCAAGTATAAGTTACGACACTTACAATATAAATGACGACACTTTCGTATAGAGGAATAATAACATCTCTATAGGAATACAATATACATATATGTGAAATACATTCCGAAGTTACATATACATCAACATTGAGTTTTTTGGGTGAAGCTTTGGTCAAGCTATGCCTTAGTTAGCCTAGATGAAGGCGACTGTGGGTTTTGATTTGGATCTTCTCAAATTATGCGCATGCTGGGCCATTGTTTGTAATTTATTTTAAATATTGAAGTCGAAACAGTGGTGGATTTAATTAAAGGGATAAACCCTTAAATGGTTTTTTTTTAATGCTATAGATTACGTTTCTTCTCTATGGTTTGAATGGGAAATGGAACTAGATACTTTTAAAGCCTAATAGGCTCTTACTCTTGGCGTTTGGGGTTTAATAAGATATTTTGGGTATTTGGAACTTATTCGTATCTCTGTTTAGCATGACCCTCTGATAATAATAAAATGTTTGTTGTGTTTTAAATCGTACTTCGTTGATTTTTAGACACCTCTGTGAGTCTCTTTTGTTCTCTAGTTTTCATACGTGGGATTTTAGTTTAGCTGTGTTTATAAAAAAAGTCATGACTTTGTCTGAAAGGATTTTCATAATAAAAAGGAATGTATTTTGTCTTAAAGTTGTAATTCGTTTATTTACTTTGAGGCTGTGGATGGCTCTGCGATTTTTAAGCATTCTTATGGTTAAGCGAGTGGTGGCTCTGCTTTGTATTTTAGTGAGTTTGATACTCTTTCAATGTTTATGTAAAATGATGCTGAGAGCGTTTAGCTCTGTTTTTGCATGCGTTTGGCTTTCTTTTGGGTGACCTCTGCCTAGTTTATAGAGAAATGAAACCCCTGTAGATTTCGTGAGGGCGTGGAATGCCTCCGTGGGTTATTTTTAAATGAATGAATTTATTAAAGATTTAAAGAAAGGATGGACCCATCGTTGGTCTTTCACGCTAAAACGTATGGGGTCTGCCCATGAGTTGACTGGGTTTTGATAAGGGAAGAGTACTTGATACCCTGAATAATCTAACGCTGGTATTTAAATTGTTTTGAATTTAAATGTATGGTAGAATACTTTTATGCTGCGTTGATCTTTTAATTTAGGTTTGACATCCTACGGGATATTCGATTGACTAATGCAATGGATACTTTCACTATTGGTCTGAGTTTTAGTTCTTTTTACTTAATAAAATTAAATGTTGGTTTTAAAGCGTTTTGGTAGGGTTTCGTGGATCCTTGGGAGATTTTTGTTTGCTATTTTAAATAAATAATTAATTTGAAAGTTTGCATTCTTTATAAATACAAGCCCTAAATTTCTAATGTTTAAGAATTTATAATACAAAGATTATTTGAACTGATGTGATCCTGTGTAAAATAATCAGCATAAAATAAATTCTGTAAAAGAAATATAGGAAATATTTTTAAAGGTAAACATGGTTTACGTGGAGATCTAGCACAAGCTAGCACAACTAGCTCTACTAGATCTTGCACTCAATTTTAAGACAAGGTTAAATATGGAATAAAGTCTTTAACCATAAACATAGCAATGTACTAAGATAATTTAATGTTTCACCCTGGGAGCCCATACCATTCAGCCCTTTCTCCATAAACGAAAATTAGATTATAACTATAGAATCGAAAGTGATGTATAGTACTTTTTAATTTAAATCCTAATTCATTCAGCTGTAAAATAATATGTGGTTTCATACCTAATTTATGTAGCTTGCCTCTCCCTTGAAGAACCTGCACACTCAAACACTAGTTAATGGAACAAAAATATTTTTAGCTGAACCATACTTGTGAGCCGAATAACTTTGGAACTACCATGTTCCTCCCAACCATGACCCTTAGAACCATTCCTGGTTCTATCTAGATCCCCCCGAGCTGGTTCCAACATGCAATAGAAAAATAGAAGACCTAGGAAATACTGTTGATGATGATTAGATCTTGGAAATAATAAGCTCCTTCAGTTCCGTGGGACAATTCTCTTCCCTTACCATAAGAGAATGATAGAAAGAAAAAGATGACCCCCCACCTTGGGAATTGTCCTTCTTTATATAGTTGAACTTTTAGAAATATAGTTGTTGAGTTAATAATAATATTTCTACTAGTAACTTCAGTTTTTATTTTGAATTTGATTTATAATATATGTAAAAGACATTTTAACTTATTACTTACTCCTAGTTTATCTAGGACTTTTAACTTGTTCCTTTATGACTTTATCTTAAAGTAAATTTAATAATTTATTTACTTCGTTATAACTATGTGTTTCTATAAGTTAGACCACAATATTTTCTTTATATATAATAATGATATGAATAAATATCTTATGCATACTATTTATACATGAGTGAGACTTCTTTTATAAATAATAAATCTGATTATTTAATTAATTAAATAGCATAATAACTCTTTGATAACTATTTAATACAAGGTCCAATTATTTGGACAAGGTCTTTTGGTAGGTTTGGGTAGTCGACTAGGTTAGGTAACTCTAGGTCCCTCTTGCATGTTGGATTCCCTCGTTTAACATGGTAGGTTCTGCAGTCCTTGATGATAGATATAAATGATTCATTTAACCAATTAAATAATTGTGATGAATAGTAGTGCTATTTAGAGTCTTCTCGACTCAACAATTTTAAGATCAAGTAACCCCGAGTGCTCTTCAAAGATTTGGCTCAACACTCTCACATGGGTGTTACACTAGTGCAATTCCAGAGCATCCTACTCAACACTAGTACTAGAATGTTTTTGTGAAGCACACCTAGACATACAAATGGCCTTGGATCCGATACTTATTATCCATCTTGGAGTGCTCCAGGGCTTATGCCCAACACTCTATGTACATCGGGGCTTACGCCCAATACATAAAAAAAGTCCTCCATGTACATTGGGGCTTATGCCTAGTACACAGGTCATCCATGTGCTGTAGATTCCACACTCAACACATCATAAAGTCAATCATGTATATCATAACTCTGCACAGTATGTAACAAAGGTCAGCTCAATATATTAGGGTTTTGTACCCAATCTCATAATAAAACATCAATTCATACATTGGGGCTTTCCACCTGGTATATAGCAATAACCTGCATCTGTTAGGGTCCATTCCCAAATATGTATAACTACAATAAAAAATACGTCATGTGCATCGGTGCTTACGCCCATCATATAATAAAAGTAAAACATATGCATTGGGGTTACGCCCAGTATATGAACATAAATCATATGCATCGGGGCTTTACTCCCAATATATAACATCAATATAAACATCAAAATTTGGAATATTACATCCCTCCCCGCTTATAACAACACCGTCCCAGTGTTTTAGGGACAAGAAATGAAGTCATGAAATAAGGCGGGGTAAGCCTCCTTCATGGTGGTTTCATTTTCCCAAGTAGCCTCCTCTGGTCCAAAGTGCCTCCATTTCACTTTCAATTGGACGATGGTTCATCTTCTAAGTTGCACCTCTCTCTTGTCTAGAATGTGGAGTGGCTCCAACATGAATTCCCCCTTGGGTTCTACCTATAATAAGGACCAATCAATCACGTGCTTAGTATCATAGACATATTTATTTAATAAAGATGCATGAAAAATAGTATGAACTTTTACATGAGTTGGTAAGGCTAACTCATATGCTACTGACCCTTTCTTTTTCAGTATCTCAAAGGGTCCACAAAATATGGGGGCTAACTTTCTGCATCGCCCCAAGCTCAAAGAGCTTCTCCTTACCTTTACTTTCAAGAAGACATGCTCGCCGACTTGGTAATCTTTGTCTTTTATTTTCTTATCCGCATAACTCTTTTGGAGGTCTTGTGCCTCTTTCAAGTTTTGTTGTACTTTGGTAACTAGCTGCTCCAAGTCCTTTAGTAAATCTGGACCCAGCATAAGTTTTTCTATCGGACTATCCCAGGTCACCGGTGTCCTACACTTTTTTCCATAGAGTACCTTGAAGGGACTCATCTTGGTAGAGGTCTGGTATCCGTTGTTGTAAGAAAACTCTGCTAGGTGTAGATAATCCTCCCATTTCATGGGGTTGTTCATAACATACATCCTAAGCATATCCTCAAGGATTTGGTTCAACCATTCCATCTATCCATCGGTTTGTGGATGGTACACAGTACTGAAATGAAGTTCTGTCTCCAAACCGGAGAAAAATGACCTCCAGAAGTTACTAGTGAAATTCGTGTCTCGATCTGAAATGATTTCCTTGGGTATCCCATGCAATCAGAAGATCTCTTTTAGGAAGATGTCCACGATTTGGATAGCTTTGTAAGTAGACTTCACCGGTATAAAGTATATTGCTTTTGATAACTTGTCTAATACTACAAAGATGGAGTCATCTTGTCTCTTACTCTTGGGTAATCCCGTGATGAAATCCATACTGATGACCTCCCACTTCCACTCTAGAATGGGTAATGGTTGTAGTAATCTTGAAGCGTGATGGTGTTCTACTTTGACCAGTTGGCACTCCTAGCACATAGTGATGAATAAGGCTACGTCGACTTTCAACTTAGGCCAAAAGAAGTGTTTCTTTACCACTGATATCATATTTTGATATCCCAGATGCCTTGAATAGGGTTTCTGATGGAACTCTGTGAGGATGTGAGGTCTAATGTCTCCTCTCTCTAGAACATAAAGTCTCTCTTTCAACCATAGCAGTCCTCACTCATCTATAATATATTCTTTTTGTTGTTGGAATAACCTATCCTCTTGGATATTTTTAAGGATCTCAACCTAGAATCGGTCATTCTTACATGTCGTTCTAATCCCGTCATGCAAATCTAAGTCAGTTTGACTTACTGTCACCTCATATAACATATGAGCCTATCGACTTAAAGCATCAACAATCTTGTTCTCCTTTCCTTTTATGTGCTTTAGCTCAAAGTGGTACTCACTAAGGAAGGCTAGCCACCTGGCTTGCCTAGCATTTAGGTCAGGTTGGTCAAACAAGTACTTCAAACTCATGTTGTCTGTATTCAGTAGGAACTTCTTTCCCATAAGGTAATGCCTCCACATCTTCAAGGCGTGGATAATGGCGGCTAGTTCAAGATCGTGTGTGGGGTATTTCTGTTCATGTTCCTTCAACTTTCTTGACTTGTAGCAGATGGAGAAGTCATTCTGCATAAGGAATCCACCGAGTCCTTCTTTGCTTGCATCTATGCAAACAACGAAGTCTCCGTTGGGATCGGCTCTCTGTAAAATAGGTGTGCTCGTCAAAAGTTGCTTTAACTTTTGAAAACTTTCCTCGCAATTGGTCATCCAAAGGAACTTATTTTCCTTTTTATGAAAGGAAGTCATAGGACAAGCAATCCGCAAGAAGTTCTCAATGAACTTTCGGTAGTATCCAGCTAACCCTATGAACGATCTTATGTCGGTCATGCACATGGGTGTAGGCTATTCCTCTATGGCTTTAATATTTTTAGGGTCGACTACTATCCCCTTCTAAAAAATGATGTGACCTAGGTACTGTATATGGGGTTTGTGGAAATCACACTTGCTAAACTTAGTGTACAGTTGGTGTTCACATAGTACTCGTAACACTATCCGGAGATGTTCTTCGTGTTCTTCTTCACTTTTGGAGTAGATAAAAATGTCATCAATGAAGACTAAAACGAACTTGTCTAGGTATTTACAAAAGATGTTGTTCATCATGCACAATAATTCTGTGGGTGCATTCGTCAATCCAAAAGGCATTACCACAAACTCATAATGACCATATCCAGTTGGAAAGGAGGTCTTACTGATGTATTCGTCACGGATTCTTACTGGGTGATATCCGGATCGTACATCGATATTTGAGAAGATATTTGCTCCTCTGACTTGATCAAACAAGTAATCAATTATAAGGAGTGGGTAATGGTTCTTGATGGTCAACTTGTTGAGTTGATTGTAATCGATGCACATCCGCATCATCCCGTCCTTCTTCTTGACAAAGAGTATCAGTGCTCCCCAAGGAGACACACTTGGTTAGTTGTATGCTTTCTCGATCAACTCTTGTAACTGAAGCTTGAGCTCCACCAATTCTGGTGGACTCATGCGGTAAGGGGATTTAGAAACTAGTACTGACCCGGGTGTCAGTTCTATGGAGAAGTCTAGGTCTCATTTACGTGGTAGCCTTGGAATTTCCTCGGGAAATATATCCTTGAATAATACAAGGACTGGGAAGTCGTCGATCTTTTTTTCCCTATCGGCCTCTACTATTTGAATGTTGACAGCGAAGAGTTTACAACCCTTTCTTATGCACTTTTTCTCCTATAAGGCATATATCTGTCTTACCAAAAATTTCTTAGGTATACCTTGAATCTTTCTTTGACTCCCTTGGTTATTCGTGCATAGTATTGACTTGTTCAAATATTCAAGCAGGGCATGATGTTCTTCCAACCAATCCATGCCTATAAGTAAGTCGTAAGAACCTAGTGGTAGGATATTTAAATCCACCTTAGTTGGGAACCCGTTCAAATATATCTCGCAAACTTTAACTAGTTCGGAGACTTTTCGTTTGGTACTAGTGGCTAGTTGTACCAGCCATGGTTTTTCATGACTCTCTCGGTTTAACTTACAAGTATCGACTATCTTAGGGGAGGCATATATTTGGCATGCACCGACATCTATCAAAACTAAAATAGTTGTGTTTGAGATCTTACCCTCAATCTCGACCATAGTGGCCTGGTGATCTGCTTGTCATCCATCAAGTGCGGCATAAATCCTTGGTGTTCTTTCCATGTCCCCTACTGTTGGGTTTGCTTGTACATTGTGTAAAACTCCGTCCGTCTTGTTGGGACAATCTCGGAAATAATGGGGCCCTTGGCATTTCCAGCAAGTAATGGTTGGTGGGGAAGCTTTTGCTCCTTTGTTAAAAGATGGTCTATTTGCATGTGGTCCCTTCATATTTGGCCATGCATGAGGACGGTTGAAACCTCTGTTGGGAGGGAAACTATTCTTTTGTTTCTGGTAAGGTGGTGGCCTAAAACTCGGTCTTCGGTTGTCTGAAAAAGTTATGAATCTATCTCTGTTTTTGTTTATGTTATCATTCCTTGGCTGTCCATATTCATAATAGAGTCTAGCTTTGTGTAAAGTCACATCTAAAGTTTTAGGCATGTCAAACTCAATCTTCTCTCGAAAATTGGGAGGTAGGAATCCTAAGAATTGTTGTATCTTGACTTTTTTATCCTTTATATTAGGAACATAATGTAGTAGATCCAGGAATCGGTTGATGAAAGCTTCCATAGTTAGGGATCCTATATTTAGTTCATGAAATTCTTTGATCTTCTTGTCAAAGAATCTTTCAGACTTGTATTTGTCTTGAAACAATTTACTGAAAACACTCCATCTTATGTCTCTCACTTCATGCATTTATGTATGTTTCAAGTCTCTCCACCACTTAGATGCTTTACCATTTAAGTTGTAAATGGTGAGCCTTGCCTGCATTTCCCTCGAATAATTGTGGACTTTAAAATATTTGTTCATTCCTAATAGCCACTCCTCAGCTTTCTCCCCAGTGTTTATCTCTCTGTCATAATTTGGGGATTTAATCTTCCAGAACTCTCCTTGTAAATTGTCATCATTTTTCCTCCTTTTCTTACAAGGGAAAGGTGAACCATCATTATTGGAAGAGCTCTTACATTCCTCTTCCATGAGTTCAGGTATGTGTTCTTCATACTCATCCTTTTTAGGACTAATGGATCTTTTTGTGTGATAGTTTTTTTCCTTGGATATGTTGGCTGAGTGGGTGGACTATCCATGGGATTTTTCCCTTGTTAAGCTCTGAACCAAAGCTTCATTTATGGCTTGTTGTTCCCATCTTTCCTGCATATTATCATCTCTGAAGCTCTACAACTCAGTTTGTAACTTCTATATTGATTTCATTAGATTTGAGTTCAATTCCACCATGATCTCTTGCTCTCGTGGTGGGGAGTTCAAGTTTCCATGTATACTACTGTCTTTTATGTATTCATCATTCAGGCTGTAATTGTACCTACAATGTTTCATCAATTTGTAAGAACATAAATCTGTTAGTGTCACGAACCCAAAATTCGTAAAAATTTAAAAATTTTCTATGTGGTTTCTTTCCCCTTCCAAACAGTCTAATCACCATTAAAATGCTTTGCGGAATTATAAATATTTAATTAGTATCTAGATTTCTATTTAATAAATGCGACATTTAACATTTCCGGAAATTATCATTGAATATTCATGCAAGGGAGTTCGTATGTACTAACCTCAGGTGGTAGTTACTTTTTTATAATAAGTGATTCTTATGCACTTCATTGGATTTCGTATGAAACTTCTGTACGTGAAGGACCAATGTACTTGTATACTATGTTTACAGAAATATAATTTCAGCCATAGAGACTTTCCAAGCATTGATAACATACTAGCACATATTCAAATACTACCCTTCGAGATTGAGGATTTACAAACTTGAACCAAAATAATACTTACAGCTTTATGGTCTTCATTTGAACGTGTGAAATATCCGTTGCACAACATTTAACACGAAATATATTTTATCAACATTTAACATGAAATACCCTTTGCCAAGATGCATTCGACAAAAGTGTTATAAACATCAACTATTAAAGATTACTCATATGAGAGGAAAAATTCATACAATCGTCATGAAGACACATACACATATAACAAAGGCCATAGACAAGTAAGCGAGACCAAAAGTAACGTGGTTCACCCGTGCACGGGCTAGTCCACAAAGGTATGTGCATCATTTATTATTAGGAAAAAAGTAATAGGATTACAATGAGCAACATGGTTGCTGTGACAATATTCCTTCTCCTTCCGTCAAGACTCTATCACATAGAGCTTTTCATGAATCAACTATATTCATATAATATAAATGTACTAGCATATAGATGTATTATGCACTTAATGTCTTGAACCTTATCCTTAAAATAAAGAAAGTTACATATGATATAAATGACTAGCATATTTAAATCTCATAATAACTTCTACTTTACATGTATAACTACACTTCTTTATATGACCTTTGTATTTACTTATGCACACCCCCCCCCCACCACACACACATATGTATATAAAATATTTGCAGAAAACCTTTTTATGGTAATGAAATGTAACTTCTTTTAATTTCTTACCCTATATATATATAAACATTTATATGACAATGGGACGAGCTAATATAATCCAAGTATTTTACAACATTAATAACATGATCCAATATACTTCTTTTCAATTTTTAAGTTCCTTATCTCCTACCCATAAATTATTCCACTAAATATCCTTGTATTTTTCTTCCTCTAAAATAGATTTGCTTAACTAAAAGAGCTTCAAATCTTTTCACAAACCCCTATCCTAGAAAGCATTTCAAGCACTAAGATATAACTGATAAAGTGTTCATATCTTATTATTTTAAATTACTTCGTATTAAAACTTCTAAGATATAAGTATTATAAAGGTTAATGGAGTATTTGCTTTACTATATCTCTATTTTAATAATATACTTTAAACATTCTAGTCTCAAACCAAGAGATCATGTTACTAAACATTAAGAATATATGTATGTACCAAGTAAGGTAATTTGATCTAGCATCTAACCTATAGAAAGATGTGCATTTAATCTATTGGCTAATCAAGCCAAAATGTATGAGCTAAGTGGCGTTTTTAAACCAACCTTAATATAAAATAAAATATTGGAGGATGCAAAACCAACTTCACCAAAGTAAAACCAATGTACATGACTATAACTATAAAAACGTTTGGAATGTATAGTTCATAGGATTGGTCTCCCAAGGAGTCGTCCTCACCAATAACCTAAAACGAGAAGAGACTCATGATCTTCCCCATCTATTTATGAGATTGAGCTCACTCCCCCTAGTTGTTTCCTCAAGCCTTCACAACATTCGGTAGTAAAAAACAGATAATGTAAGAACATAGCTTTCCAGGTCCATGCTCTATCGTCGATCACTCCTATGATAGTACAAGAATACATAAGGGAACACTCGAGATCCTGGACAGTAACCTAAAGGGGAGATTTGTCCCTTACTCACCTTAAATCAGAAGGATAGTGCATAGATCGTATACAGTTATACGATTGCAGGATCCAACACTTTAACACCAAGCATAGTCGCACAAATGTAAGAATGTAAAAGAAAAAGTTTGAAGTCAACTCTTAAAGTGAATCCTACTTACATAAATTGCAGGGATTAATTATATCGTAGAGCCCCCTTTAATCATGGAGAAATAATTAAAGGAAAATGCCGTGATTTAAGAGTATACGTAGATCTCACCCAACCTGCGCGCCATTGATTTACAGAGTTTTGAAACTAAACTTGCAGAAGGGGTTAGAGTAAAACTACAAATTCTTTCATGGACAGATCTTACCCAGAAACTGCCGGTGCCGTTACCGTGTAGGGTTCAACGCTAAATAAAAATAGCAGAGTTGGTTTGCACTCCCATCACCGAGATCCACAATGTCTTCCTATCGCCGAAAACCAAACGTCTTCTGTCAATGCAGAGAGACTTCCCCAGAGAAAACGCCTCACCGTTTTTCCTCATAGTACATCGGAACCATTCCTTCTGGTGGAATTGTGAGAGGACAGAAGGCCGCAAAGACCATACCTATTTGTCACGCTGAGACTTAGTTTAGGCAGAGGAAAATATAAAATCACCCATTCTGTCGACACAGAGATCAAGGTCTATGTACACAAATCGAAGATACTAATGTGCAGACGCGGGGATTGATATTCATAAGAAGCTGTAAAGTAGCTTAAAAGAAAACTACCCTCTCGACTCAGAGTTCGATATACGAAAGTCTATCTCCCCATGCGCCTTCGTGGTATATCCCTCTCCATAACTACTCTCTCACCGGTCCAGTCAACAACTCAAGTTTTAAGAAGTGTTATAGTAGACATTGCTATCATGGTTGCACTTAGCTTCTAAGTATGAACCCTATTCAATATTTCAGGAGGAGATATTTGTGAGACTCTTCTACACACAATCTTACCTAGTTCTTCTCCGTGAATACTTCTTGTGGGGCGAATGCAACGACTCTACTCAATTTACAATGAGCCCTTTTGCCTCCTTCCCCCATCACCATAAATAACCATTAAAATGTAACCAATTCCAGCCCTAATCCGGAAGACAAGATGCATGTGCCATCACCTCTGACAAATGGCTTCAACGAGACCATCTTAGAAGTGCAAGTGGCACGCCGTGAGGTTAACCCTGGGCTCCTCTTTCGGATGGTTGTTTTACAGGGATTGGGGCTTCCCTAATAGGGAGACAACCCTCCACAAATATCTTGCTGAGATCCTCCACTCATCAATGAACTCTTTTAAGTTTTGGTGCTTCAGGTGAGGGTAATCGTCACTTTAATTTCCTCCATGAGTTTTCTTCTATAATGCCCATCCTGATCAACGTAACCTTTCATTGATTTATTCGTTCCCTCCTTTTAAGGGAGTTGTGGCCCAAAACTGGAGGATCGTGGGATTAAATAAAAAAAATTATATTTATTAAACTCTTCAGATCGATATCTAGCGTTAACCAAATTTTTTGGAGTACATAAAATACTTAGTAAGTCGAACCATTTAATACTCTATAAAGGTAACTTCATCCTTTATTAGAGTAACTAGGATGCACTCTATTTTTAAACTAATAAATGACTACAATATATTTATTATATAAGGTTTCCTTCCAACGATAAGATATTATACTTTTGAAAAGGTAACACCCAATAAATATATACCAATATAACAACTTATACCTATAATTTTTACAGTAATGGCTAAATCTTATTATAAGTATTAACTTGCATACCTATATATATATGTAAACATATATCTATCTTCGTAATTTACTAAACACAATGTAATAATGGTTTAATCCTTCAAGGATTAACTGGTGCATATATATATGTAAACATATATCTATCTTGTCTACATATATATATAAGAATATATACTTATATCTCTTGGCCATAGTCTTTTACTATACACCAAATAATAATGGCTTAATCCTATTAGTATTATACATAAGGATTAATCAATGTATATAAGTATACATATTTCTAGGCCATAGCATCATACATAGCACTAATTTTAAGACGATACTTACGACCTTAGGGACAAAAGTGAATCGTCACTCTTCTTCGTAAGCTTGCTGGAACTAAGATGACATTTGTCATTCCTGCCTTAGATTCTCATGGCTTCCTAGCCAAACGACCACTCTCTCCTAGTGAAAACAGTTGTCGTCATTTTGTTGCGTCACCACCCCTTAGTCTTCTAAGCTTTACAACTTAACGATATAAGTTACAAGGTGGGGCCTTGGCCTTGAGCTCCTCACCAGGGCCTCTATACAAAATTCATAATTATTTTTACAAATATAATAACAATAGGCATCGAAATTGGGGGATGTTACAGTTAGTTTATATAAAGAAATTTATAAGTACATGTTTCAAAGTATATGTATCTGTAGCGGATGTTTCCTGTAATGAGCCCAATAGGTCACTTAGTATTGTAGTTGGGCTCTGATACCACTTGTAATATCCCAAAAACAAAAAAAAAATAAAATTTTTCCCGTACGGCTAACATCATCTATTCAAGTAAATATTGAACCAATTAACTTCAGTACTTGGAAATAATTATAAGACTCATCGGAAACAATGAGAATACATGGTTTATGAACATTGGTTTATGATTCACTGTTTGATTAAATTGGATGTGATCGTCTTCTATTTTATGATTCTACGGAAACGATTTATTGGCATAGTATACAAATGAACCTCAAATGATTAACATATTAGTCTGATTGATCAGTTAGTACTTGTATAAAACTTAATGGTCGTTATGACTGCATCTTGCTTATAGTTTAAATGTATGTATGCTTGAATTTCTAAAGTATTTAAATCCTTATATGTTATTAGTTCAGGATTGATGGACTTTATGAAGAGAATAAGAATACTTTGAAGTTTAAGTTGAGTTACTGGCGGGGCTGCTGAGAGGTAAGAGGTGAGTGATGTTTTTCCCTGGGCTTACTTAGCAAATTTTGATAAAGTATCATTCAAAACTTGTTTTGCAGGGGTAGTAATTAAAGATCCTACACAAAAATTCCTAAGCTTTTCTACCTATCAAAAAACTAACCCTATGAAATTGAAATAGATAAAAGGAAACTTTAGTTTAAATGCTATGTATTAAAAGGAGGGAAGCTTGAACGTTATCGTGACCCTAACTATAGGGAAAGGGTAAAGTATTACAACGCTGGTGGGGTTCGTTGTAGCATTGAATGATACCCATGTGATATTCACATGTTTGCTTTCCAGCTGGATGAGGGTTCTACCCTTGGCCCTAGAGACCAGTTTGATCATTTCGTGGATTTGGAGTTTGGATGGCAGCCTCACGCTGTGCTCTGGTTCTATAGAGCTCTACGCTCTGACCTGAGCTATGCTCATAGTCAGCGTATTCATTGTATCCTGCGCAAACATGGAGAACACCTGGTTTAAAAGATAGGTAAGCTACTCTTTCAAATCGTGGCTTTCAGAAATGCTTTTCACTGTAGGTTGTAATCATTACAGTATTTAACTTGTTGTTCTTTGACTCTTACTGGCAATGTTTGCAGATAAGAAAAATGGTCTCTGCGTTTGGGATGGTATTAATAGGGCAGAGAAGGTTGGACTTAGCGTAAACTTGGTAATCCCAGGACTCATACATGACTCTTTCTCTCCCTGTCACAGCAAAGGAAAACATGCTTGAATATTCTACCATTTGGTTGTATCTTTGTAATGATGAAGTCCTTCGGGATTTTAGTTTTTGGGTGAAGCTTTGGTCAAGCTCTGCCTTAGTTAGCATAGATGAAGGCGACTGTGGGTTTTGATTTGGATCTCCTTGGCTTATCGGCATGCTGGGCCATTGTTTATAATTTATTTTAAATATTGAATTCGAAACAATGGTGGATTTAATTGAAGCGATAAACCCTTAAATGGTTTTGTTTTAATGTTGTAGATTACGTTTCTTCTCTATGGTTTGAATGGGAAATGGAACTAGATACTTTTAAAGCCTAAAAGGCTCTTATTCTCGGTGTTTGGGGTTTAATAAGATATTTTGGGTATTTGGAACTTATTCGTATCTCTGTCTAGCATGACCGTCTGATTATAATAAAATGTTTCTTGTGTTTTAAATCGTACTTTGTTGACTTTTAGACACCTTTGTGAGTCTCTTTTGTTCTCTGGTTTTCATACGTAGGATTTTAGTTTAGCTTTGTTTATAAAAAAAATCATGACTCTGTCTGGAAAGATTTTCAAAATAAAAAAGAATGTATTTTGTCTTAAAGTTGTAATTCGTTTATTTACTTTGAGGCCGTGGATGGCTCTGCGATTTTTAAGCATTCTTATGGTTAAGCAAGCGGTAGCTCTGCGTTTGTATTTTAGTGAGTTTGATACTCTTTGAATGTTTATGTAAAATGATGTTGAGAGCGTTTAGCTCTGTTTTTGCATGCGCTTGGCTTTCTTTTGGGTGACCTCTACCCAGTTTATAAAGAAATGAAACCCCTGTAGATTTCGTGAGGGCATGGAATGCCTCCATGGGTTATTTTTAAACGGATGAATTTATTAAAGATTTAAAGAAAGGATGGTTATTTTTAAATGGATGAATTTATTAAAGATTTAAAGAAAGGATGGACCCATCGTTGGTCTTTCATGCTAAAACGTATGGGGTCTGCCCATGAGTTGACTAAGTTTTGATAAGGGAAGAGTACTTGATACCTTGAATAATCTAATGCTGGTATTTAAATTGTTTTGAATTTAAATGTATGGTAGAAAATTTTATGCTGCGTTGATCTTTTAATTTAGGTTTGAGATCCTACAAGATATTCGATTTATTAATGCAATGGATGCTTTCAGTGTTTGTCTGAGTTTTAGTTCTTTTTACTTAATAAAATTAAATGCTGGTTTTAAAGCATTTTGGTAGGATTTCGTGAATCCTTGGGAGATTTATGTTTGTTGTTTTAAATAAATATTTAATTTGAAAGTTTGCATTCTTTATAAAGACAATCCCCAAACTTATAATGTTTAAAGAATTTATAATACGAAAATTATTTGAACTGATGTGATCCTGTGTAAAATAATCAACATAAGTAAATTTTGTAAAAGAAATCTAGGAAATATTTTTAAAGGTAAACATGGTTTACGTGGAGGTCTAGCGCAAGCTAGCACATCTAGCTCTGCTCGATCTTGCACTCAATTTTAAGACATGGTTAAATATGTAATAAAGAATTTAACCAAAAACATAGCAATGGACTAAGATAATTTAATGTTTCACCCTGGGAGCCCATGCCATTCAGCCCTTGCTCCATAAAAGAAAATCAGATTATAACTATAGAAACGAAAGTGATGTACAATAATTTTAAATTTAAATCCTAATTCATTTAGTTGTAAAATAATATGTGGTTTCATAGCTGATTCCTGTAGCTTGCCTCTCCCTTGAAGAACATGCACACTCAAACACTAGTTAATGGAACAAAAATATTTTTAGCCGACCTGTAGCTGTGAATTGAATAACTTTGGAACTACCACGTTCCTCTCAACCATGACCCTTAGAACTGTTCCTGGTTCTATCTGGATCCCCCCGAGCTGGTTCCAACATGCAATAGGACAATAGAGGACCTAGGGAAGACTGCTGATGATGATCAGATCTTGGAAATAATAAGCTCCTTTAGTTTTGTGGGACATTTCTCTTCTCTTACCATAAGAGAATGATGGAAAGAAAAAGATGATCCCCCAGCTTGGGAATTGTCCTTCTTTATATAGGTGAACTTTTGAAATATATCTATTGAGTTAATAATAATATTTCTACTACTAACTTCAGTTTTTATTTTAAATTTGATTTATAATATATGTAAAAGACATTTTAACTAATTGCTTACTCCTAGTTTATCTAGGACTTTTAACTTGCTACTTTATGACTTTATCTTAAAGGAACTTTTATAATTTATTTACTTTGTTATATCTATGTGTTTCTATAAGTTAGATCACAATCTTTCCTTTATATATATTAATGATATGAATAAATATCTTATGCATACTATTTATACATGAGTGAGACTTCTTTTATAAATAATCAATCCGATTATTTAATTAATTAAATTGCATAATAACTCTTTGATAATTATATAATACAAGGTCTAATTCTTTGGACAAGGTCTTTTGGTAGGTTTGGGTATTCAACTAGGTTAGGTAACTCTATGTCCCTCTTGCATGTTGGATTCCCTCGTTTAACATGATAGTTTCCGCAGTCCTTGATGAGAGATATAAATGATTCATTTAACCAATTAAATAATTGTGATGAATAATAGTGCTATTCAGAGTCTTCTCAAATCAACACTTTTAAGATCAAGTAACCCCGAGTGCTCTTCAGAGCTTTGGCTCAACACTCTCACATGGGCATTACACTAGTGCAATTCCAAAGCATCCCGTTCAACACTAGTACTAGAATGTGTTTGTGAAGCACATCTAGACATACAAATGGCCACGGATCTGGTACTCATTATCTAGCTTGGAGTGCTCCAGGGCTTATGCCCAACACTCTATGTACATCGGGGCTTACGCCTAGTACATAAAAAAAGTCCTCTATGTACATCGGGGCTTATGCCCAGTACACAGGTCATCCATGTTCTCCAGAGTCCATGCTCAACACATCATAAAGTCAATCATGCATATCATAACTCTGCATAGTATGTAACAAAGTTCAGCTCAATATATTAGGGTTTTGTTCCCAATCTCATAATAAAACATCAATTCATACATTGGGGCTTTCCACTCGG
The DNA here is from genome assembly GCA_027924585.1 of Larix kaempferi. NCBI lineage: Eukaryota > Viridiplantae > Streptophyta > Pinopsida > Pinales > Pinaceae > Larix > Larix kaempferi. The sequence goes on from BSBM01000432.1 coordinate 3,154,198, forward strand.
TATATAGCAATAACTTGCATCTGTTAGGGTCCATTCCCAAATATGTATAACTACAATAAAAAATACGTGATGTGCATCGAGGCTTACGCCCATCATATAATAGAAGTAAAACATGTGCATTGGGGCTTACGCCCAGTATATCAAAATAAATCATATGCATCGAGGCTTTATTCCCAGTATATAACATCAATATAAACATGGAAATTTGGGATATAACAACATAGAAACTGTCTATATGAAGAAAATTCCTCACGGTCTTCAACACAATACACAACAATAGCACTCAGAATGTCAAAACACTTCAATGATTGTCACAATCTTCAAAAATCGATGGAGTCTTCAATAATATTTTCACGCATTCAAAACTTTGCTTAGATGCATCGGTGTCAACAAGGACAACGTACCGCTTTTGAATCTCACTATTGGAAAATCCCTTCAATGTCCTTCGCATTAGTCAAATAGTTTGCACTCTCTAGAGCATTTCACATATCATATTGAATTGCTTAGGTGCAGAGAGCAGTGTGTTTACATACCACCATAGTGTGTTGCAACATTTTCACTTTCCCTTTCTTGGGAAGATTGTAATTCATAAAAACAACATTTTAATGAATTTAACCATGAGGACAATGTAATATCCCTCTTTCTCCCTTAGGGTTTCTGCAACAAAAAGTACAACTGTATACCCGTCAACGACAAGGAGCTCATGGCAAGATATCCGCAGGTTAAATTTTTTAAGTATGATTATATTTTTCCTAAGTGTTAAGTGAATTTGTATACTTAGGAGACTAAAGGCTTGACACAACGAAACGATTGGGGCATGTAATCCACTACGGGGAGAGGGTGAATGGCTTGATAGCCATGATTTTGATGACAATGGTCATCCTAATGTCTTGAGCACTTGAAGTGAACTGAGATGTTCACTAAGAAAACACTTAAAGTTTAAAAGCATGTTAATAATTAGTCCCAGATAAGGACGTCGGAGAAACATCTAATCGCCGAAAGGTAGTAATAATCTACCTTGACCTAACTATCTGCATGGAGCTAACCCATATTGAGTACCATTAAGTAAAAATAAGAAGTTATCCTAAACAACATTAGTGCATTGGCCTCGACAAAATATTTTGTTAAAGTTCCTAAGCGGAAAATGATTAATATTTCCTAATTATAAATTAGGAATAAAAGATAAAAATGATTTGTTATACCTAGAAAACATATTTTTATTTATTAATAACGATTTAAAATATTATTGCAAATAAGTTAAGTAAATTGAGTAAAATTAAAGAAGGATTGGTTGTTCTTGCTTAAAAGTAAATACATTAAAAGCTATAAAATTTTATCTACCAAAGAAGAAAGGTTAACTAGTAGTTAATGCATGGTTATGCTTGGATAAACCTCAGCTATTAATATTTAGTTAGCTAAATTAAAGATCAATTAACTAATTAATTAAAGATTGACTATGAAAGTCAATGAGTTAATATTAGCTAAACTAAGTTAAAGTTAGCTAAGTTAAATATGAGTTAACTAATTAATTAAAGATTGACTATGTAAGTCAATCAGTTCAGATTAGCTAAACTAAGTTAAATATCAGTTAACTAATTAATTAAATATTGACTATGTAAGTCCATCAGTTAAGGTTAGCTAAACTAAGTTAAAGTTAGATAAGTTAAAGATCAGTTAACTAGTTAATTAAAGATTGACTATGAAATTCGATCAGTTAAAATTAACTAAAGTTATAAGTTAAGTTTGAACAAGAATTTATCTTGGTAACCCAAACCTAAATTTGACTATAAAAATGGCACTATTGTGTTCGTAAAGGGAGTTATTTGAGGGAGAAGAAGGGAATGGAAAAGATGATGAAGATTGAACTGATAAAAACATAGTATTGCTCTCGTACCCTAGTGGATTCGTTCCCAGCTCGGGGGTGATCTCTCGATGGGAAAAACTACGTCAGACATAAATCAATTTGGATGGGAGGAACATTGAAGTCAAGCTTTTAGATGCCCACTTCATTGCTAATATTATTTCCACATTTTCTTTTTATCATGTAAGTACAACTATCTCGCATATTCTTTTATAATTCATAAATTGTTGATTGTTCTTTTATTGTGAGTTAAATTTAAGAAGTTGAACAATGGTTGTTATCCTCTCCTTTTCTTTACGTGTACGGTGAAATATTCATATTATATTCTGTGCTCTGCCATGGAATTCTGTTAGATGCAGTCACAAATTTCATAAACTGTGTTTTATATATTTTGGGTAAATGAACAAACTTGTGTCGGTTGTATGCTGAATGACTGAGTTAGACTTTAATTCGATTGACTGGAAGTATGGATTTTTTTCTAAAATAAATTCTAAATTAGTCACAGTTTAAACCCACCATTCTATGCATGACTGTCTAAATGGCATATGAAACCAATTCATGGTCAAAACAATAGTTTAATTTCGTCTTAATTTATTTCTACATCGGTAGCCGAATGAGTTGTGAATAAAAAGTATATATATATACACACACATATATATACTGTGTAAAACCAATCTAATTAAAATTCACGAGTTAGATGTTGAACTTTAATCACGTTGATTTTCCTGTCTCAACTCGATTCTATTAAGATTGTGTGGATCTGACTCTTTATTTTTCCCCATTGAAAAATATGATAGGATAGTTGTTAATTTTACCCAGTTTAAAGCAATCCTTCCACAGCATGGGAGTAGACCTCTTAACTCTGTCAAGGGGTTTTAATCCGGTCTCTTAATAATTATTTAAGCTCTACTTATTTTCTCCACTGTAAAACTTGATATGCGAATGGTTTCTCTTTTATAACCTAACATATTCCTCTCGTCGTGTTTGGTCACTGTGAGCCCGGTCTAGTTAAACCTGTCATTTAACTGTAAAAATGTCTGCATGTTCGATGTATTCTCATGGAAAGTTCTGATGCTTCCCAATCACATTACTCTTTAAATTTTAATACTTAGAAGACCTTCTTTTTGTCATTCCCTTCCTCGATGGATCAACTCTTTCTTTGGAAGGCATGCACTGGTCCAGGTATAATCCACCAATGAATGGATAGACACTTAAAGTACAAAATGACTCTGCTTTAGTAGATTATGTGGTTTATGTGTTTCAGTTCGATTGTTAAAGAGTTAAAACTCTGCATGTTGTTTTTTGTACCTTTGCGTTGATCTACAGGTTAGACTATGTGTGATATGATATGTGTTGGCTTCCCCTCCTATGCATTAACCAACATTCAAACTTCAAACGTTGGATAGGTATTTATGGACATCATGTTAAGTTACAGAATAAACACTACATAGTCAACGTGATATATTCGCTGGTTAAACCCTGCCTGTCTGTGCATCATATGAAAATTGGATGTAAATAATCCACATCATTCTATTATACCCTATAGCCAATCAACACTTGTCTTAAATACTAATCCTGTACAAAAACTTCTACCTAATGTTTCCATCCTCGATAACTCCAACTTATTCCTTTTGTCCGTGTCTTCGACTACCTCGTTTAGCACCCACGTAGACTACAAATATCTACAAGTTAAATGACTAGATAGACATACGTGGACAACGTGTTAAGTTACAGACTAACATTGCATAGTTAGTGTGTTATATTCGTTGGTTAAAGATTTCCTATTCTAGGCAACTTGTCTGTTTCATAAAAAGTACTTTGCGTGTAATAAGTCTGAAAGTTATATAGGTAAGATAATTGTAACATCCCTCCTTTAAGCACTACTATTTTTGTAAACATAATTAATTTTTGTACTGGTTGCTGGTGAGGAGCTCAAGGCCAAGGCCCCACTAGTAAACCTTGTAAACTATGCAGTTTAATTATTAAGTGTAAATGGTAAAAGTAGGAGAAGTTGTCCTAACCTACAAAGACAATACTAAACCTTACCATGGGTGAGGAATCCCATATCTATCCATTGACCGCCAAAAGGTAGTAAAAGACTCCTAAGACCTAATGGTCAACACTAGGTTAATTATTTTATCCTAAGTAAACTATGACCCCTAGCTTAGCAAAAGGAGAGGGCATTCACTACATTAAAGAATCAATTAGAGATTCATATATATATATCATTAAAAATGATATATATATATATTTTTAAGTGGGTGAGATTATAACTTTAATTATGATAAAATTTATATATATTTTATTAGAGGAAGGTTTACTTCCTCAAATTTGACTATTGACACAAACCCATTCGACAGGGGTTCTTCAGTTTGTCAACATCCAACCCACTGCGATCTCCCTAAGCATCGGCTCAGACAGTTTTTACCATGTCCAGCAACACCTACGGAGCAGATGAAGCCTCACCCAAGATGTTCAAGGGAGAGCTGATGGAACCATGTTTCCACTGAATGAAGAAGGACCCTTGTAAATCTGTTTATGAACTTATCACAACATCCACAAACAGATCTAACATTTCGACTTATGCATTTAGAAAAAATCACATCCTCTTTCAACATATCTTATTGTCAAATAAACCATTAATGTGCAACAGATATAGCAGTAAAACATCATTTGGAACAAGGAAACATTGCATCATTCAGGTATTCAAGTCGCACATCACATTCATAGCAGGAAAACAGAAAGAGACATCGTAATTCTGCTCAAAATCATCTCATATTAACCTTCGCAGCAACCCACAAATACAACAATATAGTTCTTCGGTCGCATACCCAGATTAACAGACAACAACAAGCAAAATCATCCAAGCTCAACTGTCTCTTCAATTGATCAATTGATGGATCTATCAACACCTACGATGCTATGTCTATTTATAGGCTTGTGTCTTTACATTTGCGGTCCACTTAGGCAACCGCCTAACTACTTCTTAATGAATTCACATGACCCAAAAACCCACATAATGAATTCACATGACCTAAAACCCACATAATGCGGTCCAAATGACCCAAAAATACATAAACTACTATTGACTTGCACGTTGTTTTCCTTCTTGTGCGACATCTTTGATCCTTCACAGTATCCGTGATGCTGCGCAACTGACTCATCCAAACCGCCTGCTAATAGGCCCCCAACACAATCTTGTGGCTCGCCCTCGAGCCACATCTACTGGACATGGTGTACTCAGACTCATCTGTCGCCTGACTATGCCTCTGCAACTGTTCTTATTGTCTGGAGCTCGCTGTTGTGTATTGCTCAAAATGATATGGTGATCTTTCGGCTTGCTGTCATGTACTTCTCAAACTCATCCTCCAGTCTCTGGAAACCTAGTGTAGACTGAGGAAAAGTTTATGAACAACACCAAGGTGCGAAACAAGCCAACTACTCTGGCACATCTATTTCGCACTGGGGATCACCTACTACCGGGACCACGGGGCTGTCGCCCCTATTGTTCTGGTGGTTGCATAGACCATGAAGCTTCGAACTACCACCACAAACTTAGACATATTGGATGAGACTTCGTCTTTGTTGCTCTCGAGTGTCCGCGCCACTTCCTTCTCTAGGTGTTCATGCAAACTCGTCGTCCGGGCCCTCAGCACACCTAGTGTGCTGCCGCACGAAATGAAATGGATCATTTCCATAGCCTTCTTGGAATTCCTAACTTATCTAGCTTCCTAACCTGCTCCCAGCATGGATTCCTCTTGTCAGATAGATACCTCTTTGCTCAACTATCCTCCTATGCCTGTATTTATGTGTTTTCTTCATGTCTGGGACGCCTGTCTTTGAAATCATTTGCAAATCCGTTCACGTAAATTCCCGATCCTGTCATCATATCATTCCGCCATCTCCCAATGTAATGCCTGCCTCAGCACTTGTGTTTGATTTTGATTATGTTAGAGTTATGATTGACCAGATTATTTTGAGACCTACAACTGATTTGACTATTTGAGGGCACTAGTTTGAAGTGACCCGGAGTTATAAAACTTGGACCATGAATGATTGCTTTAGACTTTATATGTGAAATGAAAAATGATGATTTGTTTATACTCGACTGACTGAGAAAATGAAAATTATGAACATTGGAATTACTTGAAATGAAAATAATGATTTGTTTATACTCGACTGACTGAGAAAATAAAAATGATGAATGTTGAAATATTTATTAGTGCAGCGCCACTAATACGCGTTTGAGTGTGTGTGCAGTGGCAGGTAAAACAATTTACTGACTGACCCACAATGGAAATATCGGGGTCATAAGAATGGAAAGAACACTTAGGGGTACGACGACTGATTGTCGACCCTGAACTAGTAAATCCACGCACGGGTGAAGCCGTTTCAGCTCACCCGGGGAAGCGTATGCCGTACGGGAAAGACCATAATGATTTGGTCGCGTGAGACGAGTTGAGGGGCATGTAATAAGGAGAGCCTTATCCCTCAACATCCCTTAGTCTCCAAGGAGTGTAGTTGAGAGATCGCGGTAACGACTCCTGATCGCTACGCAGTGCTCCCCATAAGAAGAAAGAAAGATGCTGTCGGAAGGGCCCGCCGAAGAGGTACCTAGACCAAGAAAAGTGGGAAAATAAAATTATTCATGCACGCATAATTAGAATATAAATATGTGTGAAGATTCTATAAATTTAAATATTAAAAGAATTAATATTTTATTCTTATTATCAGGATGGTTATATTATTCCTTATTTTATTTGGAGAAAAGAAGATTTATAAAAAGAAATTTGGAAAGAGAACTAAACAAAAACAATTTGTTTAATTTGAAATACCTCACTCACCTACTTAAAAAAAAATAAAAAATAAGAAAAACATATACTAATATATATATATATATATATATAAGAACAACTTTTTAACTTGGTGTTAAATTAGTTTTTAATAAATAAAGATAAAACAATCTCTTTATAATTTTATATTTCTAGGAAGAGAAATTAAATAAATAAAAACATTTAGTTTACAAAAGATATGAAGTAAACTAAAAGAGAACCAAGGGAAGAGTAGGACTCTTCTACACCTAACTCCCACTGATTTAGGGAATTAGGTGCACCTTGAAGACATTGAGACACATGTATTTGAGAATATTGTTAATTAAAATATTAAATTAAATAAAATAATGTGCATGGACATACACATGGCACATGATCTTTTCCTATATAAAGAGGGAGGAGAAAGAGAGAGGGATCTCTTGCTCCCTAATGCTGGATGGTCATCATAATCTCGGATTATGTTATAATCCTTGGAGTTGGGATTAACCGGAACGAGGATTGGAAGATCCTTTCGGGAGGTTATTTGTGTGTGTTCTTACGACCCCGTGAGCTCGGGGGTTCGAGGTGAAGAAGATTAACCTCGATATGGTAGGGTGGTCAACCAAGGGGTTGTCGGTATCTTGTCAAACTGGATTGATCAGATAATCAAGTCGGCGGCTACATCAAATATCCATTCTAGCTCGGACTTGACAAAACCAACCAAGTTCAATAGTTTTCAATATTGTTTTCTGTATATAATATGATCGATCTAATTACTGTGTTTTAATGTATTGTTAATCATGTTATCAATATATATATGCTTTTAAATTCCTGGCAATGCAATTTGATTAGTATATTCAACTGAGATTTATTTTAGGGATACAACTCTGTTTCTTTTCCATATTGTAAAATCGATCTGGGGTATGAACTCTGTCTATTCTTTTTAAATTCGATCCTTTTAATTTGTAAACTCTGCATTATTTCTATTATGAATTGAACTCTAGATCTATCAGATCTCTATTTAATTCTTTTTAAATTCGATTCTCATTTAGATTGCCGAGCCATATTTCTGTCATAGAAATTCCTTTGCTCTGTTTTGACTGTCGGATCGGGAAGATCGAATTGTTTTATAAATTCCCAAGCCATATTTCTGTCATAGAAATTCCTTTGTTCTGTTTTGACTATCGAATCAGGAAGATCGAATTGTTTTATAAATTCCTGAGCCATATTTTTGTCATAGAAATTCCTTTGCTCTGTTTTGACTGTCGGATTGGGAAGATCGAATTGTTTTATAAATTCCTGAGCCATATTTATGTCATAAAAATTCCTTTGTTCTATTTTGACTGTCGAATCGGGAAGATCGAATTGTTTTATAAATTCCTGAGCCATATTTCTGTCATAGAAATTCCTTTGTTCTGTTTTGACTGTCAAATCGGGAAGATCGAATTGTTTATAAATTCCTGATCCATATTTCTGTCATAGAAACTCCTTTGCTCTATTTTGACTGTCGGATCAGGAAGATCGAATTGTTTTATAAATTCCTGAGCCATATATTTCTGTCAAAAGAATTACACTCAGTTTTTTATGAAAGGAACGATTGGATCTGGTCGCAATAGCATTTTAATTACCTTCCTAGCAATAGGAGCCTCGTACTCTGTCAGGAGGAATAAATTCGAAATCTGCCCTCGTCATGCAATCGCATTCCTGGATTGATCATTAAAGAATAGCAGTATTTCTTCTTTTAAATTAAAAAAAAAAAAACTCTGTTCCTGCCTTCTAATTTCTGGAAACGCTTTTGAGAGAATTACTGTAGAGCTATAAAATCTTATTTGGCTATTACCAAAGTAAATTGACACCTTGCAGGTATTAGAATTGGTGTAGAGCTATAAATTCTCATTTGATTGTTATCAAAGGAAATCGACATTTGCAGGTATTACTTATTTCCTGGTTGAGATCAAAAAAATTACCCATTACGAAATCTCTATATCAAATCGATTTCCTATTTGACATTTCCAGGAGTTATCATCCTCCGCGTGTTCATTGAGCATTAATAAGGCGTCTCCAGAATTACATATTCTTGCACATCCATTCGATTGTCATTGATTATAGTTCTGCTAATGCTTCTTAATCATTCATGCCTGTCACTGCCACGATGCGTAGACTCAGAACAATATACTCCATAGGCATAACTGCCTCTTTCCCATACACCAATTTGAAAGGTGTCTGTCTCGTCAATCTTTTACAAGTGGTGCGATATGCCCACAAGACTACTGGAATATTCAAATCCCAATCATCGTGATTCGCGTTACAAACCTTTGTAAGCACATGCTACAAAACATTGTTGAAGGCTTCTACTATTCCATTTGCTTGCAGATGATACAGCATGCTCTTCTTATGCTAGATATGAAGCTCTTATGTCAAAGCGTTGACGATGCGATTAATGAAGTGACTTCCCTGATCACTCATCAATATCTTCGGGCATCCAAATCAAGTCATAGCAGTGCAATCTACAACTAGTGCATCCTCCACCCATCTTGTCAAATAATCTGTTGCTGTGATTATGTACTGCGCACCAATGCAGTTCCCAGGTGGGTTGATAGGTCCCACGAAATCCACAGCCCATTTGTCAAATGGATGCAATGTCACTTGAGGTATTAGCGGCATCTCATCCCTCCAGGAGGGTTTTCCAGTTCATTGACACACATTGCAAGTCCACGCATAATCTGTCGCATCGTTGTGAAGAGTGGGCCACCAAAGCCTTGCAAGAAGCACCTTCTTGGCAGTAGCACGACTGCCATAGTGTCCACTAGCCACTCTTGCATGTGCCTCTGACAACATCTGCCCTTGCTCATGAGGTAGGACTCAGTGCCTCAAAATATCGTTCGGTCCTAGTTTATATAGTTGTTCGGTGATCAAATGGAAATCTGCAGCCTTAACCACCAGCTGCTTCTTTTGACCTATGTTACACTCTTTTGGTGCAGTTCCTATTTCCAGAAACTGAATTATGTCGTCATAGTAGTTGTCAGCCACCTCGACCTTGAACAACTGCACATCTGGAAACCCATCCTCAATGTTGGTTGGTTCCTCCCCTGTCTCAATTCGTGATAGATGATCTGGTGCCGCATTCAAGCAACCTAGCTTCACAATTACCTCAAAATCAAATTCTTGAAAGAGAAGCAACCAACGACATATCTTCGCCCCTAACATAGGCTTATTGACCAGGTATTTCAAAGCAGAATGGTCTGTTAACATCTTGAAGTGACCCCCCAAAAGGTAATTCCTAAACTTCTGCAGCACATATACCATCGCCAGACCTTTCCTTTTCAATAGTGGTATAATTTCTCTCCACAGATGACAGCTTGTGACTTGCAAAAGAAATTGGGTGATCCATATCTCCTTCCCCTAGCTGCGCGGGCACTACTCCAAGTGCAATCGATGATGCATCCACATGGACATGGAATTCCTTGCTCCAATCAGGAAATACCAATATCGGTGTAGAATTCATCTTATCCTTTAACGTCTCGAAACTTACTTGACATTCTGGACTCCATAAGAATACTGCATCCTTCTTTAACAACTTTTCCATAGGGGTCGTGATCGTTGCATAAGCACGGATAAACTTGCGATAGTACCCTATGTTCCCTAGCGTCACTCTCAACTGCTTAACATTGGTAGGCAGTGCTAAGCTCAAAATGATCGCAATCTTTGTTGGGTCAACCAAAAATCCTTGCTTACAAACAATATGACCCAACAACATCCCAAATGGTGCATATAAAATGCACTTCTTCAAGTTCAGCGATATCTGGTGCTGCCGACAGCACTCCAACATTAGTCGTGGCTTTGCCAGATGATCGCTAATCAATCCATAAACTATCCAATCATCCATATAAACTTGCAAAAAATTATGAATAAAATCTCTGAATGCAACGACAACAACTTGGGAGAATACCGCAGGTGTGTTCTTAAGCCCAAACGGCATCACAGTGTATTGGAAACAACCCCATTCGGTCACAAATGTTGTCTTGTGGAAATCGTCTTTCGCGATCCTGATCTAGTGATAGCTAGAGAACCCATCCATGAAAGAATACATCCCTTGACCTCCCACTCCTTCCAGCACCTCATCAGTGAGTTGCATCGGAAATGGATCATGCATACATGCGTCATTCAACTTCCTCAAGTTGACACAAATGCATACCTCACCTGTATTCTTGTGTTGCACCACTATTGGACTAGTCCATTCCGATTCTTCAACTGGCTCAATTATTCCAGCATCCAGTATGAGGTCAAGTTCAATTTTGACCCGTTCCCTGTGTCGCAGATTTAATCGATATGGTCATTGTCTAATTGGTTTCGCATCTGGCTGTAATGGAATCTTCATCTCCCCTACATCCCCGACTATTCCCTCCATCTCGGAAAACTTTGTCGGAAACAAATATTGGAACTCATGCAAAAGGTCTATGATATTGACATAGCGTCTATCGACAGGAGTTCACTTCATACTGTCTCCAACAAACTATCAACCCAAACTCCCTTATACACCAGCCCAGAAAGGTGTAACCCTTCCCAGCAACACTTGCGGAGCAAGTGCAGTCTCACCCAGATGGATAAGGGGGCTGTTGGAACCAAGTTTCTGCAGTAATGTAGAGGATATGCCCACACTACCTTCACACTAACTAGAGATTATAGTATTCACAACATACCATTAACTTATCATTCGCATCTTAAGTCATTCGCAGAGCTCAACAAACATTTGAAACAAATTTGACATACTTATTCAAATTAACAGTACTTCTACAACATATTCGCATCAACCAATGTAAGACATTCACATAATATATGTCACATTCATCATTGCATAAGATTAAAGATAGAGATTACATCATAACCAAACATCTCCATTCATTCACCAACCCTTCTGAATAAACCTTGCAGAAACTATCAATACATTGTATCGCAGATACAAAACGAACCCAAAAGATAGGCTAATCATCCAAAACTTCGATGCCCTTAGGCTTACAATCCTACTCTATTTATATGCTTCTATTCTATTACAAAATGGTCCACATGACCAACTTAACTAATCTAACAATTCTTGTGCTCCCGTGAGTACCGCGAGTGATCCTTCTTTCATGGAATGACCCCTTCGCACCTGTTGGCTTCCGCACTTCATGCAGATCTATCCTGTGCCAATAGGCCCCCAACACAAACTTGTGGCTCATCCCAAGCCACCCCAGCTAGACACTGCTGGTTTTCACCCTTCCTTTGTTGTGTTCTATTTCTGAAACTGTTCTTGCTGTCTCGAGCTCTCTATTGTGTACTTCTCAACTCTGGTCATCAATCGTGGGCTCGCTGTCATGTACTTCTCAAACTCTTACGGGGCTTGGCCAGCTTGCTATCATGTACCTCTCAAACGCATCCTCTAGTCTCTGGGAACCTAATGCAGATGGAGGAAGAGTTGATAGACAACGTCGAGGTGCGAACTAGGCCAACTACTTTGGCACATCTGTTTCGCACCTGGGATCACTTCCTATCGGGACCAAAGGCCCACCGTTCCTGTCATTCTGGTGATCACTAGGACCACGAAGCTTTGAACTACCCCTACATATTTAGACATCTCGAGTGATACTTCGCCTCTATGACACCCGAGTTCCCACACCGCTCTTTTCACAATGTGCTCATGCACACTCGTCTTTTGGGCTTGCAACGCACCTGGTGTGCTACCGCATGAAAGTAAATGGATCATTTCCACAGCCTCCTTGGAATTCCTAGCTTATCCAATTACCTGACCTACTCGCAACATGTATTTCTCTCATCTGGTAAATCCCTCTTGGCTTTGCTTAGCCTCTGGTGTTGGTATTTATGCATTTCATCTTTCGGGACTCCTGCTTTGGAAATCATTCGAAAATCTGTTCACCTGATGTGTCGATTATGTCATCATTTGTGTCCTGCATGTTGAGATCGGACTTCCTACGTGTGTGATTGGAAACCATACTGCCCTTCTTTGTAAAACCGTGTGAACCATTACCCGTGGTGCCACAGGCCATGCTGCCACTATGTGTTGCCATGTGCCAAACATGTCTGACCCCGCGATCATACCTGCCAAAAAGATCGATCATCTGAAAAAGTCCCATCTGCTAACAGTCGAGAATGATTGCTGATTTGACAAGGTCACAACCCTGCAGCTGTCGCACCTGAACTGCGATACAACCACTCTTGCTTGCACACTCTCTTCCTGTTGGTGCATCATCCTGCTACCTAGCATCCTAATTTTTTTGTTTTCATCCTCATTCGCTCTGCGTCGGATCATGGTGATAGGACTTCAACCTATTCCCATTGACTAATTTAGGTAACAGTACTCCATCCAGGCTCTGTAACTGTATTGTGCCTCCGTTGGTGACAAAAGTGATAACATATGGTCCCAACAAGTGCATTTGCAACTTACCAAGGTGTTTTGCAAACTTACTGTCATACAACATAATTGTTTCCCCGTTCTGAAAGTGTCTCGAATTAACATGGCGGTTGTGCCACACCTTCTGGCGGTCTTTTTCTACTTTCTGATGGAATCCTATGATGAATCGATCTTCGTCAAGCTATATTAGTTTTTTCAACCGTTCCTCCAATGCACCATCGTCGCTCATCCCTGTGGCTACTACGATGCACAAGCTCGGTACTATGTATTCCATCAGCATAACTGCTTCCTGGTCGTAGATGAGCTTAAATGGGGTTTGGCCAGTCAGTCGCTTGCATGTGGTGTGATATGCCCAGAGGACCATTGGGATATTTAGGTCCCAGTCGTCGTGGGTCACATTGCACACCTTGGTGAGAGCATGCTCCAATATCTTGTTGAATGCCTCAACTGTCCTATTTTTCGGCAGGTGGTAAGGCATACTCTTCTTGTGTTGGATTTGAAATTCCTCTGTCATCGCAGAAATTGTTTGGTTCACAAAGTGCATCCCTTGGTTGCTTAATAATACTTTTGGGCACCCAAACCTACTGACCACATTGTCAAATAGGAATCGTGCTGCAGTCGCAGCAAAGCAATCTCATTCGTGCAGTTTCTGCCCAACATGTTAGGTAGTCTGTTAGAGTGATGATGTAATGCAACCCTTTTCTCTTCCTAGGTGGGTTGATGGGTCCCACAAAATCAACGGCCCGTTTATTGAAGGCCTGCAACATTACTTTTGTTACTAGTGGCATTTCGTCTCGACGTGATGGCTTCCTGGTTCATTGGCATATATCACAGTTCTTGGCATAGTCCGCAGCATCTCCGTGCAGAGTTGGCCACCATAGTCCTGCTCGAAGGATCTTCCTAGTAGTCACTCGTCCACCAAGGTGTCCCCCAGCAACTCCGTCATGAGCTTTCGACAGGATCTACTCTTGTTCATGCGGAAGGACATACCGTCGCAAAATCTCATCTAGGCCCATTTTGTATAATTAACTGGAAGTCTTCAGCTCGGACAACTAGCTGCTTCTTTTGGTTGGTAGTGAACTCTGCCAATGCCTCCCCTATTGCTAAAAATTGAATGATTTGTTCATAGTGGTTATCGACCATGCCAATCCTAAAAACCAAGCATCTGACAATCCTTCATTGATGATCCTTGGTTCTTCCCCTGAGTCTATCCATGAGAGATGATCAGGTCCCATGTTCAACCATCCCGACTTTATGATAATCTCAAAATCAAACTCCTGAAATAGCAATAGCCAGTGGTAGATCTTCCCCCCCAACACAGGCTTGTTCACCAAGTATTTCAATGTAGAATGATCAGTGAACATGTTGAAGTGGCCTCCTAAGAGGTAATGCCAGAATTTCTACAAATCATAGACCATCGCCAACCCTTCCCGCTCAGTGGTTGTATAGTTCTTCTCCGTAGTAGATAACTTTCTACTTGCGAAAGCTATCGAGCGGTCAATGTAGTCGGTTCCTAGTTGGGCCAAGATAATTCCAAGTAAGACTAATGACGCATCAACATGTACGTGAAATTCCTTCGTCCAATCCGGAAATGCAAGGATTGGTGTGGTGACCATCTTCTCTTTCAATATGTCCAAGCTTTTCTGACATTCCTTGGTCCATTCAAACTTATCATCCTTCTTTAGTAACTTCTCAATGGGTGCTGTGATGGCTGCATATCCTCAAATGAATTTCCTATAGTAACCTATGTGTCCCAGTGTCACTCATAGTTGTTTGGCCGTCATTGGTGGTGGGAGGTCAACAATGATGGAAATCTTCACCGGATCTACCAACATTCCTTCTCTGCAGACAATGTGTCCTAATAGTATGCCAAACGGAGAACAAAAGATACACTTCTTGAGGTTCAAGGAAATTTGGTGCTGTCGACAGTGTTGGAGCATGAGTCTTAAGTTCGCGACATGATTCTTGACTAACCCATATACCATCCAATCATCCATGTAAACATCGATAAACTTATGAATATAATCTTTGAATGCCACTACCACTATTCTAGAAAATATTGCATGAGCATTCTTTAATCCAAATGGCGTCACTATGTACTGAAAGTATCCCCACTTTGTGACGAATGTAGTCTTATGTCGATCTTCTTTTTCAATCTTGATCTGGTGATATCCCAAAAATCCATCCGTAAAGGAATATATCTCCTGACCTCCAAGTCCTTCAAGCGCCTCATCTGTAAATGGGGTCGAGAACAGATCATGTACGCAGGCATCATTCAGTTTCCATAGGTCGACACATATTCGTACTTCGCTGGTTTTCTTGTCCTAGACAACCATTGGACTGATCCATTATGATTCATCGACTGGTTCTATGATGCCTTCCTCCAAGATTCTTTCTATTTCGGCTTGCACGCGTTCCTTGTATCTCGGATTCAATCGATACGACCGTTTCTTAACCGGCTTCGCATCGGCTTTCAAGGGGATCTTCATTTCCCCAAGTCTCCTAAAATTCCCTTCATCTCTGAGAATTTCATTGGAAACAAATCCTGAAACTCATGCAGTAAGTCAGTCATCTTCACAATGGTCGACTCATCCTAGTAGTCGCCAATGCTTGCAAACTTGGGGTTTTCCTTCAACCCAATGTTCACCTTATTGATCTTTAATGGTTGCTGAAATTTGTCCGATGGTATATCTGGTGCCACAACACTGAGACTACTCTTCGATTCTGGGACATACGTATCCCTGGGGTCATCATCATCTTCAGGATCTCTAGTGACGTTGTAACACTCCATCAGTATTTTTGGTGTCCCAGTCCATTGGAGTGTCATCGGTTGTCCGGTCAGTACCACTTCAAATACCTTGCCGTGGATCGCCTGTAGCGCGGTGTGGATCAAGGGATTCTCATCTGAGAACGAGAATGATTAGCTGAATCCAATGGTAAGATGCTCCCAAGAGGTCATCCCACGTCGCAGTTCTACTGCGACATACTAGCTCTGTGACACCTCATCCAATGTATGTACAAATGCATGCACCCACTCCTATCTTGCTTTTGATCCCCAATGGTGTTGGAAGGTGTTGAGATGCTCCTTTGGGTCGCTTCTTCCATCATATTTCATTTTTTTATACTCTGCAGCTTTGCTGAACCTAACCTCCATGAGGCATCGACATAGTGGCCAAGATGTGATGTTTGATTTATGAGCTTCCCAACATCGCACATGAGTAGCCTTCAGGGCTTCCTCCAGGGCCAATAGATGCTATGGTTCTGCCACTTTTTCCTCAAATTCTGTGAGAAACGTACCCAAGTTGGGTAATACATCATAGGTAGGTAACACATACTCCTCCATGGCTACCCTTTGTAGGGACTGTGTTATCCATGCGCATCTTTGAAAGGACACTTCATGCAACCGATTCTGTCAATTCTCAACGACCTCATCTAAATCAGAGGATGCTAAGCTGTCATTGCGCCATCCTAATTCTCCATTCGTGGTGGGATTAACATAATCTTCATAAATGTTATACAAATTGTCCCACACTTCCGCAAACGCGTCTCTGGCTGGCTCCATATAGCGTAGCCCTTTTGTAGGGTCTAGTGGTGCGATGACTCTCATTTCCTGATTATCGAATGACATTATCCTTTTCTTAAGGTTGATGATCGCTTGATTCTCCATAGCCCAATCTATCCCCAGCAGTATCAGATAGGGACTGGTGTTATCCACAATTTCGATGACATTGAAGTCAACATACGTTTTGAGCCCTTCAATTTCAACTGGAAGTTGACATACCCGACCGAGTGGGGTGACCTTGCTCTGGTTCTCCAAATGCAGTTTCACTAGTGACTAGGTCATCCGCGGCTTTCCCATTGTCTCCCATGTCTGTTTAGTCAGGATATTCACATCTGAACCCAAATCCAGAATTATAGAGTCGAGTTCAAATTCTCTGATCTGTCCCTACATCCGCATCTCCCTGTCTGTCTTCCTTTTATGTATGTGATTAAATCTCTGTTCCAGTCGTTCACCTCCCCGTCGTCGCAGTAGACTAGCTATTTCTTCCAATGCAAGGCTTGGTCTTTTACCAAGTCCAGGAAACTTCCCAAGAAGGATTTTAGAGTGTTTTCCTTCCTTCGTGACTTCGTCGAGTCGAGCGTTGGTGGCATGTCATAGATTTCTTCCTCAAGAGGTAGCTGCCTCCTTTTCCTCATTGCATCATGTGCCTTAAAAAAGATGTCCTTTTTTGCCTCTACATCGAAGGTGACCTGCTTCCATTGTGGTTGTGTTAGTCTAACATTAGTGTGTGACCTATCACCGTCTGTCACTGCTCGTCCTCGTGTTACTATCTCGACCATTTCATGGTTACCTCTGGGTTCTATCGAGATCATCTGTACAGCAGGTTGCGAAATGGCAAACAAAGCATCCACCCGAGAACCAGAACCAAAATAATCTGAGGGAAGTATTCTATAATATGATCTACAACATTACAATATGTACACTGTGGCACTGGATTTGGACAATCTCTTTAGTAGTGACCCTGTTGTCCACAGTTATAACAAATGATTGGTCGTCTTCCCCATCCAGCATTTCCTCCACTTCCCATACCGGCACCTCGGCCTCCATGGAATCCTCCTCTGAAACCTCTGTGTGGTAGTCCATATGGTTGATACTGCGGTTGCTGATACCATTGCTTCCCATACTACAGCTGGCCATACGATGGTGGTGGATACTGTGGGTACACATACTACAGTTTCCCGTATTGCCCCTGGTCTGGTGGATACTGTGGGTACACATACTACGGTTTCCCGTATTTCCCCTGGTCGTATTGTTGTGGTTGGTTAAACTGCGCTTGACTGTACTGCGATTGCTGCTACACCACTGGTGGCTCTTCTCCCTTCATAAAATATGTGTCAGTTGTTCGCTCTTACAACAGGTCATAGGCCCTGCAGTCCTTCTCATCATGGCCAACCAATCAAAAAAACTTGTATTATAAGTTTGCTGGCTTTGATACCATCTTTTGCAGATATACACATTCCTCCGGTTGATTCCCTCTGGTCTGATAGACAATACACCATGGCATGCCTCCTTGATGAAGGGGGTTTGGTGCCCCTGACTGCAAATACTCACAGAATTTTGGGCAATTGTCCTTATGGTGCCCCTCACTTCTGCATCTGGTGCACCATATGTCTCCGCGAATTTCCTTTCCCTTCTTAAAATCCTCCAATTGAAGTGTTAAGTTGGCCAACTGCGCCTGGACTCTGTCCATTCCTATCCCTGCTTCGCTAATTGGTGAAGCCTCTAGCTTCATTGCAATTTATAATGCTTCTGCATATGTCGCAACCTTTTGTTGCATCAATGGTCCATGGATATGTGGTACTAGTCCTGCGATGAACCATTCTTTGTGTTGCAGCTCATTTATCGGGAAACTCATTTTTTCTATCAATGTCTTGTACTGTTGATTGAATTCCCACACCGACTCATTGGGGAATTGCTTAATCTCTTTAAGCTCAGTGACATATTGCGACTTAGATTTTGGTTTTTTAAATTCATCAATCATCGCCATTCTAACTTCCTCCGATTTTTTAGCTGTTGTTCCCACTGTAACCTTTACAAATTTCATGTACCAATCTAATGCCTGAACCCTAAGGGTCGTCGCTAGCTGTCCCATCTTTATGGTGTCGTCCTAAACCCGCTTCACGGTCCAAACTGCTTCACATATAAACCAATACTATTCGGGATCCTTGCTTCCGTTCCCCTGGAAGGTAGGCATCTTTCCCTCATCGGCCATCCTAATGCTGCTAATATTGTTGTTTACTGAAGTGCTACTATTGCCGCTACACATAGGGAAACTCTGTGAATAGTTCGGATTTATTCATATAAAATTCGGAGTAGTGTGCGGGGTCGAAGGTATGTGGTAACTTATGATCTGACTTCCTTCTTCCTCTGGGGTAGCCTGGTCGACGTCTCCTTCACAATAAGGTCACTTCCTCCCTTGTGGTCCTGTTTTGCAATTCTCTGTTTCTGTCCTCTTAGGAGACTCTCTCTCAGTCCTCCTCTTCTTCTCGAAATATTGATCCACTCCTCAAGGTACCACACTCGTCATCAGTGCCCCTTAGGAACTCCTTTCGCAGACAAGCATCTTAATCCACAATTTTAACGATGATAGGAACCTTCCTCTTACCCCCCTGAAGAATTTCCTCTTGGCGTCGATGTACGACTTGATAGTATCTACTGCAAACTCAGTCACGTACCCTTCAAGGATACTATCTACCCAAAAATCAACGGCTCACGATACCTTGTTATCGACTTGCTTCAGCTGTCATACCAAATCTGGGGTCCAACAATCAGGTTCAGTCTTCTGGCAATGATTCTTTCAGAACATTAGTCGTGCTAGCCACTCATGCAACAACACCGGGAACTCACAGAAGAATATTTCATGGATGTCTGAGTAGATCTATCTTTCTAACCAACTGGTTACTGTCTTTTTAGACTTGCTTCTCTCTTTCTGCAAATTCCTCTGCCTTCTTGTTGAACCACTCTTGGATCTCTGGTTTTGTCGGATGCCACAATATATCCTCTTTTCTTCTTCCTTGGGGTCCCAGAAATGGAACCATTTGTTGACGCAGCGTTTATTGACAGGGGTTCACTTCATACTGTCTCCAACAAACTATCAACCCAAACTCCCTTATACACCGGCCCGTAAATGTGTAACCCTTCCCAACAACACCTGCAGAGCAAGTGCAGTCTCACTCGAGATGGATAAGGGGGATGCTGGAACCAAGTTTCCGCAGTAATGTAGAGGATATGCTCACATTACCTTCGCACTAACCAGATATTACACTATTCAAAACATACCATTAACTTATCATTCACATCTTAAGTCATTCGCAGAGCTCAACAAACATTTGAAACAGATTTGACATACTTATTCAAATTAACAGTACTTCTACAGCATATTCGCATCAACCAATGTAAGACATTCAAATAATATATTCCACATTCATCATTGCATAATATTAAAGACAGAGATTACACCATAACTAAACATCTCCATTCATTCACCAACCCTGCGGAATAAACCTCACAGAAACTGTCAATACATCGTATCGTGGATATGAAACGGAACCCACAAGATAGGATAATCATCCAAAACTTCAATGCCCTTAGGCTTACAATCCTACTCTATTTATATGCTTCTATTCTATTACAAAATGGTCCACATGACCGACTTAACTAATCTAACAATTCTTGTGGTCCTGTGAGTACCGCGAGTGATCCTTCTTTCGCACCTGTCGGCTTCCGCACTTCTTACGGATCTATCCCGTGCCAACATGTGACCTTCGCCATCATTCTTCATCTCATTAGTCCCCAACATTCACAAAATTTGGGTTCTCCTCCGTCCCAATGTTGACCTTCCTAAGCTTCACCGGCTGACTGATCGGATCAGTCTATGTGTCAGGTACTATGACATCCCGACTCCCTTGTGATCCAGATAGAACCAAGAATGGTTCAGGGGTCAAGGTTGGGAGGAACACGGTAGCCCCAAAGTCATCCAGCCCAAGGAAAACATTCTAGCAGGTCAGCAAGATACAACAGGCTCTACTTTAACTATTGTTAAGTGTGCAGGTTGCTATAGGGAAGATCTAAAGTACCAAGCGGTTGGGCTTCTACAGGAAGGGACCAAGTGCTCAAGCAGCCAGGTATGGAGTAGTTAATATTTCTTTTATAAATTAAAAAAAAATAGATATTACAACATTGTTTTCATTACCAATTTGTCTTCATTACCAGAAGTCGAGATTCTCCCAGAACTCAGTGGAGAGTCTAGCAAGGCTAGCCAAGCTAGCCTTTGCTAGACAACGTATATTATCTTCTAGGTTACGGTATTTATAATTTGTTGCTTATAGGTATCTATTTGTTGTCAAAATCGTATTTCTTATTCAGAGTACAGGGTACCATTTAAGCATGCTATTTCCTTTACTTTATTAGTATTTCTATTTCGAAACCATTATCAAATAGAAATAAAACAAACAAGACATTGACACTTTCAACAACACTACTCTTTTGAACTATCAAAAATCGAATTGTAGTACCAAGCAGAAGAAACAAGTTATAGTATGGACCAGAACTTTCATTACCAACGAATTATTCAACCACTACAATGATAGCACACAGTCAACGCATTACCAAGATTTAAACGCATCAAGTAATTTCCAGGTCTCACGTTTTACAAACTTAGTCTTTGACATTTTATTCCTACAACCCAAACTTTTGATTAAAATCCCAACACATTTCATTTCAGAAATGAAACAGTCCATGGCATTCAATTTCATTAATATAACATTTCATGGGTCGGGAGATCAAACCCCACATGAGGCTCTGCCATCTTACCAGACGCCACAAGAATAGACGATTCTACAGTAACCCATACCCTCTCAAGGGTCAATTAAAACAATAGCTACGGTCACGATTCCTATTTACAACATAGAAGGGCTATACCATGTTCATCCCACAAACTCTACAATATTTTATACATAAATGATTGGTACAGGGATCGATTCCCATCCCCATCTCACTCTATAGCAAACTATACACGATACTATAGAGAAATTAACAAATGATTGATATAGGGATCGATTCCCACTACTTTCATTAAAGATCCTTTTGGCTTTCTATCAAATAACTAGAAAATGTAGAAGTAAGAACCTGGGGCCCTTCAGACTTATAGATAAAACAATTATAGGGTTACGTATTCCCTCCATTCCATCATTCTTTTCCAACAAGCAAGACTCTATTCTTTTACATTTAAAAACACGAATCTATCAAATCGAGTAGACCATAGAGTGGAGCAATAATAACTTAAAAACGTAGAGACATATATACATTCCCTTCATAGGGTTAAATACAAGTTCATTTCCAAATAGAAAACGTTGATGGTGTTACGACTGTATAAGAACCCCATATCCATATGAATTAAAAATGCAGAGTTTTGGATAGGGTATCAAACCCTCATAAACATTGCACAGCAGGGCATCTCAGGACTCATACAAATACATATTAAACACAGAGTCGTATAGCCAAACCCCACACTAATATCCTCTAGGGTCTGCAAAACGACAAATAGATACATTCACACCACAATCCAACCAAAAAGGTGACTTCTAGGGATTCGAAACTTGTCACATTGAACTCAAATAAGTTCACCAAATCCCACTAAACATACGTCAACAGTAATCCCAACAGAGGTGAAAGGAGGAGCTAAGAGTTGCAAAATTATGGACTTACCATTGTCCAATATCGCCACTGTTGTGAACTGATCATGCAGAAGAGAAGACGCCAGTCAACACCTGTATTGCAATCATGGCATACAAGTCAGAACTCTGAATTTTATATCCATAAACATCTAACATGCAAGAGTAGGAATGTAGAAGTTAAACCTGAGAGGACTTACCTTCAAACAATTGCAGTCACCATCACTAGTTTCCAAATGGAATGCTGACCGTGAGCCACAGCTCGGGTCAACAGACAAACCCTCAATGCATCCATAGCAGACAAGAGAAGCGAACCATGAAAATGTTCTTCGTTGGTGTAGAACCCTAGGGTAAAACCCCATCAAAGCTGGCAGCGTGGCCATGTGCATTCGCAGAGATACATTCAATACTACTACCAACTACCATTAATTCGAGAGTGACCCAATACTCTATAGTATTAGGACCATTCGATTTCATAAAATTGTAGATCACAGTTAAACATTACAATGACCCCAAACTCTTCATAGTGTCATTAAATAATTACAAGTTCAAACAAGTAGTGATGTTTCACAAGTATCGCAAACCCCAGTGAGACTAGAATAAAAGTATCAACTTCAAAGCTATCTCACTTGAGACTTAAAATAGTGGCTAGAAGGGTGGAAGAGGAATTCTCGATAGATGCCTCATAAGTACACCTACAAACCCAAAACAAGTAGATGCATTAGAAATAATGCTAAGTAAGTCCGGAGTCTCCAATTCTTACCCCTACCTCTTGGCAGCCCTGTCAAGGTACCTTGGCTTTTCAAAGACCAAGTATCTCACCATGAGCATTAATCGCCCCCAATAAAGGATCCATTTCACCTGAATTACCAGTGAAAATTTAATACATATGCATTCAAACCTTTACAACCATAAGGAGATTCATATTATTGTATTCATAAACTGGTACACATGCGATAGTTTATACATTTAAACTATTTTAGAAATACTTCCGCAAAGTTGTAGAACCTTATAATCAGCAAACCATGATACTCGAAACTAAGACATTTCAAAGAGTAAGAATTAAATATCGGTACCATAAGTACCTGTCAGTTATGAAGTTAGTATTCATCATATCTCTTTATCAGTTTAAGCTAGTATCGAAATTTTTTTAAATTTTTTCTATTTTTAAGGGACATTACAAGTGGTATCAGAGCTCAGTTACAAAACTAAGTGACCTATTGGGATCATTACAAACATCCACTGCAGATACACAATAAACAGAAACATACATTTACATTTTGTTTTGTTTTATGTGAGAATAAAGTAACATGATTTTCTGACCTCTATACTTATATAACATTTCAGGTACAATCACTGCCTGAAAATGAATGTAGAAGGGGGCAGCAACATACATGGAAATCTGAACTCACCACCATGAGAGCAAGAAATTGTGGTGGAACTCAACTCGGATTTAATCAAATCCATGCAGAATCTACAGGCCGAATTCAAAACCTTCCGATACAAAAACATGCAAGAGAGAAGAGAACAATAGGCCATAAATGAGGCACTGCTTCAGACCTTAACAAAGGCAAACCCCCACGGACAGCCCACCCTCTCGGTCAACACTTTTAAGAAGGGAAACAGTCACACAAAAAGGATTTCCAGCCCTAAAGGATAAGAACAGGGAGAGCACATACCAGAATCAATGGAAGAGGACGGTAAGAGCTCTTCCAACAATAAAGGTTCACCACCTCATTGGAAGAAAAGGAGAAAAAGTGACGACAGTCTGTAAGGGGAATTCCGAAAGATAAGAGCCCCAACATATGATGGATAGATTAACTCTGGGGAAAAGGTTAAGGAGTGGCTGCTAGGGATGAATAAATACTTCAAAGTTCACAATTACTCCAGTGAAATGCAAGCCCGTCTAGCCATATACAACCTAAACGGTAAAGCTTCCAGATGGTGGTGGGACTTGAAGCACAACAAAGGACAAGAACTGAGAGACATAACCTGGGATACCTTCAGCAGAATATTCCAAGACAATTATATGTCTGAAAGATTCTTTGACAAGAAAATAAAAGAATTTCATGAATTAAAAATGGGCTCCCTGACTATGGAAGCATTCATAAACCGATTCCTAGACTTGCTTCCCTATGTGCCATACATTAAAGATGAGAAGGTCAAAATTCAACATTTTTTGGGAGGGATGCCACCAAAATTTAGAGAAAAGATAGAGTTTGACATGCCCAAAACCCTTGATATAACCTTACATAAAGCAAGGCTGTGTTATGAACACAGATAGCCAAGGAATAACAACATCAACCAAAATAGAGATAGGTTCAAAACCTTCTTAGACAACTGCAGACCAAGTTTCAGACCCCCACCTTTCCGAAAACACAATAGTTTTCCACCCAATAGAGGCCTCAACTGACTGTAAACACGGCCAAGTGCATCCCCACCATCTGTCAACAGACCAGCATTCAACAAAGGGACCAAAGTTGTCCCACCGACCGTTTCTTGCTGGAAATGCCAAGGGCCCCACTACTACAAAGACTTCCCTAGCAAAAAGGATGGAGTTTTACACAACATCCAAACAGAGACTACCATAGGAGACATGGAAAAGACACCAAGGATCTATGCCGCTCTCGATGGTCGACATGTAGATCACCAAGCCACCATGGTGGAATTAGAGGGTAAGATCTCTGACACTATAGTTTCATTTTTAATAGATCCTGGTGCTTTCCAAAGTTATATCTCCCCTAATTTAGTGGACACTTGTAAGTTGAACCGAGAACCTCAGGAGAAACTGTGGCTGGTACAACTAGCCACCTGTACCAAATGAAAGATCTCCGAGTTAGTTAAAACTTGTGAGATAAGCCTAAACGGATTTCAAACTAGGTTGGATTTAAACATTCTACCCCGAGGGTCGTACGATGTACTCATCGGCATGGATTGGCTAGAAGAACACCATGTCCTCCTAGACTACTTAAAAAACTCCTTACTTTGCAGGGATGACCAAGGGATTCAGAAGACGATTCAAGGTATCCCTAAGAAAGTGTCGGTATGACAGATCTCCGCCTTACAAGCAAAGAAATGTATCAGAAAGGGATGCAAACTCTTTGCCGTCAATATCCAAAACATAGAAACTGATAGGGAACAGAAGATCAAAGACTTTCCAGTCCTCGTAGAATTCAAGGATGTATTTCCCAAAGAAATACCAGGATTACCGCCTAAATGATACTTAGACTTTTCCATCGAACTGACAGCCGGGTCAATATCAGCTTCTAAAGCCCCGTACAGCATGAGCACACCAGAATTGGTGGAGCTCAAACTTCAGTTACAAGAACTAATTAACAAAGGGTACATCCGACCTAGTGTGTCCCCTTGGGGCACACCGATACTCTTCGTAAGCCCCGATGTACCTAGAGGAAATATGATGTACTGGGAGTAAGGCTTGATGTACATTGAGTGTTGGGCATAAGCCCTGGAGCACTCCAAGAGTGATAAACGAATACCGGATCCGAGGCAACTTAAATATCCTAGATGTGCTTCACAACCACATTCTAGCACTAGTGTTGAGCAGGGACTCTAGCATTGCACTAGAGTAACTCCCATGTGAGAGTGTTGAGTTAAATGGCTCTGAAGAGCACTCGGGGTTACAGAGTTCAAAGTGTTGAGTCGAAAAGACTCTGAAGAGCACTTTTATCACATTTATTTAATTGACTAAATGATTCATCTTTTTATCCATCATCACCTACTACGGGAGCTACCATGTTAAACGAGGGAATCCGGCATGCAAAGAGAGAGACTAGAGGTACTTAACCAAGCTGACCAAGACTGTCCAAAAGAAGTGGATCATGTCCCTAAAATTTAAAGAGAAAAGAGTGTCATGTGATGACACATAACTGAATAAAAGATAATTACCAGTAGTCTTTTATGACTAACCTGTTTAAAGGCCTCCAAGTTATTATTATTATTATTTAGGAGCTTTAAATAATAAATGGTGTTATTATTTAATTATGGAATATAATTAGTATATCTAATTTATGCATTATTGAAATATTATAAATGATGTATTACTAATCAAGGGAAATATATTTAATATAAGAATAATTATTAGTATAATTATTGTTATTATTAAGAGCTTAAATCAAAATGACTTATAGTCAAACAATTGGAAAAGACCTAGTTCAAAAGGACTAGATATTTAATTAAATAACATATTTTAATTATTAATTATTGAATTTAAAAAAACTAATTACTTCAACAGTCCTAATACAAGATTTCCCTATTTAAAGAGGGAAGATCCCAAGTTTTGGGGATCACCTATCATTCTTGGTTCTTATCATTCTCTTATGGTAGTCCAAGAAAACTATTCTACTCCAAGAAGCTGAAGCAGCCTTACCTGAAAATTCTCAGAACTGAACCAGAAGTGGATCTAGGGCCTCTACCTCTCATTGCATGTTGGAACCAAGCTCGGGGGGATCCAGATAGAACCGGGAACTATTCAGGGGTCAAGGTTGGGAGGAACACGGTAGCCCCAAAGTCATCCAGCCCAAGGAAAACATTCTAACAGGTCAGCAAAATACAACAGGCTCTACTTTAACTATTGTTGAGTGTGCAGGTTGCTATAGGGAAGATCTAAAGTGCCAAGCGGTTAGGATTCTACAAGAAGGGACCAAGTGCTCAAGTAGCCAGGTATGGAGTAGTTAATATTTCTTTTATAAATTAGAAAAAGATAGATATTACAACATTGTTTTCATTACCAATTTGTCTTCATTACAAGAAGTCGAGATTCTTCCCAGAATTCAGTGGAGAGTCTAGCAGGGCTAGCCAAGCTAGCCTTTGCTAGACAACGTATATTATCTTCTAAGTTAGGGTATTTATAATTTATTGCTTATAGGTAGCTATCTACTGTCAAAATCGTATTTCTTATTCACAGTACATGGTACCATTTAAGTATGCTAGTTCCTTTACTTTATTAGAATTTCTATTTCGAAACCATTATCAAATAGAAATAAAACAAACAAGATATCGACACTTTCAGCAACACTACTCTTTTGAACTATCAAACATCGAATTGCAGTACCAGGCAGAAGAAACAAGTTATAGTATGGACCAGAACTTTCATTACCAATGAATTATTCAACCACTACCACGATAGCACACAGTCAATGCATTACCAAGATTTAAATGCATCAAGTAATTTCCAAGTCTCACATTTTACAAACTTAGTCTCTGACATTTTATTCCTACAACTCAAACTTTTTATTAAAATCCCAACACGTTTCATTTCAGAAATCAAACAGTCCACGACATTCAATTTCATTAATATAACATTTCACAGGTCGGGAGATCGAACCCCACCTGAGGCTCTGCCATCTTACCAGACGCCACAAGAATAGACGATTGTACTGTAACCCATACCCTCTCAAGGCTCAATTAAAACAATAGCTAGGGTCACGATTCCTATTTACAACACAGAAGGGCTATACCATGTTCATCCCACAAACTCTACAAGATATTATACA
This sequence comes from Larix kaempferi, assembly GCA_027924585.1. NCBI lineage: Eukaryota > Viridiplantae > Streptophyta > Pinopsida > Pinales > Pinaceae > Larix > Larix kaempferi. The sequence goes on from BSBM01000432.1 coordinate 3,182,026, forward strand.
TAAACGATTGGTACATGGATCGATTCCCATCTCCATCTCACTCTACAACAAACTATACACGATACTACAGAGAAATTAACAAATGATTGATACAGGGATCGATTCCCACTACTTTCATTAAAGATCCTTTTGTTTTTCTATCAAATCACCAGATAATGTAGAAGTAAGAACCTAGGGCCCTTCAGACTTATAGATAAAACAATTATAGGGTTACGTATTCCCTCCATTCCATCATTCTTTTCCTACAAGCAGGACTCTATTCTTTTACATTTAAAAACACGAAACTATCAAATCGAGCAGAACACAGAGTGGAGCAATAATAACTTAAAAACGTAGAGACATATATACATTCCCTTCAGAGGGTTAAATACAAGTTCATTTCCAAATAGAAAACACAGATAGTGTTATGACTGTACAAGAACCCCATATCCATATGAATTAAAAATGCAGAGTTTTGGATAGGGTATCAAACCCTCGTAAACATTACATAGCAGGGCATCTCAGGACCCATACAACTACAGTTTAAACACAGATCCGTATAGCCAAACCCCACATTAATATCCTCTAGGGTCTGCAAAACGACAAATAGATACATTCACACCATAGTCCAGCCAAGAAGGCGACTTCCAGGGATTCGAAACTTGTCACATTGAACTCAAATAAGTTCACCAGTTCCCAGTAAACATACATCAACAACAATCCCCATAGAGGCGAAAGGAGGAGCTAAGAGTTGGCAAATTCTGGACTTACCATTGTCCAATATCACCACTGTTGTGAACTGATCACACAAAAGAGAAGACGCCAGTCAACACCTGTATTCCAATCACGGCATACAAGTCAGAACTCTGAATTTTATATCACAAAACATCTAACATGCATGAGCAAGAATGTAGAACTTAAACCTGAGAGGACTTACCTTCAAACAATTGCAGTCGCCATCGCTATTTTCCCAATGGAATGCTGACAATGAGCCACAACTCTGGTCAGTAGAGAAATCCTCAATGCATCCACAGCAGACAAGAGAAGCGAACCACGAAAATGTTCTTCATTGGTGTAGAACCCTAGGGTAAAACCCCATCACAATTGGCAGCGTGGCCATGTGCATTCACAGAGATACATTCAATGCTACTATGAACTACCACTAATTCGAGAGTGACCCAATACTCTATAGTATTAGGAGGTTTCGATTTCATAACATTGTAGATCACAATTAAACATTACAATGACCCCAAACTCTTCATAGTGCCATTAAATAATTACAAGCTCAAACAAGTAGTGATATTTCACAAGTATCGCAAACCCCAATGAGACTAGAATAAAAGTATCAACTTCAAACCTATCTCACTTGAGACTTAAAATAGTGGCTAGAAGGGTGGAATAGGCATTCTTGATAGATGCCTCATAAGTAAACCTGCAAAACCGAAACAAGTAGATGCATTAGCAATAATTCTAAGTAAGTCCGAAGTCTCCAATTCTTACCCCTACCTCTCGGCAACCCTGTCAGGGTACCTTGCCTTTTCAAAGACCAAGTATCTCAGCATGAGCATCAGTCGCCCCCATTAAAGGATCCATTTCACCTGAATTACTAGTGAAACTTTAATACATATGCATTCAAACCTTTACAACCATAAGAAGGAGATTCATATTATTGTATTCATAAATTGGTACACATGCGATAGTTTATATGTCTAAACCATTTTAGAAATACTTCCGCAAAGCTGTAGAACCTTATAATCAGCAAACCATGATACTTGAAACTAAGACATTTCAAAGAGTAAGAATTAAATATCGGTACCATAAGTACTTGTCAGTTATGAAGTTAGTATTCATCATATCTCTTTATCAGTTTAAGCTAGTATCGGAAATTTTTTAAATTTTTACTATTTTTAAGGGACATTACAAATATGATAGTATAAATCATGTTATTAAATAAATAAGCACATAAACTATGGTTATTATGGTGTGTTAGGCCATAAGTTATCTCTTATAAAAACATTATGTAAATAATAAATTATTATGTAAGATAATCAACCATGGAGTACAAGGGGGGTCTCTAACTCCTATATTGTTAAACTTTTATTTTGTAAATAGTGGAGATCTTTATGATTACAAGGACTTATATCTCAAAAGTAATAGTAAAATTTGTATAACACTTGGTGTTATATTTTAATAGTACAATTTGTATAACACTTGGTGTTTTATTTTGAACCCGATTACACTCTTATATATGTAAAACATATATATATTAAAATGAATGAAAATACATTACAATAGACTAAAAGAATGAAGTCGCATTAAGTGTGTGTAGATATATAGAGAGCTAAATGAAAGACTAAAAAAATAAAGTCATATTAAATGTATATACATATATAGCATTCGAAAGATTGGTTGAGTTTAGTTATTGTAAGACAAGTGGTGTGAGTGTCAAACTCACTACATTCCTATCAAGGTTGTCTCCTTGGTATAATTGAGCACCAACCAACAAATCATGGTGGACGGATTGCTCAGCTACAAAGCTCGGTGGAGAGCGCCATTGGTCAAAAAGAAAACCTTTGAGTGGGATGAGGAGAAACTTTTTTTTTTCATATAGTAGTGAAACTGGCAGTTCAATATGCGAGAGCGCCAAATCTGACAAAGTCACGGGGTCGATCCTGAATGAAGAGAAACTTTATGACAACTTGTGTGTAGTGGAGCACTCTCTCTTGATGGGTATCGAACTCATCCACTTGGCAGCATCGAAACCGTTTTCCTTAGGTCACTAGGGTGCAGGAGTTAAAATGTTTAACTTTTTAAGCGACTAGGTGGAGAAATTAGGGGGAGTTTGTCTCCATGATAGAAAAACCAAAGCCACGCGTGCCTCTATTCTGTGATAGCGGCTAAACTTTCCTCGTGTCACTCCTGTGGAAGGAGGGAACCTCTTTTTAAGAGAGGGATGCTATGCAGTATGGGGAGGAGGTTTTTTAGAGGGTTTACGATGATGTAGTTGCGGAGAAAACTCTAAGCACGAAGCAGAGATGCCCCTGAGTACTTACCTCGCGCACTGTGCAGACTCTAGAAGTCCCGGAGCAGCGATTTCTGTTGGCAGTTGGTCTCTAGATTATAGTTCCAGGGTTGATTGGATTAAGAACGATGGATTTTTCTCATCGATCTGACCGCGCAGAGTCTGAGGAAAGGACGGATGAACAAAGAGACCGATCCTGTATGGTTATAGACGATGGATTTTTATTTTATATATATATATATATATATATATATTAATAGTCTTGTTTCTCAACTATTTTAACATTTTTTAACATCTTACAAAGAAAAAAACTTACAACCTCGATACACTGTTCTTTAGAGTTTATTTCTCAGCTTTAAATACCCAAAGTGTCATCATATTTTTCACTTTAAGGTCTTGAGGGAGAGGAAATCACCAATATCTAATATGCAGTGCTATAAAAATCAATATATGTCATAATGAAGCAATTCAACAATTAAATTAATAATCGGAAAAAAACACCATCCCACATAAGATGACTATTTCTTTGGCTGAATTTTCACATGTGTGGAGACTCTAAACTCTCATAAGGAAAGGGATAAAAGCTATTAAGCTTTTGCTTTTCATGTCTTTAAAATAGTAAGTTTGAAAAAAAACATTCTAAATATGGAAAGTTAGGACCCTGAAGAAAGAACTGGACACAGACAACTCTTTGCTACATGCTTTAACGCTATATCTCTACCAGAGTCCAGATCATGATAACTTTCTCAATGCAAGTTCGCTAGCCGTTGGGTTGCTTACAAATTTTATAACTTTCTCAATGCAAGTTCGCTAGCCTTTGGGTTGCTTACAAATTTTATAGGATACTAATTGAGATACTTACACCTATGATTCGTTTTAGAAAGCATCGAGGCATCCGAGGTTATCCACTCACACGGTGTAGATGGATAAATATGGTAAAAGACAATGACACCACTAAGAGGCATTGTTCATGTTAACGGTAATGATATCACAAGGTTAATTGCCCACGATTTACGGTGACCACGTGAAGATGAATGATCCAGGCAAATCACACGGTTTATAAACTGGGGAGACCGGAAAATAGCAGGTGCTTTTTCACAAACCAAAATAGAAAGTAAAATAAAGCTAATCAAAAAGTGAAGAAAGTCACAGTGGCTTGTTTATATATAGAGAGAGAGAGCATCAGGGGCTCTATCCTTTTCATCATTGCAAATAATTTTCAGGCAAAACATGGAGGAGATTTTCAGGCAGATGAAGGCCACATGTCCTCGGTGTAAGTCGTGGGAGTATTGCAGGTTTAGGTTTCTGAATAACAAGAGACGCTGCAAGAAATTGCAGCCTAGATATATATGTGGAAGGTGCAACAAATATTTCACTCTCGGAGGAAAGCTCTATAACACTTCCTCACTCTCTCCTTCAAAAGCTGGAATTTCGCGTAATAGGTGCCCAAGCAACTTTGCTGCTCCTTCTCTGTACATGAGTTCACCTAATCAATATGGTGCTGGAAATTGTTCAAATGGATTGCATACACAACCATCAAACAATTGTTGGATGATAAGAAAAGATATGGCAGGAACACGTTTTCGTGGAAGCAATTTATGTTGTCGTAGTTTTGTGAATCCATGCAGCAATACCAATTCAGGAAGCAATGAATGCCAGGGAATGTGGTCTGCATATGATGGTGGCCGATCCTCAAATATTTATGATAGGACTTGTTTTCGTCCTTATGATAGTCAATCAGGAGCTGAGCTCGTTCCTTTTACTTTTTTGGAGAATTTTAGTGAAGATGTGATGGCCCCAAATCCAGGGTTTAGCCACTGTGTGAATGATATTCCACCTTTAAAGATTGTCGAGCCAATGGAGCCGTTGGAGGTATCCCAGGAAATGCATTCAGAGTATGGTTTGTTGATTTCAGAATACATTGCAGAAAAAGCTGTGAATGGAACATTAGTGGCTGGAGGAAAACAACAAGAAGAAGAGCATAATGCAGAAGACAGCAGTACGAATTTGCTAGGCGGAGAAGACCTGGTGTTACATTCGGAGATGGATAGTATTTTTCCTGCGCGATCAAACGACCTGGGTGAAGAAAATGAATGGTTAATGGATTTGTTTGCAAAAGGCGGAGGAGAGAGCAGTGCAAACAGCGGAGACAGTAAAGGGTGTGGTTCAGAATTGGAAAATGAATGGTTGATGGATGTTTTTTCAAAAGACGGAGAGAGCAGTACAGGGCGTGGTTCAGAATTGGAAAATTCAGACGGATTCTTGCGATTGGAATTATTTGATTCGGATTTCCCAGAGATATTTGATGCTCATCATCTGGATTGTTTTGAAGGAGAATGGAAAGTGGATGACATTACGGATCTTTTAATGTTTTGATAATGGAGTTAAAACTGTATCTACTTTTTAGCTCTTCTGGCCTTTAGTTTTTTATGAAAAACCGGATTATATAGTCCTAATGATATATGCCTATGAATTACGAAACATATAAATGTTTATATCCTCGATTCATTAATTATGAATCATATAATTTTTTTATATATATGGGAATTCGAGGATTTATTTATCATGCCCATCCTCATTCTATGATAGACTTTTAGAGGATTGAGTGTTCTTTTACTTAACTTTGATTAGAGATCTAAGTGTTCCTTTTATTAGATTTCAATTGACGATCGATCGAGATATCTCACTTAGCACTTCATAGCAGTTGCTTCCTGAGTTCCACAGTGCGCATATATGATTGTTTACAATTAGAAATCAAACAGTTGTTTCCTGAGTTTCAAACAGTTGCTTCCTGAGTTTCATAGCAGTTGCTTCCTGAGTTCCATATTTTAATTGAATGTTCACAGAAGGTTAATAGCCAAGCAGATTCCAGGTCCTGTTGCAAGGTATCAACGCTATGCTTTATAGTATTTCTGGCGCCATTTTCATGTTAGTGGTGAACAAAGAATACGGATAAATTCTGTTGAAGAACACCGTGCGTTAGTATAATAAGAATCGATACTTTCTATTTTTTGTATTTGTTTAATGTCTCTGGAATACCAGATATATGTGACCTATTTTGATTTACATAATATACATTGCTTAATGTTAATGATCTTTTTTTCATTTACGTCCAATGATTTTAAATATGCATTGCTTAATGTTAATGATGTCTTTTTTTCTTATAATATTCCACTCTAATTTGTAAATAAAAACTCAGTGAATAGAACTTTGGTGGATAGAATGAAATTCATTTAATCCCACCAACTAACCACGGTATCCTAGATTAGTTAATAATGTTGTTAATATAAAAGATATTCTTATATTTAATAAGAAAATCAATCTTGTTAATTAATTTTTAATTCATCAAAATAGAGATTAATAAATGTTTTAAATGTAAAAAATATGGCCATCTAAAAACATTCTAAAATCTTTTAATAAGAACATCCATTTTGTTAATTAATTTTTTAATTCATCAAAATAAAGATTTATGAATGTTTAAAATGTCAAAACTATGGCCACTTAAAAACTCTTTAAACTCTTTAATCATCACCATTATCAAGAAAAAAAAATCTAAAACAAAAACAAATAATTTTTTTATCTTTTTTATAGTTCTACAAACTGAAATTAATTGAAAACAAACTAATTAATTTTTTTAACTTTTTAAAGTTCTACCAATCAAAATTAATTTAAATAAAAATTAATAACAATCATTATCACCATCAATATCTTTATTCATCATTTTTTTCATTATCTTTACTATCTAGCATTCCTCTTCCAACATATTAAAACTTACATTTGTAAGATCTTATTAAGAAATAATTTATTTATTTAAATATTTAAAATAATATAAATATAAATATTTTTATGATAATTACATTATTTTTAATTAATCAATTTGTTTTACATTAATATTTTTAATAAAGAATACAAATTTAAATTACATAAAAAATTGAAGTTAAAATAGTGTATATGAATGAGAACTAAAATGCATATTGTATTTTATATTATTAAATATATTTATTATGTGATTAATTTTGTAATAAAGTAATTATTTGAATCAATTCAAGTGTTTGATATTTATTTTGTTTTAATGTTCTTAAATAAAATAAATTGTTTTTTTAATATTAAAATGAATTTTGATATTTATTTTTAATTTTTAATTTTAATTATATAAATTTGAAATATTTAGAATTATGTAAATTTTCTAAAATGGATAGATCGTTTCTCCAATGTTAAAAATGGATGATTTCCTTTTGTTTGCTGAAATTCCCAAATTAGTTTTCATGATAAGTGAGACATTAAAATTAGAGAAATATTGTGAAGAAAAGCCCATACCGTTCATTAATTGGATATAAATTGCGATGTTATTTACCATTTTCATAAATAGTTTCTCCAATGTTAAAATGGATGGATTTCCTTTTGTTTGCTGAAATTCCCAAACTAGTTTTCATGATAAGTGAGACATTAAAACTAGAGAAACATTGTGAAGAAAAGCCCATACCATTCATTAATTGGATATAAATTGCGATGTTATTTACCATTTTCTATAAAAATAACTTTTTTAAGTTATTGTAAAGATGGATTAAAAAACTTATATAATTAATTTATGGTTTTAATTATTAATAAAATTTATAATTTAATTTTTTTTAATGAAGAAATGATCATATATAAAGTGATTTTAAATTAAAAATGTTTAGTTAAGTAATTAAAATTATTATTTCTCCTCTATTCTTATTAATTTTATAATAAAATTGGTTTAAGTTTCAATTTATGATATGGAATTTGTCAATTTAAATATAATTAAAAATTTTAAATTTATTTAAATAACATAGTAGAAATAAATATTACTACTCAAGCTCGTTCTTGTGAATGTGGAGTGATCCCAAGAATCAATGAAGAACATCTTTTCAAGCTATGGATGAAATGTGGTGTTGGGTTGAATTCTGAAGCATAATTGATGGATTTATGGTGTTTGTTCGAATTTGTAGTGATGAATTATATTTCTGCTATAGAGGTGTTTCGAGACTCACACTTATTGTTCAATGGGCCAATGGAATATACAACCTTCATATTTTACATATGAACTCTTGGTGTCAAAGAATCAAGTAGTTGCTTTCAACTTTCACCAGCATTTCAATTTCTCATATCTACAAGACATATAACTTCGAGTGTGATCTTCTTTCCAAGATTGTCCAGCGGGAAGGAATTTTGTATTTTGAAGAATATCTTGAGTATGCCTTATCTTTTAAGGGATATATTTCCTTTCTCTTATAATTGGTTTTATGTTATGTTTTTGAAAGATGGTGAATGTAACTGTTTTTCCCATTTTTTGGTATCTAGCTTTTGTAGATGGCTATTATGAAGCTTTTTGGTTTGGACAACATTAATAGGTTGGAGTGGATGTATATTTGTCATGACTTTGATGTTTTGATTTTAGTATGTTGGTCATGAAGGTACCCTGCTCTAGGTAGAGGAGAAGAATGTATTGACTTTATTTCTTTGATTCCAATATATATATATATATATTCTGTAGAAAAAAAAACATTACACATATAAAGAGGACATAAAAAATCATATATATATAGAGAGAGAGAGATAAGAGGAAATATATAAATATATATAAAGAGGAAATATATATATACTTTTTCAAATTACAAAAAATATGTTTTAATTTTTCCATTTTTTTAAGATATGGAACTATTTATTAATTTATACAAGATTTACATAGGATAACAATATGGATCTCTCTCTTAGTAGACCATCATAAACCAATAAAGTGTCAGTTAAAATCCATGAGGTCTTGCTAAGCCTAAGATATATGTAAAAGAAATATTTTTGAAGTGTGAGCATAATAATGATAACTAAACTTCAAAAATAAATTTTGAAGTAATAAAACTAGTCTTCTATTTCATCAATTTAAGGCATCTCTTTCCCATGAGATGGTTCATGAGCAAAATTTGCAAAGTTTAAGTTGGTAGTTTCCTTGATAATGATGCTGAGCTTTGCCTCCATTTTCCTGGCATGTTCTTGAAGTTCATCGATCTACAAGAGAAGTTCATTAATCTCCTCCATGGTGCCAAGAAGTTCTTTTCCCAAAAGAGATTTAACTTGCAAGTAGAGGTTTACTGTCTTATAGTATTTGATATCCTTGGTGCAAGTATAACCTGTTAGGATATCTCATCATTCAGTTTTGTACTTTGCATGCATGCCTTTGCATCCATCCCAATTATTTGCGTGCATCCCAGTCACCAATTTGATGCCTCCAACACCTTGTCCCTAGTTTGCCAGCACCCAGGAGCTTCTTTCCTTGGAGTTTTAGCCCTCCTAGCCAGTAAGGCGCCCACTTCTCACCTACCACCTGAGAAAGGCTCACTTCTTCACCTACCACTCAATTCACTTCAGTTAGTTGAGTTCTTTCCTTGATTTAAGGCTAGATTGACTCCTCAACTGATTCTATCACTACGTTGGATCCCCCAATGAGACTAGATTTCCTATTCTGACTCCAATTAGCTCCTCATGCACCCTCCACTAGGCCTCCTTCATTCAGTTAGTGCCCCCATGTGCCATTTACACCTAGCACACTCAGTTAGACTCGGTTTAACACCTGGTGGACCATTACTTGTGCATTGATGACTCCACTGATCTGATGATGAGGACTCCTAGTTGGAGCCAAGCTATTCCATGTAGTATTTCAAATGACCTCCTTGGGTAATTCAAATTCATTCAGTCATTGTGACTGCATCTTGTATTGTATTCTGCTTTTGAGTTCAATAGAGCAATACTGCAAGCCTTTTGCACAGTTTACAAATATTTTCTGAGTTTTATCTCTTGTAATTGATTTACTTGTTCAATTAGATCTGTTGGGATTAATTTCACATAGTATTATATCCATGGAAGGGACAAGACTTCTTTTCTGTCGGTGTTCTACATGAAGATTGAGTGATTTTTGCTCAAAAATATCACAGCTGTGGCATGCATTCTCTCTTGTGCATTTGCTATTGCTGAAATTTTCTCTTCAAATCCACTCCAGAAGCTGAGAGTCTTCCACATAATTCCTGGATTCGAATCATTGGATCTTCAAGCTTGCTTGATTGTCTTATGTCAGGTGTGAAGTGACTTGAAACGGGTGGATTGTTTGACCTTATGGTTCTTGTTTTCTTGTGATTTGTAGGTTATTCTAAACTTATATTGCATTCTCTTCTCTTGAAAGATGGACACTTCTTCATCAAATCTTCTCACTCTCTTCAACTATTTTCAGTGGAAGGATGATATGGAGATATTGCTACGCTCTAAAGGTTTCTATAAGAGAAGGCGAAAGCTACATCAGCAGTAGAGAAGGGAAAATATTTCAATAAGCTTGATGAAGCTTATGGTTTCCTTTGTCTCAGAATCTCTAAGGATATTTTTTTCCATCTCAGTGGATTGACTACTTCGAAAGAGGTATGGGAGAAACTTGCCACACTCTTTGGAAAGAAGGATGATATGAGATCTTATCAGCTAGAGAATGAGTTGATTGACCTCAATCCTAAAAATTTCGAGACCATCAATGACTTCTTCACTAAGTTTATAAGCTTGGTTATGCTATTGAAGAAATGTGGAGTGGAAGGAGAAGATAAACAATTGATCCTATGCATTCTTTCAAAAATTGGGAAAGATTATTCAGTTTTTGTTTCAACTTTCAATACGAGAAAGCTCACAATCCCGAATTGGAAAATGCCTACCTTAAGTTCCTTCATTGAATCTGTGACGAAGGAGAATGATAAACTCATTCAAATGGGAACCATATGCTCCAAAGACCAAGCATTATTTGCTGTAGGATCCAAAGCTACGAATGGAAAAGGGAAGAAAAAGAAAGAGAAGCCAAATTTTGATCCATCGAAGCAAAGAGAGAAGACAAAGCAATCAAATGAGCCATCCAGTTCAAGAAAAAAGCAAAAAGGGAAAGAGGGCAAAGAGAAATCTAAATGTTCTTATTGTGGCAAGGGATATCATCCTGAAATCTCATGCATGAAGAAAACCATAGATCAGATGGCCCTTCTTTTAGAGAAAAACAACATAACCCTTCCTGACGGTGCAAGGAAGAAGGAGAAAAATGATCATCCCAAGCGAGGTCATGCACTCATGGCAACTGTTTCGACTTCCACAACTCTACTCATTGATTCTGGAGGTTCAAACCACATGGATGCAAATAAAGATTCTCTATCATCATTTGATCCCAACAACACCATATACATCCACATGGGAGATGATTCTCATATCTCTTCAAAGGGAAAAGGTACTCTTCATTTAGAGCATGGCAGTTTTCACAATGTGCTCTATGTTCCATCCTTAGATTCAAATCTTCTTTTTGTTTATCATATGACACACACTGGTTCACCAAAGAAAGTTGTATTCTGCCCTAACAAAGTTGAAATTTCTGATATTCAAAGTGGAAAAATTATTGCGGTTGGAAAAGCAAATCATGCTTCAAAAGCATATGAATTTTCACACTTTCTTCTGCATGACAAGCCCACCACTCTTCTGATTCATGGCAATGAGGTTAGTAGGATATGGCATGATAGGTTTGGACACCTAAATTATAATTATTTGTAGCTGCTGCAGAAAAATTCCATGGTTGATGGCATTCCGATGATCAAATCCTCGGAGGGAATATGCAAAGGTTGCATCATTGGGAAGCACCCTGAGCACAAATTTGACTGAGGCAAAGCTAGCAGAGCTTCTTGCATTTTGGGGCTGATACATTCTGATATCAGTGGTCCGCTTCCACATACCTCCATGAATGGCTCAAGGTACGTTTTTACATTCATCGACGACTTCTCCAGATTTACATGGATTTTCTTTGTAAAAAACAAGTCGGAAGTACTAGAAAAATTCAAGTTTTTTAAGGCTTCTATTGAGACTGCCACCAAGAGGAAGATAAAAGCTCTTAGATCTGATAATGGAGGTGAATATATCAAATCATAGCTGCTGCAACTTTGTGCTGAAAGTGACATTCAGATCCAACACGTAGTTCCCTGAACACCTCAGATGAACGGTGTAGCAGAAAGGAAGAACAGATCACTAAAAGAGATGGCAACCTATATGATTGAATCAAAAGGTTTGGCTGTAAACCGTTTGGATGCGGCCATGAATGTTGCTACATACATTAAAAATAGAGTCCCACATTCATCTTTGAATGGTATTACACCTTTCGAAGCTTACACTGGTCACAAACCTGATGTGTCCAATTTCCATGTTTTTGGTTCAACCGCTTGGGCTAGAATTCCGACTGAAAAGAGAAAATATTTGGATCTGCAAAGTGTTGAATGCATCCTATTGGGATATGATGAAGAATCAAAAGGATAAAAACTAATAGATATCAAATCCAAAAAGATATTCATTGAGCGAAGTGTCATATTTGAAGAACCGCTTCAAAATCTAGAACTAGTCAAGGAAGAAACTGTTGATTTACCGCCTCTACAAGAAGAAAAAATTGAAGAAGATGATGAAAGTATTGGTTCCGATATTTATGATATTTTATCAGAATTTGATGAACATGATATATCAGGTTCATAAGTTGATCCAGTTGTGCCCCAACACTTGACAAAGTGGGCCCAAAATACACTCATTTCTGCTGGTCAAAACATTGGAAATCCTACCGATCCAAGGAGGACTCGAGCAGACTTTCAAAGAGCAGGTATGGCTCTTTCATTCTTTGATCCTTTGCTATCTGAGAAATTATTTTTGATGATAGGTTCAGATCCTAAATCATATTATCATGCCCACCGAGATCTGAGATCGAAAACCACCGTGGATGAAGAGTACAGTTCTCTTTAAAAGAATGCTACATGGGAGCTAGTTTCTCTTCCACCCGGGAGGAAATTAGTCCAATGTAAATGGGTCTACCACACAAAGGATGCTGCTAATGGCTCAACCTACAAATACAAAGCTCGATTGGTTGCAAAAGGTTTCTCCCAAATCCAAGGAGTGTACTACACTGAGACCTTTGCACCAGTTGCAAAGATGGATTCTATGCTTCTATTTTTGGCCATTGCCGCATCCAAGCACTGAGAAGTGCACCATATGGATGTGAAGAGTGCATTTCTCCATGGAGATCTGAAAGAAGAAATATATATGAATCAGCCAGAAGGATGTATATCAAATCAAAAGTTAGTATGCAGATTGAAGAAGTCATTGTATGGCTTAAAACAGGCCCCAAGAGCTTGGTATGCTAAGATGGACTCCTTCCTTCTCTCACAAAACTTTGGAAGGTGCAAATCAGATCCAAATGTGTACCTATAGAAAACTAAAGGTAATTTTCTGTTTATAGTTCTTTATGTTGATGATCTTTTGATAACTGGTAGCACTCTCAGTTCAATTGACAAGTTAAAAACTACTTTAAATCTAGCTTTTGACATGAGTGATTTGGGCTTGCTAAAACAATTTATGGGGCTTGAGATTGCTCAAAATTTTGATGGGATCACCATATTAGAGCAAACATATATTTCAGACCTGTTAAAAAGGTTCAACATGTCATATTGTAAGGCATCCCCATTCCTATTCCTCTTAGGAATCAGTCTTGAGGAGGGAGATTCTACACCGCTTGCAGATTCTACATTGTATCGATAGTTGATCGGTTCTCTTCTATACTTGACACACTCAAGGCCTGATATATCTTATTCCGTGAGTGTTGTATAAAGATATATTCAACATCCCCATGAGATCCATTGGCGGACAACCAAGAGGATCTTACACTATGTGCAGGGTACTCGACACTTTGGCATACACTATGTTGCAGATTGTGAGCTAGATTTGATTGGGTACACTGATTCAGATTGGGTGGGTGATAGTATTGATCTGAAGTCCACTTCCAGTTATGCTTTCATGATTGGAACTGGGCCTATTTGTTGGTCAAGCAAAAATCAGGTAGCCATTGCATTATCTTCAGTAGAGGTAGAGTATCGAGGAGTAGTCAATGCTTGCATTCAGGCAGTTTGGTTGCAGGGTATTTTGTCAGAATTTGATATTGGTAGAACTACTTTGACTGTCATTTTTTGTGACAATCAAAGTGCTATCAAGATCTCGACAGATCCAGTTCAGAGACAGAGGACCAAGCACATTGAGATCCACATGCACTACATCCGAGAGCTTGTGCATGACAGAACCATTGTTTTGCAATATTGCCCTACCGATGAGCAAATTGTAGACATCTTCACCAAGAGCTTCACTGAGAAGAATTTCTCTTACCTCCATTCACTATTGGGGGTGAGTTCCATCATGGTGGAGACATATTAGATCCTTCTATGTTCAGCTTGGGGGGGGCTGTCTTCCCATTGGGTTTTCCCTCTTTCCTCACTTAGATTTATTTCTAGCATTTTTGGATTATTGTATCGGGGTGACCTTTGGTCTCAGTAACCAAGGCCATATTCTTTATTTTTTACATCATAGTATAGCTTGAGGGGGGGTGTTAGTATATCTCATCATTCAGTTTTGTACTTTGCATCCATGCATTTGCATGCATCCCAGTTATTTGCATGCATCCTAGTCACCAGTTTGATGCCTCCAACACCTTGCCCCTAGTTTGCCAGTACCCGGGAGCTTCTTTCCTTGTAGTTTTAGCCCTTTTAGTCAGTAAGGTGCCCATTTCTCACCTACTACCTGAGAAAGGCGCACTTCTTCACCTACCACTTAGTTCACTTCAGTTAGTTGAGTTCTTTCCTTGATTTAAGGCTAGATTGACTCCTCAACTAATTGTATCACTACGTTGGACCCCCAGTGAGACTAGATTGCCTATTCTGAATCCAGTTAGCTCCTCATGCACCCTCCACTGAGCCTCCTTCATTCAGTTAGTGCCCCCGTGTGCCAGTTACACCTAGCACACTCAGTTAGACTCATTTTGACACCTTGTGGACCATTACTTGTGCATTGATGACTCCATTGCTCTGATGATGAGGACTCCTAGTTGGAGCCAAGCTATTCCATGCAGTATTTCGAATGACCTCCTTGGGTAATTCGAATTCATTCAATCATTGTGACTGCATCTTGTATTGTATTCTACTTTTGAGTTCAATAGAGCACTGCTGCAAGCCTTTTGCACAGTTTACACATATTTTCTGAGTTTCATCTCTTGTAATTGATTTACTTGTTCAATTAGATATGTTGTGATTAATTTCACATAACCTATATATTTAACTCACAGACCCATGTCTTCTACCATATCCTCAGTTTTAGCATAATCTCGCTGTTTTTTTACCCATGTCTCTACCTAAAATATTTGATTACAAATGGAGGCTTGAAATTGATTGAGATAGGTAGATTTGGCTTTGTCTGCTTCAACCTACATTTGGTTTGAGGATTGATTGTATTCCCCCTATGCACATGGTGACTTTCTACTTTACCTACTATTGTAGGGGATCCCCAGAGAATAGAAAGACCAAGCATATTTAGGAAAACCCATAGAAACAAACAAGAGAGGTAATAGTTGAGAGGATTGGGAAGGCTCAACAAGAACCATAGGGATAGAGGAGCAAGAAAATTCCTATTCCAAGGGACCTTGAGAATAGAAAAAAGTTGTGGATCGAGGGACCAGAAACATAAGAAAAGGAGAAAGGAAAGAATAAAAAATGAGGAGATATAGAACATTCCCTAAAAGGATTAGAACCATCATTGTATGGAGTAGTGTAAGATGGTTCATCATACATAAAGTCCTATCACCTGCACCCCGGGCTATAATGACCCATCATGTTGCATTAATTCCCATTAACTCAAGTATCATTAATTGTCATAGAATGGAGTTAGATCTTATCAATGAGAAGTTCTAGTTATGAAAAACTGGAGCACTTGAATGATCGGTCTCGTTCCCATTTTGGTTCACACAAATAGGTTGTTAATTCCTACCTCCATGACTTGAATTGGGGAGGGTGATTGGTGGAGGTTTTTCCACATGGTGTTTCACAATTGAGATCATAACAAAATTTACTCATGCTCTCATTAGCTAGATGATCAACAACTATTGGTTTATCATTGAACATTGTGTGAGAGAACAATGGCTGGGACATGTTTTAGAAGAGATGCTAATTGTTCCACTTGTCCTTCCAAGGACCAATGGGTGGAGATTTTGCTTACAATAGTGGTGCAGCGCCCCTTAGAGACCTGCCTTATTTCTGAGAAATAACCTCTATTTCAGTCCATAGCTATTACCAAAATGCTACAGTGACTGAATGGCACTCATCTTCTTTCTTTAGAACTCGATTCCCTTTGTCACTTGATCAACCCAAAACGTCATTCACACACTTCTGCAAAATGCAGCTCAAAGAACCTCACGAATCTCTTCAATCATGGCTTTTCTCTAAAATCCGCTCAAGGGACCTACAATAGACCCCCCTCTACACAAAACCCAGATCGCAGAATCTCTATTTTGTCTTCGTTTGTCCAGAAACTGGGCTGCAAGTTCAGTGACGGTTTTATTCCATGCAATCATTCCACAGCTTCTAAATCCATTCCACCATCAATTCTCCTCAAGAGTTTCTGTCCAAATCTCCAGATGCAGGCATCTTCCTTCTACAGGTTCTCTTTCCCATTCTATAGGGTTATCCACACAAAACCCCAATTCATATATAATGAATTCTATAGTATGCATAGATTCATAGATGCTGAAACTCTACAGATTTCACACACAGATGCTAGAATTCGTAGTATGTATATTATTGACACACAGAAATGAAGAATATCTCTACACATCCAACACATAGTGATTTCAATATAAAGATATATTGCAGGTTAAAATCATCAATTCGATACATTCAAATACAAAGAGTAACACACAGGTTAAACATAAAACTCTGTTTCTTTTTCATTGATTCCAAAATTTTGTGAAATGCATCAGATCTTGCTACTCTACTACTGTACATGGTCCATCCCCTAGCTCTTCTCCTCCATCGATCTCTTGAACCCTAACCTCCTCTTCTATGGCCTAGCTCTTCCTCTCCCTGACCCTCTATCTCCCGAGAGTTACAAAATTCTATTTTTTTTCCTTTTTCTCGAATTGCCATTAGCCAGATTCTCTCTAACAGACACTTGCCCAAATTTAAGAATTTCTTTCTAAGTTTAGCCAACTAACTCCTAAAATTTGTAACAGCTTAACTAAATGGCTTAGTCTCCTCGCAGGGAGCTATAATTAGCCATTTATTTCCTATTTAAACTCTATAACTGGAAACACATCATTACCTACATAATTAATCATTCAACAAAATATTCAAATAAGTTTTTCCTTGGTTTTCAGGTTTCCTTAGTTCAACTTTGAACCAAAACATGTGACAAAATGATCACATTGTTGGATTTTCCCTTGATGCTCCTGCATCAGACTCCCAGGGTAAGAAAATTATGACCTCCAGATCATATGCATCCAATGCCCAATCACATGGTTTCCAAACCTTGTACTGCAACTCTCCACTGCCTTCACTTTCATCACAATTCAGTTTTACTCTCAACTTGCCATGTTTCCACACATTATATTGCAATCTTATATTTCATTCACCCAGCACTTCTTCTTTAGCTAATAAATTGAAATAATTCTTCTCTTTATTCTTTATATTGCACATTCTTTTGGAATGTCTCTGCATAACTCTGCACAACTCATCAAGTTCTCTATCTAACTCCATACTTCCAATTTTAAGCTACTGACTGCCTTCTTCCACCCTTACATCCTTAATGTCCTTGAGGACATCTCCCACTGCAATATGCATTTACTGTCCCCGAGCTTCAAATTTACTTCCATACTCAGGCTCCTTCAACAAATATCTCAACTCAACTTTCCTTTGACAACTTTCACATTCTTCATCATAATGCCAATCATAGCATTTTTCTTCCATACTTCTTTCACCTTCTATACCAGCAAAACAATATTGCTTGAGGTCAGCCACCTTCTCTACTGCATTTATCATTTCAGCTTCTAAATCATACTTCATAACTTTATTTTCTTCACTGTTCCTCAAGAAAATTTTCTGTTCATTTTCACCATACTGCAGCAGCATAACTTCATCATCATTGTGAGACTTTAAAGCTTCATTTCTCTCCATTCCAACTTGATCTTCAAAACCAATTTCCTGTCTTGAATTTACATCATATTTCCACATTTCCACACACAGATTCTTATCATATTTACACAAATCCTCAGACACAAAGTCTTCACTGTATTTACTCAAGAATTCAGATTTCTTGACTGCTTCTCTTTCAGATTTGTCATTGGTGACAATCTCCTCCTCTCTACTCAATTCCAATTTTACAATTTGAATGTTCATTTTCTGTTTTGCTAGTCTATTCTCCAAGAGACTTTGCTCATGCCACAAATCTGTCATCTTATTTGGAACTTCTTCCAAAATATCTACACTTTCTTTATCATTCTCTTCCTCTATATTTATTGTCAACCATCCTTCTTTATCTTGACTGTCTTCAAGGTTAACATCCTTCAGAAATTGATGATCACCCACAAAGTCTTCAGTAGCAAGATTCAGTAGTTGCCCTGCTTTAACTTCAGCCTTCAATGACTATCCCATATTTACAAATTCTTCCACAATAGTATTCAGTAATTATTCTATCAAAACCCAAAAATTTCGAAAAATTTAAATTTTTTAAATAATAGCAATTAATGTTATTAAAAGCATTCCTTGATCTGTTTGATTAGTTAAAGTGATCATAAATGTGTCTAAATGATATATTATTAAACTTTTAACTTTTTAATATGGGTTTCTTTTTCCGTTACTGATTGTTTTTCTGTTTTTGCAATCCACAAGGGGGGTTGCCATAGCAGATTGGAATTACTTAGCTTCTGAGCTAATGCATCAAAATTGTCTTCCTCTTGCAGATACACAGGTAAGGTACGGGTCGCTGCATTTAATTTTAACAGTATTATATTTCAAATATCTGTACTATATCATTCAGTAAAAATCTAAGCATACTAGCCAGGTTATCAAATGTTTACAGGTAGCATATATCCTACGACCTCCATTTGATCTAGCTGTTTAAGAATTGGAAATTTTTCTAGAGATAAAGATAGCTATTGATATGCATAAATTTCTTAACTAGAGCTTTTGCAGTATGACAGACATTTTACCATCGGTTCATTCTTTACTCCTCCATTATTATTGTATCAGTCATGTTTGTAATTAGAATGATTGATACGCATCGTTAAAAATGTAGAGTTCTGAAGGTACCAATAGAAATATGCTTTGCTTGTCTCTAACACTTACAGATATCCTGTAAAATTTCGTGTCTCCTTTTAAACATTTTCAGAAATGGTTTAGCTTGAGAAACTATTCTTATTTATATGAATGTCAAAGTAATAAGAACTATGGGTTACCCAACAATGTCACTCTTATCTTAACGACTTAGAAGAGATGCCATAACTGTTGTCTCTTCCCATGCTGATTAAGGTATGTGGAAATTATTGTTCTAATTACTTATAACTTACATTACACCCTGATCCCTATAACTTTCATAATGCATACGTCTAGAATATTTCAACACTGAGTTTTGATCAATGGTTATAGAACATGAATTAGTAAGTCAAGGTTCTATCTATGCAACGTAAGAATTGAGGGTTTTATCTTCTTGTTTTTATCATTAAAAGATAACATAGAAATTATGCTACTTCAACCTTTATGTATCACAAAGAATAGTTCCATTACTCATGCTAAGATTTTTATTTCTATAGCAAATGATGAAAGTCTCACCATAACTTTGAACATATGGATAATGCATAATTTTCGTTGTTTGTAGGGCAAGCAATTAAGTTCACTAGTCGACTTCGAAGTTATTGTTTAACATGGATTATATAAAGGGTGTAAAGATTTTAGTGTCTCGAACAATTTGGAATATTCATGTTGATTATCCTTTGATTGTAATGTACACACTATGATTTTTAATTGATATACCAATGATTTAAAATTCGTCGTGGAACATTGATCCTCGACCCATTGCATGGAAAATATTTGGGGTGCTACGTGGTGTCTTTTGGACCAAGTGATGGTGGTATATAAGGTTGACTGAACCCTAACTGGGCACTTCTCCCTCGCCTTCAGGCTCGGTCCTGTGAACCCTCTTGTCCAAGTTTTCACTGATGGTTCTAGCGTAACAGCTCCTATGCTGCTACAAACTCCTCGTGCTTGTCTATTTGTATCGTTTTGAGAACCATTAGAATTACTATTAGCAGCTATTGGGTTTTTAAGAAGAGCTAGGGTTTACCTCTTTTGCTACCGGTTCCAACCGTGTCACGGCGTAACTGCGAATTCCTGGCTTAGTTCTAACAAGGATTCCTTCCTAGAAGGTACTCTTTGCTTCAACCAGCTCATTTTCTTGGTGATGAAGGTGGGGTTACTCGGCTCGTGGTTATCAAGCTATCTCCTGTATTTGCATCTGTGTTCGCCACTCTGGTAATCTACCGGGTTTAAATTTGTTGTTTTAAAGTTGCATAAATTTGTTTTAATCTCCAAACAAACACATAGAAGGTTTTAAATTCTTACTCTTTCGTTGCAGGTTCAATCTCCACTTAAAGCATGGATGGCACAAGCCACGACATCAGGCATTCCCGGGTAAGCCTGGTTCTTACCATGGCAAAATCCTCCTTGTGGGTTGTTTGGGCGGTAGGGTTTTGGTTTGACTTAAGGTCACGGCAGCCTTGCAAAAATCTTGTAACTGTGTAATTTAAATGAAAAACAAAAGGGTTTAACCCTGTGTTGGGTTTGGATGTATAGCTTCAGTCGTTGTTGTGGCTATTGGAACTCCTTTTGGCACTTAGGTTGTTTTTATACAGAAGAGTTGTATTGTAATTTTAGAAGAGAACAAAGGCTTGTGAGCCTGTTCTGTAGGTGAGGTTACGACCTCGGTTTTTATGTTTCATGGTAACACTTTAAAAAGGGTTTTGTTTTGGAAAACGCTGAGGGTTCTCGAAAGTTAACTTAATATAAGTTCTGCCTATACACAGGCTTGTATAATGCATGTTTTGTCTTTGTTCTAAGCTGTGTAAAGGGGTAGTAAATCTTCAGTTCTCCAAAACACTGTTACGGTGGATTGTGACTCGGTTGTAGGTAAAATGTTATATTAACAATGATCAAAGATTTTGCTTATACGTTTCTTTTCCTGTGTATTGTGAGCTTTTATAATACGACATATTGCAGTTATTCTAAATAAATCAGCTGAGTGTGGCTTGCATTGTAAATTTCTATGTGTACATACTGCTTCTATTAAGAATTTAGGCTGCGGTCGTAGATGGGAACCTGGTCTTAAATCTTAGCGTTTATAATAATAGTGGAAACTGAGATGATAGGGTTTAGTCAGTTAAAACGTTTACAGTTTTGATTCTGTTCTGTTGCTTGGTCTCTCGTTGTTGATTAAGATTGTACTTGTAAATATGGAGTAGTAGGGTTTTGTCCAAATTTTGCAGTCGAGATCTGGATTTTTTTAATACTTATTATATTATCTTGATTATTATCCTGTTGGTAATTTGGGAGTAAGAAGAGAAATGATAATACTAGGTGGTTTGAGCTCGACAATGAGCTAACAGGGTTCTGCATATTAATTTGATTTTCATGTAAAAACTGGTTAGTTTTAATTAGGGTTTTTGCATTGGTGTAGATAACCTAACTGTTACTACAAAACCTATGTAAGTTTATTTATCATGATAGCAGTACTATAACTTTTATTGTTGAAAGTTTTTTTATTGTTTCCTTCGACTGTTTATTAAAATTCTGTAAATTACAGAGTGCAATTTTTACCTGTAATCTTTACTTATCTTATTTAATAATTATAATCAACTAGGATTATATTAAGATAAATAAAATACTGAAAAACTTACAGTCACATCGAGTACTTGATAGATATGTTGTTATATGTGTAAAAATAAATTACTACCTAAGTATTACTACATATTGAATACAGTATAAATACCTAAACAGTGATAATTACTACTTAGTTGATAAACATAATAACTCTGCTAAATCTAACTATGGTTATTCTGAGTTTTTTTAACTTTCTAATAATTACTCCTCGGACATATAGGAATTAATACAGCATACATCCATCTATATATAATAAACATAAAGGAAATAAATAACCATCTTAAAGCATTTAAAATAACAGAACCTGTATAAGCTGTGGACAACAACAGCAATGGGAGGCTGTTCCTCCCTACCAACTCCTGGAGAGTGCCCAGACATCACTTCTCAGGACCCCCGAGCTTGCTCTGGTCTCCCTGGCTGGAGCTAGGTGCAGCAGAATAATTCACTCAGCCCAAACAGCTACAATGGAACCAAGTTACTGTAGCATTCCTCTCCAAACAACCTCCTTATTGTTTTTCCCTCTTCCTCAATGGGACTCCTGAATAACATTCACCTGAATGTATTCTCCCTCCAGAACAATGTTGAACCCCCAGCTCAGTTCATTGAGTACTATTTAAAAGATTGCCTAGGTCTTTGTTGGGTTAACTGTCATTAATGAGCCACCTGCTCAGATTCCACTTTCTTGGGGAATCATGACCCCAAATATAGGGAAGTTGCCACCTGCAACTTAGGAAGTGTTTGAGGATGCTGCCACTTGCCTTTTGCTTGTCCACCTAGTTACCTCCACCAGTTTGACCAGTAACCTCTTTTAACAGCTCTCCCATGCTATTGTCTCCATAATTTATTTATTAATAATAAAATATTCTGATTTACATTCCATTTCTATTGACTCTGCTGAGTCATCAATTCCTACTTGGCATTAAATTTAACATAATGTCTCAGGAATATAATAAAAATAATTACATTATTTTTATAAAATTGGGGTATGTGACATACACACCCCCTTAAAATGTAACATCGTCCTCGATATTACTTATTCCTCATCCTCAGCCACCTGCTGGAATAGATTTGGGTATGCTTCCCGCATCTTACTTTCCAGTTCCCAGGTAGCTTCTTCAGGACTAAGGTGCTTCCAATGCACCTTCAGCTGTCTAATTATGCGGTTCCGCAAAGTAATTTCCCTCCTCCCGAGGATACAATCCGGTTCCACCAGAACTTCCCCTTCTGGTTCTACCTGTACAATGTTCCAATCAATAACATGAGTAGCATCATGCACATACTTTTTCAGAACAGAAATATGAAAAACATTGTGTACCTTTAAATTAGGTGGTAATGCTAGCTGATAAGTAACTTGACCAATTCTAGATAAAATTTCAAACGGACCACAGTAACGTGGTGCTAATTTTGCACAACTCCCCAGTCTTAGGGAGCTCTTCTTTGGTCTTACCTTGATGAACACATGTTCACCTACCTGGAACTCTTTAGGAGTTCTTTTTAAATCTGCTTGACTCTTTTGCCGATCCTGGGAAATCTTCAAATTTTCCTGCACTTGTTTCACAACCTGTTCCATTTCTTTTAATAATTCAGGACCTAACACTAATCTATCTACTGGATTATCCCAAGAGATAGGAGTGTTATATTTACGTCCATACAGAATTTCAAAAGGACTGAACTTAGCTGACGATTGATAGCTGTTATTGTATGCAAATTCTGCTAAATGTAAATAATCCTCCCACTTACCTGGTTGATCCTTAACATACATTCTTAGCAGATCTTCTAATACTTGGTTAACTCTTTCAGTTTGTCCGTCTGTCTGAGGATGGAAAGAAGTGCTGAAATTCAGTGTTGTGTTTAATCCTTTAAACAAGGATTTCCAAAAATTTCCTGTGAATTTAGGATCCCTGTCTGAAATAATAACTTTTAGGACCCCATGTAACCTAATGATTTGTTTCAGAAAAATATCAGCTATATTTGCAGCCTTGTAAGTGGTTTTAACAGGAATAAAGTGTGCTGATTTACTTAATTTATCTACTACCACCATAATTGAATCATTCTGATGTTGATTTTTGGGTAATCCCGTAATGAAATATAAGCTGATTATTTCCCACTTCCAACTAGGAATAGGCAAAGGTTGCAATAACCCAGCTGGATGCTGGTGTTCTGTTTTTACTTATTGACATTCTAAACATCTAGGTATATACTCAGCTGTTTCAGATTTCATATTAGGCCAAAAATAATCTTTTCTCAACATAGTGACAATTTTCTGGTAGCCTGGATGCCCTGAGTAAGGGGTTTTATGAACTTCGTCCAGAATTAACAGTTTAACTTTAGGTACATTTGGAACATACAGCCTATCTTTAAACAATAAAAATCCATCTTTATTTAAACTATAACCCTTTATCAAACTTTCTGTAGGTTGTTCTTTGGCTGTAGCTTGTAAATTTTGATAAACTTCATCCAATTTTGTCCCTTCAGCCAGCTGTTCATTTAAATCAGAGGTATAAGTGCTGATAGCTGATATAAAATCCAGCCTTGCATTTCTACTCAAAGCATCAGCCACCTTATTTTCCTTTCCTTTTATGTGCTGAATTTCAAAATCGTATTCACTTAAGAAGACCAACCATCTGGCTTGCCTTGCATTTAAGTTAGGCTGGTCCAAAAGGTATTTTAGACCCTTATTATCAGTCATTAAGGTAAAATTTCTACCTATTAAGTGGTGTCGCCACATCTTTAAGGCATGAATAACAACAGCTAATTCTAAGTCATAAGTGGCATAATTCTTTTCATGAATTTTCAGCTTCCTAGACTCATAGGCAATGACATGTCCATCCTGAGTCAACACTCCGCCTAGACTGTCATTACAAGCATCTGTGTAAACCACGAAATCTTTATTAGGATCTGCTATTCTTAGAATAGGCACAGTTGTTAATAAAGTCTTTAATTTCTTAAAGTTTTCTTCACACTTCAAGTTCCAATCAAACTTCTTGCCTTTCTTTTGCAAGGAAGTGATTGGCTTGGCTATCTTTGAAAAACCTTCAATGAATCTCCGGTAATAACCGGTAATTCCCATGAAGGACCTAACATCTGTTACGTCTTTTGGTATTGGCCAATCCTCGATTGCTAGGATCTTTTCAGGATCAACTGAAATCCCTTCCTTAGTCACTACGTGACCTAAGTACTGGATTTCATCCTTGAAGAAATCACACTTACTGAATTTTACAAAGAGCTGCTGCTCTCGTAGTTCTTGTAATACTATCCGTAAGTGTTCTTTATGCTCCTCTTCATTCTTAGAATAAATTAAAATGTCATCGATGAATACGACAACAAATTTATCTAAGTATTTATGCATTATGTTATTCATTAGGCACATAAAGACGGTTGGGGTGTTAGTAAGCCCAAATGGCATTACGACAAATTCATAATGTCCATACCTTGTTCTGAAAGCTGTTTTGAAAATGTCTTCTTCTTTAATCCTCACTTGATGATAACCCGATCTTAGGTCTATCTTAGAGAACACTGTAGCTCCACGTAGGTGATCAAATAGATCATCTATGTGAGGCAACGGATATCTGTTTTTAATTTTTATCTTGTTCAGTTGACGGTAATCTATGCAAAGTCGCATAGTTTCGTCCTTCTTTTTAACAAAAATTATTGGTGCTCCCCAAGGGGACACACTGGGTCGAATGTAATTCTTATCTATTAACTCCTTTAACTGAGTTTTTAATTCGTTAAGCTCCAAAATATTCATACGATACGGAGCTTTTGAATTGGGGACAGCACCTGGTACTAGTTCAATTGTGAAATCCAGTTCTCTCTTGGGAGGTAATCCTGGGATTTCCTCCGAAAAAACATCAATAAATTCATTTACTACAGGAATATCCTCTACTGTTTTCTTGCTAAATTCAGACTTAACTGTCTCATCTGTAATAGTTACAGCATAAGCCTTGCATCCTTTTCTGACTGCTCTTTTAAGTTGTAAAGCAGAAATCTGCCTGATTATAGTTTTCCTAGGAATACCCTTAACCGTTACAGGCTGTTCGTTATTGTTTACACACGTAAAAGTTTTATCAAAACAGTTTAAAACCACTTTATGTTGTTCTGACCAGTCCATACCGATAAGTATGTCATAAGAGCTAAGTGGCAAAACATTTAATTCAACAGTAGTCTTAAAATCATTCATATCTAGGACACATTCCTTAACATAACAGTTTACCTTCCTTTTTGCCCCAGTAGCTAGTTGTACGGACCAAGAATTATCAAACCTTTCAACAGTCAGATTACATTTTTCTACTAGCTGGGGTGAAATATAACTAAGACTAGCACCTGGATCTATTAAAATAGTTATAGGGATTTTGTTAATCAGACCTCCTACTTCCACCATGGAAGTTTGATAGTCAGCTTGGTGGTTCTCCAATGCTGCATTGATTCGGGGCATAGTTCCTGCAAAGTCTCCAACAATCATTTCATCTTGTATAGTATGAATATTGTTGTTTGGTTTCTTCCGATTTGGGCAAACTGAAGCATAGTGTGGGCCATTACACTCCCAGCACTTAACAGGTTCTTTTCGTTCAAAATTCTTAGTGTAGTTTCCATGATTGTTAGGAGCCTCCTTGCTGCCCTTGAAATTGTTGGAATGATTTGCAGCTCCATTTTTGTTTCCCTGGAAGCTTTTACCATTAAAATGGTTTTCGTTCTTGTTATTCTTGAAATTTTTCTGGGGTACAAACTCCTTTTTCCTGTACTCAAGCTGATTACTATTCTTTTTAGCCTTCCAGTTAGCTATCCCTTCTTTCTTTTTATTCTGTTCAAAATAGAAATTAGCCTTTTGCATAGTCTCTTCCAGAGTTTTGGGGTTATCATATTCAATTCTGTCCTTGATATGATATGGCAGGCAGCTAAGAAACCGTTGTATTTTAGGTTTCTCTTCAACAAAATACGGCACATATCTTAACAGACTTAAGAACTTACTGTTTAAGTCCTTCATAGTCATAGATCCTAGCTTCACTTCATAAAATTCCTTGGCCCTTTCTTCATAGTATTGTTCAGACAGAAATTTCTTTTTGAAGTACCTTTTAAAAGTACTCCAATTGACTTCTTTTTCTTTGATCCCCTTGACCCTTTTCAGGTCTTGCCACCATATGTCTGCCTTTCCAGAAAGGTTGTAGATGGCCATTCGAGCCTTTAGCTGATTTGAATAGTTGTAAATCTGGAAATATCTTCTCATCCCGAATAACCAGGATTCTGCCTCTTCTCCTGTCTCAGATTCTCCATTGAAGGTTGGGGGTTTTATTTTCTTGAACTCCCAGGAAATCTCTTCATAAGGTCCGTGCTTTTTCTTTCTGTTATGCAACTCAGCTTCACTGCTGTCACTAGTAGTGCGATAGCTATGTTGTTCTCTTCTTTCTTCAGATGATGAACTGCTGTCAGATTTAGCTGGTTTCATCCTTTTAGACCCTCTTTGATGACTAGCTCCTTCAGATTCAGCTCTTTTGCTTCTTCCTTCTGTCTGAAATTTTTCTATCAATAATTGATTTAGCTGCTCTTGAGTTTTCAGAATCCTTTCATTATCCTTCTTGACTATTTCTATCTCCGTCTTTAAACCTTTTATGGTCTGCATCAGTTCTGAGGAGTGAACAATTACCTCCTCTGTCACAGGTTCTCTCGACATCTGTCTTGTCGCAATGTTTGGAGATCCTTCCTCAGCATATTCTCCTAGCTTTTCCATACCTGCCTGTTAGATTCAGGAAAAGGAAATTTTCTGCTCTGTATTTATGAAAGAAAAATATAAGTTAGTACATTATATATATAAATTTTTCTTCCATGGTCACTGTTTTGCGGAAACTAGTTGAGTCACATCAAGGCCTAGTGTATGAACCATGCTCTGATACCACATGTCAAAACCCAAAAATTTCAAAAAATTTAAAATTTTTAAATAATAGCAATTAACGTTATTAAAAGCATTCCTTGATCTGTTTGATTAGTTAAAGTGATCATAAATGTGTCTAAATGATCTGTTATTAAACTTTTAACTTTTTAATATGGGTTTCTTTTTCCGTTACTGATTGTTTTTCTGTTTTTTCAATCCACAAGGGGGGTTGCCATAGCAGACTGGGCTTACTTAGCTTCTGAGCTAATGCATCAAAATTTTCTTCCTCTTGCAGATACACAGGTAAGGTACGGGTCGCTGCATTTAATTTTAATAGTATTATATTTCAAATATCTGTACCATATCATTCAGTAAAAATCTAAGCATACTAGCCAGGTTATCAAATGTTTACAGGTAGCATATATCCTACGACCTCCATTTGATCTAGCTGTTTAAGAATCGGAAATTTCTAGAGATAAAGATAGCTATTGATATGCATAAATTTCTTAACTAGAGCTTTTGCAGTATGACAGACATTTTATCATCGGTTCATTCTTTACTCCTCCATTATTATTGTATCAGTCATGTTTGTAATTAGAATGATTGATACACATCGTTAAAATGTAGAGTTCCTAAGGTACCAATAGAAATATGCTTTGCTTGTCTCTAACACTTACAGATATCCTGTAAAATTTCGTGTCTCCTTTTAAACATTTTCAGAAATGGTTTAGCTTGAGAAACTATTCTTATTTCTATGAATGTCAAAGTAATAAGAACTATGGGTTACCCAACAATGTCACCCTTATCTTAACGACTTAGAAGAGATGCCATAACTGTTGTCTCTTCCCATGCTGATTAAGGTATGTGGAAATTATTGTTCTAAATTACTTATAACTTACATTACACCCTGATCCCTATAACTTTCATAATGCATACGTCTAGAATATTTCAAGACTGAGTTTTGATCAATGGTTATAGAACATGAATTAGTAATTCAAGGTTCTATCTATGCAACGTAAGAATTGAGGGTTTTATCTTCTTGTTTTTATCGTTAAAAGATAACATAGAAATTATGCTACTTCAACCTTTATGTATCACGAAGAATAGTTCCATTACTCATGCTAAGATTTTTATTTCTATAGCAAATGATGAAAGTCTCACCATAACTTTGAACATATGGATAATGCATAATTTTCGTTGTTTGTAGGGCAAGCAATTAAGTTCACTAGTCGACTTCGAAGTTATTGTTTAACATGGATTATATAAAGGGTGTAAAGATTTTAGTGTCTCGAACAATTTGGAATATTCATGTTGATTATCCTTTGATTGTAATGTACACACTATGATTTTTAATTGATATACCAATGATTTAAAATTCGTCGTGGAACATTGATCCTCAACCCATTGCATGGAAAATATTTGGGGTGCTCCGTGGTGTCTTTTGGACCAAGTGATGGTGGCATATAAGGTTGAATGAACCCTAACTGGGCACTTCTCCCTCGCCTTTGGGCTCGGTCCTGTGAATCCTCTTGTCCAAGTTTTCACTGATGGTTCTGGCGTAACAGCTCCTATGCTCCTACAAACTCCTCGTGCTTGTCTATTTGTATCGTTTTGAGAACCATTAGAATTACTATTAGCAGCTATTGGGTTTTTAAGAAGAGCTAGGGTTTACCTCTTTTGCTACCGGTTCCAACCCTGTCACAGCATAACTGCGAATTCCTGGCTTAGTTCTAACAAGGATTCCTTCCTAGAAGGTACTCTTTGCTTCAACCAGCTCATTTTCTTGGTGATGAAGGTGGGGTTACTCGGCTCGTGGTTATCAAGCTATCTCCTGTATTTGCATCTGCGTTCGCCACTTTGGTAAGCTACCGGGTTTAAATTTGTTGTTTTAAAGTTGCATAAATTTGTTTTAATCTCCAAACAAACACATAGAAGGTTTTAAAATCTTACTCTTTCGTTGCAGGTTCAATCTCCACTTAAAGCATGGATGGCACAAGCTGCGACATCAGGCATTCCCGGGTAAGCCTGGTTCTTACCATGGCAAAATCCTCCTTGTGGGTTGTTTGGGCGGTAGGGTTTTGGTTTGACTTAAGGTCACGGCAGCCTTGCAAAAATCTTGTAACTATGTAATTTAAATGAAAAACAAAAGGGTTTAACCCTGTGTTGGGTTTGGATGTATAGCTTCAGTCGTTGTTGTGGCTATTGGAACTCCTTTCAGCACTTAGGTTGTTTTTATACAGAAGAGTTGTATTGTAATTTTAGAAGAGAACAAAGGCTTGTGAGCCTGTTCTGTAGGTGAGGTTACGACCTCGGTTTTTATGTTTCATGGTAACACTTTAAAAAGGGTTTTGTTTTGGAAAACGCTGAGGGTTCTTGAAAGTTAACTTAATATAAGTTATGCCTATACACAGGCTTGTATAATGCATGTTTTGTCTTTATTCTAAGCTGTGTAAAGGGGTAGTAAATCTTCAGTTCTCCAAAACACTATTATGGTGGATTGTGACTCGGCTATAGGTAAAATGTTATATTAACAATGATCAAAGATTTTGCTTATACGTTTCTTTTCTTGTGTATTATGAGCTTTTATAATACAACATATTACAGTCATTCTAAATAAATGAGCTGAGTGTGGCTTGCGTTGTAAATTTCTATGTGTACATACTGCTTCTATTAAGAATTTAGGCTGCGGCCGTAGATGGGAACCTGGTCTTAAATCTTAGATTTTATAATAATAGTGGAAACTGAGATGATAGGGTTTAGTCAGTTAAAACATTTACAGTTTTGATTCTGTTCTGTTGCTTGGTCTATCGTTGTTGATTAAGATTGTACTTGTAAATCTGGAGTAGTAGGGTTTTGTCCAAATTTTGCAGTCGAGATCTGGATTTTTTTAATACTTATTATATTATCTTGATTATCCTGTTGGTAATTTGGGAGTAAGAAGAGAAATGATAATACTAGGTGGTTTGATCTCGACAATGAGCTAACAAGGTTCTGCATATTAATTTGATTTGCATGTAAAAACTGGTTAGTTTTAATTAGGGTTTTTGCATTGGTGTAGATAACCTAACTGTTACTACAAAACCTCTGTAAGTTTATTTATCATGATAGCAGTACTATAACTTTTATTGTTGAAAGTTTTTTTATTGTTTCCTTCGACTGTTTATTAAAATTCTGTAAATTACAGAGTGCAATTTTTACGTGTAATCTTTACTTATCTTATTTAATAATTATAATCAACTAGGCTTATATTAAGATAAATAAAATACTGAAAAAGTTACAGTCACATCGAGTACTTGATAGATACGTTGTTATATGTGTAAAAATAAATTACTACCTAAGTATTACTACATATTGAATACAGTATAAATACCTAAACAGTGATAATTACTACTTAGCTAATAAACATAATAACTTTGCTAAATCTAACTATGGCTATTCTGAGATTTTTTTAACTTTCTAATAATTACTCCTCGGACATATCGGAATTAATACAGCATACATCCATCTATATATAATAAACATAAAGGAAATAAATAACCATCTTAAAGCATTTAAAATAACAGAACCTGTATAAGTTGTGGACAACAACAGCAATGGGAGGCTGTTCCTCCCTACCAACTCCTGGAGAGTGCCCAGACAACACTTCTTAGGACCCCCGAGCTTGCTCTGGTCTCCCTGGCTGGAACTAGGTGCAGCAGAATAATTCACTCAGCCCAAACAGCTACAATGGAACCAAGTTACTGCATGATTCCTCTCCAAACAACCTCCTTACTGTTTTTCCCTCTTCCTCAATGGGACTCCTGAATAACATTCACCTGAATGTATTCTCCCTCCAGAACAATGTTGAACCCTGAGCTCAGTTCATTGAGTACTATTTAAAAGATTGCCTAGGTCTTTGTTGGGTTAACTGTCATTAATGATCCACCTGCTCAGATTCCACTTTCTTGGGGAATCATGACCCCAAATATAGGGAAGTTGCCACCTGCAACTTAGGAAGTGTTTGATGATGCTGCCACTTGTCTTTTGCCTATCCACCTAGTTCCCTCCACCAGTTTGACCAGTAACCTCTTTTAACAGCTCTCCCATGCTGTTGTCTCCATAATTTATTTATTAATAATAAAATATTCTGATTTACATTCCATTTCTAGTGACTCTGTTGAGTCATCAATTCCTACTTAGCATTAAATTTAACATAATGTCTCGGGAATATAATAAAAATAATTACATTATTTTTATAAAATTGGGGTATGTGACATGTTCCCTTTCCTTTCTTACTAGATTATAAAAATCTTCTTCCTGATCTTGAAAAGCCTTAGCTTTGCTTTTCTCATCTCTTATGACAGCATGAGATAGTTGTCCTGCTTCAGTATTCCCTGCATTCACACACAAAACATCAATTCTAAAATCATGTGTTTCTAAGATCTCTCTAGATGGTCTCAGCATCAATTCTTTCAGCTAACTTCCATTGTCAAAACACATCATCAAGTTCTTCTTGAAGTGTATATCCACTTCATCAGTTTTCCAAGGGAAAATTTCTGATTCATGCTCACATGAATAGACTTCTTTCTGCATTATTTTTCCTTGCTCCAGCTCAACCTTCTTGAGCTCTCTATCCTTCCTCAAGACCAATGACTGTAGTCTTTTCCTCTGCTGCAATGTCACCATTGCACTCTCTTCTTTTTCATCACCCATCCATAATATTCATCTTCATTTCCTTCTTGAATCAGTCTCTCTAGTTTACAGAGTCTTTCTATGATATCAACAAGCTCTTTGTCATTTCCCTTCTGACTTGTAATCTGCATGTCCTTCAGCTGAACATTCTTCTTCACCTGATTGTAATCCTTCTCTATATTCCTCGTATGAACATGAGTAGTCATCTCTCTTCCTATCTTCATGACAACATCAAGAAACTGTCTTTTATTAACCATCCCTGAGCAATATTCATGGCCACAACCAACCATCTTCTTCTTTAGTTGTGTGACAGTTCCAAGTGACTGTTCAACATATTTCGAATTTGTAAAACCTGCATACATACACCAATTATTAGTTTCAAAATTATAAGGCTTCAAGGCCTCTTTTGTGGTCTCATACATCAGTTCTTCTAACTGGTTTTCATCCTTCCAAGGATCCATGAAACCATCATCTAATCTCGTGTCTTTATCTTCATCACTACTCTCATCAAGAGCAGATCCTTGTTCAGGATCACATAGATAAACCTCTTCCTCAACACACATTCTTTGTTGCAACTCAGCCTCTCTGAGTTCTTCTTCTAACTGAACTCTTGTATCATACTTAAGTCTCCTTTGTAACCGAATCCACTTGATTCTTTTCCTCTGAAGAACCCAGCCATACCTTTGGTCCTCCATATTAAGAAATAATTTATTTATTTAAATATTTAAAATAATATAAATATAAATATTTTCTGATAATTACATTATTTTTAATTAATCAATTTGTTTTACATAAATATTTTTAAAAAAGAATACAAATTTAAATTGTACATAAAAATGAAGTTAAAATGGTGTATATGAATGAGAACTAAAAATGCATATTGTATTTTATATTATTAAATATATTTATTATGTGATTAATTTTGTAATAAAGTAATTATTTGAATCAATTCAAGTGTTTTGATATTTATTTTGTTTTAATATTCTTAAATAAAATAAATTGTTTTTTTAATATTAAAATGAATTTTGATATTTATTTTTTATTTTTAATTTTAATTATATAAATTTGAAATATTTAGAATTATGTAAATTTTCTAAAATGGATAAATCGTTTCTCCAATGTTAAAATGGATGGATTTCCTTTTGTTTGTTGGAATTCCCAAACTAGTTTTCATGATAAGTGAGACATTAAACCTAGAGAAACATTGTGAAGAATAAAGCCCATACCGTTCATTAATTGGATATAAATTGCGATGTTATTTACCATTTTTTTATAAAAATAACTTTTTTATCTTATTGTAAAGATGGATTAAAAAACTTATATAATTAATTTATGGTTTTAATTATTAATAAAATTTATAATTTAATTTTTTTTAATGAAGAAATGATCATATATAAAGTGATTTTAAATTAAAAATGTTTAGTTAAATAATTAAAATTATTATTTTTCCTCTATTCTTATTAATTTTATAATAAAATTGGTTTAAGTTTCAATTTATGATATGGAATTTGTCAATTTAAATATAATTAGAAATTTTAAATTTATTTAAATAACATAGTAGAAATAAATATTACTAAAGCTCGTTCTTGTGAATGTGGAGTGATCCCAATAATCAATGAAGAACATCTTTTCAAGCTATGGATGAGATGTGGTGTTGGGTTGAATTTTGAAGCATAATTGATGGATTTATGGTGTTTGTTCAAATTTGTATTGATGAATTATATTTCTACTATAGAGGTGTTTGGAGACTCACACTTATTGTTCAATGGGCCAATGGAATATACAACCTTCATATTTTACATCTGAACTCTTGGTGTCAAAGAATCAAGTAGTTGCTTTCAACTTTCACCAGCATTTCAATTTCTCATATCTACAAGACATATAACTTCGAGTGTGATCTTCTTTCCAAGATTGTCGAGCGAGAAGGAATTTTGTATTTTGAAGAATATCTTGAGTATGCCTTATCTTTTAAGGGATATATTTCCTTTCTCTTATAATTGGTTTTATGTTATGTTTCTGAAAGATGGTGAATGTAACTGTTTTTCCCATTTTTTGGTATCTAGCTTTTGTAGATGGCTATTATGAAGCTTTTTGGTTTGGACAACATTAATAGGTTGGAGTGGATGTATATTTGTCATGAATTTGATGTTTTGATTTTAGTATGTTGGTCATGAAGATACCTTGCTCTAGGTAGAGGAGAAGAATGTATTGATTTTATGTCTTTGATTCCTGTATATATATATATATATATATATATATATATATATATATATATATATATATATATATATATATATATATATATATATATATATATATATTCTGTAAAAGAAAAACGTTACACATATAAAGAGGAGATAAAAAATCATATATAGAGAGAGAGAGAGAGATAAGAGGAAATATATATATATACTATTTCAAATTACAAAAAATATGTTTTAATTTTTCCATTTTTTTAAGATATGGAAATATTTATTAATTGAAACAAAATTTACATAGGATAAGAATATGGATCTCTCTCTTATTAGACCATCATAAACCAATAAAGTGTCATTTAAAATCCACGAGGTCTTGCTAAGCCTAAGATAGATGTAAAAGAAATAATTTTGAAGTGTGAGCATAATAATGACAACTAAACTTCAAAAATAAATTTTGAAGTAATAAAACTAGTCTTCTATTTCATCATCAGAAATAGGAATTTAAGGCATCTCTTTCCCATGAGATGGTTCATGAGAAAAATTTGCAAAGTTTAAGTTGGTATTTTCCTTGATAATGATGATGAGCTTTGCCTCCATTTTTCTGGCATGTTATTAAAGTTCGTCGATCTACAAGAGAAGTTCATTAATCTCCTCCATGGTGCCAAGAAGTTTTCTTCCCAAAAGAGATTTAACTTGTGAGTAGAGGGTTACTGTCTTATAGTATTTGATATCCTTGGTGCAATTATAAACTGTTAGGATATCTCATCAATCAGTTTTGTACTTTGCATGCATGCATGCCTTTCAATGCATCCCAGTTATTTGCATGCATCCCAGTCACTAGTTTGATGCCTCTAGCACCTTGTCCTGAGTTTGCCAGCACCCCGGAGCTTCTTTCCTTGCATTTTTAGCCCTCCTAGCCAGTAAGGCACCCACTTCTCACCTACCACCTGAGAAAGGCAAACTTCTTCACCTACCACTCAATTCACTTCAGTTAGTTGATTTCTTTCCTTGATTTAAGGCTAGATTGACTCCTCAACTTATTGTATCACTACATTGGACCCCACAATGAGACTAGATTGCTTATTCTGACTCTGGTTAGATCCTCATGTGCCCTCCACTAACCCTCCTTCATTCAGTTAGTGCCCCCATGTTCCATTTACACCTACCACACTCAGTTAGACTCAATTTGACACCTGGTGGACCATTACTTGTGCATTGATGACTCCACTGATCTAATGATGAGGACTCCTAGTTGGAGCCAAGCTATTCCATGCAGTATTTCGAATGACCTCCTTGGGTAATTCGAATTCATTTAGTCATTATGACTGCATCTTGTATTGTATTCTACTACTGAGTTCAATAGAGCACTACTGCAAGCCTTTTGCACAGTTTACACATATTTTCTGAGTTTCATCTCTTGTAATTGATTTACTTGTTCAATTAGATCTACTGGGCTTAATTTCACACGGTATTAGATCCATGGAAGGGACAAGACTTCTTTTCTGTAGGTGTTCTACATGAAGATTGAGTGATTTTTGCTCAAAAATATCACAGCTGTGGCATGCATTCTCTCTTGTGCATTTGCTATTACTGAAATTTTCTCTTTTAATACATTCAAGAAGCAGAGAGTCTTCCACATAATTCCTGGATTCGAATCATTGGAGCTTCAAGCTTGCTTGATTGTCTTATGTCGGATGTGAAGTGAATTTTAACAGGTGGATTGTTTGACCTCATGGTTTTTGTTTTCTTGTGATTTGCACGTTATTCTAAACTTTTATTGCATTCGCTTCTCTTGAAATATGGACACTTCTTCATCAAATCTTCTCACTCCCTTCAACTATTTTCAGTGGAAGGCTGATATAGAGATATTGCTACGCTCTAAAGGTTTCTACAGAGCTACCATGGGCCTAGAAGTCGAAGCTACATCAGCAGTAGAGAAGGAAAAATATTTCAATAAGCTTGATAAATCTTATGGTTCCTTTGTCTCAGCATCTCTAACGATCTTTTTTTCCATCTCAGTGGATTGACTACTCCAAAAGAGGTATGGGAGAAACTTGCCACACTCTTTGGAAAGCAGGCTGATATGAGATCTTATCACCTAGAGAATGAGTTGATTGCCCTCAATCCTGAAAATTTCAAGACCATCAATGACTTCTTCACTAAGTTTAAAAGTTTGGTTATGCTATTGAAGCAATGTGGAGTGGAAAGAGAACATAAACAATTGATCCTATGCATTCTTTCAAAAATTGGGAAAGATTATTCAGTTTTTGTTTCAACTTTCAATACGGGAAAGCTCACAATCCCAAATTGGAAAATGCCTACCTTAAGTTCCTTCATTGAATCCGTGACGAAGGAGAATGATAAACTCATTCAAATGGGGACCATATGCTCCAAAGACCAAGCATTATTTGCTAGAGGATCCAAAGCTACAAATGGAAAAGGGAAGAAAAAGAAAGAGAATCCAAAGTTTGATCCATCGAACCAAAGAGAGAAGACAAAGCAATCGGATGAGCCATCCAATTCAAGAAACAAGCAAAAAGGGAAAGAGGGCAAAGAGAAATCTAAATGTTCTGATTGCAGCAAGGGATATCATCCTAAATTCTCACGCATGAAGAAAATCATAGATCAGATGGCCCTTCTTTTAGGGAAAAACAACATAACCCTTCCTAACGGTGCAAGGAAGAAGGAGAAAAATGATCATCCCAAGAGAGGTCATGCACTCATGGCAACTGTTTCGACTTCCACAACTCTACTCATTGATTCTGAAGGTTCGAACCACATTGATGCAAATAAAGATTCTCTATCATCATTTGATCCCAACATCACCATATACATCCACATGGGAGATGATTCTCAGATCTCTTCAAAGGGAAAAGGTACTCTTCATTTAGAGCATGGCAGTTTTCACAATGTGCTCTATGTTCCATCCTTAGCTTCGAGTCTTCTTTCTGTTTATCAGATGAAACACATTGGTTAACCAAAGAAAGTTGTATTATTCCCTAACAAAGTTTAAATTTTTTATATTCAAAGTGGAAAAATTATTGCGGTCGGAAAAGCAAATCATGCTTCAAAAGCATATGAATTTTCACACTTTCTTCCACATGACAAGCCCACTGCTCTTTTGACTCATGGCAATGAGGTTAGTAGAATATGGCATGAGAGGTTTGGACACCTAAATTATAATTATTTGTATCTGCTAAAGAAAAATTCCATGGTTGATGGAATTTTGACGATCGAATCCTCGGAGGGAATATGCAAAGGTTGCATCATTGGGAAGCACCCCGAGCACAAATTTGACTGAGGCAAAGCTAGCAGAGCTTCTTGCATTTTGGGGCTGATACATTCTGATATCAGTGGTCCACTACCACATACCTCCATAAATGGCTCAAGGTATGTTTTTACATTCATCGACGACTTCTCCAGATTTACATGGGTTTTCTTTCTCAAAAACAAGTCGGAAGTACTAGAAAAATTCAAGTTTTTAAAGGCTTCTGTTGAGACTACCACTGAGAGGAAGATGAAAGATCTTAGATCTGATAATGGAGGTGAATATATCAAATCAGAGTTTCTGCACCTTTGTGCTGAAAGAGACATTCAGATCCAGCACGCAGTTCCCTACACACCTCAGATGAATGGTGTAGCAGAAAGGAAGAACAGATCACTAAAAGAGATGGCAACCTATATGATTGAATCAAAATGTTTGTCTGAAAACCTTTTGGATGTAGCCATGAATGTTGCTGCATAAATTCAAAATAGAGTCCCACATTCATCTTTGAATGGTATTACACCTTTCGAAGCTTACACTGGTCACAAACCTGATGTGTCCAATTTCTGTGTTTTTTGTTCAACCACTTGGGCTAGAATTTCGACGGAAAAGAGAAAATATTTGGAACCGCAAAGTGTTGACTGCATCCTATTGGGATATGCTGAAGAATCAAAAGGCTAAAAACTAATAGATATCAGATCCAGAAAGATATTCATTGAACGAAGTGTCATATTTGAAGAACCGCTTCAAAATCTAGAACTGATCGAGGAAGAAACTGCTGATTTACTGCCTCTACAAGAAGAATAATTTGAAGAAGATGATGAAAGTATTGGTTCCGATATTTCTGATATTTTATTAGAATTTGATGAACATGATTTATCAGGTTCATAAGCTGATCCAGTTGTGCCCCAACACTTGCCAAAGTGGGCCCAAAATACACTCATTTATGCTAATCAAAACATTGGAAATCCTACCGATCCAAGGATGACTCAAGCAGAATTTCAAAGAGTAGGTATGGCTGTTTCATTCTCTGATCCTTTTCTATTTGAGAAATTATTTTTTATGATAGGTTTAGATCCTAAATCATATTATCATGGCCACCGAGATCCGAGATCGAAAACCGCCGTGGATGAATAGTACAGTTCTCTTCAAAAGAATGCTACATGGGCACTAGTTCCTCTTCCACCTAGGACGAAATTAGTCCAATGTAAATGGGTCTACCGCATAAAGGTTGCTGCTGATGGCTCAACCTGCAAATACAAAGCTCGATCGGTTTCAAAAGTTTTCTCCCAAATCCAAGGAGTGCACTACACTGAGACCTTTGCATCGGTTGCAAAGATGGATTCTATCCGTCTATTTTTAGCCATTGCCGCATCCAAGCATTGGGAAGTGCACCATATGGATGTGAAGAGTGAATTTCTCTATGGAGATCTGAAACAAGAAATATATATGAAGCAGCTAGAAGGATGTATATCACATCCAAAGTTAGTATGTAGATTGAAGAAGTCATTGTATGGCTTAAAACAGGCCCCAAGAGCTTGGTATGCTAAGATGGACTCCTTCCTTCTCTCACAAAACTTCGGAAGGTGCAAATCAGATCCAAATGTGTACCTACAGAAAACTAAAGGTAATTTTCTGATTATAGTTCTTTATGTTCATGATATTTTGATAACTAGTAGCACTCTCAGTTCAATCGATAAGTTAAAAACTACTTTAAATCTAGCTTTTGACATGAACGATTTGGGCTTGCTAAAACAATTTCTGGGGCTTGAGATTGCTCAAAATTTTGATGGGATCACCATATCATAGCAAAAATATATTTCAGACATGTTAAACAAGTTCAACATGTCAAATTGTAAGGCATCCCCATTCCCATTCCTCTCAGGAATCAGTCTTGAGGAGGGAGATTCTACACCGCTTGCAGATTCTACATTGTATCGATAGTTAATCGGTTCTCTTCTATGCTTGACACACTCAAGGCCTGATATATCTTATGCCATGAGTGTTGTATAAAGATATATTTAGAATTCCCTTGAGCTCCATTGGCGGGCATCCAAGAGGATCTTACACTATGTGCAGGGTACTTGTCACCTACCCAAATTTCTGAACATTATTATTTATTTGCAAAAATACTTTATGTTAAAATTAATTACAAGTTTTGTAACTATGATCAGTTTTGATCATGGATGAATGTAATTACTGAATATTATTATTTAAGTAAATTAATTAGGACACAAACACTCAGGAGGACTATTGAATGAGTTTTCACTGACCCACTAGGAGGAATGAAAGTTGTTGGAAGGAATGGGACACATGGCACCAGTTACCTCACATCATTAACTGTTGGTTATGGGACAACTTCCCCTTAAATGGGGCATTATCCCCCAGGTGGAGGGAGTGAGCAGGAATCTCATTTAATGACCCAATAACATCTGAAAAGGCCTAGGCAACCTATAAAGGCAAATTCGAATTGGGCAGGCAGCCCTTAATCAACATTTTTGTAGAATGTTTTCCTCTTGCAAATCATGTGATTTCAGGAGAGATTCGAATAAGGGAGATTAGTCGTGATTGAAAACTGAGTTTTTACTTATTATTGAAGAGAAACAGAGTTACAGGAGCAAGTCTTTTGTACTGCTACCTATTGAAGATTCAGAAGATTACTACAACAAGAAGAAGCCCATATTCCTGAAGCTTCTTCCTCCTGGTGGTTTAGCGAATAGGCTCGGGGGTCCTAAGACAGTATTTGACTGTTTTTAGGAGTTTGGTTGGGTGGAACGGTCTTCCTGAGTTGTTTGTTTCCCTACAGGTTTAATCAGGTTCTAAAGTTTCTTCTTATTTAATTTCTGTTACGTTTTAACAGTATTTTCTGTGTTTCTGTTTTTGAAAGCAAAATCTAATCCTAGAATTGTTCTAAGTCTGAATGTTTAAGTTTAATGGCGAAGATGAATTGATAAATCAATATCCCCATTTTTCCACATGCTATTTGGAAGCGTCGTACTCTAGTAGAGATATGCAAATTAAAATAGAATAGAAGATAGGCAAATTGTGCCATTGAATTCGATAGCTAGATAATAATCCAGTATGCATCAGTATCTGTTCTTAAGTTAACTAATTGTAGAGGGTCTGTATAATATTTAATATATCTAATATTTTCTCATTGTTATAATAATCAGTCAATTAAATAATTATTTCCATCATCCTACAAACGCATACATTATATCCATGAAAAGTAGATGAATTATACATTGTACATGGTGTTAAGACTGTTAACATTGAATAAAATATTCTTGATAATAAGCTGGAAAACAATAGTTTTTCACACAGATATCATATGTATATTTTTCACTCACACACAGTTTCATTATAATTACTACACTAGCATTTTATGTGTAGGAAATTAATGTATAGATAGAATTATAGTTTACACAGTCTTCATGAATTTCTACACTATGTATTTATATTTCTTTCATTTTCTATAGTATTGTTGTAATATCTAGAAATGCATAAATGATAAGAATTTACTAAACATAATTATTATTACCATACATTTATTTTTTCCTTGGATTTGCTAACATTGGTTGTGATTATTGTAACTCTGATATTTGTATCAAAAGGAAAACCCTAGCTATATTTATATTGTTCATAACAAAACTCTACACTC
The DNA here is from genome assembly GCA_027924585.1 of Larix kaempferi. Taxonomy (NCBI): domain Eukaryota; kingdom Viridiplantae; phylum Streptophyta; class Pinopsida; order Pinales; family Pinaceae; genus Larix; species Larix kaempferi. The sequence continues at coordinate 3,223,482 of BSBM01000432.1, forward strand.
TTTTCAACCTGAGATCGAAACCAAGCTAGTATCTTAAAACAAACAATCAGATTATCACTTCAACAAAACACGAATTAGGGTTTAACCCTATTCATTTTCATTGCAAAATGTTACTGAGTTATCGGTTCAATTTTCAACTCTATTGTTCAAACATCAACAAATAAGATTACACATTACCAATCTACAGTTTTAAAACAAATCATAGACTTATACGAAGGGTTCAACACACCTTTTTGATCTTAACGTTCAAATTTATTTACACAGAACCCTTATCATCCACGAATTATCCAAACCCTAAACTAGCTTGATAAACATTATAGTATCCCTTAACATAAATACGATTCACAACAGCAACTTACAGTTTCCAAGCTAACAAACCAGATAGCTTTACAACGTTTTAAACATACAATGTATTACAAAAGAAGTATTATTCTTACACACAGATTGAGCCCTCGGCTCTCTGTCTTACGGTCACAAACATTTCGAAAAAGTCGAATCTCATAACAACCTCAACATTAGCACAAAATAACTTCCAAAACAAAGACAAATCTCAAGCAACGTTTATATTCTACTTTTAACAAAGAAACGAAGTTACACAGGGTTTATCCCAAAATTTTCCAGTAGACAGGAGAGCCTGAACATTTAAATCGACGAGCTAAATCTCTAGTCGACAAACAACAAGTTTTCAAAATACAACACCGAAGTATCACTGTCAACAATCATATTTCAAAGACTTCCCAAACCACCTTCAATGACAGAGCCACGGCACAGACGAAGGGCACTACGAGGGTATGAAAGACCCGAAGCTTACCAGTGTAAGTGTACGAGGTTTTCCTTTTGCCATACCCTAGCCAGAAGTGCTGTTTACATCCTGTAACTGGCATTAAACCAGAGATTAGACATCTGATACTTTTTATAAATCGATTTCTGAAAATGAAATAGCTTTGCTAAAATGGAAAGCTTACCTCCATAGCTTGACGAGGACATTGTCACGAACGACACCAAGGAGCCACTATCCACGCCCAAACTCTGTACATTCTCACATTTCACTCTTGTTTATCTCAGAGGTATTAAAACATAAAACTATAACCTTCGAACTAGAGAATCTATCTTTAAAACTACTTCACCATCACAGTAAAGAAACCCGCAACGTCAACTTAAGGAGGAGATCTCGGGTTCGAAACCCTTGCAGACTTCCTACCCAGACTTCGGCAGCCTGTCGGCCACCCCAGCCAAAACAATAGCACAATGAATCAATTTCTTCAAGTCTTAACTCTTTTTCCATGATAGATATTAGGGTTTCATCCGACGGTCTAGGTTTATCACCATCGACAGTCTCTACAGTGACAGCAAACTAAGCTTTGGTATAAACAACGCTCGCAATAAATACCAAACATACCTTACAGGTTGACAACGCCACCATGGCACACAATGGAGTATGCACAACTAACGCATGGTGTATTGATCCTACACATCGACGCGTTTGGAGACAAACATGTCTATCTGAACAATGGACATCCAACTCAGCAGAGACACGACACCGAACCTTTAATACAGGATCAATACATGATCTCTACCACAGCTCGAGATTGACGCCATTAAATGAACCAGCAAGCTGTCAAGTTTGATTTTAAATGCCTGTCAGCATCCTCGACGTGACCTCAAAACCCTGCATTTAATTTGCCACGGTATTAGAAATACTATTCAAAGAATTCACTATATCATTGCACTTATTATTATAGTTTTGATATAATACAATGTAATAATGAATTACAAACTACTTATATAGTTTAGGGATAATCAAATGTTTGCCCTTTATTACATTGAGTTTCAATATGAATCTCTAATGTGGATTATAAACCAAAAATCGATATAGTTACGTAACTATGTACATAGGACTTGAATAGATCATAATATGAATCTATTATGTAAATGTTTATTATTTAATTGTTATAAATGCATAGTCTTTGGGAAGGACTATTTTTTATTATTAAGACCTAAATAATTATAGTAGAGAATAGGAATGGTTAACCATAAGTCTTTAAAGTTAATTAAAAGTGTTGTATAAAACTCACATACAAATATGCTATCACATATAGTTTGGTATCTTGGAACAATAAGTTCTCCGGATTCCTATCCACTTTTGGTATGGTATTATCCTAGTACCACTAATACAATGACGACAACAAAGCAGTTAGCACAATGACAACAACCAAGCAGCTAGTACAATGACGACGACAAAGCAGCTAGCACAATGACGACAACAGAACTAGCTAAGTATAATGATGACTACAGTGACAATATTTATTAAATTGATAAAAGACGAACCTTGGAAAGTTGAAGAGCAAGCACGTAAACTGTACCTGTATGCTTATACATTTGCAACAGCCTCTATTGATTTTATTTTCTTTTTAAACGATGAAGTTGAACTCACGCTATTTGGAATTTATGGCAATCATGAAACTTCTTACCTATTGTCTGCACAAAGAATAGGTCCAATGTTTTAGCATTATAGCTAAGTAAGCTTCAGGGTCCCTCATAGGACTCCCTTCAGCAGCAAAGAAGCAAACTGTCAGTATCGTCTCAAAGAAATAGTACTACATCACACTTCTAACCTGACATTCCATTATTACATATTTCATACATTGCGTTGCTTTAAAAAGTGTCGCATCAAAAGTCTAATCTAACCATGCATTTGACTATCTTAATGATAGGGGATACGAATGTAATTAAGTTGTCACTGTCGTATTAGTTTCTTCAGAAATTATATTGGTGTTTAGTACAAACAGTTGTTAGTTAACATTGTTACATTCAGCAATTGTTATCTTCCGCATTTATAAATTATGATAAATTAAGCTAATATTTCCGTTAATAAAAAATTTAAATTTTTACGAAAATATGGGATGTTACAGTACTCGACACTTTGGCATACACTATGCTACAGATTGTGAGCTAGATTTGATTGGGTACACTGATTCAGATTGGGCGGGTGATAGTATTGATCGGAATTCCACTTCTGGTTATGTTTTCATGATTGGCACTGGGCCTATTTACTGGGAGAGCAAAAAGCAGGAAGCCATTGCATTATCTTCAGCAGAGGCAGAGTATCGAGGAGTAGTCAATGCTTGCATTCAGGTAGTTTGGTTGCAGGGTATTTTGTCAAAGTTTGATATTGGTAGAACTACTTCGACTGTAATTTTTTGTGACAATCTGAGTGCTATCAAGATCTGGACATATACAGTTCAGAGACAGAGGACCAAGCACATCGAGATCCACATTGACTACATCCGAGAGCTTGTGCCTGATAGAACCATTGTTTTGCAATATTTCCCTACCGACGAGCAAATTGCAGACATCTTCCCCAAGAGATTCACTGAGAAGAAGTTATCTTACCTCAGTTCACTGTTGGCGGTGAGTTCCATCATGGTGGAGACAGACTAGATCCTTCTATGTTCAACTTGAGGGGGGGCTGTCTTCCCATTGGGATTTCCCTCTTTCCTCACTTAGATTTATTTCTAGCATTTTTGGATTATTGTATTGGGGTTACCTTTGGTCTCAGTAACCAGGGCCGTATTCTTTATTTTTTACATCATAGTATAGCTTGAGGGGGGGTGTCAGGATATCTCATCATTGAGTTTTGTATTTTGCATGCATCCCAGTCACCATTTTGATGCCTCCAACACCTTGTCCCTAGTTTGCCAACACCTGGGAGCTTCTTTCCTTGCAGTTTTAGCCCTCCTAGTTAGTAAGGTGCCCACTTCTCACCTACCACCTGAGAAAGGTGCACTTCTTCACCTACCACTCAGTTCACTTCAGTTAGTTGAGTTCTTTCCTTGATTTAAGGCTAGATTGACTCCTCCAATAATTGTATCACTACGTTGGACCCCCAATGAGACTAGATTGCCTATTCTGAATCCAGTTAGCTCCTCATGCGCCCTCCATTGAGCCTCCTTCATTCAGTTAGTGCCCCCATGTGCTAGTTACTCCTAGCACACTTAGCTAGACTTAGTTTGACACCTTGTGGATCGTTACTTGTGCATTGGTGACTCCATTGCTCTGATGATGATGACTCCTAGTTGGAGCCAAGCTATTCCATGGAGTATTTCGAATGACCTCCTTGTGTAATTCAAATTCATTCAATCATTGTGACTCCATCTTGTATTGTATTCTACTTCTGAGTTCAATAGAGCACTGCTGCAAGCGTTTTGCACAGTTTACACATATTTTATGAGTTTCATCTCTTGTAATTGATTTACTTGTTCAATTAGATATGTTGTGATTAATTTCACATAACCTATATATTTAACACCCTAGGATGAGGGACTACAGGAATGAAGTTTGGGACATGTTTGGGAACTTTTTCACCGAACATAAGATCTGGGTGATCCCGAGATTTGAAAATTGGGTGGCAGACTCTTTGGCCACCACTGCTGGTGGTTTTAAGACTCCCATTTTCTCTCAAGAAAAATACGAGTGATGGTAAAGGAAATGGTGGACTATGACCTTCCACCTGCAGACCAATGGGCTAATGTAGAAAAGTACAGTAGATCGCTATATTTTCTCTGTCTTCCACAGTGATACTTGTCTTTTTATAGTTGTTGATGTTTGCTTGGAACCAAAGACTTCCTAAAAGACTTTCCTATTTTTGATAATTTGTAATATTCTTTGCGGCGGCTATATAAATAGCCAGCTGGAAATATTATTTTTCTATCTTTACTTTTTTACTTGAAGTAAATGTTACCTAGTAAGAATAACAGTGGATTGTAAGAAAGCAGGTAGGCCAGTTTCTACCTGTTTTCTATTTTATTATGATAGTGGAAAAACAACCTGAATGAGGTGTCACTCCGATATAACTGTTTTTGGTTTAGATGAGTCGAGCAAAAGGACTCCCGACATATATATATGTGATGTAATAGAATGATAAAAGGGTTGAAAATTATTGTTGAAAACTTTTATGGGAATTTTGTGTATCGTTCTGTACGGCATTTTGAGCTATATTTTGAATAAAGATTTGTAGAGCTGAGCCAATGTTTTCTCAGGGATTCTTGTGTAACTGGTGTTGTAGTCTGTTCTTTCTTTTTCCATGTGAATTTTGTATCTCTCAATGTTAATTCAAGTCTGTAACATTCTCTCATACTTGGTACAGTGTAACAGCTAAGTACAATTCATAGAAATTATGCTCTACTTATGTTTTTCCAAGTATTCCACCATTACTTTTCTGCTAAAATTGATATAGGATTCATCATTGTATGCCTTATGTCAATGGATTGTTTCTTTCTCTTTTGTTTCACCAATTAAAATCACTTTGACTACGAGCTGTTTACTACCTCGCCCTTGTGTTAATGCATTTGTGAAGCATTTGTAAATGAGTTTTCAGAGTTTGTTTGAATGTGAGTCCATTGCCCAAATAAAGATTCATATGTTTCAGCCAAGCTACATTTAAACCATTTTGTTTCCAACAGAAATCCGATCTTCTGTATTGTTGTAATTGAATATCTTGAATGATGAATGCTGGTGCATGTTTTCATTGTTGACAACTTTGATTATTCCAGTCTTTCATAGAGTTGTAGGGAGAGCCCCTAAGACTAAGCTGGTTTAGTAGCTTAATTCTAAAGATTGGTTAGTGATTACCCCCGTTCTGACTCCAGTTAGCTCCTCATGTGCCCTCCACTAAGCCTCCTTCATTCAATTAGTGCCCCCATGTGCCATTTACACCTAACACACTCAATTAGACTTAGTTTGACACCTGGTGGACCATTACTTATGCATTGATGACTCCACTGCTCTGATGATGAGGACTCCTAGTTGGAGCCAAGCTATTCCATGCAGTATTTCGAATGACCTCCTTGGATAATTCAAATTCATTCAGTCATTCTGACTGCATCTTGTATTGTATTCTACTATTGAGTTCAATAGAGCACTAATGCAAGCCTTTTTCACATTTTACACATATTTTCTAAGTTTCATCTCTAGTAATTGATTTACTTGTTCAATTAGATTTGCTAGGCTTAATTTCACATGGTATTAGATCCATGGAATGGACAAGACTTCTTTTCTGTAGGTGTTCTACATGAAGATTGAGTGATTTTTGCTCAAAAATATCACAACTGTGGCATGCATTCTCTCTTGTCCATTCGCTATTGCTGAAATTTTCTCTTCCAATCCATTCCAAAAGTCGAGAGTCTTCCACATAAATCATGGATTCGAGTCATTGGATCTTCAAGCTTGCTTGATTGTCTTATTTCAGGTGTGGAGTGACTTGAAACTGGTGGATTGTTTGACCTTATGGTTCTTGTTTTCTTGTGATTTGCAGGTTATTCTAAAATTCTATTGGATTCGCTTCTCTTGAAAGATGGACACTTCTTCATCAAATATTCTCATTCCCTTCAACTATTTTCAGTGGAAGGCTGATATGGATATATTGCTATGCTCTAAAGGTTTCTATAGAGTTACCATGGGCCTAGAAGTCGAAGCTACATCAACAGTATAGAAGGAAAAATATTTCAATAAGCTTGATGAAGCTTGTGGTTTCCTTTGTCTCAGCATCTCTAAGGATCTTTTTTTCCATATCAGTGGATTGAATTTTCCGAAGGAGGTATGGGAGAAACTTGACACACTCTTTGGAAAGTAGGATGATATGAGATCTTATCAGCTAGAGAATGAGTTGATTGCCCTCAATCCTGAAAATTTTGAGGCCATCAATGACTTCTTCACTAAGTTTAAAAGCTTGGTTATGCTATTGAAGCAATGTGGAGTGGAAAGAGAATATAAAGAATTGATCCTACGCATTATTTAAAAAATTGGGAAAGATTATTCAGTTTTTGTTTCAACTTTCAATACAGGAAAGCTCACAATCTAGAATTGGAAAATGCCTACCTTAAGTTCCTTCATTGAATCCGTGACGAAGGAGAATGATAAACTCATTCAAATGGGGACCATATGCTCCAAAGACCAAGCATTATTTGCTGGAGGATCCAAAGCTACAAATGGAAAAGGGAAGAAAAAGAAAGAGAAGCCAAAATTTGATATGTTGAATCAAAGAGAGAAGACAAAATAATCAGATGAGCCATCCGATTCAAGAAACAAGCAAAAAGGTAAAGAGGGAAAAGAGAAATCTAAATGTTCTTATTGCAGCAAGGGATATCATCCTGAAATATCATGCATGAAAAAAACCATAGATCAGATGGCCCTTCTTTTAGAGAAAAACAACAAAACCCTTCCTAACGGTGCAAGGAAGAAGAAGCAAAATGATCATCCCAAGAGAGGTCATGCACTCATGGCAACTGTTTCGACATCCACAACTCTACTCATTGATTCTGGAGGTTCGAACCACATGGATTCAAATAAAGATTCTCTATCATCATTTGATCCCAACAACACCATATACATCCACATGGGAGATGATTCTCAGATCTCTTCAAAGGGAAAAGGTACTCTTCATTTAGAGCATGGCAATTTTCACAATGTGCTCTATGTTTTGTCCTTAGCTTCGAATCTTCTTTCTGTTTATCAGATGACACAAACTGGTTCACCAAAGAAAGTTGTATTCTTCCCTAACAAAGTTGAAATTTTTTATATTCAAAGTGGAAAAATTATTGCGGTCGGAAAAGGAAATCATGCTTCAAAAGCATATGAATTTTCACACTTTCTTCCGCATGACAAGCCCACCGCTCTTCTGACTCATGGAAATGAGGTTAGTAGGATATGGCATGAGAGGTTTCGACACCTAAATTATAATAATTTGTAGCTTCTACAGAAAAATTCCATGTTTGATGGCATTCCGATGATCAAATCCTCGGAGGGAATATGCAAAGCTTGCATCATTGGGAAGCACCTCGAGCACAAATTTGACTGAGGCAAAGCTAGTAGAGCTTCTTGCATTTTGGGGCTGATACATTCTGATATCAGTGGTACGGTGGCACATACCTCCATGAATGGCTCAAGGTATTGTTTTACATTCATTGACGAATTCTCCAGATTTACATGGGTTTTCCTTCTAAAAAACAAGTCAGAAGTACTAGAAAAATTCAAGTTTTTTAAGGCTTCTGTTGAGACTGCCACCAAGAGGAAGATAAAAGATCTTAGATATGATAATGGAGGCGAATATATCAAATCAGAGTTGCTGCAACTTTGTGCTGAAAGCGACATTCATATCTAGCAAACAGTTCCCTACACACCTCAGATGAACGGTGTAGTGGAAAGGAAGAACAAATCACTAAAAGAGATGGCTACCTATATGATTGAATCGAAAGGTTTGGCTAAAAAACTTTTGTATGCGGCAATGAATGTTGTTGCATAAATTCAAAAGAGAGTCCCACATTCATCTTTGAATGGTATTACACCTTTCAAAGCTTACACTGGTCACAAACCTGATGTGTCCAATTTTCGTGTTTTTGGCTTAACCGCTTGGGCTAGAATTCTGACTGAAAAGAGAAAATATTTGGATCCGCAAAGTGTTGAATGCATCCTATTGGGATATGTTGAAGAATTAAAAGGCTAAAAACTAATAGATATCAGATACAAAAATATATTCATTGAGCGAAGTGTCAGATTTGAAGAACCGCTTCAAAATCTAGAACTAGTCGAGGAAGAAACTGCTGATTTACCGCCTCTACAAGAAGAAGAATTTGAAGAAGATGATGAAAGTATTGGTTCTGATATTTCTGATATTTTATCAGACTTTGATGAACATGATATATCAGGTTCATAAGATGATCCAGTTGTGACCCAACACTTTCCAAAGTGGACCCAAAATACACTCATTTCTACTAGTCAAAACATTGGAAATCCTGCCGATCCAAGGAGGACTCGAGCATACTTTCAAAGAGAAGGTATGGCTCTTTCATTCTCTGATCCTTTTCTATCTGAGAAATTATTTTTGATGATAGGTTCAGATCCTAAATCATATTATCATGCCCAGCGAGATCCGAGATCGAAAACCGCCGTGGATGAAGAGTACAGTTCTCTTCAAAACAATGCTACATGGTAGCTAGTTTCTCTTCCACATGGGAGGAAATTAGTCCAATGTAAATGGGTCTACCACACAAAGGTTGCTGCTGATGGCTCAATATACAAATACAAATCTCGGTTGGTTGCAAAATTTTTCTCCCAAATCCAAGGAGTGGACTACACTGAGACCTTTGTACCGGTTGCAAAGATGGATTATATCCATCTATTTTTTACCATTGCCACATCCAAGCACTGGGAAGTGCACCATATGGATGTGAAGAGTGCATTTCTCCATGGAGATCTGAAATAATAAATATATATGAAGCAGCCAAAAGGATGTATATCAGATCCAAAGTTAGTATGCAGATTGAAGAAGTCATTGTAAGGCTTAAAACAGGCCCCAAGAGCTTGGTATGCTAAGATGGACTCCTTCCTTCTCTCACAAAACTCCAGACGGTGAAAATCAGATCCAAATGCTTACCTACAGAAAACTGAAGGTAATTTTCTTATTAGAGTTCTTTATGTTGATGATCTTTTGATAATTGGTAGCACTCTAAGTTCAATCGACAAGTTAAAAAGTACTTTAAATCTAGCTTTTCACATGAGAATTTTGGGCTTGCTAAAATAATTTTTGGGGATTGAGATTGCTCAAAATTTTGATGGGATCACCATATCATAGAAAAAATATATTTCAGACCTATTAAACAAGTTCAACATGTCAGATTGTAAGGCATCCCCATTCCCATTCCTCTCAGGAATCAGTCTTGAGGGGGGAGATTCTACACCACTTGCAAATTCTATATTGTATCGATAGTTGATCGGTTCTCTTCTATACTTGACACACTCAAGGCCTGATATATCTTATGCTATGACTGTTGTATAAAGATATATTCAGCAGCCCCATGAGCTCCATTTGCGGGAAGCGAAGAGCATCTTATACTATGTGCAAGGTACTCGACACTTTGGCATAAGCTATGATGCAGATTGTGAGCTAGATTTGATTGGGTACACTGATTCAGATTGGGCGGGTGATAGTATTGATCGGAAGTCCACTTCCATTTATGTTTTCATAATTGGCACTGGGCCTATTTGTTGGTCAAGAAAAAAACAGGTAGCCATTGCATTATCTTCGGCATAGGCAGAGTATCGAGGAGTATTCAATGCTTGCATTCAGGTAGTTTGGTTGCAAGGTATTTTGTCAGAGTTTGATATTGGTAGAACCACTTCGACTATCATCTTTTGTGACAATCAAATTTCTATCAAGGTCTCGACAGATCCAGTTCAGAGACAGAGGACCAAGCACATCGAGATCAATATGCACTACATCCAAGAGCTTGTGCATGACAGAACCATTGTTTTGCAATATTGCCCTGCCGACGAGCAAATTGCAGACATCTTCACCAAGAGCTTCACTGACAAGAAGTTCTCTTACCTCCGTTCACTGTTGGGGGTGAGTTCCATCATGGTGGAGACAGGTTATATCCTTCTATGTTCATCTTGAGGGGGGGGTTGTCTTCCCGTTGGGTTTTCCCTCTTTCCTCACTTAGATTTATTTCTAGCATTTTTGGATTATTGTATCGGGGTGACCTTTGGTCTCAGTAACCAGGACCATATTCTTTATTTTTTACATCATAGTATAGCTTGAGGGGGGCTCTTAGGATATCTTAGCATTCAGTTTTGTACTTTGCATGCATCCCAGTCACCATTTTGATGCCTCCAACACCTTGTCCCTAGTTTGCCAACACCTGGGAGCTTCTTTCCTTGTAGTTTTAGCCCTCCTAGTTAGTAAGGTGCCCACTTCTCACCTACCACCTGAGAAAGGTGCACTTCTTCACCTACCACTCAGTTCACTTCAGTTAGTTGAGTTCTTTCCTTGATTTAAGGCTAGATTGACTCCTCCAATAATTGTATCACTACGTTGGACCCCCAATGAGACTAGATTACCTATTCTGAATCCAGTTAGCTCCTCATGCACCCTCCATTGAGCCTCCTTCATTCAGTTAGTGCCCCCATGTGCCAGTTACACCTAGCACACTCAGTTAGACTCAGTTTGACACCTTGTGGACCATTACTTATGCATTGATGACTCCATTGCTATGATGATGAGGACTCCTAGTTGGAGCCAAGCTATTCCATGTAGTATTTCGAATGGCCTCCTTGGGTAATTCAAATTCTTTCAATCATTGTGACTACATCTTGTATTTTATTCTACTTCTGAGTTCAATAGATTACTCTTGCAAGCCTTTTGCAAAGTTTACACATATTTTCCGAGTTTCATCTCTTGTAATTGATTTACTTGTTCAATTAGATATGTTGTGATTAATTTCACATAACCTATATATTTCACGCCCCATCGACTTCCATGTTTTCCTAGGCACTTCATTACTTTCCCTAGACACTTCAAAATTCATCCAATGATGATAAATATGCCTTAGGCACTTCAATACTTGCCTTCGGCACTTCAATACTTGCCTTAGACAAGGGAGAAAAACACTCGACATTGATATAATCAACTAGGTAATCATAAAAATGCCTCAATCCACAAAAAATTACATCGGCAAGTGATAACTTTGCCCATCAGTGTTTTAAAACGTACCAACACTATAAAAGCATGCATACATTGATAAACAAAAACCGCGGGCACTTCTAAATTCATCTAGTGATGAGAAAAACACCCATGCACTTCTAAATTCACCAGGTGACAAGAAAAACACCCCATGCACTTCAATACTTTCCTTGGGCACTTCAAAATTGCCTGGAAGATGATAAAAATTCCCTCAGCACTTCAATATTTTCCCAGGAACTTCAAATTTCTCCCAAGGATGATAAAAACTCCCCACGCACTTCAATATTTTCCCCAAGCACTTCAAAATCCCCCCAAGGCACTTCAATACTTGCCCCATGCACTTCTAAAGTCACCCAATTATGAGAAAAATGCCCTGTGCACTTCAATAGTTTCCTCGACCACTTCGAAATTCTCCCAACGATGATAGAAACACCCATACACTTCAATATTTTCCACAGGCACTTCAAAATTCTAGCGACGAAAATAAAAACGACCCCATCCACTTCCATGTTTGGCCAGGAACTTCATTAATTTCCCTAGACACTTCAAAATTCATCCAATGATGATAAAGATTCCCTAGGCACTTCAATACTTTCCCTAGGAAAGGCAGAAAAACATTTGACAATGATATAATCACCCAAGCAATCATAAAAATGCCTCAATCCACACAAATTTACCCCGGCAAGTGATAACTTTGCCCATCAATGTTTTAAAACATCCCAATGCTATAAAAACATCCATACATTAATAAACAACAACCACATGCACTTCTCAATTCACCTAGTGATGAGAAAAACATCCCGTGCACTTCTAAATTCACCAAGTGACAAGAAAAATGCCCCATGCACTTCAATAATTTCCCTGGGCACTTCAAAATTCCCCGAAAGATTATAAAAATGCCCTAAGCATTTCAATATTTTCCCAGGCAATTCAAAATTCTCCCAAGGATGATAAAAACTCCCCACACACTTCAATATTTTCCCAAGGCACATCAAAATTCCCCTAAGGCACTTCAATACTTTCCCCATGCAATTCTAAATTCACCCAATGATGAGAAAAACACTGTGCACACTTCAATACTTTCCTTGGCCACTTCAAAATTCTGCCAATGATGATAAAAACACCCATACACTTCAATATTTTCCCCAGGCACTTCAAAATTCTCATGGCTAAGATAAAAACGCCCCCATCCACTTCCATGTTTTCCTAGGAACTTCATTACTTGCCCTAGACACTCCAAAATTCATCCAATGATGATAAATATGCCCTAGGAACTTCAATACTTTCCCTAAGAAAGGGAGAAAAACACCCGACAATGATATAATCACCCAGGCAATCACAAAAATGCCTCAATCCACACAAATTTACCTCGGCAAGTGATAAGTTTTCCCATCAATGTTTTAAAACATCCCAACACTAAAAAAGCATCCATACATTGATAAACAACAACCGCATGCACTTCTAAATTCTCCTTGTGATGAGAAAACACCCCATGCACTTCTAAATTCACCAAGTGATAAGACAAATGCCCATGCACTTCAATACTTTCCCTGGGCACTTCAAATTTCTATGAAAGATGATAAAAATGCCCTAAGCACTTCAAGATTTTCCCAAGCATTTCAAAATTCTCCCAAGGACGATAAAAACTCCCCACGCACTTCAATATTTTCCCCAAGCACTTCAAAATCCCCCCAAGGCACTTCGATACTTGCCCCATGCACTTCTAAATTCACCCAATGATGAGAAAAATGCCCTACACACTTAAATACTTTCCTCAGCAACTTCAAAATTCTCCCAGCGATGATAAAAACACCCATACACTTCAATATTTTCCCTAGGCACTTCAAAATTCTCACGGCGAAGATAAAAACGCCCCCATCCACTTCCATGTTTTCCTAGGCACTTCATTACTTTCCCTAGACACTTAAAAATTCATCCAATGATGATAAATATGCCCTAGGCACTTCAATACTTTCCCTAGGGAAGGGAGAAAAACACCCGATAATGATATGATCACCTAGGAAATCACAAAAATGCCTAAAACCACACAAATTTACCTCGTCAAGTGATAAAATTTCTCATTAGTGTTTTAAAATGTCCCAACACTATTAAAGCATCCATACATTGATAAAAAACAAATGCAGGCACTTCTAAATTCACCTAGTGATGAGAAAAACACCCCATGCACTTCTAAATTCACCAAGTGACAAGAAAAACGCCCCATGCACTTCAATACTTGCCCTAGGCACTTCAAAATTCTCTTAAAGATGATAAAAATTCCCTAAGCACTTCAATATTATCCCAGGCACTTCAAAATTCTCCCAAGGATGATAAAAACTCCCCACACACTTTAATACTTTCCCCAAGCACTTCAAAATCCCCCCAAGGCACTTCAATACTTGCCCCATGCACTTCTAAATTCACCCAATGATGAGAAAAACACCCTACGCACTTCAATACTTTCCTCGACCACTTCAAAATTCTCCCAATGATGATAAAAACACCCATACACTTCAATATTTTCCACAGACACTTCGAAATTCTCACGGCGAAGATAAAAACGCCTGCATCCACTTCCATGTTTTCCCAAGAACTTCATTACTTGCCCTAGACACTTCAAAATTTGTCCAATGATGATAAATATTCCCTAGGCAGTTCAATACTTTCCCTAGGCAAGGGAGAAAAACACCTGAAAATGATATAATCACCTAGGCAATCACAAAAATGCCTTAATCCACACAAATTTACCTCGACAAGTGATAACTTTTCCCATGAGTGTTTTAAAACGTCCCAATTCTATAAAAGCATCCATACATTGATATACAAAAACCAGAGGCACTTCTAAATTCACCTAGTGATGAGGAAAATACCACATACACTTCTAAATTCACCAAGTGGCAAGAAAAATGCTCCATGCACTTCAATACTTTTTCCTGGAGACTTCAAAATTCTCCAAAAGATGATAAAAATTCCCTAAGCACTTCAATATTTTCCCAAGCACTTAAAAATTCTCCTAAGGATGATAATAACTCCCCACACACTTCAATATTTTCCCCAAGCACTTCAAAATCCCCCCAAGGCACTTCAATACTTGCCCCATCAACTTCTAAATTTCCTCAATGATGAGAAAAACGCCCTGCACACTTCAATACTTTCCTCGACCACTTCAAAATTCTCCCAATGATGATAAAAACACCCATAAGCTTCAATATTTTCCCCACGCACTTCAGAATTCTCGCGGCGAAGATAAAAATGCCCCCATCCACTTCCATGTTTTCCCAGGCACTTCATTACTTTCCATAGACACTTCAAAATTTGTCCAATGATGATATATATGCCCTAGGCACTTCAATACTTGCCCTAGGAAAGGGAGAAAAACACCCGAGAATGATATAATCACCCAGGTAATAACAAAAATGCCTCAATCCACACAAATTTACTTTGGCAAGTGATAACTTTTCCCATCTATGTTTTAAAACATCCCAACAGTATAAAAACATCCATACATTGATAAAAAACAACCACATGCACTTTTAAATTCACCTTGTGATGTGAAAAATACCCCATGCACTTCTAAATTCACCAAGTGACAAGAAAAACATCCCATGTACTTCTAAATTCAGCAAGTGACAAGAAAAACGCCCCATGCACTTCAATACTTTCCCTGGGCACTTCAAAACTCTTCGAAAGATGATAAAAATGCCCTAAGCACTTCAATATTTTCCCAAGCACTTCAAAATTCTCCCAAGGATGATAAAAACTCCCCATGCAATTCAATATTTTCCCCAAGCACTTCAAAATCCCCCCAAGGCACTTCAATACTTGCCCCATGCACTTCTAAATTCACCCAATGCTGAGAAAAACGCCCTGCACACTTCAATACTTTGCTCAGCCACTTTGAAATTCTCCCAACGATGATAAAAAAGCCCATACACTTCAATATTTTCCCCAGGCACTTCAAAATTCTCACGGCGAAGATAAAAACGTGCCCATCCACTTCCATGTTTTCCCGGGCACTTCATTACTTTCTTTAGACACTTCAAAATTCATCCAATGATGATAAAGATGCCCTAGGCACTTCAATACTTGCCCTAGGAAAGGGAGAAAAACACTCGACAATGATATAATCACCTAGGCAATCGCAAAAATGCCTCAATCCGCACAAATTTACCTTGGCAAGTGATAAATTTTCCCATCATTGTTTTAAAACATCCCAACACTATAAAAGCATCCATACATTGATAAACAACAACCCAGTCACTTCTAAATTCACCTAGTGAGGAGAAAAATGCCCCATGCACTTCTAAATTCACCAATTCATGAGAAAAACACCCCACGCACTTCAATACTTGCCCTGGGTACTTCAAAATTCTCTGAAAGATGATAAAAATGCCCTAAGCACTTCAATATTTTCCCATGCTCTTCTAAATTCTCCCAAGAATGATAAAATATCCCCATGCACTTCAATATTTTCCCCAAGCACTTGAAAATCCCCCCCAGGCACTTCAATACATTCCCCATGCACTTCTAAATTGACCAAATGATGATAGAAATTCCCCATGCACTTCAATACTTGCCTCAGCCACTTCAAAATTCTCCCAATGATGACAAAAATGCCCATACACTTCAATATTTTCCCCACGCACTTTAAAATTGCAGCCATGCACTTCAATACTTATCACATACACTTCTAAATTGACCCAATGATGATAGAAACGCCCTATGCACTTTAATAATTGCCTCAACCACTTCAAAATTATCCCAACAATGATACAAATTCCCAGACACTTCAATATTTTCCCCAGGCACTTCAAAATTCTCACAACTAAGATAAAAATGCCCCGGTCGACTTCCATATTTTCCTAGGCACTTCATTACTTGCCCTAGACACTTCAAAATTCGTCCAATGATGATAAAGATTCCCTAGGCACTTCAATACTTTCCATAAGCAAGGGAGAAAAACACCCGACAATGATATAATCACCTAGACAATCACAAAAATGCCCCAATCCACACAAATTTACCTCAACATGTGATAACTTTGAAATGTACTCATATTTTTCTTATTTAGTTGTTGCAATAACGATTCCACTGTTAAGGTATATCCAAGGCATGAAAGATGGGTTTAGTTCAAAAGACAAACATTCTGAAGGTGTCGTTGGTAACTTAAATGGTTAATTCATTCAAATCGACTTCCATGTTGAGTTCTCTCATTGGTTATTTCAAAATTACTATAGTAATCCATTGTTGCATACTTTCGAAGTTCATAGTTGTTCATCCATGATCGAAAACTTGTATTAATACCATGGATCAACAATAGCACTTATATAAATACCGGAGTGCCCATGAATAAACCTATATTCTTTCACATATATAAGGGTGTTGTCATTAGCACCATGTCCTATATATCTACATGTGTCAGAATGTTTGTGTGTTCACTCAACAAAGTCACCATCATGCCTATAAGGTAAACACTGAGAAGAGCATATCCAGTTGCAAATTTAATAATTCATGTAACAATATTAGTAAACATAATTCTAATCATGAGCTAAAATTTCATTGTGTGTTTGCAGGTGTCTCCCTGCTCGTTGCCTTCAAGGGCATGAGTTAAGAATGCCCGTAGAAATGGGGTCAATCCTATGTAACCACTATTCTAATGGTGAAATATGATTTTCTCTTCAAACACAGGTTTCATTGTGTTGATATTTAGATTGGTGGAAATTGAAAAGATTCAACAAGATGTCACTGATAAGCCTCACTCACTACCAAGGACTAAATTTCATAGGTCTGCAAAAATGATGAGAGATAATTGGGTGTGCAACCATGGTCTGCTAGGATTCAAAGAATTCAAAATGTCTCCATCTATAGATGGCCATGTAAGTATTCTTATGTCTAGATCATATATGAAGCATAACATAAGACAACTCGAATCTTCAAGGAACTCAGCAGTGTGTGCAATAATCAAATGTGTAATTGCAAATACATGAGAGGGATAGAGTGCATTGTTGCAATGGCATGGTGAACGATGGGAGGGGTTGAATCTTACCTATGGCTTAGAAATTCATCATGCAAGAAGTAGTGAAACTCAACTCATAATTTTGGTTTGAGGCCTTACTTTAGGCAAAAAATTTAAAAAGGTAATCACGCAGGTTTAACATTTTGATAATCATGTTGGGTTCATCTTCCAAAATACTCAGTAGGACAAATTGCTTTTGGAACTTGGCAGTGTAATCTTGGACAATTTGCTCTTTACAATGTCGAAGGCACTACCACTAGATTTGTTGCTCCCTTTCATACCTGGCCGGGTAGAATTTTCTTCTCAGAAAAACCTTGACCTCATTCAAAATTGTCTCAAAATTGTACAATAGGCTCTCCAAGCCTCTTGAGAAATACACCAATTACTATTGACATAGTAGATCAACTTGATTACTCTTGTTGAGACTGGAAAAAACATAAACATAAGTCTCTTGATGTATGGCCAACAAAAAGGTCTAACTACATTACTTGGCTTATAAGGAGAGATCCATTCATTCACTTTCAACTCAAAAATTGTTATCAAGTATTTCCAGTTATAGTGATTTAGTGTTGTTGGCCAACACTAAGGTGCATCATATTCATGTATGACTAGACATATCTAGTGTACTTTGCAAAGGATTTTCTCAAAAGTAATTTATCCCATTATATGTACAATGGCAGGGAACTTGTTTCTGATGTTCATTTCCTGAAGGTATTCAGTAGTATATATTACTTTATAATTATGTTTTATGGGAGTCCAATTTGGTATTTTCACTTGCAACCAAAAATATTGAGAAAACAAAAGCAGTCATAATAGCTTTTGGGTCACACCAATATACATCCCCAGACCCCAATAATTACGCTCTATGTTTCAACTTTTGAATCCTCACCTAACCCAAGTTAAGCTACAAGACATTATGACTCTTGCTTCATTCACGGTTGGATCCTTGGGACAGTGGCTTGGCCTTAATCTTTACCTTTCTAGGCTTTTTGGAGTTTTTTTTTCCTTGCCCTTTTATGATCAATGGTATTATATTTTCTTCACCATTGACCCTGGAGAAATGTTGATTAGGCATTTTCCTTGTCATAGGAAGGACATTATTAATCTTGATCTTATCTCATAGAGAGTGAAATACAAGTCAACTACAGTGAAGCATTTATTTGTTGTCCCATATGAGTTTAATTCTCTTAGTTTGCACCCCTCTTCTATGCACAAGGACAACAACTTGGAATTTATTTTTCAAGATTCCCTAGTAGATACAAAAACTCTATTTGGTATTGGAATCTCTAAGTTCTTTGAAGAGAACAAATAATTCAAGAATCTCGTTAGAGAATAATAATTTACACTACCTGACATAGCGACATTATTCATAATTGATTGGTTGATAAATTATTTTTTAAGGCAATGAGAATATGTACATTCAAATATCCATGCCATCTTCATTCTTTATTAACCTGTAGCTATCCATAATGTTGCAAAACAGCATAGGATCAACTTCACTTTCTTTACTTTCTAATTGACCATGTTCACTTTGGATTCATAGAGTGCATCAAATTTTAACTTTTCATTTTAATGGGATCCTCCTTTGCTTCTTTTTCTTTTACTTTGGAATCTACAAGTTTTCTACCACCAACTCAAGTCCTAACTCTTCCTATTTATGTGGTGTTGCACAAATGTTGTTTAGCAGGATGGTGTATCTTGACATCTATGTGGAAGTTGCATTAACTACATGTTACATATGTGTGCCATATAAGTTGTAGTGGCCAACTGTACACTGCCATTTAGTTGTTATTATATGTCCAACCTCATTTTGGTGGCATTGCATAGAAAATGCTCCAATGATCAATCACACGAACCAAGACCTTGACCATAAGGATCAACAAGTGCTCCAAACCCCATATGCAACAAGATTGTCTTCCCATAAAAAATGCAGATGTGCCATACAAAGAACTATGCAATGAACACTCACACTTCTACTATGGTGAGTTAATCAAAATAGTGCAACCTATCACTAAGTCCACCTTGAATCAAACAAATAACCAACAACAAAACCTGTTGATATAGTGTGTAAGTACTTGTAGTCTTGTAGGTCATTTGATACTGTTTAATGAGACCTCTAGATTGTTCACATTGCTCTTTCCAAACAACAAATTTCACAATATCTATAGGATTTTCGATGTCACCAATGATTAACCAACACAAGTTTTACTCCTAAGCACAACATTAACACATATTCTAACACATAGGAAGAGGCCAAAGACTCAAACCAAAAGGCCTTGAAAATATGAGATGTCATATCATAAATGATGGCATGCAACTTAGCCTAATTCAAACTTAAGAATATTGTCCTCAATTTGGTGAAGGATCACTTAGTCCCTCACATCGCAAGAGAATAAGATGGCCAAGGACATGTATGATGCCTTGGTCGATTTGCACCAGAGCATGAATGTGTCCCAAAAAGTGCTTCTTAAGAACAATATCACAAGTACTTGCATGGGAAAAACTGATATAGTATTGAGATATCTAATGAATATCACTGATTTGAGGGATAGGCCCACGACCATTGGAGACAATATTTATGAAGGTGGGATAGTTTTTATTACCCTGAACTTCTTAACTCCATCTTGGCATTACTTTCTGTAGTCACTGCAGTTTTGGGACTGCATTACTTTGTGCAATCATTGTACCCTGAAGTGCTTAATTCCATCATGAGTATACTCTTAATTATTTTTATTGGATTATGATGTGAGACATAGACTTAATGGAATGTAGCTTCTTTGTTTTTGTTTCTGACCCATGACAAACTTTAAAAACCATAGTTGGAGCTTTAACACTTTTATATCAATTTTTTTTTACAGTACACACACACACAAACGCTGAAGTGCTCAAGTCCATCATGAGCATACTCTTAATGATTTTTATTGGATTATGATGCAAGATATAGATTGGACGGAATGCTGCTTCTTTGTTTTTGTTTGGGATCCCATGAAAAAATTAAAAACCCATAGTTGGAGATTTAACAATTTTGTATCAATTTGTTTTCTTATAGTACACACATTAATAAAATTATCCTATCCTCATATTTGTTGATTTATTTCTAGTTATATTTGTACTTCCTCATTAAAAACATGATTGTTTAGCCATTTTGTACCATCTAATATAACCAACACTCAATTTAGCCACCTGTGGTTCTTATATAGTAAAAGAGATGATGTCATGAGTGTTTAGAGTAGATATGCTCTTTCACTGGCACAACACCATCGAAGTTATGTTTACTCAATCAAATGATGCAGGAAGGATACATGATTAATTCTAGTAAGAATGTAAAATTTATAACTCAAGATAAATTATCAATGCCACTAGACGACCACAAGAGACATCTATTGAAGCTCCTGGGTCAACTCATGGCCTTGATTACTCTGCATCAACAATGGCATTACCACATCCTGCAACTTGTATAGCCAAATTGTTACTACTAATCACTTTCTCTCCACTCTAATGATGTCTCTCATTAGAGAGAAGGTTTTCAAGTTTAGTCATGTGTTGGTAAGCACCATAATCAATGATCCACTCCTACTGAGAAGAAGAGGACCAAAGTGAAGAGTGTACTGCCAAATTTGTACTATGGATAGATCTAGAATTGCTATAAAAAGTCTGCAGTGCCTACTGTGGATCTTGGAAGCTCTTCAATTCTCTAAATATGAGAAAGGAAAAACTTGAAGGGATGTCCCTTCTTATGAAAATAGCCACATATGACATTTTATTCTTGGAGGATTTCATGTATTTCCCTTTACCCCAAATCAGACTTAGATTTAAGAGGGGTTGAGACAATCTTTGAATGGGATTGGTATCAAGGAAGTAATTCACCTAACTTGATGCTGAATGAGATTAGAGAAAACCTCCTCAAGAGTAGGAGTTAAAGGATCCTTGACAAATAAAGGAATTTTGTAGAGAATATATGAGAAACAAATTCGAATGCTAGAGAAAAATTATTCAGAACAATGCTTACAAGTTCCGAATCTAATTTTCCTTTTCCTCCTGCTTAGATAATGTTATCCTTCAATTCTTTAAACCTTGCAACATACTCCTCAACTGTGTTGAAGACACCCATCTTGAGGTTTGAGAGCTCAGTTTCAAGTCAGGTAACCTAGCTGGTATTACCAATTGCAAGGAGAGTTTTGGAGGTATCCTAGATTTCCTTTGCACCGTTGTTACCCTTGGTGGGATCAATGTGATCAAGTTTGAAATAAAGAGTGATCAACCCAAAAGATTCATCCTTTTCCAAACATATGAGGTCATAATTGTCATCCATAGAACTTTTCCTTGAAGTAGGAGTCAATTAGTCCCCCCAAGGACAATAGTTGTCCCTATTCAAACAAAGAAAAAACTAATTCCAACCCATAGGCTTCTGGATGAAGGCTCCTTGTGGAATGAAGACTTAAAAAATTCAACTTTATAGATCCAAAATGCACAAAACTATAAGTGACCTTACAAATGAAGGTGTTGGCCTTAAAGAAGGGTGAAAAGTGCCAAAGAGTACCCTTAAGGAATTTGAAACCCTAGATTAAGGTTTATATCTCTAGAACCCCTAGAGAAAACCTAGAAGAGATGATCCAAAAAAACTTAGTTCCACATAGTAACAAAGCTACCACTGGCCAATAGTTTTTGTAGCAGTCACTTTTAGATTTTGATTAGCATAATGAGTTGTCCTATAAATCTCTAATGAGATAGCCACAATCCTTGATAAGACCATGCTGAAAAGTTTTTGCGCTTTTTTTATGAAAGATTTGGGAAAAATATTCTACATTGTCCATAACCTTCTTCCTGTTCATGACCGATCTAGAGGAATTTTAGCTCATTGTGGCTGGATTATGGAAGTTAATGATAAATCCTTAGAAAGCCTCTGAAACCTTCATTTTGAACCTTCATATGAAATTTTTATAACACTAATAACCTCCCATCCATGCCCCTTGATAGGAAGGGTATTATCATTTGCATTTTCATTTTCAGCTGAATCAATTACCATATCCGAACAATCCATGAGTCTGACAAGATTTGCTTCACTAATTTCACACTCAACAAGTTCCTCCTCTTCATCTTTTTCTTGCTGGAGCAAAGTAAGTAGATTTGATTCCTGGCCATGATTAAGACCATCTCCAATGTTCTGAGCTAGATCTGATCTGAGTTTTAGTTAATTGTTGATGGATTTTGGACTCAAAATTTCATTCAACACTGTGCAAATACTATTTTGATGGCCTTACTAGACCTGGGATGATTTTTAAATCAACAACTATTGTTTGTTGGGTTTTATTTTCATCAAACACTTTAGTTCAGAATCATAGAGCACTGAATATTCACACAATACTACTGATATTAGGCTCAAGCACCATCAAAATTTCCTTATATCACCACAGGGGTAATATATATCGTTTATGGGACCTTGACCATCATAAAAGAATGAAAAATATGTCTTTGGATCTTATTGAATCTTCTTGAGATCAACAATCTTGAACTAGTACTCGAACCAAGATGCAAGAACTTTGTTGGGGGTATTTGGCCTCTTAGTGGGATATAGATACAACAAGTATCCTTTTCCACTAAATGTACATGTGCTAAGGCATAAAATGGTTAAGGGTCACATAATGAAATTAATCACTATTCAAACTTCTTGTGATCAAGCACCATGAAAAACCTGTAGAACCAATTACATGAGCCCTCTCTAGGGATTCCATTGACAATAAGTTGTTTATAATCCATATCAAAAGTATTTGTTTGATGAGTATCCCACTCATTGATTAAGGAATTTCAAAGGAATTGCTTGAAGCATGTTCAATATTGCTTTTATTCTTGGAAACCTTTTATGATCAAATAGACAGAAGTGGAGTTGCAAAATATTAAGAGAATAATTAGTTTGGTTGAGCTGATTGTCATCTATGCCTATTTGTTTTCATTAAAAAGGGAAAAATCTTGTTGATAAATGAATAAATGAGTATTATTCATTGAGCATTTGTGGACTTCCATAGAGAGATGATGGTTGATAGAGATATAAAACTTCTCGAGTGATCGAGCTAATATATTGTGCACTACTTTGTCCATTCTAAAAGGAAAGTTAAAGGTCAATTATGGAAGGAATTCTTTTCGAGACTTGAGAGCTATGTACAAGGACTGAAATTGAATAGAGAGAGTGTTATCTATTAAGCACTAAAACATGTCAGTCCTTATGTTAGGCACCTCTTCAGGACTAAGTGCATGCTTCTTGAATGATTTCAGACAGAGATTAAAGATAGAAAATTGTTTATGACATACTCCTTTGATGTACAGAGATTGAAGAAGAGTTCATGAAGCATTGTTGAAACATTGTTTGTGACCTATTCTCATGCATTGATTTCACACATTATGGAAGATAGTTAGAGAAGCATATCTCTTAGCATATATTGGCAAGCAAGGCAGATGATAGTTCATTACATTTGAAATGGTTGTTGACAAATGGAGCTAATGTATTAGTGATAGGGGGAGAAGAGTCCATTATCAAAACACCAAGCTATTCCACAAGAACTAGAAGAATATTCCAAACCCCTATGCCTTTTCCAACAAAAGAATTATAATTTTATGGTCAGATTAATGTCTTATGCAAAGATGGCTGAAATTGTGGGACATACCTTTTCATGTAGAGATTGAGAATTTACAGGGAAAGTGTATTTTCACATTTTGGTGCGGAGGTTTGAAATTAGTATATGTTGTGTACAACAAGAAGCATAGGTATGAAGAGAATCATGCTTGGTGTTTAAAGAGAATATACACACATTCTACCAATATATAACCTAGCTCAATATCCTAGAAGAGGAAGAGAATGTTGTCCTCAAAACTTGTAATGTTCTGAGCTAGATCTAATCTAAATTTTAGTTAATTGTTGATGGATTTTGTACTCAGAATTTCATTCAACACTATGCAAATACTATTCTGATGGCCTTACTAGACCTGGAATGATTTTTAAATCAACTGCTATTGTTTGTTGGGTTTTATTTGCATCAAAGACTTTAGTTAAGATTCATAGAGCACTGAATATTCCCACAGTACTACTGATATTAGGCTCTGAAAATTTCCTTATATCACCACATCAAATTATGGGGCCTTATTATATATCATTTATGGGGCCTTGGCCATCATCAAAGAATGAAAAATATGTATTTGGATTTTAATGAATCTTCTTGATATCAATAGTCTTGAACTAGTACTTGAACCAACATGAACGAACTTTGTAGGGGGTATTTGGCCTCTTAGTGGGATATAGATACCACGAGTATCCTTTTCCACTAAATGTACATGTGCTAAGGCATAAAATGGTTAAGGGGGACACAATGAAATTAATCACTATTCCAACTTCTTGTGATCAAGTACCATGAAAAACCTGTAGAAACAATTAGATGAGCCCTCTCTAGGGATTCCCTAACATCTAAGTTGAGTATCGGTGTCATTATGAGGTCTTGAGCATCATGAAAGGGTTGCAATTCTGTGACCATTTTTTGGGTAGCAGAAAACAAGATTTTGGCCCTAAACCATTCTTATCAACCTTAAGCACCATGGATGAGTCCTTGAACCTCCACTTTTGACCTTTGTTAATTAACATTCACCTGCAAGGGTACTAGATCAATGCCATCAATAGGTTAGTTGTGCACTAGGAAAGTATCTAGAGGTCAAGCCTAGGTCATGTGAGGATAATTTGGGTCATATACCCTAAATGATAATTTTTTAGCTCAATTATGTGAACAACACTTACTTATACCCACAAAGCTTATATAACTATAGTGTTGAATGCATCGTCAATTGACCACATGAGACACTTGTACCATATCTCTTGTCTAATAGAGTGATATAGGTTCCATGATTAAACAACAACACATGCCCTAAGTGACTTGGTTACACAGCATGAATCAATCTTGGGTACATGATTAGGGTTCTTTATAATATTAGTGGGATACAAGTGCCATGTGGAGGTTTTTTTCATTGGAAATGAGCTTTGAGGTGTAAATATGGTTCGCGGGGGGGATGACAATGGGGTTAAGAACTAAATGAACTTTATAGAACTAAAGAATTCTTGTTAGGGAAAGAAAACGCATTGAACTTAGGCCTTAAATGTTGCTTATCATGATCAATTTCCATGAACAATGACTACAATCCACAACACAAATCCTCTCTATCAATTTTTTGCATCAAATTTGGATATGGATGACATTATAAGATTTTTTCATCAAGGATAGTTTGTAGGTAATTGATTCGTTGAACATGATCAAGGAGGAGAAAAAGGGCATCAACATATTGTTCATTCTTCATGAGATTAATACCCTTGAATGGGTCCTCAAACAAACACATGAGTAATTTATAGGGGTTCTTTGTAAGCCTGAAAGTGGGATATAAATGTCATGAGTGGGTTATGTGCACTAGAAATTAGTTTGGATTCCTAAACATGGTCAAAGCAATAAACAATTAATCCAATCCTTAATTTAACTTTCTGAAGCATATGCACCAAGAAGAAAACCTAGACATAACAACATAAACTCTCACTAATATGGAGTCTTTGTCCTAGGTGTTAGATATGGGTACCATTAATATTTTTTATGCACTCGACTTGGGGATTGAGGACTTTACCATAGTTGTGGTATGAAAACAACATCCATATGTCCTTAACATTGGTAAAGGGAGCGAAAAAATAAACTTGGGCCTTAAATATAGCTTCTAGTACTATAAACACATCCTCATACCGCAACACGAGAGAATGGATGGTTTGTGTGGCCTTTACCATCATCAAATACTACAAAAAACGCAGTAGTATCTTATTGAAGCTTCTTGTGATTAATGGCCTTAAATAAGTACTCAAACCAACACTTTGGAACTTTTCAAGATTTTTGTGGTCTTTAAGTGGTATATAGGAACTATGACTAGGATTTTCACTATAAATGTTGTTGAGGAAAAAACATGGTCATCAGGGAATTATAAACCTAAAGTTATAATTTAACCTTCCTGGGCTCAGGCATAAAAAATACTTAGAAACAAAGACATGATCCTTAGGCATGCACCATCACCATTGCAGAATCAAGGCAAGGAAATAGGTCCTGGGACTCTATGATTCTTAATTTCTTGTATTTAATTTAGACCAAACATTCTCCCAACTATTAGAGGCCTACTTTATGAATCCAGACATACAAAATGAGAAGTCATCTCTGTCAAATACCAACAAAAATTTCACCAATTTGGAGAGGCTGAAATCAAAATCCATCTCAGATACCAACCAAACTATCCACCCATTTGGAAAGGCTAAAATCGGAAGCCATCTCAAATACCAACCAAACTATCCACCTATCTGGAAAGGGTAAATCTGAAATATCCACCCATCTGGAAAGGCTAAACTTGAAATATGTAGTGATATGACCTGCAATACAAAACCAAAATACCCACACATCTAGAAAGCCTAAACCTGAAATATATAATGACATGCCCTGAAATATAAAATGATATGAGCTACAATGCATACCCAAGGATTCTTTCAAATATGAGTTTAATTAGCAAAGGTGAGAGGTTAGAGGAAGAAACACTAGGGTCTAACTAGCGAAGGATAGAGATGAGAGGTGGTAATTATGATAGTTCAACACACTTGCTCAAAGTGGCGA
Source organism: Larix kaempferi (assembly GCA_027924585.1). Lineage (NCBI taxonomy): Eukaryota > Viridiplantae > Streptophyta > Pinopsida > Pinales > Pinaceae > Larix > Larix kaempferi. The sequence continues at coordinate 3,250,678 of BSBM01000432.1, forward strand.
AATTCACTGAATAGTGTACCTGGTGACTGTCGTGACCTGTCAACATCTCGTGACCCATCCCCCGTCCTCTAGTAACTGTTGTGCCCTATCCCCCGTCCTCTAGTGACTGCCATGACCCATCCACAACCCATGACCCATCCTCTCATCTCTAGTGTGCACTAGAATCTCGGTCCTTCGAATCAGAATGTTTATTAAAACCCAGAAAAAAAGTATAGAATTGTTCAGACACTGAGTAATGTGTGCAGCCCTCAACCGAGGAATAACATATTTTTAGTGGTAGAACCAAATTCAAACGAATTTTTGGGGGTGAAGCTAACTGTAAAACCTACTCAAACCACGAATTCAAATCCAATATGGGGGAAATTGTCCCAGAAACCACCATTCTTGGAAATCGGGGGGCGAATTCAACTCCTCCTTTGATTTCGAGGAACTAGAAAGGGTGAACTAGCTCCAAGGAACCACCATTCCTGGAAATCAGTGGGAAAAATTTCCCCAAGAAACCACCATTCCTAAAATTGAGGGGGCAGGGAATGTTATTTTTGTATACTGCAATTCGATTTTTGAGCGGGCGAAACCCATATTTCTTCATTTTGCTTACCAAATATGAATTGGCTAATCTATATTAAACATTTTTTTGCTAAATAAATTGTGGTCTATATTTTAAAAATGAAAAAAAAGAGTTTAATATAAAAAAATCACCCAATAAATTTTAACCCCCCTAAAATTCTCCCATGGGCTATAATTCGCCCTTAAAATCATCCCTGTACTGATCCTGAGCGCATAATCTAGAATATGATGTAATAGTACACAGTTTGTGAAGTATGAAGTAAGGTGTATCTTTTTGATGTGGTCAAGTGAAGTTTGTGATACATATCAATGATTGCAAGATCTCAAGGTTATAGAAGGTGTGCAGAACTTTGTGAACAATAGATTATCAAAAGAGTGCATAGATCAAAAGAAAAACAAAGTAATATCTTCTTCTTTTATATCAAGGCGACAGGATGGGGCAAGGAGAAAGGGGTCGGTGCCTCCTTCCAGTTGGAGCTGGTAAATAAGCGAGTTGGTGCTTCCTTCAGGTCGATGCCTATAAAACCAGGGGGTTGGTCTCTCCTTTCAATTGGTGCTGGAGAACTTCGGAAGTTGGTGCTTTCATGAATGTAATATTTTTATTATAAGAGAGCATTCCATGGTTTTCTCTCATTTGGGTTTACACATAAAAATATGTGTTCTATGTTTCACGCATATGTGGATGAATGCTTTTGTTTATGTGAACGCATAATTTGAGATTGAGTTAAAACTAATAAGAAGTAAAAATTGTTCATAACTACGCTAATATTGATTCACCCCCCATCAGTATTAATTATATTTCAACATGGATATGTACATATAAACATAATATAATTATTTTTTAGGAAATGTAAAATGATTATGTAAATATATTGGGGTAATTAGAGAAGGATCTCCTCTTCTTTAAGGAGTTATTGTGTAACTAATCTCTCTTATTTACATTGGATTTGTGCTCCACATTTACATTTTTGTACATGATAGAGAATTAAATTAGAGGGGATGTAGAGGACATAGAAAACTATATTTGGTACTATTTTTAGGTGTTGATTTATTTTAGGTTCGACTTGATACCCAGTGGAAGTTAGGGTTTATGAGTAGTACAAAAACTAGTCTTAAACATGTGTTATGGGTAAAATTGTTATATCTAGAACTTCATAGATTCAAATTGAGTGAGAACTGTTGCATAAGAAATAATATAGACCATAGTATTTGTGGTATAAATTTCAAAATAAGATTCATGAAGTGAACACATGGCAAGCTGTACACTATCACTTTCCTGAATAGGGAAAAAATAACAAGTTTGCGGAAAGTTACCATAAATTTTCGTGGTACATCAAAATTAGTTCATACCTGTGTCACTGTAGATAACACATATCATGATATTACACGACACAATTTTAGTTTTAAAGGGGCTTAGATTACAGATTTACCTCAGTTGAAAGGTCAACCAGAAAGATAGTCTCCAAAGTAGGGTTTTAAAAGGTATGCTATTTTTAAAATTGTATAACTTTTGATTGGAAAGTCTAATTTGTGTGATTCAAAATCCATTGGAAAGAGGAAACACCTAATAGTATGTTGGAAAAATCATATTATAAAATTTTGATACTATTTTCAATATATTGAGGTTGGAAGTTGAGGGTATTTTTTGGACTTCAGTTATGAATAATGAAAATACCTTTGTTTAGTGGAGATGAAGATGAGGATGAAATCAATCGCTTGGAACGGTTAAAGATGATAAGGAAAAAGTATATGTAGGATGAATGAGGGATCATCCATCCAACTAGTTGTATTGGGAACCTGTTCACACAGGTTAGTTAGGTTATCTACCTACTTTAGTTGACCATGTCAAACATGGTCCTTATGTAGTCTATATATAAAGGTCCTTTGGCATTCATAATAAATAAGCTAGTTTTCTTGTTTCTCTTATTATCTTGAGTAATTGTTTCTAGTTTTGGAGTTATTAGTTACGAGATAAGGCTCTTTGAGCCTCACCTCATACCTCATTCATATCAATTGGTACCAGAATTGTTCCTTCCTTTGAGACCTAATATTTTTGGATTCTTCATTTTTCTTGACTCTCTTTGGATTCTCAGCTACATATGTTGTGGCCTCCACCCATCTCTTCCCATGCAACTCACCTGCTTTAATCCACTCTCACTCCCAATCTCTATCCACACACACACACACACTCTCTACCAGTGCTCCATCTCATCCCGCATGATCCACTAAATCTCATATATCTTCTAGATATAGCATGGATCCAACCATTTTTTCCATATCTATGTAGTGTGTCCTCATACCCTAGCCACCATCTCGCTAACCACTTTGGTATCTAACTCAAATTCCTTTACCTTTCTCTTTTCTATCCTTTTTCTCTTGGTTTTCCATCATTCTCTCACATTCTCTACCCTCAATATCTACACTACCGCCTCCTCCAAAGACCCAACCTCTTTTATTTTTACCTATATAAAACCCTAGCCAGCTCAAGATTTTCCTTCCCTACCAGATCCCACCACTCTCTCCAAGATAGATTGCATGCAATTTTTCTTCTCAGTGTCCATTCCCTCATCTACTGCATTCTATCCTCTCATCAATTTTACAGTCACGCACATCATAATTACCTCTTTTAGATCCAACACCATCTAAATTTTCATTATATTGGGATTACAATATATATTTGTTCTACAAGTCTTGTTATCCCAATGGCGATGTTTCCCATTAATCCATAGGCCCTCTATACCACATGATTTATGACTCCTTGGTTGGTCATTTTTTTCTAGATCAGCCTTCAAGATCCATTTATCCATGCTCAAGTGTCTTTTTCCATATTTTACCGGTAGTCTCCATATCCATTCAACCATCCTCCTTTTGTTGGTCCTCTCACTTCATACACCACCTTTCCTAGATCACATCGTCATCTCACCATCTACTCTCATGCCATCTAGCTCAGCCCTAACCACCTCACAGGTGCACAGTCTCAATTTTTTTAACCCAAGCAATGCTCAATCATAAGACCTCATACCTAGAAGTAAGTTGCAATTTTGTTTCATGCCTTGTGCTTCTATCTATTTGCACTCACGACCTCTCTTAGCCACTAGACTCACTCTCTGAGTTGCATCTGCTTAGTCCACATGCTCCTGCCATATGATACCTATGCCCTATTTCCATATTTTGTTTATCTATTTATTTATTTTTTATGCTCTACATCCTTTGAATCCTCAATTGTCTAAGCCATTGGTCAGTTCCCACTCACCCTTTCCTTCACATTATGGTAGCCTTCACATCTAATTTTTATTTTTTTATTTACCCTCCGTCATCTCTAAGATTTCCAGATCACTTTGGTCCATTTTATTTGCATTTCCTTACAACCTCTTCTTTCCATTTTTGCCTACTATCCTCTCATATAAGCTCAGTAGCTATTGCAGTTCTATACTCGCACAAGCTCTCCTTCTAAAACCACAAAGGACATCAAATTTCCAGTGCCGTTATTGATCTAGTATTTCCATATTTTTGTACAACAATTTTTCTTTTCTAGCTACACTAGGTCCACTTGTCTTCATCACTTCATTTCAGCTTCAGGAAATCTCAAATAGGATTCCACAGTTTCTTTCACGATATTTTCTCTCTCCTTATTCCGGAGGTTCTATGGCCATTTGCTTTAGTTTCTTTAGCCCCATTGCTAACAAATAACACACCAACAGGCTGGTCAACTACTATCTCAAGATTTTGTGCATCACAATTACATTTTTTGTTCTCTCTTAGTTCCAGTCAATTGTTTGATCATAACATATTCACCTTTAGTTGTTCATATTTTTATCTATGGTAGCAAGTGTACAATACATGGGAATTATGCCCCTATTCCTCTGGTATTCAACACTTCAACACAAATCCCCTCCAATCATCTTATCAATAGCATATATCTTTTTTCACTTCATAGGGTTGGTTTCAATTTTGCACAATGATTATCTTCCGACACAGCTAGGTGTCTCCACATTTACTGGGAATCCAAGTGTCTCCACCCTCCCAGTCTCATAAAACAACAATCCTTGATGTATCATTAGACTCTACATATTTTTAGTAGCCATGATAGTCTGCACTCATTCAACAGTGCTCTTACACTTCAACCAGGATGAGGAAAGGAAGGATGCTTTCCACATCAACCAAGAAGATTGGGATGAATGAGGGATCATCCATCCCACTAGTTGTATTGGGAATTTGTTCACATAGGTTAGTTAGGTTAGCTAGGTTAAATACCTACTCTAGTTGACCATGTCAAACATGGTCCTTATGTAATCACTATATAAAATCCCTTTGGCATTCATAATAAATAAGTTAGTTTTCTCCTTTCTCTTATTATCTTGAGTAATTGTTTCTAGTTTTGGAGTTATTTGTTAAGAGACGAGGCTCTTTGAGCCTCACCTTAGATCCTTATTTGGATCAATATGACTCCTTATTGGGAAAATTTTTAATATTTTGGTGAATCTAGGAAGTGGTGGATGAGTATTGATAACAATACTAGAAAAAATATCACATAGAAAGAATTTGAGGAATACTTCTCAAAAAGATGGATCAAGGGATAAAAAATAGAATAAATGAATAAAATTCAAGATAAATTGAAATATGCAATACATGAAGGAAAGAATAAAGGTGAGGAGTTGTCTAAGATAGATTCCCTTAATGAATCACTTATTAAAGAGCTCCATACATTGAAAAGGGAAAATAATAGGATATCCTTCTCCAATTACCTTAATACATTCACATAATCATTTCACATGTCCAACAATGACTACATTACCTTTATATATACATATCCACTCATTGCACATGAGGCCCCTTCATTAGGTTGACCCCATTACATATGAATTTAGCCCCATATATTCCCTATTGGGTCATATTATATACATTTAACCCCATATGTGACCCCCCTTGGGTCATATTAGAGAATCAACAAACCATAAAGGAAGAGAGTGTTGGGATGAGGCATGCCACGTTAAAGGATAGAACAAATGATGACTTACAAATGTGAATAGAGGGATAAATCATCCAAAAGGTATTGAAACAAAAAAAGGAAAATTGATGTAACGTTTTCCAAAGAGATCTCGGTGGAGAGATGGGATTTTTTGGACAAAATGTGATGAATCCTCTTGCTAGTAATGAATTCTACTTCACTTTGAAACTGAAGCAGGGGAAGAGTTGAGGGTAGGTGCTAGCATAGATATAGTTTTGGGGCACACTCCAATGAGCCATATCTAGATTTTTTCTACTACATGTAATTATTATAACTAAGTAAGATGTCAACCCTCAGTATAATTGAATAAGGCTAGGATTGTACTATTTATCTAATACAACCAATTGAAAACCCTAATTGAGAGGAAGTGCACTAGTCAAAAGAAGGAGAAAATATCCTAGAAAGAAATTCAATAACAAGATTCATCAGATGAAAAAAGGAGAACAATAATTCCTAGGAAAATATGGTTTTCTTTATTATGAGGGACAACTTCCCTTTATATAGCACTACAATAGCTACGCACAAGATGAATAAATATTAAATGACTCATGCAAGAGCCTTGAGGGATGGAAAAATGTATCTACATGAATACAGACAATATACTCAAGTCAAACTAAAACCGATAAATTAAAATATATTAATTTTAAAAATAAATGAATATAACCATATTTTAATTATTAAATATTGAAAAGTTTATATTAACTTATTCTTTCTAATATTTAATAAATAATATAAATATTAATTTATTAGTATTATTTTTATGGGAATAATTTTGTTTTAATAGGAATGCAAAATAACTTATATTAAACAGAGGATAAGATACAAAATCCCTTCCTTGAAGGGTAAACCATAGCATAGTTAAAGAGCTGTTCAGAAATGAAATATTCCATCTTTTCATCCCTGAGAGTTATTCTTCCTAACCGTTCATATATACTGTTTTTTGTTGAATAAATACTGACATACTAACTACATAAAAAGGCACAAAAAAACATTTAACAGGTCAAAAAGATGGAACGCTCCAACATTCCTTAAATTAGGCGGGTGGAATTCCTTCATGAGTCTGCGAGTCGTCTTCCATCAGAGAACTGTCTTCATGCTGATTTCCTGGGTCCAGAGGTCCAGTTTGCATCTCGAATTCATCCTTCAAATTGCTCAGGGATGCTTCCAGCTAAGCTAGGAGAGCCTTAATCATATTATTTCCAAGTTGAAAAGTGTCAAAGAGTTTCCCTTTAGCAAGAACAAAAACTATTTTAGACCTTCGAAATTAGTCTTTTGAAACTCTTTTATGCCTTTAACATCCTTCTGCAGCTCCTCAGGCTTGCCCACATGCACCCTGGTGTTGGATTCGATGTCCTCAATGCAAGCTTCCATCCAAACAATATCCTAGCCTATGAGTCTGCTCTCATCCAGAGCGGCCTTAGAAGCTTCAAAAGCATTACGAGCATTCTTTTCAATGTCCTGGTGGACACCTTTTATTTCCCTGAGCTCCTTCAACATGTTCTCCGTATTCATCCTTTTGAGCCAGAGACAGACTAGGAGGCAGAGTGCAGACCATCTGAGAGAATTCCTTCAGAACAAGTGAGAGCTTTGATTCTCGATACCGCCAATGAAGAGTAGTACCATCTCGCTGTATAGTTTCATGAGCGAGAACCTCGAAAATTCACCATTAAACCACATGCTTCCATCTTACCTTCTCACCGAGCTTCATAAATGCGTGGAGAATCCCAAGGCCGAACTTTAATGCTTAGGATATGGTGCAATCCAATTTTCTGAGAATTGGAGGGGGAGTTGTGCATGTGCGTCCCCATGGGGAGGTAGAGGGGAGGACCTTGAATTAGAAGCATGGAGACGATTTATAGATAGGAGGACCTTGGTTTAAAACAATTAACCCTTCAATAAGCTTATCCCCTTGATTATACATGATGTATGCCTCCATGTTATTATGCCTGGGAGTGTGAAAGAATTGGGCCCGAGATATGTCACCGATGATGGAGACTATTTGTTTTTTTATTCTTCTCATAGTCTTTTCGTGGCCTCTTTGATTACTTATCATTTTATGAATAACAATCTTGGAGTCTCCCAAGACGGAGAAGTGATCTATATGGAACTAGATCATAACTTCAACCCCTTGAAGGAGGGCCTCCCATTCAGCTTGATTGTTGGTTCTCCTCCTAATCCCCATGCAAGTATATATTTTTAATAAAATTCTTTTTATTCTCTATGATGTTTAAAAAATTTGGATTTTTAAATTAATTTTTCATTATTGTCATTGGCCATGCCTTAGAAATTAGAAAAAAAAAATTGAATTTTTTTTTGAAGTTATTTGGGCTTCGTCTTTGTTTTGGTTTTACTATAAGAATGATTTCTTGAAAACACTTGTGCAATCCCCCACATGGAGACACCATGAATGTGAAACGAGACACCTATATTCCTCACTTTATGTCGCCGAGCTCTTTCCACCACTAGAAGATGGACACATATTTTGAACCTTCTTCTAGGGGAGGCAGTTGTTATCAATATCCTTAGTTGAATATGTAAACAACAGAGGAACTTCGTATATAGACTAGTCCATGGTTACACTCTAGAATAGACTGCACAATCACACCAAGAGCTTGGATGACATAACTGAAAATATTGAAGGGATGCGGCATGAAATTGATTGTTTCTATATGACTGGCCAATCATTGTCGAGGAAGGAAAATACTCTAAGAAATTCCCTTTCATGGTGGTCATAGGTGTATCCTTTCTATTAAGTTTCTTATCCATCATGTCTAGATCCAGACCATGACATGATCAATTTGAGTATGCTTCAAGTTCAAATCTATATAAAGTGTGACATTCTCAAGCTAGAAAATTAGATCCCACTATATGTACTGAGAAATGTTTTTGACAACCAGAAATCAAAAGCACACCATCAAGACTCCGATAACTGTTGGAGTAGACGTTCACTGTGTTGTCTCCTTTTTTATCCATATTTGTTGGATTGTAGACCAACATTCTCTTCACCATTACAAATCAGGCATTGAGGGAAGATCAACATACTCCACTACAAATCGAGAACCACTTTCCAGTAGTGGTTGTTGCAACAGTATTGAAGATTTTCTAGATACGTACATATTTCAATTCCAAAAGAAAAAAAATATTCTTTTTTCAATATTATAAGCATTAACACCTCTCAATCATTAAAAAATAGTGGTTGATATAATGGATGTCATTATGGAAATTTTTTTTCAACCATTTTATTTGATTTTTTATGTTTTAATTTTGTGCTTAGAAAATGCCATAGCAATGATTTTGGTGATGAATGTGTTTATACACATTTTAATTTCACAGATATTTTGATAATTAATATCTATATATTCCAATTTTATTTTTTTATAGCTTTTAAGATAATATAATCATAAAAAGCCATTAATGAAAACCCACTTACAATAACAATTAAGAATTTTATTTCTTCATTGGGAGGAGTGGCTGCATTCTAGTTTGCTGGAATGTGGCGATATTTTCTTCTACTAAGAATGTTTATTTTTTTGTCTTTTTTATATCTGTGTAAGGACTCTGTCAATTTTGTAGTGTTTCAGTCAGGATTGAAAATTTTGTAAATTCTGATATGAACATTGGGATCACGGATGTGATTATGTAGATAGTACCTTTTTTTTGAAGAAGGTGAAGATCATTGTACTATTTGATTCAATGAATAGCAATAGTACGCTTTTTTTTTCGGTTGAAAAAAAAAAAAACAATTAAAAATTTTAAGATTGATATGTACTTGATATTACTAAATATTTCATCATGTTTGTGAAATAATTGTAAAACGGCAAGAGGTTGTATTTCCTCAACAAGGAAATTTTTTGTGGCCACCTCACTCGAGCAAGATCACAATATTATTCAAAGCATCAAATCAGATTTTATTCAACTTAGAAAGATTGCAACTTAGAAAATAAAAGCTTGTAAAATTTGGCAAATAAAAATATTTAATTCATTAGGATTCCTCAATCACGAGTTTCATGCAACCGAACATTTAGTAAGTTTATTTGTTTCGGTCTTACAAAAAGACCTTTATGTTTAGAGCCGAGCCAAAATCTTGCAAAAAAGCAATGATATTATGTTTAGAGCTGAACTAAAATATTCTATTAATGGTGTAATGTCTATGGAATTTTAGACTTAATGTTTATGGAATTTTAGGCTTAAGGTGGCCTAATTTATTTTTAGGGCTTTTGAATTTAATATACATTGATTTTAGGGATCACGTCCATTGAATTTAATAACTTCAATGATCTCCTTTCTTTATAGCAGCTTCACCTTACAATGAGAATTTAGGGAATGATGATGTTTTGCATTCACAAAAGGGTTAGAATGATTATGAAAACTTATGGAATTATTATATTTTGTCTTTTTCGGAAAATGGTTACATTGCGTTCCCAAATGCCACCCCTCCCTTCCTTCATTTTGGTCACAATTACATCACCTTATAGTTATTGTAAATTAAATAATTTTATAGTTAGTGTGATTAGAAATTAATTTTTTTATTATTATTTAAGTTTATATAATATATTATTGATAGTGTCAAAAATATTATTACCTTTAAGTTTAAAGAGAAATTATGATGCCATGTAAATTTAGGGGTTAAGAGAAAACTAAAATACTATAAGGAGGTCCCTAACCCTAATTTGGAAGATCATAAATATCTCTGGATACTAACTAGTTCAAAGAAGAAAATTAATATAGCCAAGATTAGAACTAATTCCCATGAGTTTCATAGAGAAACAGGGCGTTGCCAAAACTCTGGGCAGAAAGCGTTTGCCATCTTTGTGAGTCTATGAACGTTGAGGATGAAAATCACTTTCTCTTAGAGTGCCCTACTTACACCCACATTAGATATGAGTTTCATAATATTTGCTACTCCTAACTTGCCAAAACTATAGTAAGCTTGGAAAACTTCTTACCAAGCTTTTTGAGCATAAGAACAAAAGTTTAAAGCAAACCAAGTAATAACCTTCTTAAGGTCCCATAAATCAAAGTTGGTCTCAATGGATGCTAATCATCATCATTATCATCATATTAATAAAATGTTTATATATCAATAAATTATATTTAATTTAAATTTATATAATATATTAAATTTGGTAAAAAGTTTATATATTAATAAATTATATTTAATTATAGGTAAAGGAAAAAATTAGACATTATAAAAATGTTTATAAAAGATATATTAATTTTTTATATTAAATTATAAAAAATTACACATTAATAAACTTATTATATTTGATAAGTTTCGGTTTAAAATAAATTTATATTAATTTAATTTTTTAGTTTTTATGTGATTTTTAAAAATTAAATTACCACTATATATATATAATGATGATGATGATAGTTATTAATTTATACTAACAATCATACATTAAAAATATAAGGAGTTACATGGTTAAAATAAGTCTAAATCCTCATAATTGTTCTAAGTTTAAAAAATAGGAAGGTCATTAATGTATGTAGAACATTTTATGCGAAAGTCATTTTCATCTTGAATCCCTCTGTGTATCACAAAGATGACAAATTCTTTAATCCCAAGGCTTTTTAGGACTTGTGCATCACACTTAAATCACAATGGAGCACTTGCTAGTTTATTCTTATTTTAACGATGCTGATTTTATTCTTTAAGCTAATTAAAACACATAAATACTTTTGATCTTCTAGATTATGGTTGATCACCTTCTTATAAATATGTAATTCAAATATTTATTTAAACTTTTAACTTTAAACAAGACCAAAGTTGGTCTGGATGGACACGTTAACCACCATCACCACTACCATCATCATCATTACTATTATTAAATATTACAAACATTATTCATTAATAAGAAAATCAATATTGTTAAAATAAGAAGAATTTTTCACAAGTTTCAAAGCAAAATAAGGTTTTGGATAATTTATAAAATGCCACAGGTTAAATTTTGTTGTCAATTTTGTGTCACTTTTTCTTAGAATGACCATTGTTCACTTACTTACGAACTATTTCAAAATATTTGTTACAATATCTAGTGCTTCCTAACCTTTTAATTCATTAAAATTATGATGATTTAGGAATAAGTTTTTTTCTTAAAATAAAATAATTCTTTACTTTTCTTAAAATTCCATAAACCAAAATTAATCTAAATAAACATTAATAATCATCACCATTAATAAATTTACTTTTGAAACACTTTTTACTCTATCTTAATCTTTCTACTTGAAAAATTATTCTAAATTTATAATTGTAATTTTTTATTAGAAAATAATAATATGAATAAAAATACTTTTATTATTATATTATTTTTTATTAAAAACATTATTAGTATTTGAAATATTATTTTGGAGAATATCAATAATATCAAAAAAATATTACAGTTCATTTTAAAGAGAAGACTCGTGTCATAAAATTATAGAGGTTAAAATAAAATGCTTCGTGTCATAAAATTATAGAAGTTAAAAGAAAATTACGATACTATAAAAGGATGAAAGTCATTTTCTCTCAGAGTGCCTCTTAACTTTCCAAAACTATGATGAGCTAGGAGAGTTTCTCACCAAGATTTTTAAACATAAAAATACAATTTTAAAACAAACTAACTTATACCTTTCTTAAGGTTCAATAAAGAAAAGTTGATCTAAATAAACTAATCATCATCATCATCTTTCACAAACATATAAACATATAATTTTTAATATAAAATATAAATCATATACATTTTAGTGATTAATATATATTTTTTTTTTCATAGAAAAATATAACTTACTATTAATATGCGAAATAGTAAAATATGTCCAACTGTCAAGTCACTGTTCAAATACATGCAAATCTGCCAATATGTAGTCCCCGGAACAAACCGGTTATATCATCAATATGAAAATCAAGAGGTCTGTCTAAAACAGTCATCAAAAGCTGCCTTATCCATATACAGTCTGCTATGTGTCCAATAATATCAGATAAGCAAAATGCCACAACATCATAAATATAGGCATCCCATAAAAAGTCCAAAATATAGCTGTCCATAAAAACATTACTATCGAAATCACCCCTGCAGGGAATGGAGTGTAATACTAATATTACACCCTATCTGAGTCAGCATCTGCATGTGGATGAGATAAGGCCGCAAAAGTATATGAGAGATAATATATATTTGCCCAACAAGATATTGAGCGTATCAAGTATCTGCACAAGTAAACTACAAAACCATATAAGTATCCAGCCGCATAAAAACTATGGAAAGATAAATATAAGAGCCAAATATGACAGACTCCCTCAAGCCCAATGTAATATGTAGGAACCATGAGAAAAAAGCAAATCATCCCGCCATTCTGCCACATGATGACCCCAGCCTGAGAGTTGAGGGCTCGTTTTGAGAGCATATCCGCCTCCAGATTGACCTCCCGGAAGATATGTTCAAAGTGAATGTGCTCAAATTCAAGCATGAGCTTTCTAGCCTCCTCCAACCAGTGTTTGAGCAGGAGAACATTCAGAGAGGCAATACCTTTAGCCCAGGCAATAATGGCCTGCGAGTCACCAAATATAACCAGGGAGGAAATCAACCGTTTCCGGGCACAAAATAATAAGAGCCATAGGGCGCAAATCTCACTTCGTGTGTTTGAACCATTACCCAGGTTCAGCCAATAATGAACAGAGATAGTATTGGTGATGTGAATGATTGCTCCGGCACCCCTAGTGCCATTCAAACGAACAGCAGCCCCATCAAAAAAACCACAAGGAAAGACAAGAATAGGAGGAGTCATACGATTTCTCAATGACCGAGTACTCGTGCCAACACCCCCACCAAATGCAGATATGTGTTCCTTGTGAGCAGCAATGATCTTATTGCATAATGATGCACAATGTGGTTTCAGATCATCAAAAATGTATGCATTGCGAGCACGCCACACCTCCCAGATCATGAAGAAAGGAAGTTCGACATCATCGGAGTGAAGGCTCGTCCAAGCCTCCAACCATTCAGCAAAAGATTGTACCCCCCAACAGAACAGTATGCCAGATCTGCGAGCCACCTGCTCCCATAGCTCCTGTACGAAAGAACAAGCCGAGAACAGATGATCCACTGTCTCCACAGCACAACGGCATAGTGGACACCATCCCGGTCCACAGAAACCACGGCGACATAAGTTATCCCACGTGAGTATGCGGTTTGATAACGCCAGCCAAATAAAACACTTAACTTTGGGCGGAATGACCAGTTTCCAAATAAATGGTTCCCACCAACTGATGTCAGCGCAGGAATCGGCAAAAAGAGCATCATAGACCAATTTTGCAGAAGGCACCCCAGTAGCCACATCCCAAGACCAAGCCAATCTATCGGCCTTATCAGATAGTAGTGTATTAGATTGGTAAAGAGGCCCAATATAAGCGTCCCACTCCAAAGCCATAGCGCCATATAAACCCAGCTGAGTGGCCGATATCCAATGGGGCCGTCCCCCCCCGTACTGACCCATCACATGAGCCAGGGTGTAATAGCCATTTGAGCTGAGATGGGCCCTCAATTCAGAAGACAGTCTATGCTCTGAAGGACCACCCAGGATCGGGTCAAGACCCAGTTTTATGTCGCGTCCATTGCCTGGTAGCCAAGCAATCCATTGGGAAATGATTTTTAAAGATCCAAGCAACCCGCTCCAGATATTGGATACCCCCACCGAGACCGGCCGATTAATATATATTTTAGTGATTAATGTATTAACTTTATATTTTAAATAACAATACATATGGTATTTGAGAGATAATATTAAAACCACATAAACATTAAGAAGAAAAGCTTATACCTTTTATTAATTGGATATAAAAGAATCTTAAAAAAAATTGTAAACATATATAAAAAATTATATAATTGATCTCTAATTAATGAATATATAAATTTAATATAAATATGGTTTTATTTTTTTTTAAATAATGAATATAATAATAAATACTTCATATTTATAAATGTGTAAAAAATATTTAACATTAAAATATAAGAAAAAATAAAAATAATTAATTTTAAAAATTTATGATTTGTTTTTAAAATAAAGAATTGATGACATATTTTCTAATTATTGAAATTAACCACGGGTTTTCAAAATAAAATAAAAATACGTTATAAAATTAATTCAAGCATTTTGAAAATCAATTTTTGGAAAATTTTCATAAATAGTTAAATATACCAATTTAATCATTTTGAAAATTAATTTTTGGAAAAACAAAATTTTCATAAAAAGTTATATATGGTATGGAAAAATGATATAAAAACATTTATTAATTATTTAAGAAAAATAAATTATAAATTGAATACGAAAATAAGATTTCAAGTTGGATATGAGAATATTTCACTTAATATGATATTAACTTCACTAAAATATAAAACCTTACTCTACCTATCCCAATTGACATAATTTCACCCTAATCTAATGGAGAATATTTTGAAACAAATGACATCACAATTGATGAAATGATACTCAAAGTAATTACATCTATAGCTATTTATATCGTCGAATTTAGAGTGGAGGACTAATATCTATGATTTTCCTAGATTGCACGAGGATGAGGCAAGTGTATTGTGCGAATTTATTTTATAGAAATCATTCAAAATTGGAAATAAACAATTATATAAAAAAAAAGAATATAAAAAATAATTGGTAGCACTCTTAGCTCATACATGGATAATGTGCACTCATAGATGATGCATAGATAATGTTCTTCATGGCAGAAGAATAGACAAAAAGTGATTATGACACTTAACTTGTGGCCTATCAATGTGTTCATGACCACAAGTTAAGTAGTCCTCCTAGTTAACTTTAGTCCACCCTAAATACTTTTATATGAATTAATGTCTTTAGATATATTTTAATATAATATCATGTAATATATCTTCAATTTGATTTTTTTTTGGAATCTGTTTAACAAACATTTAGATATCGGATTTGATAGCTCAACTAATAGAGCTAATTCACCTAGCTTCTATTGTAAGAAATGCTTATCATTATTTATATAAGAAATTGATTTGATAATAACTCAAAATTACAAAACCACATAATATTTGTTGGAATAAATTAATGTTAATATAAGAAGCTACCTAAGGTATAAGTTTAATTTTTTTTACACAAATCTATTTGAAATCTTTATCCATAACCTTGCTCTCTAACAAAAGTTGGAGAAGAAACCTAAATTTAGTTTTTCATAAATTCTAACTCTAATCCTAACCTTAACATCCAAAACCAAATGAGAAGTCATCCAAAGTAAATAACCACCTAACTAAAGCATAAACATCCTTTAAGTTGATTTCGTTAATTTAATCATGTGAGTGGAAAACTACACAACTATTTTAACATAAATGAGAAAGTTTGAATATGTATATTTAAAAAAAAATGTAGTTTGAATATTATATATAATATAATTTATTATTTTTTTTTTAATTTATTGTTTTATAATTTAAATAATATTTTTATTTAAAAAATATTAAATTATTGATAAATATTATTTAACAAATAAATATAATTTTTATTTAAAAATTTATTACTTTATTTAAAAAACTAATTATTAAATATATGAAAATAAATTTCATATACATATATACATACTACCAACCAAATTTCTCAAGTATTTTAACATCCCTATAAACAAACGAATGAACTGACAGCCCCTATGCTCACGGCTCTTTCGAGCTTATTTCTCAGCTCTGAATACCAAAAGTGACACCATGTTTTTCATTTTATAGTTTTGAGGAGAGGTAATCACTAAAACTGATATGCAGTGGTATAAAAATGAATATATCTCATATTGAATCCATTCACCAACTGAATTTTCTTTAAACTAATGTGGTTGTAAGAAAAAATTCCCACTATAAACTAATATGGCCGAATTGTCATATGTGTAGAGGTTCTAAACTCTCATAATATGTGTAGAGGTTCTAAACTCTCATAAGGAAAGGGATAAAAGCTATTCAAAATAGTAACTTTGAGAAAAGCAAATCTAAATATGGAATGTTAGTTCTCTACCATATTATGATAACTTCCACTCTGCAAGCCCACTAGCCGTTGGGTTGCGTACAAATTTTATAGGCGACTTATTACTAAGTGAGTTCTTTTTACACCTATATTTCAATATAACTTTCCTTTTATAGTAAATCCCGATGCCATCCATTGACACGTTGTTATTAAATATAGTAAATTACAATGACATGACTAAGAGGCATCCTGCCATGACCATCCGTTAACGCATTGTTCATGTTTATGATAATGACATCAATGTTCATTGCGCGCTATCCATCGGCATAAGGTGTGCAGATCGATGGCGAAGGAAATGAGCACGTGAAGTTGAATGATCCAGGCAAATCACAGGGTTTATAAATTGGGGAGACGTGAAAATAGCAGGTGCTTTTTCACAAACCAAAATAGAAAGTAAAATAAAGCTAAGCAAAAAGCCAAAAGAAAGCTACAATCGCTTGTTTATTTATAGAGAGCATCAGGAGCTCCAAGGCTTTTCATCTTTGCAAATAGTTTTGCACTACAAGCCGTTATAGTAAAACATGGAGGAGATTTTCAGGAAGATGAAGCCCGTATGTCCTTGGTGTAAGTCGTGGGAGTATTGCAGGTTTAGGTTTATGAATAACAAGAGACGCTGCAAGAAGTTGCAGCCTAGATATATCTGTGGAAGGTGCAACAAGTATTTCACTCTCGGAGGAAAGCTCAATAACACTTCCTCAATCTCACCTCCAAAAGCTTGAATTTCGCCTAATAGCTGCGCGAGCAACTTTGCTGTTGCTTCTCCTCTTTACATGAGTTCACCTGATGATCAGTATGGTGCTGGGCATTCTTCAGATAGTTGTTGGATGGTAAGAACAGATATGGCAGTAACACATGTTCCTGGAAGGAATTTATGTAGTCGTAGTTTTGTGAATCCATGCTGCGAAATCAATTCAGGAAGCAATGAATGCCAGGGAATGTGGTCGGCGCATGATGGCCGATGGTCAGATATTTATGACACAAGTTGTTTTCGTCCTTATGATAGTCAGTCAGGAGATGAGCTCGTTCCTTTTACCTTTTTGGAGAATTTTAGTGAAGATGTGATGGCCCCAAATCTAGGGTTTAGCCACTATGTGAATAATATTCCACCGTTGAATAATGTTGAGCCAGTTGAGCCGTTAGAGAGATCCCAGGAAAGGGATTTGGACAACGGTTTGTTGCTGTCAGAATACTTTGCAGAAAATTATGTGAATCGAATATCAGTAGCTGGAGGAGAAGAAAAACAAGAAGAGCATAATGCAGAAGACAACAGTACTAATTTGTTAGGCGGAGAATACCTGGTGTTACATTCGGAGATGGATAGTATTTTTCCTGCGCGATCAAACGACCTGGGTGAAGAAAATGAATGGTTGATGGATTTATTTGCAAAAGACGGAGGAGAGAGCAGTGCAAACAATGCAGACAATACAGGGTGTGGTTCAGAATTGGAAAATGAATGGTTGATGGATGTTTTTTCAAAAGACAGAGAGAGCAGTACAGGGCGTGGTTCAGAATTGGAAAATTCAGACGGATGCTTGCGATTGGAATTATTTGATTCAGATTTCCCAGAGATACCAACAAATGCAGGATTTTATGCTCATCATGTGGATACTTTTGAAGGAGAATGGAAAGTGGACGACATTACGAATCTGTGGATGTTTTGATAATAAAGTTAAATGCCTTTATAAGTTCTAGTTTTCAGTTATATGGCCTTTATAAGTTCTCGCTCCTGGAATTTATGAAAAACCGGATAATAGTGTCCGAAAAATATATGCCTCTGAATTATGAAACATATAACTGTTTAGTTCCTGGATTCATTGATGAATCATATAATTTTTTTATATATGTGAATTCGTTTTTTTAATTATTATGCCCATCCTCATTCTATGATAGATTTTTAGAGGATTGAGTGTTCTTTTAATTAACTTTGATTACAGATATAAGTGTTCTTTTAATTAAATTTCAAACTGTTAAAAATCTTTTAATTGATTTTTCACAGAAGGTTAATAGCCAAGCGGATTTGAGGTCCCATCGCAAGGTATCAACACTATGCTTTATATGTTTTCTGGCACCATCTTCACGTGAGTGGTGAACAAAGAATACCGGAGGAGAAATTCTGTAGAAGAACACGGTCCACCGTTGCGTTAGTATGATAATATTTAGATACTTTTAACGGCAAGTTTTCATTTGGTTACAACCGTTTGATAATAAAGAAGCCATAATATTACGTTTAGAGCCGAGTCAAACACTTCTAGTTTTTCGTATTTATTCAATATATATGCAATTTCAAATATATCTCACCTATTTTTATTTACCTAATGTTAATGATCTCCCTTTTTATTTACTTCCATTGATTTTTAAAATGCATTGCTTTAATGTTAATGATCTCAATTTATATAGTTTCAAGTAAGTAACCATGTCAAACTTTAAATAATGGTTATAATTAAACTTATGTAAATTTAATTCTTTAAGTATTTTATTTAATTTTTTTATTATATTTTAATATTTATATTAAACGACACAAATCTATTATACATTATTATTCTAAATATTATTCTAAAACCATTAAAAAGTTAAAATTGATTGAAAAATGTTGAGATAATTCTATTCATTTTTCTAAATATTATTTATAAATCAAATTGTTTTGATTTATATTCTTTTTTAATTCTTTTTGTTTTTTGAATTTTAAACTTTGTAAAATTTTGAAAATAAAAATAAATTTAAATTTTTTAATTTTATTATCCTAAGTTGATGGCTTAATAATGTTATTAATATAAAAATTATTATTATATTTAATAACAAAATCAATATTATTAATTAATTTTTTAATTCATCTTAATAATGATTTATGAATATTTTAAATGTTTTAGAAAAAAATAAAAATCTAAAGCAAATCAAGTAGTTTTTTTAATCTTTTTAAAATTTTATAAATTAAAATTAATTTAAAAAAAAATTAATAATAATCATTATCAACATCAATGCAATTTTGAAATTTTCGTTATCTTTATTATTTGATTTTTTTCATTATCTTTATTATTTGAATTTTTTTCATTATCTTTACTATGTAACATGCTAGAGAAGAAGCATTTTATCACATAGTAATCTGTCTTAAAAAAAAATATTTTTATATTTGTAAGATCTTATTAAGAGAGAAATTTATTTGTTTACCTCTTTAAAATAATATAAATATAAATACTTTTATGATTATTGTATTATTTGGAATTAATTAATTTGTTTTATATTAATATTTCAAAAAATATATATATAATTTTAAATGGAAATTTACAATTACTTAAAAATTGAAATTAAAATTGTATATATGAATTACAATTTAAATACATATTGTATTTGAAAAAGATACCATTAAAACTAAAAAAACATTATGAAGAAAATGCCAAACATTTTATTAATTGGATATAAAGTCCTATGTTATTTATCATTTTTATAAAATGATTTTCTTTTAAGTATTGTGAACATGAATTAAGAAACTTATATAATTAATTTATGGTTAATTATTATTACAATTTCTAATTTAGATTTTTTAATGATAACAAGTTACATGTAAAGTAATAATTAAGATAAGTGATTTTTAAATTAAAAATATTTAGTTGAACCATCAAAATTAGTATTTTACTTTTATTTTTATTAATGTTATAACGAAATTGGTTTAAGTTTAAATGTTATTATTTCATCATTATTTTTATTAATTTTATAATGAAATTGGTTTAAGTTTGAATCGATGATATGAAATTTGTCAATTTAAATATAATTAAATATTTTAAATTTATTTAAATAACATAACACTATTAAAGGAAATTATAAAACACACATATAACTTCAAATTACAAAAAATATGTTTCAATTTTTCTTATATTTATAATTTTTTTTAAGATATGGAAATTTTTATTAATTCAAACAAAAATTACATAGGATAACAATATGGATCTTTCTCTTAGGAAACTAGACCATATAAAATAGTAGAGTGTCATGTGAGGTTGCCGAGTGGGAAAATGAGAAGATTGGCTTACACACAAAGCCAAATACAAAATGAAGCATAAACAAAATAAGTGTGAAGGCACACTATATTTCTCATTAACCAAATGTACATATATATACAATGAGAAATGTCCCTTGGGTTTCATATTCCCAAGTGGACTCTTGGACTCTTGGGTGACTCTTGGTATAACCTCACATTAATATTCCTCACACCGAGGATTAGACTCCAACAAATCCCCCCTTAATCCGAAGGGTGTATATGAGTCCAAGGAAAACAAGAGAGATGAATAAGTGGAAGTGGACAACTACAACCAGCTGAACATTTCCATCTCAAACATCCTTTACTAAGAAGGTTAGCTAGAAGCTTGCACATGCTTCTGCTAAATACAAGAGATCCCTGAAGGGGTGGTTTTTAGGCTAACCATCAACCGAAATAGGCTAGCATACGGATGAAATATTCTAGTGTGTGGTTTAATGTTGACGACAAACTCTCGAACTTGGCGAAAAAACTCGCTCAGAGGTTCTCTAGAATGGTTGGTATGGGATGGCACCAAACCAACTAGAGAGCTGAAAACAAGAACTGAACAACTGCAACTTGCTGAAAATTTCCATCTTGATAACTATTTTCCAAGTTAGCTAGAAGCTTGCACATGCTTTTGCTAAATGAAGGTCCTCTTGATACCGGTGGTTTTAGGATGACCACCAACTCTGGAGCTCAGTCAAACATAGCTCTTCACAGGCTCGTTTGCTCTGTATCGCTTGTACTTGCTCGCTTGTTACTGATGGTCTTTATTCCCCCCTGTCAAGAACAATGTGAGGAGAGGAGAGTCTCATGGTGTCACAACTAGACACAAAACACATGAGTGCTCTATGTCATGGTTATCTTCCGTCTTAAGAATACATGCATATCGGAATCAGGTGGCATCTCCCACTCTGGTGGTTGTCCAAACTCACCGTGGATCAGGCTCGCTTGATATGACTTACTTGAGGAATGTTGTAACTGTTTGTTGTAAGAAGGACAAGGCTTCGAAACTTGATTCCTGACATTATGTTCCCCCCTGTCATGTACACAATGAGGAGAAGAAGATGTCTCAACTTCAAGATGTATCAATACTCATGAATGAACTCTCCGGTATGAATTATAAATCTTCTTGGCTGTTGATGACCATTGCCAAGAAGCGATCCACCTATAATGAATCTTCTCTCTTGCAGGTTTCTTCAGAATGAAGCATCTGTTTGATGAGTGTGTATGTTTTCCACATAGATTACAAGGGTGAAGACCAAAACAATGATCTTTCATGTGGCCAAATCGATCACAGTGTTGGCATGTCAAATTCTGAACTAATGTAGATGAATATGAACCCTCATTGATGAATCCAACACTCTGAAACTGAATGGGCTTGGAGAAATCAGGAATGTGAACTGTCACTTCCTTGCCATATCCAAGACCGGTTCTTTGCTTGTTATGGCTGATCTCTTCCCATGGTATGATGATGGGCTTGGAAGGAACAAGCAAAACCTCTGTATGCATGTTTTCATCTTCATTTTATTTCACTTCTGATGGCGTGCCATTGATTTTCTCATGTACTTCTGAAGTGGCATTATTCTGTGTATGATGCTGAATAGAATCATGAAGCGGATTCTTCTGAACATGAACAGGTTCATAATGTCTTTCTTCTTATTGAAGCTGTAACTCAAGTTGTAGGAAATAAAAAGTGTCTTGTTAATCTTTTATAGAATCTCGAAAATGAGTGAGGGTAGTCTTGTCGATCATGACATTGCTTTTGATAGAGGAGAGAAGTAGAGTGTTCAATAAATCTACCAATTCATTCATCATTGCCATTAGAAAATTGAAGACTTGCTCAAATGAAGAAGGGATTCTTGCAATTCCACCCTTTTACAAGCACTCAACCTCAGAAAATGAAAGGTGTTGGTCTCAGCCAAAAATGCACGCAAATACACTGCAACTCAATTCAATTTAATTTTGAATGGTACAAAGGAAACTAGTTGCAAGCTACAAAACTCAAATGTACTTACAACAATTGATGATTATGAGGTTGAATCAACTTTATGCTCCAAAGTTGATGCTTTGAGTTCCTTGATTACGATATGGATAAGTTGATGATGCCGAGTCTCTTTGATTTTGATTCTTTTGAGTGAATACATAAACTCTCCCCCCTCAACAAAGAAAATAAGTCATCTATCTCTCTGCAATAAATATTTATGTGTATACATTCATGGCAGTCTGTAGGTGCATAATAGATTTTTCCATCCAATTATTTATTTCTAATACCAATGACTCTTCAAATTCAACTTCAACTTCACGGTCTTCAAAAAATGCAGTTCAACGTCTGTTTCTTCTGCACACCACGATTTGATAGACTTGGAAGGGAAGATGTACCATTTGCGCTGTACCAATAGGAGTAAAATATATACACAAAGCAACCATTCAACTAAACCATCACAACAAAAAAGAATTACTGTCTCTACTGGAGTCACATGTACCTCTCTGAAATATGAACATAAAATCAAGCACTTGTTACCTCAGGCAAAAACCGAATATACCACAAACTCTGCAAATTGATGCACCTTTAGTTGTGATGTCAGATAGACCCAACAAACTTTGCAGTACAAACTCTACAACAATAATACAAATTAAGAAGAGGGTTCCTTGCATACATATTTCTTTTCTCTCTGCAATAATTTTCAGTCTTCTACAGTAGTCTACATGACAATAATATCTGCAAACAATACTCTCCGCAATGCAATCCCGTATAACTCCATTACATATATTATCAAACACAAATGATCTATGCAATAAATACGAGGAACTATTTATGTAACATAATAATCTGAGGTTTAGTTTCCAAGCACCAACTGTAACACTCCTTCAAATGACCTAATTTTAATCTCTGATATTGAGGTAATAAGAGCAATGTTCACGGCCCTCAAAGAATATTAAGATATGCTACACTACCTGACTGTGGTGTCTCTCCAGGACAACAATAAATGATCAACCCAGTAATGTGAAGAGAGTTGTAATTTGAACTATTTGCTGCAATATATATTGTTGTATTGCCTCTTTCATACCTCAAACAAATCGCAGGTTTCGTACCTCATAGAACATTTCCAGCAACAATCTTCACATCTGGTTCACCAACGCAAATGAAGAGAGGTATCATGCAGGAGGGTACATCAATAATTGAATGCAGTCAATTTGTTTGTAGCTCCATATAGTTTCAAGATTGAGTATGCTAGGAAGCTTCAAGATTCAGTATACCAACACACATTGAAGGAAAATGTAGAAGCTGTCTCCAGGAAGAAAATTCCTCATGGTCTTCAACACAATACACAACAATAGCACTCAAAATGTCAAAACACTTCAATGATTGTCACGATCTTCAAAAATCGATGGAGTCTTCAATAATATTTTCATGCATTAAAAACTTTGTTTAGCAACATCGGTGTCAACAAGGACAACTACAACTTTTGAATCTCACTATTGGAAAATCCCTTCAATGTCCTTCGTATCAGTCAAATAGTTTGCAGTCTCTAGAGCGTTTCACATATCATATTGAATTGCTTAGGTGCAGAGAGCAGTGTGTTTACATACCACCATAGTGTGTTGCAACATTTTCACTTTCCCTTGCTTGGGAAGATTGTAATTCATGAAAACAACATTTTAAAGGATTTAACCATCACGACAATGTAATATCCCTCTTTCTCCCTTAGGGTTTTTGCAAAAAAAAAGTACAACTGTATACCCGCCAACGGCAAGGAGCTCATGGCAAGATATCCGCAGGTAAATTTTTTTAAGTATGATTATGTTTTTCCCAAGTGTTAAGTGAATTTGTAGACTTAGGAGACTAAAGGCTTGACGCAACGAAACGATTGGGGCATGGAATCCACTAGGGGGAGAGGGTGAATGGCTTGATAGCCATGATTTTGATGACAGTGGTCATCCTAATGTCGTGAGCACTTGAAGTGAACTAAGATGTTCACTAAGCAAACACTTAAAGTTTAAAAGCATGTTAATAATTAGTCATAGATAAGGACGTCGGAGAAACATCTAATCGCCGGAAGGTAGTAATAATCTACCTTGACCTAACTATCTACATGGAGTTAACCCATATTGAGTACCATTAAGTAAAAATAAGAAGTTATCCTAAACAACATCAGTACATTGGCCTCGACAAAAGATTTTGTTAAAGTTCCTAAGTGGAGAATGATTAATATTTCCTAATTATAGATTAGGAATAAAAGATAAAAATGATTTGTTATACCTAGAAAACATATTTGTAATTATAAATAATGATTTAAAATATTATTGCAAATAAGTTAAATAAATTAAGTAAGATTAAAGAAGGATTGGTTGTCCTTGATTAAAAGTAAATACATTAAAAGCTATAAAATTTTATCTACCAAAGAAGAAAGGTTAACTAGTAGCTAATGCATGGTTATGCATGGATAAATATCAGCTATTAATATTCGGTTAGCTAAGTTAAAGATCAGTTAACTAATTAATTAAAGATTGACTATGAAATTCAATGAGTTAAGATTAGCTAAACTAAGTTAAAGTTAGCTAAGTTAAATATCAGTTAACTAATTAATTAAAGATGGACTATGTAATTCAATCAGTTAATATTAGCTAAACTAAGTTAAATATCAGTTAACTAATTAATTAAAGATTGACTATGTAAGTCGATCAGTTAAGGTTAGCTAAACTAAGTTAAAGATCAATTAACTAATTAATTAAAGATTGACTATGAAATTCGATCAGTTAAAATTAACTAAAGTTATAAGTTAAGTTCGAAGAAGAACTTATCTTGGTAACCCAAACCTAAATTCGACTATAAAAATGACACCATTGTGTTAGTAAAGGGGGTTCTTCGAGGGCAAAGAAGGGAATGGAAAAGATGATGAAGATTGAATTGATAAAAACAGAGTATTGCTCTCGTACCCTAGTCAATTCGTTCCCAGCTCGAGGGTGAGCTCTCGACGGGAAAACCTACATCGGATAGAGATCAATTTGGATGGGAGGAACGTTGAAGTCAAGCTTTCAGTTGCCCACTTAATTTCTAGTATTATTTCCTTTTTTTTCTTTTTATCACGTAAGTATAACTATCTCACATATGCTTTTATAATTTATAAATTGTTGATTGTTCTTTTATTGTGAGTTAAATTTAAGAAGTTGAAATATGGTTGTTATCCTCTCCTTTTCTTTAAGTGTACAGTGAATTATTCATATTATATTCCATGCTCCGCCATGGAATTCCATTAGATGCAATCACGAATTTCATAAATTGTGTTTTATAGATTTTGGGTAAATAAACAAACATGTGTCGGTTGTATGCTGAATGACTGAGTTAGAATTTAATTCGATTGACTGGAAGTATGGATTTTGTTCTAAAATAAATTCTAGACTAGTCATAGTTTAAACCCACCATTATGTGCATGACTGTCTAAATGGCATATGAAACCAATTCATGGTCCAAAAAATAGTTTAATTTCAGCTTAATTTATTTCTACATCGGTAGCCGAATGAGTTGTGAAAAAAAAGTATACACACACACACACACACACACATATACTATGTAAAACCAATCTAATTAAATTTCATGAGTTAGATGTTGAACTTTAATCATGTTGATCTGCCAGTATCAACTCGATTCTATTAAGATTGCACTGATTTGACTCTTTATTTTTCCCCATTGAAAAATCTAACAGGATAGTTGTTAATTTTATCCAGTTTAAATCAATCCTTCCACATCGTGGGAGTGGACCTCTTAACTCTGTCAAGGGGTTTTAATATGGTCTCTTAATAATTATTTAAGCTCTACTTATTTCCCCCACTGTAAAACTTGATATGCGAATGGTTGCTCTTTGATAACCTAACGTATTCCTCTCGCTGTGTTTGGTCACCGTGAGCCCGGTTTACTTAAACCTGTCATTTAACTATAAAAATGTTTGCATGTTTGATGTATTCTCATGGAAAGTGTAATATCCCGAATTTTGGTTGACTATATATTGATGTTATATATTGGGCTTAAGCCTCAACACATATGATTTATTTTGATATACTGGGCATAAGCCCTAATGCACATGATTCATTTTTTTATAGATATACATATTTGGGCATGGACCCTGACTGATGCAGGTTATTGTTATATACTGGGCAGAAAGCCCCAATGTATTTGACTTATGATTTATTATGAGATTGAGTACAAGACCCTATTATACTGAGATGATATTTTGTTACATACTGTGCAGAGTTATGATATGCATGATTGACTTTTATATGTGTTGAGCGTGGACTTTGGAGCACATGGATGGCCTATGTACTGGGCAGAAGCCCCGATGTACATAGGGGACTTTTATTATGTACTGGGCGTAAGCCCCGATGTACATAGAGTGTTGGGCATAAGGCTGGAGCACTCCAAGATTGATAATAAATACCGGATCCGAGGCCATTTGTATTTCTAGATGTGCAAACACATTCTAGTACTAGTGTTGAGAAGGATGATCTAGAATTGCACTAGCGTAACGCCCATGTGAGAGTGTTGAGCCAAAGCTCTGAAGAGCACTCGGGATTACTTGATCTTAACAATGTTGAGTCGAGAAGACTCTGAATAGCACTACTAGTCATCAAAAATATTTAATTGGTTAAATGAATCGTTTCTATCTCTCATCAAGGATTGCAAAAACTACCATGTTAAACAAGGGAATCCAACACACAAGAGGGACCAAGAGCTACATAACCTAGTCAACTATCCACACCTACCAAAAGACCTTTTCCAAAGATTGGACCTTGTATTAGATAATAATTAAAGAGTTATTATGCTATTTAATTAATTAAATAATCAGATTGATTATTTATAAAATAAGTCTCACTTATGTATAAATAGTATGCATAAGATATTTATTTATATTATATATAAGAAAAGATTGTGATCTAATTAATAGAAACACATAGTTATAAAAAAGTAAATAAAATATAAAAGTTTCTTTAAAATAAAATCATAAAGGAACAAGTCAAAAGTCCTAGATAAACTAGGAGTGAGAAATTAGTTAAAATATCCTTTACATATATTATAATTCAAATTTAAAATAAAATTGGAATTAATATCAAAAATATTATTATTAACTTAACAGTTATATTCCAAAAGTTCACCTATATAAAGAAGGACAATTCCCAAGAAAGGGGATGATCCTCATTATCTACCTTGTTATCATTTTCTATGGTAAGAAAGAGAGATTTTCCCACAGAACTGAAATAGAATTTCAGGATTTGAAATATTTTACAGCTATCAGCCCTAGGTGCTCTAAGTTTCCTTTGCATGTTGGAACCAGCTTGGGGGGATCCATTAGTGAACCAGGAATGGTTTAGGGTCAAGGTTGGGAGGAACGTGGTAGTCCCAAAGTCATTCGATTACCATCCTACAAGTCAAATCAACATACTAGTTTTCTAAATAATTAGTGGTTGAAGTGTGCAGGTTTGTGTAAGGAGGAAATCACAGCTACAAATCTAGGTACAAATTACTTCTATGTTTCTCTTTATATATGTTATAAGTTTAAAGTTCAAAAGTCCATTTTCATTTTACTGTAATTTTATTTCTGGTTGAACCGCAAGCATTGGGAGCAAGGGCATCTTGCATTGGCTCCCCAGGTGTAACCCATTATAAGTTATTTCTGTTTAAAGATTTTAAACCCTAGCTAAACTAAAATAATTAAAGTCTGCATAAACGAATTTAAAGGAATGATTATGGAAGAATCATCTCCTGTAAGGAGAGCGATTCACTTGACTCATTTCCCAAGCTCAAAGTCTTAATTTACATTATAGCTAGAATCAAAATGTATGTTGTACCAAATCTTCTATTTAAACATTTAATTATAAATCTCCGACAATATTGCGTAGGATCTATTTCCATGTAGACTTAAATCGAAATTTAAATGCAACATTTAAAAACTTTAAACCCTAGTTAAAGAACATCAACCATAAAAATGATCAGAATACAACATACATTCCCTTAAGTCGCCTTACACAGGCTAAGAGCACTTTCCAGAACTTCAAAGTCTATTAATAAAATCCAAGACTCAGGATCGGGACCTTTGCACATTTCCCTAAACCAAATCCATGAATTTCTTATAGATATCCCACTACAGCGGGGATTGAAATCCATTCTTCATAAACGCTAAACCATAAAAACAAAAGCAATATTAACGCTAGGGCTGTGCCATAGAATCCAAATAGAGATAATTAAACCAAGAAATTAATTCATGCCTTTCCTTCACAACCAAATAAACGATTCCACATTGTAAGATTTCATTCTCAAAAGAATTAGCTAAGCATAGGGTTATTATTCTCTACATCAGCTATATTCTTTCCCCAACTAGAAAACATGATAACCCAACTTTAAATATTAAATTCCCATTGCAATAGTAAAATCGATATTATACACAGAAGCATGACAAAAGTGCATAATCCAGTTAGGGATTTGCCCTTTAATATTTTAAAACAAACACTTCAAACTTACAATCTACATCGAGCTTTGTTTTCCAGATCAAGAGCTTAACTTAAAATGACGGGAGTAAAAACCAAAGATAAGATAAATTATAACATAGAAATGCAACAAAGAATAAATACATAGGTTAATATTTAGTCAAATTGAGGATTTTTACACAGGGTTTTCGCTTTAAGACAAGTTCCATTATACCCTCAACAACGACAAAGGTCAGCTGAAAGGACTTCATATAAATTAACAAACCTTGAGGCTTACCAAAGCCACGTATATTCTGGAAGAGCAGAGCATATAAACAACTACAGAGATTTCTTAAACCCAACGCTTCTAGACTTAGTCTTAAATAACACGCAGGGCCCAAATATAAGCTTGCAGAAGTATTTAAACCATACCCACAAAACTAACAGAAGTCAAATGAAGAACCATCGTATTAATAGAAGTTGTCCCCAAAATCCATATATTGAATTACACAGGAGCAAGGTTAAAATTCTTCCTCGATCTCAAATTCCATACAGGGTACAACAAAGTCAACATTGTGGATCATACATTACAGAGCATGCCACAAGTTGTGGCCACGCCTACTGTATTTCAAACTTAGAATTTCATTGAAACCAGATTTAAAACATTCCCTGAAATCCTTACAGAGCAAACAAACCAGCAGACAAACATTTACTTGAAGGGAGGAAATGGCCAACAGAGGACCAGACTTACCCATGATCACCATAGCTACGAATAACCCCATGCCAAGCTCGAACTACACCACTGTAAGCCCTGCCAAAGTCAACACCAAACGATTACGTTACAACTTAAACCAGAAAACGATTGTAGAAACAAAGAGACTTAAAATGAGTTTCGCTGGAACAAAGATTTACCTCATGAAGGCCCATACCATTAGGTGAAGAGCAAGATGAGCCCTACCATGGATGCCTCCAAGGTCTGAAGAGCCTTGCTCTTCTTTCCCCTCTTGAAAACAATAATACGATAATGTAGTGGGTCATCCAAACCCTTAGGGTTATTTCCTTAACGCCATCCACCTGGGTTCCATTCGAATGGTTGGCGTTGGACACCATTAATGTGCTACCAAACTCCACTAAGATTTGAATTTTTACCCACTTCATATAGTTGAGAGATCCATTCAAACAATTGCAAGTTTTACATTTTAAATGTGGACCAAAACCATATTAATAATCTCATACATAGATATTAAAAACTAGGAAGTAAATCTTAAGTGGCCCTTTAAAAATACCTAAAAAAGAAAAGATGAAGTAGGCTTTAGCATGAATTCTAAGTAAGCATGGCCAATGCTACCAGGTCCATCCCCTCAAAGCATTAAAATATTTATAAAAATATAGTGACATAAATACCAAAACTAATCCATTATCCAAGCCTGAAGAATACACATAGCCTTGACATTTTAAAATAACGTATAATCAAGATGCCGACATAAAAGACTCTTAGAATTTTAACATATACTAAGTTGATCGATCAGACTGAATTATTATTCATCAACCCAAAGTAGTCCATTTGTGTATCATTCCATTACATCGCTTCCGCAGAAAACGTAAAATAGAAAACAATCCCATCGAATTTATTCAAACGATGAATCTTGAACAGAGTTATAAACCATGGCTTTTCATTATATTATAAGTCTGCTAGTTATTTTCCGATTGTTGAAGTTAATTTAATAAACATTTACTGAATAGACGATGTTATCCACACATAACTTTTTTTAAATTTCTACAGTTTTAGGGACATTACAAGTGGTATCAGAGCCCAACTACAACAGTGAGAGACCTATTGGGCTCATTACAGAAAACATCCGCTGCAGATACTTATATTTCGTAACACGCACTTATAAATTTATTTTATATGAACTAATAGATTTTTGTTCTTACAAATTGATGAAACATTGCAGGTACAATTACAGTCTGAGTTATGAATATGGAAAAAGACAACAATATACATGGGAACTTAAATTCCCCACCATGAGAGCAATAGATCGTGGTGGAATTGAACTCAGATCTAATGAAATCAATACAGAAGTTACAAAATGAGTTGCAGAGTTTCATAGATGATAATATGCAGGAAAGACGGGAACATCAAGCCATAAATGAAGCTCTACTTCAGAGCTTAACAGGGGCAAGGTCCCATGGACAGTCCACCCACTCAGCCAACAAATCCAAAGAAAACAACTATCGCAAAAAAAGATCCATCAGCCCGAAAGAGGATGAGTATGAAGAACACATACCCGATTACATGGAAGAGGATTGTAAAAGCTCTTCCAATGATGATGGTTCACCTTCCCCTTGTAAGAAAAGGAGGAAGAATGATGACAGTTTGCAAGGAGAGTTATGGAAAATAAAATCCCCAACGTATGATGGAGAGGTAAATACTGGGGATAAAGCCGAGGAATGGCTGTTGGGAATGAATAAGTATTTTAAAGTCCACAATTATTCCAGCGAAATGCAAGCACGACTGTCCATTTACAACTTAAATGGTAAAGAAGCCAGGTGGTGGAGAGACTTGAAACACAGAAAAGGGCACGAGGTGAGAGATATTAGATGGAGTGCTTTTAGCCAATTGTTTCAAGAAAAATACATGTCTGAAAGATTCTTTGACAAGAAGATCAAAGAATTTCATGAACTAAAGATGAGCTCCCTAACTATGGAAGCTTTCATCAACAGATTTCTGGATCTACTACATTATGTTCCATACATAAAGGATGAAAAAGTCAAGATACAACAATTCCTAGGATGCCCACCTCCCAATTTTCGAGAGAAGATTGAGTTTGGCATGCCTAAAACTTTAGACGTGACTTTACACAAAGCAAGACTCTATTATGAACATGGAAACCAAGGAATGATAACATAAACAAAAACAAAGATAGATTCAGAACTTTTTCAGACAATCGAAGACCGAGTTTCTAGCCACCACCTTACCGGAAACAAAACAATAGTTTCCCGCCCAACAAAGGTTTCAACCGATCCCATGCACGGCCAAATGGGCCCGCACTGCATGCCAACAGACCAACTTTTAACAAAGGAGAAAAAGATGCCCCACCAACCATCACTTGTTGGAAATGCCAAGGACCCTAGTACTTCATAGATTGTCCCAACAACACAGACATAGGTTTACACAACATACAAGAAAACCCAACAGTAGGGGACATGGCAAGAAGACCAGGGATTTATGTCACCCTTGATGGCCGACAAACAGATCACCAGGCGACTATGATTGAGATTGAGGGTAAGATCTCAAACATGGATATTTCAGTTTTGATAGATCCTGGTGTATACAGAAGCTATGTCTCCCCTAAAATAGTAGATACTTGTAAGTTGAACCAAGAGAGTCACGAGAAACCATGGCTGGTACAACTAGCCATCGGTACCAAATGGAAAGTCTCTGAACTAGTTAAATTTTGCGAGATAGATTTGAACGGGTTCCCAACTAAGGTGGATTTAAATATCCTACCACTAGGGTCGTATGACATACTTATAGCAATGGATTGGTTGGAAGAACATCATGCCCTGCTTGACTACTTGAACAAGTCAATATTATGCATGGATAACCAAGGGAATCAAAGAAAGATTCAAGGTATACCTAAGAAAGTTTCTGTAAGATAGATATCTGTCTTACAAGAAAAGAAGTGCGTAAGAAAGGGTTGTAAACTATTTGCACTCAACATTCAAACAGTAGAAGCCGATAGGGAACAAAACATCGAAGACTTCCTAGTCCTTGTAGAATTCAAGGATGTATTTCCCAAAGAAATACCGGGGCTGCCACCCAAACGAGACCTAGAATTCTCCATAGAACTAACACTCGGGTCAGTACCAGTTTCTAAAGCCCCTTACTACGTGAGCCCACCTGAATTGGTGGAGCTCAAGCATCAGTTACAGGAGTTGATTGAGAAAGGTTACATCCAACTCAGTGTGTCTCCTTGGGGAGCACTGATAATATTTGTTAAGAAGAAGGACGGGACGATGCGGATGTGCATCGACTACCGTCAACTCAACAAGTTGACCATCAAAAACCATTACCCACTCCCTAGAATCGATGACTTGTTTGATCAAGTCAGAGGAGCGAAGATATTCTCGAAGATCGACCTATGATCCAGATATCACCAAGTAAGAATCCGTGACGAAGACATCAGTAAGACCGTCTTTCGAACCCGATACGGTCATTATGAGTTTGTGGTAATTCCTTTTGGATTGACGAATGCACCCACAAACGTTATGTGGATGATGAACAACATATTTAGTAAATACCTAGACAAGTTCATCCTAGTCTTCATTGATGACATTTTAATCTACTCCAAAAGTGAAGAAGAGCACGAAGAACATCTCCGAATAGTGTTACGAGTATTACGAGAACACCAACTTTACGCTATGTTTGGAAAGTGTGATTTCTACAAACCACAGATATAGTACCTAGGTCACATCATTTCTGAAAAGGGGATAGCAGTCGACCCCGAAAAGCTTAAAGCCATAGAGGAATGGCCTACACCCACTTGTACCGACATAGGATCATTCTTAGGGTTATCCGAATACTACTGGAAGTTCATTGAGAACTTCTCGCAGATTGCTTGTTTTATGACTGCCTTGCAGAAAAAGGAAAACAAGTTCTTTTGGACGACCAAGTGCAAGGAATGTTTTCAAAAGTTAAAGAAACTTTTGATGAGTGCACCCATTTTACGGATTTTCAATCCTGACAGAGACTTCGTTTTTTGTACAGATGCAAGCAAAGAAGGACTCAGTGGAGTCCTCATGCAGAATGACTTCGCCATCTGCTACGAGTCGAGAAATTTGAAGGAACACGAACAGAACTACCCCACACATGATCTTGAACTAGCCGCCATAATCCACACCTTAAAGATGTGGAGGCGTTACCTTATGGGAAAGAAGTTCCTATTGAAGACAGATAACATGAGTCTGAAGTACTTATTTGACCAACCCAACCTAAATGCTAGACAAGCCAGGTGGCTAGATTTGCTTAGCGAGTACCACTTCGAGTTAAAACACATAAAAGGAAAGGAGAACAAGATCGTCGATGCTTTAAGTTGACGGGATCATATGTTATATGAGGTGATAGCAAGTCATTCTGAATCAGACTTACACGACAGGATTAGTACAACATGTAGGAATAACCGATTCTATGTCGAGATCCTTAAAAAGATCCAAGAGGATAGTTTATTCCAACAACAAAAGAAATATAAGATAGACGAGTCAGGATTGCTATGGTCGAAATAGAGACTTTGTGTTCCAGAGAGCGGAGACATTAGACCCAACATCCTCACAGAGTTCTATTAGAAACCCTACTCAGGGCATCCGGGATACCAAGAGATGATATCAACGGTAAAGAAACACTTCTTTTGGCCTAAATTCAAATCTGACATAGCACTATTCGTCGCCAAGTGCCTGAAATTCCAACTGGTCAAGGTAGAACACCAACACCCTTCCGGACTATTCCAGCCGCTACCCATCCTAGAGTGGAAGTGGGAGGTCATTAGTATGGATTTCATCATGGGTTTACCCAAGAGTAAGAGACATAATGACTCCATCTTTGTAGTTGTATAAAAGCTATCAAAAGCATCACATTTTATACTAGTGAAGTCTACTTACAAAGCAGTCCACATTGCAAACATCTTCCTAAAAGAGATCTTTTGATTGCATGGGATACCCAAGGAAATCATTTCCGATCGAGACATGAAGTTCACTAGTAACTTATGGAGATCATTGTTCTCCGGTTTGGAGACACAACTACAGTTCAGTGCCGCATACCACCCACAAACCGATGGATAGACGAAACGGGTGAACCAAATCCTTGAAGATATGCTTAGGATGTATGTTATGAACAACCCCATGAAGTGGGAGGATTATTTACACCTTGCTGAGTTTGCATACAACAACGGGTACCAGACCTCCGCCAAGATGAGTCCTTTCGAAGTACTCTATGGCAGAAAGTGTAGGACACCTGTGACATGGGATAGTCCGGTAGACAGACTCATGCTGGGTCCAGATTTACTGAAGCACTTAGAACAACTAGTTACCAAAGTACAACAAAACTTAAAAGATGCACAAGACCACCATAAGAGTTATGTGGAAAAGAAAAGAAAGGACAAAGACTACCAAGACGATGAACATGTCTTCTTAAAAGTGAAGGCAAAAAGAAGCTCTCTGAGATTGGAGCGATGCGGGAAGCTAGCCCCCAAACTTTGTGGACCCTTTGAGATACTGGCCAAGAAAGGGCCAGTGGCATATGAGTTAGCTTTACCAGCTCATGTAAAAGTTCATAATGTTTTTCATGCATCTTTATTAAAGAAATATGTCTATGATATTAAACATGTGATTGATTGGTCCTTATTACAGGTAGAACCTGAGGGGGAATTCATGCCCGAGCCCCTCCATATTATGGACAAGAGGGAGGTACAGATTAGAAAGCAGACTATCGTCCAGTTGAAATTGCAATGGAGGCACTTCAGACCAGATGAGGCTACTTGGGAAAATGAAACCATCATGAAGGAGGCTTACCCCGCCTTATTTCATGGCTTCATTTCTACTCCCTAGAACACCGGGATGGTGTTGTTCTAAGCAGGGAGGGATGTAATATCCCAAATTTTGGTTGACTATATTGATGTTATATATTGGGATTAATCCTCAACACATATGATTTATTTTGGTATACTGGGAATAACCCAATGCACCTGATTCATTTTTTTATAGATATACATATTTGGGCATGGACCCTGACTGATGTAGGTTATTGTTATATACTGGGCAGAAAGCCCCAATGTATTTGACTTATTATTTATTATGAGATTGAGTACAAGACCCTATTATACTAAGATGATCTTTTGTTACATACTGTGCAGAGTTATGATATGCATGATTGACTTTTATATGTGTTGAGCGTGGACTTTGGAGCACTGGGCACAAGCCCCGATGTACATAGAGTGTTGGGCATAAGCCCGGAAGCACTCCAAGCTTGATAATAAATACTAGATCTGAGGCCATTTGTATTTCTAGATGTGCTTCACAAACACATTCTAGTAATAGTGTTAAGCAGGATGCTTTGGAATTGCACTAGCGTAACACCCATGTGAGAGTGTTGAGCCAAAGCTCTGAAGAGCACTCAGGGTTACTTGATCTTAAGAGTGTTGAGTCGAGAAGAATCTAAATAGCACTACTAGTCTTCACAAATATTTAATTGGTTAAATGAATCATTTCTATCTCTCATAAAGGACTGCGGAAACTACCATGTTAAACGAGGGAATCCAACATGCAAGAGGGACCTAGAGCTACCTAACTTAGTCGACTATCCACACCTACCAAAAGACCTTGTCCAAAGATTGGACCTTGTATTAAATAATAATTAAAGAGTTATTATGCTATTTAATTAATTAAATAATCAGTTTGATTATTTATAAAATAAGTCTCACTTATGTATAAATAGTATGCATAAGATATTTATTTATATTATATATAAGAAAATATTGTGATCTGATTAATAGAAACACATAGTTATAACAAAGTAAATAAAATATAAAAGTTTCTTTAAAATAAAATCAGAAAGGAACAAGTTAAAAGTCCTAGATAAACTAGGAGTGAGAAATTAGTTAAAATATCCTTTACATATATTATAATTCAAATTTAAAATATAACTGGATTTAATATCAAAAATGTTATTATTAAATCAACAACTATATTCCAAAAGTTCACCTATATAAAGAAGGACAAATCCCAAGAAAGGGGATGATCCTCATTATCTACCTTTTTATCATTTTCTATGGTAAGCAAGAGAGATTTGCCCACAGAACTGAAATAGAGATTATTTGAGGATTTGAAATATTTTACAGCTATCAACCCTAGGTGCTCTAAGTTTCCTTTGCATGTTGGAACCAGCTCGAGGGGATCCATTAGTGAACCCAGAATGGTTCAGGGTCAAGGTTGGGAGGAACATGGTAGTCCCAAAGTCATTCGGTTACATAGGTTAAGATTTAATCAAACTGAGGAGTTTTACATAGGGTTTTCGCTTTAAGACAAGTTCCATTATACCCTCAACAATGACAGAGGTTATCTCAAAGTACTTCATATAAATTAACAAACCCTAAGGCTTACCAAAGCCACTTATATTCTGGAAGAGCAGAGCATATAAACACCTACAGAGATTTATCAAACCCAATGCTTCCAGACTTATTCTTCAATAACACGCAGGGCCCAAATATAAGCTTGCAGAAGTATTTAAACCATACCCACAAAACTAACAGAAGTCAAATGAAGAACCATCGTATTAATAGAAGTTTTCCCCAAAATCTATATATCGAATTACACAGGAGCAAGGTTAAAACACTTCCTCTATCTCAAATGCCATACATGCTACAACACATTCAACATTGTAAATCATACATTACAGAGCATGCCACAAGTTCTGGCCATGCCTTTTGTATTTCAAACTTAGCATTTCATTGAAACCAAATTTAAAAAATTCCCTGAAATCCTTATAGAGCAAACAAACTAGTAGACAGACATTCGCAAGAAGGTAGGAAATGGCCAATAGAGGACCATACTTACCCATGATCGCCATAGCTACAAATACCCCCATGCCAAGCTCGAACTGTTAGTTTTTCATCATTTAATTCAATATGATCTAGGATATTAACTGAGAGAACAACATGTACAGCATATCAAACACAAGAGACAAGAGACACAAAGCATTTCACCGGGGAAAACCAAGAAGGTGAAAAACCCCGCAACTTCCTCAGAGATAGAATGAGCACCAATACAAAGATCACAAAGATCAAACTCCAAAAGATAGATGTCTTAAGAAGCTACTCCTCCTCCACTTGTGCGCACTCCTCTCTCTCAACTATGCGAGTTGGATGAGTGAATGAATAGAATGAGAGAGTCGCACTCTTTATTTATACAATGACTTGAATTGCTTTTAACCCTAATTGGGACGACTTCCTAAGGAAGCCTAATAACCCATCCACATGTCACTGGGCCGATCCCACTAGGGTGGTCTAATAACCCTTTAACCCACACTGGGCCGACCCCTCTAAGGTGGTTTAATAACCCATCAAATATAAGTTGCGACACTTACAATAATACTTGCGACACTTGCAAATGCAAATGACGACACTTCCAACTGGAGGAATAATACATCTTCATTGGGGATACAATAAAGTAAAAATGTAATACATACAATATACAAGTGAATATCTTTCGAAGTTACAAATACATCAACACTCCCTCTTAACTAGGAAGGTATTCTCTAAACACAGGAATCAATACATATAGGCACAAGTCTTCAATACTGGAACTGGATCATCATCACTGGATCACTGGAGTATCATTGTCACTGCTGCTATACCCGTCATCTCGATCATTGGTGCTATCTCTCAATTCTTCTTGTCATAGGAAGTTATACAGAGCTAGCTCTTTCTCATGTTGGATGTAGGCCTAGTCTCCTGTAGGTCTTCATCATCTCTGCGAGCTGGCCATCCTGTGGAATCCTCAGGGCTAATTACGTGCATCGACAAAACCTTGAAAGAGCATCCCAAGACTGATTACTAGCTTATTGCTCAACCTATCGAATCTCCCAGGGAGCTATTACATGTGACCTCCACAAAACCTTAAAAGAGTGTCTTGCGACCTGCAAGATCTCTAAAGAGCATCCCAGGACTGATTATGAGCTTACTGCTCAACCTATCGGATCTCCAAGATTGATTACATGTGGTCCCCACAAAACCTTAAAAGAGTTTCTTGCGACCTGCAAGATCTCTAAAGAGCATCCCAGGACTCTTACTTTCCTAGCACAACCTATCGGATCTCCAAGACTGATTACATGTTGTCTGGAAAAACCTAGAAAGAGCACCCTAGGAATGATTACGAGCTTACTGCTCGACCTATCGGATCTCCCAAGGATAAATTATATGCCACGGACAAAACCTCGAAAGATTATTTTCTAGATCTCCCAGGGCGCTATTACATGGCATAGGAAAAACCTCGCAAGAGTATCTACAAATCTCCTAAGGCGCTATTATATGTCCCTCCAAGCAAAACATAGAAAGAGCATTTTCCAGATCTCCCAGGGAGCTATTATATGCCATAGGAAAAACCTCGCAAGAGTATCTGCAAATCTCCTAGGGTGCTATTATATGCTTATCGCACAACCTGTCCGTGGCCATGGAGTATCATCCTGATACTCATGATCAACCTGATCATCCTGATACTCATGATCAACCTGATCATCCTCGCATTAAGCATCATCCTAATGCTCATGATCATATTGATCATTATCATACAGTACATCATCCTGATGCACATCATCATCACATGATCATCCTGATCGTCATCATAGCATCATCCTGATGCATATCATCTAGAGCATTGTCCTGATGCTCATCACACATGATCAACCTGATCATTATCATACATAGCAACATCTGGAGCATCGTCCTTGTTAACACCCAAATTGTACCCCTAGGGTTGTGGAGAGGTAGAATCGGGGTAACCACTAACCACTTTGGACTTATGCTACTGACCCAACATAGTCTGAGAGGGCTCTCTCTATAAATCTATGAAGAACTGGAAATACTCAAAGGCGTCAACAATGAAAAAACACACTAGCCTTCATTACTAAAAAAATATTCAACTAGAACATGTACAGAAAGTCGGATTTCTGAT
This sequence comes from Larix kaempferi, assembly GCA_027924585.1. Lineage (NCBI taxonomy): Eukaryota > Viridiplantae > Streptophyta > Pinopsida > Pinales > Pinaceae > Larix > Larix kaempferi. The sequence continues at coordinate 3,290,460 of BSBM01000432.1, forward strand.
GGGTCAAATTGTGTGAAACGGTTGGAGGGATAATCACAAGGAAAAACAATTGGGCGATGGAGTCAAGGCATTGCACATAAATAAGATAACAATGCCATAGTATGGAATACTCTAACAGAGGCAAGGTAGCCACCCGCTTGCCGTCGTAGTGTTGTTTTCTGGTGGTAAAAGAAGAAGATAAGAACAGACCATTGATATGAGCATCCAGCAAAGATGAATTCAATATCAACTTTAGTAGCAATATTTAGTGAATACCTGAGATAATAACTAGATCTTGTTTCCAAGAATTCTAAATTATTATACACTGATCTCATGCACGAAATAGAAAACAAAATGTAAAGGCATAACAAGAAGCACATGCACATAGAGAAGAAGGAAAAACTAACTACAAGTTAGAGCGACACAGAATCTTTGCAAAACAATCTACCATAGGTGCTGCACATTGTATTAATATGAAAGTCTCAAAACCAGGTTCGCCCCTCAGGCCTTAGCCGAATGATTTTCCAACCCTTAATTATTCTATTACAATGCTTTTATAGGCCCTCAGCCTTGAATTGGTCCTCAGGAAACATACAAAATTACGCTGCCACCTTGATAGCCCCAAATTGGAAATATTACATATCTGTCAAGTTCTAAAACCAAACGATTAAGACAGGAAACAAAATATCATGAGCAGGGTGCCACCTTACTCTGAAGTCTTCAATTGGCCTTGCGAATCAAAGAAGTGGAATTAGGTGATAGCTCACCTTGGCCCGCATGGCTCACCTTGGCCCGCGTGGCTCACCTTTGGAACCGATCCCTTCTCACTCATAATGCTTCCATTGTTATCCAGTAGTATCGATGCGTCGCACCCCTATCATACACATTTTATTGTTAGGAATTCACGAGTAGTCAATAATGGTAGATAATAGATAAATCTGTAGTAAGAAAATAATGCGGATTATCACCTTGACAAAGCAATCATGGAAATGAAGCCTGAGTAAAGACGTTGCCATTCGAGCTTCCTTCATGACGGCCTTCTATACTACTGATTCCACTATTTGCTTGGCCATGGGACATGACTTGGAATAAAAATGTGGAATCAAATTGTTGACAACCGGATAAGGCTGAGGATAGGCTAATGTGAACGATAGGAAGAATGCGTGTAGAGAACAAAGTAGCTGCAATAGAGTGAGGAAGGGCGAAATAGTATTACTCATGATTCTGAAAAATATTGGTCTTTCTATGTGCCAAATCTATTAAGCTAAAGGGAGAAAAAGAGCTTGGATGGCATCTATGAGATTGGAATGTTATTTATATGAGTAACATGTGTTCAGGGATAGTCCACATTCGTGGAACAGTTCAACTACTCCACTCAAGTATTAAAGATGATGAAATAAAGTATTACCCCTTTGATAAGTGGATATGATCGCCAGATATTTTCTTGGTTGGTATTGCTGTTTGCTAGTTGCCACCTCGTGTTCCGCTGCCCATTTCTTTTGATTGGAAGCAAAAAAACAAAATATTTGATTCATAAACCACTCTAACACTTCTAGGCTTCAACCTAATTCCACTGTATTTCCAGTCTCGTCATTTTGGATATATATGGTAAGCAATAATTTAATAGTAACCCTGTGACGAATCGACATATTATGTGACTCGAGTTCCCCTTGGCTCACCTTGGCCTGCGTGGCTCACCTTGGCCTGCTTTTTCCGTCCACATGGCCATCCACTTGTCTTTCCACCTGGGTGGTATCACATACCTTTGAGATGGTATTTCTTACCACTTATCACCCATGCGACACTTCCTCTAGATGCCATTTGTTCGGCGGCATTTCCCATCGCAACCGCTTGTGCTTCTATTCCCCGTGCAACTCAGCCATGCGATGATCAACGATCACCACTGATCTCCCTCCTGCACCCATCCAACAGTGCGATCCTGTATGGGGGATTAACCTTAGAAATATTTGCTTTGGACTATAGACTTAGGCTTGTTTTTGGCCATTTTAGTCACATTTTAATGTTTTATTTCTCATGCCTTTGTATTTCCTAACATATTTAAAACCCCCACATCCATTTTTCTTATGCCTTTAGCACCTGGTTATGGAAAACAAAGGCAATCCCTGGTTTTCATCAAGAAATTTTCGGGCTATCCCTTTATTCCACGTCCATATCTATGCTGTAAAAATTAGGTGCTAACAGTCCTGATGCTCATCACACAACACTTACATCCACAACCATGGGAAGGATCCTCCTACCACCATGCTTGGAATAGCTCCTGCAAATGTGTCCCATCACTTCCTCCTCGAAGTATCTTCTATCTGAAGAACACCAAGCTTCTCTCTGAAGTACTCGAACTTCACTCTGGCTAGTGGTTTTGTCAACACATCTGCAATCTGCTCATCCATCGCAACATACTGGAGCTTCACTGCTCCTCTCCGCACCATATCCCTGATATAGTGATACTTTATCTCGATGTGCTTCGACCTATCATGGAACACCGGGTTCTCAGACAACTTTACACAACTCTAGTTGTCAGAGAAGATATAGGTAGCATCCAACTGGAGATCAAACAAATCAGACAGTAACTTTCTTAGCCATACTGCCTCACAACTAGCCAAACAAGTTGCAACATACTCTGCTTCAGCTGTACTCATTGATATGCAGGATTGCTTACTACTAAACCAAGAGATCACACTTGATCCCATACTGAAGCAGCTCCTCGAAGTGCTCTTCCTATCCGCAGCACTTCCTGCCCAATCTGAATCAACATAAACCTCTAGGTTAAACTTTTGATTCGCATCATACTTGAGCCCATAATCAACTGTACCCTTCAGGTACCTCAGAATATGCTTTACAGCAATCAAGTGAACATGTCTAGGATCCGTTAGGAACTGGATCAAGTTGTTAACAGCAAAGTAAATATCCGGTCTCGTGTTTGTCAGGTACATTAAGGACCCAATCATCTGACGATACATCGTGGCATCAACCGAATCTGATGAAGCATCACTCAATAGCTTTAGGTTTGATTCCATAGGTGTGGCCATGGCCTTGCAGTCCATTATCCCGAATTGCTTCAGGATCTCTACTCCATACTTCCCTTGTCCAAGGAAGATTCTATCTGCACTCTGCCACACCTCCATACCTAGAAAGTAATTCATCACACCCAAGTCCTTCACCTTGAACTCAGAAGCAAGCTTCCTCTTCGTGTCGGAAATTAGCCTATCTTCACCTGTCACAAACAGATCATCCACATACAGTAGGAGTATCACTAGATTTCCTTCCTCAACCTTGTAGTAAAGGTTGGAATCTGCTTTACTCTTGGTAAAGCTCAAACTGGACAGGAAGCTGTCTATCCTGCTGTACCATGTCCTCGGTGCTTCTTCCAAGCCATACAAGGCTTTCTTCTATTTGCATACATCTGAATCCCTATCATGTGTCTCAAAACTGAGTGGCTGCTCCACATACGCTTCCTCTTCGAAAACACCATTTAAGAAAGCTGTCTTGACATTCATATGGTGTATCTTCCACTTCATTACGGCAGCTAGAGCAAGTACTGTTTTGATGTAAGTGTATCCGGCTATAGGTACAAAACGTCTCTTCATAATCTATCCCCTCTTTCTGGGAGAAGCCATGATCCACAAACCTTGCCTTGTATTTCTCTATGCTACCACTTGCAGCATGCTTGATCTTGTAGATCCACTTGGAAGTCACAATAGACTTCCCTTTTGGTCTTGGGACCACATCCCAAACATCATTCTTCATGATCGACTGGTACTCCTCGATCATGGAATCCTTCCATTACTATATCCCAGATCTTGGGAACTTTAGATTCTTCAATATATTCAATAGGTAGTTGTCTTGAACTTCATTGCTGGAACAAATGTTATTGTTGAGTCTTTGTCGCTTGTTCTTCAAAACAAGTCTCTCTTGTAGGTGATGGTACACGATATTTCCTACAAGACAAGTTCAATTGCATGATTAGAAACATTTCATAGATTTCAGAACAAATTCTTACACATAAAGACATATGTCATAAAGTCATGCAATTATCTTAGCCAATGCTTCAATACAACATTTATCCATATCCCGTAACTTTCTAGATGCCTTCCATCTCTACTAGAACATTGTTAAGAGTGTGCACAACTCCCAACATGTCAGCAAAGAGGTTTCATTCTAGATAAGTAGCAATGGAATGTTGTACAGCACCATAGGCCACTTACCCATTACTATATTAGTAGTATGTTGTTCATTAATGCAACTTTTCAAAAATGCATAGCATACATCCTAAATCTAGGAACATAATCTTAACAACATCATTTAAGTAATAAGAAATGAAATTTCAAATACTTATCTTTGTTTGCTTGTTGGGTGGAATCCCTCTCAATCTTTGCTTCCTTACAGGAATTACTGGAGTGTGCTCCCTTTTGGTATTTGCTACCTTGCAGGAACTACTGGAGTGTGCTCCCTCTTAATCTTTGCTTACTGGATTATCTGTCTTTGAACTTATATCCATCCTGGACCACTATGCATGCTTAAGTGTGCACTAGTGTCATCATTGTGTCATCCTCAAGATCTCATACATAATCATACATGCATTAGTATACTCTCAATACTATTAAAACATTATGATTCTAAATATGTATGGTCATGATCATTTCATACACATGTAATTTATCACAGGCGTTAGTATTCAAGGTTTCATGGAGTACTTATTTTACTCATGCATATTCTTATTTGACTATAGGACTCTTCCAGTTTGTCATATCATTGATCAAACTAAGAAGCATAATATGCATAAACCCATGATTATTCAAACCTATAACTTCATGAATAATCATTATGAATCATACGAAAGTATACTTATATGAGACCCTAACACAAGGTAGGATTCTAACTTGATATAAGAAAAACATACCTGGATTATCATGTTTGCGAGTTATGTCTAACATACCCAAACAATGTCTTCTTTGTTCTCTTGTGCTAGTAACCTGCATATCTCATAAGTTAAGCATTGTAGAACCAAATTATACATACCTCACAAGTAGAGCTTTTATGTGCTCAATGGTTGTGGATGAGTCTTTGTCTTCATGTCACCATGGTCATATGTTCTTGATCTAGAACTTGATTTGTCTTTCTTGATGTACCTTTCATGTTAGCGGACAACATCATCCTCATACAACACCACAGTGCATTAGTACAATCATAAGTGTCATAACCCTAATTAATGAATGTCTTCTATCATTTACATGCATTCATACTTTTACTAAGGTGATAAGATAAGTCTAAAATTAATCAAGATTGTACTAACCTCAATAATATGAAGACAAACTTGAATAGATTTCAAAACATACCTGTATCTCCTCAAGTCATACCTGTCGAGATTGCTTGTAGTCTTCTTATGTAAGGCCTTAGTCTCATCTCCCTCTAGAACTGGAAATTATTCACTTATGTAGGTGTCCAATTCATTCCCTTCTAGGATTAACCCAATCCACTTTGATTTGCTAAAATTGGATCTCGAGCTCGCTAGGGTTTGGTAGAGAAACCCTAAAAATCCAAACTTGGAATTTCAAATTTCTGTCTAGACAAAGAGATGCAATTGACTGAGGCAAGCAAGCTAGTGTGCTCAGATTTTGAAAAATCAAAAAATTGACCTCTCAAAATTGACCTGCGAGATTCGGATCTGCAGCTTTTGTCAAATTCTGGTTTTCTCGTCAAAATACCGAACTAGGGTTTAATAGAGCTCGGGGTTATACCCAACCAAAAAATTTGATCTTGGTATCTAAATTTCAATTTTGATGAGGAGCATCCACCGTGGTATCATATCCCAAAATTCCAACTTTTGCAGAAACCCTAATTTTCTGCAGCAGTGGCAAGCCAAAAATGGAAATGCTCGGAATTCAATTCTGTTTGGACAGAAATATATGCCATATTGTTTCTGGTGTATCTCTAAAATTTCAGATTATCAGGGTCTGAAACTTTGGCCTATGGTAGAATGACCTGTCATCTTTCCAACCCCACATATCTGACCTCAAATGGATTCTCTATGAGAGAGATATGCCAAGTGTCATAACATGACCTGTTTATGGGATGAAACATCATATTGAACTTGTAAGGAGTGCCACGTGTCACTGTTTCAACTTAGGCCTCTGAAACCAGGACCTTTGAAACTATAGTCCATTCCCTAACTATCACTTTTTACGAAATTCCATTTGGAGCTTCCTAGCCCGAGATATGACCTCTGTGCCTAGGTCACCTGTTTAGGGATTCTTTCTAGAAGAGGCAGAAACCCTAACTTGTACAGATCATATTTCACAAAGTAAAATGAATATGAGGCTGATATTCAGACACAAGGTACATGAACATTTCATCTTCATCTTGTAAATGTTTCAGATCCTGAATCTTCACAAAAACTTATTTATAGTGAAAGTTCCACGATGACTGGTTTTTACTATATCAAGCCCTAGCTTCCAATTTGTCACAAGTGAAACAAGTGTCGTAAATGCCATACCATTCCTTCCTTCAGGATAGCTCTGATACCATATTAGTTCTTCATCAGTTAATTCAATATGATCTAGGATCTTAACTGAGAGAACAACATGTACATCATATCAAACACAAGAGACAAGAGACACAGCATTTCACTGGGGAAAACCAAGAAGGTGAAAAACCCCGCAAATTCCTGAGAGATAGAATGAGCACCAATACAAAGATCACAAAGATCAAACTCCAAAATATAGATGTCTTCAGCAGCTACTCCTCCTCCACTTGTGCGCAGTCCTCTCTCTCAACTATGCAAGTTGGATGAGTGAATGAATAGAATGAGAGAGTCACACTCTCTATTTATACAATGACTTGACTTGCCTTTAACCCTAACTAGGACGACTTCCTAAGGAAGCCTAATAACCCATCCACATGTCACTGGGATGATCGCACTAGGGTGGTCTAATAACCCATCAAATATAAGTTGCGACACTTACAATAATACTTGCGATACTTGCAAATACAAATGACGACACTTCCAACCGGAGGAATAATACATCTCCGTTGGGGATACAATAAAGTACAAATGTAATACATACAATATACAAGTGAATATCTTCCGAAGTTACAAATACATCAACACGAAATACACCACTGAAAGCCCTGCCAAAGTGAACACCAAACAATTACGTTACAACTTAAACCATAAACCGATTGTAGAAACAAAGAGACTTAAAACGCGTTTTGCTAGAACATAGATTTACCTCATGAAGGCCAATACCATTAGGTGAAGAGCAGGTCGAGCCATACCATGGACGCCTCCAAGGTCTGAAGAGCCTTGCTCTTCTTTCCCCTCCCGAAAAAAACAATACGATAATGCATTGGGTCATCCAAACCCTTAGGGTTATTTCCTTAGCGCCATCCAGCTGGGTTGCATTTGAATGGTTGGCGTTGGACACCATTAATGCGCTACCAAAATCCACTAGCATTTGAATTTTTACCCACTTCATATAGTTGAGAGCTCCATTCAAACAATTGCAAGTTTTACATTTTAAATGTGGACCAAAACTCTCCTTTAAGCACTACTATTTTTGTAAACATAATTAATTTTTGTACTAGTTGCTAGTGAGGAGCTCAAGGCCAAGGCCCCACTAGTAAACCTTGTAACCTATGCGGTTTAATTACTAAGTGTAAATGGTAAAAGTAGAAGAAGTTGTCCTAACCTACAAAGATAGTACTAAACCTTACCATGGGTGAGGAATCCCATATCTATCCATTGACCGCCAAAAGGTAGTAAAAGACTCCTAAGACCTAATGGTCAACACTAGGGTAATTATTTTATCCTAAGTAAACTATGACCCCTAGCTTAGCAAAAGGAGAGGGCATTCATTACATTGAAGAATCAATTAGAGATTCATATATTTATATCATTAAAAATGATATATATATATATATATATATCATTAAAAACGATATATATATATATATATATGTTGATGTATATGTAACTTCGGAATGTATTTCACCTATGTATATTGTACTCCTATAGAGGTGTATTATTCCTCTATATGGAAGTGTCGTCATTTGTATTGACAAGTGGCGCACATGTGAGGAGGAGGATCAACTGCTAGGAGAAGACTATCTCTTGTACTTTGGTTGTATCATTGCTCTTTCTATCTCTCAGGAAGTTGTGCGGTTTTTCACCTTTATGGTTTTCCCCAGTGAAACTCTGTGTGTCTATTGTTTCATGTGATTGCTTGTTGTGATTGATATGCATTGTTATACTTGATATGTTGTACATGTTATTCTCTCAGTAAAGATCCTAGAGTATATTGAATTAATGCTAAAAAATTAACATGGTATTAGAGCTTCCCTGAGAAGAAGACATTGTGCAGTGGCAAAAACTAGGGTTTCTTGTTTATTGGGTTTCTCTCCATAGATTTTGGAAAAGCAGTAAGGTAGATTGACTCTACTCATCAAGGGTCTATCTGTCCAATCATAATTCAATTCTGAGCACTTTCAGTTTTGGCCCTAAAAATTAGGGTTTCCACAAAAATAGGAATTTCTGAAATCTGAAGACATAGCTGGAAGCTCCATGGGAAAATCAAAGTTTAGAGCTTTGGATCGAGATTTTTGGTTGGGTAAAGCTCCGGGAAACTCAAACCCTAATTTAGGGTCCTCCCTAGTGAATCCAATAAGACTAAAACGCATTTCTGAAGCGTGAAACTTTGCAGATCTCAAAATTTGAATATACCAGGCTGATCCGTTCATCAAGGCGCATCTTTCTATCCTTTTAGAAAGTTGAAATTCATATTTTGAATTTTTAGGGTTTCTTTGACAAACCCTAATCTAGGACTAGATCGAGTTTTCAGTGAATGAAGTGGTCAGACCTAAATATTTTCTATTTCCATTTGAGATACTCTTTAAGATGTCTCACCACACCAAGCTTGAGGATAAGCTTGAAGGGCCTGATAACTTCCGAGCATGGAAGTATAGGATTGGGTTAATCGTGGAGGAAAATGAGTTGGACACTTATTTAAGTGAAGAGGTCCATGTCCCAGAGGGAGAAGAGGCCAAGGCTCTTCGCAAGAAGAACTTGGTCAAGGAAAAGAGGATCATTGCTGATTCTATCAAGGACCATCTCATCCCACATGTGTCATCTCTAATGACACCTAAGGAGATGTTTGATTCCCTAACTAAGCAATTTGAAGGGAAGAACATAATTCGGAAGATGACTCTGTGGAACCAATTGAAAGGGGTAAAGCTTCAGAATGGAGAGACCATTCAATCCTATTTCTCTAAGGTCTCTCAGATCAAGGAACAAATTGAAGCTATGGATGAGGTAGTGGATAATGGTGAAGTTGTTATGACCACATTGAATGGCCTACCTAGGTCATGGGATTCCTTTATCCAAGGAATCTGTGCAAGAAGGAGACTAATCTCCTTTAGTAGACTATGGGAGGAATGCTCTCAAGAAGAAGCAAGGCTTCTGGATAGAGAATAAAAGATGGGGAATGAAGATGAAGCTCTCACATCTCACACCAAGAAAGGGAAGATAAAAAGGGAGTCATCTCACAAAAGAAGACCTTCACACCACTATCATAAGAAAGATCTCAGATGCTTCACTTGCAATGAGAAGGGACACTTTGCTACAGATTGTCCCAAGAACAAAAGGGACAACAACAACAACAACTTCAACAAGAAGAAGAAAAATAACAAAAGAAGATATCATGCTCATGCTGCTGAGCATGATGAACCACCAAAGAAGAAGGCTAGGGCAGAAAGTGATGACTCATCAAGCGAAGATGAATATGTTCTAATCTATGCTCTCACAGGTACTATTTCTCATGGTTGTAATGATTGGCTTATTGACAGTGGGGCTTCCAAACACATGACTGGGTTTAAAGAATCATTTTCTAATCTATATGAACATGAGTCACCCCATAAGGTGAAACTTGGGGATGACTACCAATATCCTATCAAAGGAAGTGGTGAAGCCTCCTACAACCTAGACTCTGGGAAGTATTTGAAGATGAAATATGCTCTATATGTACCTAGGCTCAAGAAGAACCTACTCTCCATATCTGCATTGGATGCCAAAGGCATGAGGGTTGCATTTGTAGATGGCCAAGTCCTAATGTGGCCAAAGGGTAAAACTATAGACGATGCAGTAGTGATTGGAGAGCAAGAGGGAGGATTGTACAAATTGAAGGGACAACCTGAACATGCTATGGTGACATGAAGACAAAGATTCATCCATAATCATGGATCACATAGAGGTATGTATAATTTGGTTTTGCAAAGATTAACTTATGAGTCATGCAGGTCATTGAAGAGAACAAGAAAACATTGCTAGACATAACTAGCAAATATGATGACCATGTATGTTTTTCTTATATCAAAGGATCTTATACTTTTGTATGATTGATAATGATTACTCATGAAGTTACAAGTTTGATTAATCTAGGGTTTATGCATATTATGTCTCTTACCTTGATTGATGATATGACTAACCAGAAGAGTTCTATAGTCAAATATGAATATGCATGAGTAAGAGAAGTCTTCGCTAAAACTTTGAATGCTAATGCTTATTATTATTTGTGTTTGAAATGATTATGACTATACATGTTTAAGATTATTGTGTTTTGATATTATTAAGATTATACTAATGAATGTATGATTATGTATGAGATCTCGAGGATGACACAATGATGATACTAGTAAGCATGAATAGTGATCGAGGATGGATATAAGTTCAAGGACAGGTAATCTAGGAAGCAAAGATCAACAGGGAGCACACTCCAGTGAGTTCCTGCAAGGAAGCAAATGTTGAGAGGGAGTCCACCCTACAACCAAACAAAGATAAATATTTGAATTGTCATTTCTTGCATACTTGTTTGTTTAAAATAATGTTATTCAATGATGTATATGCTTATGTTCCTAGAATTAGGGTGTGAATTATGCATATTAGAATAATTGCATTAATGAACAGTATACTACTAATATGCATGTGATGGGTAAGTGGCCTATGACACTGTATAACATTCCATTGCTACTTATCTAGAATGAAACCTCTTTGCTGACATGTTGGGAGTAGTACAAAATCTTAACAATGTTCTGGTAGAGATTGGAAGGCATCTAGAAAGTTACGGGATATGGATAAATGTTGTATTGAAGAATTGGCTAAATTAATTGCATGACTGTATGACATATTTCTTTGTGTAAGAATTTGATTCTGAAAAACTATGAGATGTTTCTAATCATGCAATTTACTTGTCTTGTAGGAAAGATCATATACCATCACCTACAAAAGAAGGACTACAACATTTGTTCTATCAATAAAGCTATCTATTGAAGATATTGAAGAAACTGAAGTTCACAGGATCCGGGATGAAGTAATGGAAGAATGCCATGATCTGTCGATCATGAAGAATGATGTTTGGGATGTAGTCCCAAGACCGGATGGGAAGTCTATTGTGACTTCCAAGTGGATCTACAAGATCAAGCATGCTACAGATGGCAGCATAGAAAAGTACAAAGCAAGATTTGTAGCTTGTGGCCTCTCCCATAAAGAGGGAATAGACTATGAAGAGACCTTTGCTCCTGTGGCCAGATACACTTCCATTAGATCAGTACTTGCTCTAGCTGTAGTGATGAAATGAAAGATACATCAGATGGATGTCAAGACAGCTTTCTTGAATGGTGTAATCGAGAAGGAAGTGTATGTGGAGCAGCCACTCGGGTTTGAGACACATGACAGAGGGACTCATGTGTGCAAACTGAAGAAAGCCTTGTATGGCTTGAAGCAAGCTTCTAGAACTTGGTATGGTAGGATAAACATCTTTCTATCTAGTTTGGGATTTACCAAGAGTAAAGCAGATTCCAACCTTTACTACAAGGTTGAGGGAGGAAATCCAGTGATACTACTTCTGTATGTGGAGGATGTATTTGTTACAGGTGAGGATGGATTGATTTTCGGTATGAAGAGGAAGCTTGCTGCCGAGTTCGAGATGAAGGACTTGGGGATGATGCACTATTTTCTAGGCATGGAGGTGTGGCAGAGTATAGATGGGATCTTCCTTCGACAAGGGAAGTATGCAGTAGAGTTCCTGAAGAGGTTCGGGATGATGGATTGCAAGGCCATGGCCACACGTATGGCATCGAACCTGAAGCTTCTGTGTGATGCTTCATCTAATCCGCTGATGTGAGTGTGTATCATTAGATGATTGGGTCCTTAATGTACCTGACGAACACTAGACCAGATATTTGCTTTGTTGTGAACACATTGATCCAATTCCTAACGGATCCCAGAGGTGTTCACCTAATTTCTATAAAGCATATTCTGAGGTAACTGAAGGGTACAATTGACTATGGGCTCAAGTATGATGCGAATCAAAAGTTTAACTTACAGGGTTATGTTGATTCAGACTGGGCAGGCAGTGTTGTAGATAGGAAGAACACATCTGGGTGCTGCTTCAGTATGGGATCAGGTGTGATCTCTTGGTTTAGTAGGAAGCAATCCTGCGTACAGCCGAGGATGAGTATGTTGCAGCATGTTCGGCTAGTTGTGAGGTAGTATGGATCTGGAACCTACTGTCTAAGTTATTTGATCTCCCGCTGGAGGCTACTGGTATCTTTTGTGACAACCAGAGTTGTGTAAAGTTGTCTGAGAACCCGGTGTTCCACGATAGGTTGAAGCACATAGAGATCAAATATCACTATATTAGGGATATGGTGCAGAGAGGAGCAGTAAAGCTCCTATATGTTGTGATGGATGAGCAAGTTGCAGATGTGCTGACGAAGCCACTGGCCAGAGTGAAGTTCGAGTACTTCAGAGAGAGGCTTGGTGTTCTTCAGATTGATGACACTTCAAGGAAGAAGTGATGGACACATTTGCAGGAGCCATTCCTATCATGGTGAGAGGAGGATCCTTCCATGGCTGCGGATGTAAGCGCTGGATGATGAGCATCAGGATGATGCTCTGGTTACTGCTCTATATATGCATCATGTTGGATGCTTGAAATATTTGTATATGGATCATGTTGGATGCTTGATATATTTGTATATGCATCATGTTGGATGCTTGTTATGATCAGTTGGATCATGTATATCTATATGCATCATGTTGGATGCTTGGACCATGTATCTGTATATGTATTAGGTGGATACGTTGTATGATCAGGTAGATCATGTACGTTGATATATATCATCAGGTGGATACATTGTGTGATCAGGTGGATCATGTATCTATGTATGTATCAAGTGGATACATTGTATGATCAGGTGGATCATGTATGATGATATGTATCAGGTAGATACTTGGTATGCATCAGGTGGATGCATTATATGATCAGGATGATCATGGATGATGAGCTTCAGGATCTTGCTCCAGATGACATGCATAAGGACGATGCAATGATGATGATCAGGTTGATCATGTGATGATGTACATCAGCATGATGTATGGCACTACTACATTTTGACCCAAAATCCGATGGAAAAATCCGACGGCGCGTGGATTTATCTTTATAAACTTACCAAAAAACACAAGTGTACAATTTTTTTTTTTAAATGTGGCAACAAGCGTCGGCTATGCGACAGTGCGTTTAGTAAACGTCGGTTACGCGACGCCTCGTTTAGTACATGTCGGTTAAGCAATGGTGAAGAGAGCACGTTTAATAGGGGAGATATATGAAATATGTATAGCCGTCGCATAGCCGACGTGTACTAAACGAGCCGTCCCATATTCAACGCTTGTGGCCATTATTTGCAAACATTCATATAAATAGAGATGTAGGCCTAGGTTCATAATCTCACACACTCACTCTCGTACAAATCTCTTGGACAAGAAATGCAAAATTCCTGAGGAGTATTAGGGTTTGGTTTTTGGCCTTGTGCTTTTGTGGGGATCTTCCCACTTGGTCTTGGAATTTGGTCTTGCTCTTTGGTGACTTCTCTCTTGAAGTATCTCTTAGTTAATTTCTTGGTTTAGGGTTTGGTTTTTGGCCTTGTGCTTTTGTGGGGATCTTCCCACTTGGTCTTGGAATTTGGTCTTGCTCTTTTTTTGACTTCTCTCTTGAAGTATCTCTTGAAGTATCTCTTGGTTAATTTCTTTGTTTAGGGTTTGGTTTTTGGCCTTGTGCCTTTGTGGGGATCTTCCCACTTGGTCTCGGATTTTGGTCTTGCTCTTTGGTGACTTCTCTCTTGAAGTATCTCTTGGTTAATTTCTAATTGGTTTATCATTGGTAAATCTTTGTTGGAGAAAGTTTGTCCACTTGTGTTAGGGTTTACCCTCACTAGTTAGGGTTTTCTCTTGTGGATTTGGCTTTGAATCTTGTGGAAAAGAAGATTCATCATATACTTGGTTTTGTTTTGAGTTAGGGTTTACCCTCACTTAGGGTTTTCTCTTGTGGATTTGGCTTTGACTATTGTGGAAAAGAAGATTCATCATATACTTGGTCTTGTCTCGAGTACTTAGGGTTTACTCACGTGGATTTGGTTTTAACCATTGTGGAAAAGAGGACTCATCATATACTTGGTCTTGTCTTGAGTTAGGTTTTACTCATGTGGATTTGGTTTTAACCATTGTGGAAAAGAAGACTCATTATATACTTGGTCTTGTCTTGAGTTAGGGTTGACTCATATATTGTGGATTTGGTTCTAACCCTTGTGGAAAAGAAGACTCATCATATACTTGGGTTTGCTCGTACTTTGTTCTTAGGGTTTGAGTAATAAAATGCCACGTAACAATAATGTTACAGGTCATCAAGATCATCTTGAACAAAATCGAGAATTGCTTGCTAGGTTGTGGGATGGAGTGGAAAGAACGGGTGATGGAAAATGTTATTGTCCTTGCAATCGATGTAGGGGCTTTAATAAGAGAAGGTTACTGATCTCAATAGCTAAAAAACATTGTAGGGAACATGGACATGTTGAGGGGGGGCAGGAATATCATCCATTGGTAAGTCATAATTCATTATATATCATGCGGTTTGTTTGTGCCAGAAATTGTTTCCAGGCCACAAAGAAACAAGCCAACACAATCTCAAAAATACAATAAAGTAAAAGTAGGTTTTAGGGTAAGTTGCCAGGGTACTTGGGTACTGGGACGGGTACGGGTACATCACTTTTTGAAATAGGGTACTTGGGTACGTCGGGGTACTATAGACATATATATATATAGATATAATTTTATAATTTTATAAGTAATAATTATATTAATATATTTATAATTAAATATAAATATAATTAATAAAACTGAAAATTAAGCTAAATTAAAATTAATAATTATTAATACGAAAAAATTTAAAATTGAAAAACTTTAAAATTATTGCAGAAACATTTTCTTTTATGATAATCTGTCTGTAGCCATATCAAGGAACTCGGCCACTAGTTGTTGTTTACCTTTTGATATATACCCATCCATGTTTGATTCCATTCAAATGCTTTTTTCCTTTTTGTTAGTGTGCTCCATTTTATGAAATCTGTAAAAGCCTACTTGTCCTTTTGAAATGTCTCATGCAGACGTGTTTTAACTATTAGTATGAGGTTGCAAAATGTCATCATGCTAAAAACCTTAGGTTTATTTTCCGAAACATTAAACTCGCCTTGATTTGTAGTTGGCAATGTGGCATCCTTGATAATTGGATTTTTAAGGACCCTAATTCGTTTTACCATTTTGTCAAAAAGCCAAGTTAATCCTATTTTCTGTTGCTAGGTTTGACAAACTGGAAAGCAAGTTGACTGTCTTATTATAATTAGCATTTATGCTAATCCTACCAAAGCTACAAACAGGCCTTGAATAAAAGCTGCAGTTTATCTTGCTTGGTTGGTTAACTGTGGTTGGAAAGCATGCTGATTTGACCAAGCTAAAGTCATATAAAAACTTGCTATTTCTGAAACCTTAAGTGAAATTGGCCATTCCAACCTAGAACTCGATCTCCTTTTCATGTGGGGTAGGATTCCTGAAATTGTCAATGTTACTCCATGAGTGGATTTCATAACTGACAAGCTGTGTTGACCTTGGAACTTTATTCTTGGGGGAAATTGCTAAAGTGATTAGATTACAGCATGACTGAATATATGACAGTGAGATGGCAGTTTGTCAAATATTGCTATCCTGGAAACAATACTAAGCCTGGTGTGCTGATTAGACATAGCATAACCTTGGAAAAAGTGTGATGTGATAATACTTGTAAACATATTAGTTATTATACTGAAAGATAGCTAAATGAATGAGGTAAAAGCACTCTAATAGGCAGTTCTCATGCATGTTCTCTAATTACAGCCATGCAAACAGCAGAAATTATGAGACAGAGCCGTTGTAGTAGTTGTTTTTCTGAGTCATGTCCATTCATTAACACCATGTATATTGGGCCAGCCTTTGACATGAGCAACCTGAATCTTTAGTTTGGCAAGCATGCTAATGGGTGTATAACTTTTAAGTTGTATAATCTAAGGTTTTAAATTTACAGTATTACATTACTGTATAGTTGTTGAAGTTCATTCATTAAAGACAAGCACTACCAGCAGACAAACCATAAAGCAGCAATGAATTTATCAATTATGTAACTAAACAAGTTAAAAATGAATCCAAAACACAGACTGAAGGGTAAAAAGGATCATATATATTTCATAATTCTGTTCAGCAAATAGACATGAGAGTTACAGTACTTAGGCGCTCATAAACAAGTCACAAACATCCTTAAGCCAGCCAGAACTCGAACTCTGTTTCTATCTTTCTTCTCACTCTAAATACTATTTTTTACAAAATTCATTAGGGTCTAAACCCTAACTGCTTTCAACCAAATCCTCGATGGGTTAAAGTGAAATAAAGTCTTTCCTCTAGAACATAACTAAAAAATTAACTAATTAAAGCATCTATTAAAAGCTCCATAAGTAACTGACTAACTGCCAACTCAAAGGTCTTTGGCAGCTTCGACTAGTAAGGCTATTCCATCTGAGATTTGAGCCTTTTTTCTAGCTCTCTTCTGCTCATCTTCTGTCTCTGCTAACTTCCTTGTAAGCTTTTCATTCTTCTGCTGCAAGTCTTTGACATTCTGCTTCAATTCTGCATTATGCAAATTTGTGCTTCTCTTTCTCTTCAAGGCTTCTTTAGACACTATTATTAGCTCTTGATAATTTTCATTCACTTCCAGTAAGTCTTCTCTTAGCCTTCTATTTGCTAAGACTAGGCCATCATTATTCTCTTGCATGCATGCCATTTGATGCCTATATTGTTTGATGGTTCTTTGTAGGTTCTCCATGTCTGAGTCAAAAACCTTCCCTATTATGGTATTTTGCATCTCACTGGGCAGCCAAGGGACATTCAGTCTTCTGAAAATATCCTCATCTTCCTGTAACAACTCTGAAGATACACCATGAAAAATAGGGTTCTCCTGACTTGTTGTTTCAATGGGTGTAGTTTCATCTATCAAGTTCTGATTTTCAGAATAAGAAACCTCAATTTCCTTCTTTTGTTGTTCCTTTATTATTTCATCTTTTAATTCCAGAAACACAGCAGATAATTTTGTTTGAGTGAGACTGGAATCTTCTACTGACTTCAATGACCTTTTTTCTTTTGTATGCTCAGAAACTGGACTGTTTATAACTGCTTCCTTCTTGATCTTGAGTTCTTCATCTGAAGATTCATCATCAATTACATTTATCTCTTCTGTCTTCATTCTAGGGTTTAGCAACTTTTTCATATTAAGCCTTAACTTGTTTTTAGATCTGGTTTTTGGTCTCCATTCTGAAACAAGTTCTTTTACCATCTTCAAAGTTTTTTCTTGATGCTTAATTGTGGCTAGCTCTATACCTTCGATTTTGGTTTTCTCTTTCTTTGGCTTCTTTGTTTTATCTTCTTGACTGTACTTTTCTGTGTATTCCATCCCAGCTTCATTTTTGAGAGTGAATTCATCCTCTTCTAGTAAATATCCCTCATCCTCAGATAGGACAGTGATGGGGCTTCTTCGTTGAACCTTAATGTCCTCTTTTTCTAGAGCACCCTTTTCTGTGACAACAATTTTCTCTTCACTGAGAGTTTCTGTTGGCACCATGTGTTTCTCAGGCTGATCTTCTTGTTGTGGAAACAATGAATATTTACCTTTACTGTCAGCTACAACCCTTTGAGGTTCATTGTTACCCTTCAAAGGTTCTGGTTCTTCTTCAAGTTTAATTTCTTTTTTGTCTTCAGACTTGCTTTCCTAACCTAGTTTTCTGACTAGAGATTGACCTTTGTCTACATGCTTTTTAGCTTGCTGCTCTTTTTGCTTGGTCTGAAACCAGACCAAAACAAGAAATGCTCCCATGTCTTCCCTTCTTTTTGTAGAACTGTGCTGATAATAAGCTTAATCAGACCATGATGGAAGATGGATTGTGTAGTATGATCATGATGCCCCTTAATCCTGCTTGACATCTTTTGCAGACTTCTGAATAAGAAGAAAGGAAGGTTCATTTTGGATTCACCAATCAGATGCTGTAGAAATCTAAAATGGTATTTGAAAACATAAGCATATCTACCTTCACAAGTGATATAGCTTTGTAGAATTTTAATGGGATGCACCCATTCATCCCTGACCTCCTGGATTAACACCCCTTTGCACCAGTCTGGAGTAATACCAGGTAAAAGGTACCTTTGATCATCAAAAGGGAAAGGCAGTTTTTTGAACCACATTTCACCTTCATTCTTGACTCCTGTAGCTTCAACAACTAAATCCATAGTCAGTTTAAACTTTAAAGTATCAAATACTATCATGTCCTCCTTATAGCATTGGGAAAATTTATAAGAAACCTCAGTGTTATATCCATTGAGTTTCCTGAAGAAATCCAACCAACCAGCATTTTGAAAAAGCTTTGCACATTCTGGAAATTTGTCAATCCAATTTAGCTCAGTGGGTTCAATTCTATTTGTTTTGCCACTTTTACCCATCTGCTTTCAACTACTGAAACCTATGTACTTTTGGAGTTCTATTGATGAGCTAACAGGCTGCTTTCATATTTTGAAGAAGTAGTGGCTTAATGTATCGCTAAATTTCAAATCTCCACTTGTCACAGCGTCTCAAAGAACTCTTAAACTGATCTATTTTTGACAGGAGCTTTGTTTAGAACCTATATTCATGTTTTCCCTAATGAATTTTAAGAAAACAAGCTTTTCTGAGAAAAAACCCCAATTTAGCAGCCGCTATCAGTTTAATGTGGAATACCCTATTCTCGCTTTGCTGTGGATGTTTAAATCAATTTTTTAGGTACCTGGTTGTTCAATTCCTCTGTGCAAGTGTCTTCAGGTCTTTAATTCACTACCAGCTGGCAGAACGAGCAAGCCGTAATTTCTCTGTAATTGCAACTTCTGGATTTCAGGCACCTATCCTCTCTCCACCTATTTTCCAGCTTCGTGATGTATCTGTGAAATAACTCCTTTCATGTCAAATTCGTCTAACACCTCCTCCTGTCATGATATGCACTGTTCCAGCTAATAATCTCCACGATCTCTTCGATGATCCAGCAGCACCTGTTTTCATAATTACTACTGGAGCAACACGTATCTATAGCCTTCATTCATGTGATTAGTCACTTAGCAATGAAACCATGCAAAAATTTAGCTTAAAAAATAATGATTTCGGCTGGCGCGATATTCTTGTAGCACCACTGTATTAACTTTTCATGATTGCGCTACAAGAATAATCTGCATTCAAATTTTTGCCGAATTTCAACTATTTTTCCAGTTTAAATAATAAACCACACTCTTTGAGTATGTTTGTGACATCCTTACTTAATATAAATCCTATTTATCCCTTCAAATCCTAAAAGAAAATAATAAGAAATCTAAAAGCAAGCAAAAAATTTAAAATTTCATTTGAAAATCAAAAAATTCCTAAAGGAAGCAAAATGAGAAAAATTTAGCAAACGAGCAAAATTAAAATCAAAATCACAATCAAAATATAAAATCGAAGGAAACAAGTTCATGACTTAACACGGTCTTTATATTGAGAGTTTTGTAATTGTATATTGTATCATTTTTATTTTTGTTACTTATTAATCGATCACATGACTAACATTCTTTGTTTGATGTTTTAATTGTAATTATAAAGCAAGGGCCTCCTAGGGTTGTTCCGAACATGGAGAATGTGGTAATTGCGGAACAACTAGCGCAGGAAGAACAATATGCAGGTCCTTCGAATACTGATCATGATCAAGTTAATGATGATCGTATGGAATTAAACGATGATCATGATGACGATAACATAATTGAGGATGATGGTGCAAATACATTAATCAATGATGCATTTAATGTTAGAATGGACGATGATCAACATCATGCACTGCCAATTGATGACTTCGAAGATATTAATGATTTACCTACACTTGAGAAGGCGACAGAACCTCTTTTTGAAGGCTCCCCCATAAGTGTTCTCTCTGCTGTGTTGCTGATAATGAACTTGAAGGTTATGAATGGTTTTTCAAACACATCCATCACGCTGGTGTTAAGGTACGCATGTGATTATATGTGATCCATCGGATCTCAACTTTAGTGCATATACTCCAAAACTATGTCACACCTTTCAATCAAAACCACTTTGATCTTATAACATACTCCAAAAAATAAGGATGTATTTGTTGTCATTAATATCATGCTCTTCAAATATTTATATTAACCATTTTTTTTAAATTTGTTGTAACAGCTTGATAGGTGAATATTTTTTACCGGCATCAAATAAATTACCTTGCACATATCGAGATTTAACTTCCATCATGAAATATGTTGGAATGGAGTATCAAGCAATTGATGCATGTCCTAATGATCATATTTTATATTATAATCAGTATGAGCTTGCAACAGAATGCCCTATATGTCATAGCAGTAGATACCGAACAGATCAAGTAACCAAAAAGGTGTCTCGTAAGGTTCTTCGTTATATTCCCATTATTCCACGCTTGCAACGACTGTTTAGGTGCAAAAACATAGCTCAATTTATGGATTACCACGCACGGAATAGAAGTGGAGATGATATTCTGTGAATGCCTGCAGATGGTTCTGCATTTACAGACATGGAGAAAAAATGGCCACGCTTTAAAGAAGAACCTCGTAATGCTAGACTTTCTTTGGCAACGGATGGTGTCAATCCACATGCAAAGATGAGATCTACTAACTCAGTCTGGCCTGTTTTTGTTATCAACAATAACATTCCTCCATGGATGTCAATAAAGAGGGAGCATATAATGTTGGCAATGATTGTTCCAGGTATAATTTGTACTTTAGAACAGTGTTTTTTTAATGCATATTTAGTATTTAATTTGTCATGAAGATCAATATTGTTGCATATTCATGTCATATATATTTTTCATTTACTTATATGTATTGTATTTGTTGTTTTCTTTTAGGTAAGTTCCAAGTTAAAGATATGAATTTATATATCGAGCCTCTTGTTGATAAACTACTTAAGCTATGGAATGGTGTCACTATGTATGATGTCTCTAGACTAGTAGGGCAAAGGGAATTTCAATTCCATGCAATGCTTTCCTGGACAATTCATGATGCTCCAGGGCTAACACATTTTTGTGGTCTTCAAACAAAGGGAAAATTTGCATGTCCAGTTTGTGGTCCCAAGATGAAATCTCGTCATTCAAAGAGTTTGTGTAAGGTAGTGTTTGATGAGTATAGGCACTTCCTCTCTAAGAATCATAGGTATCGAACTACCGAAAAACATCTTTTTAATGGGAAAGAGGAGACCGCATTAAAACCACAGAGAATGACACCTCACATATGGAAGTTGCAATATAATAGAAATCATCAAGGTATGATTCAATTTGTCTATCTTATATATTCGTATTGATCATCTCTTATATGTTTTTAATGTTTTATTTTGGATTGTATTAATTTTTTTTACTGTAATATACTACATTTTAATCTCTTTAACTTATATATTGATTACTAATGGTCTGCATGAACATCATGAAGGTGTAAATGGGCTTCCACGAGGAATGAAAAGTTATCCAAAACAATTTAGTAGGCTGCCTTACTATGAGCACTTACTAGTTGTTCATTTGTTTGATACAATGCATATCGGAAAGAATGTAACTGAAACACTATGGCGAATATTAGACAGAAGGAGTGACAAAGAAAAAATTGTCAAAATTTGCAGTGACATTCATGAATCCAATCATGCAATGAAAGATATCATTGAACATTTACACAACGATGGAGACCAAATTAATATAAGGTCACTTCCATGGTTATTGACTGAGCAACAAAGCAATGCAGTAAAAGAAGTGATACAAAAAATGAAATTTCCCACAGGATTTTGTTTGAACATAAAGAATATCTTAACAAGGAAAGGTGATTTTGGCGGGGTAAAAACGCATGATTGGCATATCTTCATTAAGGTAATTATATTTTTGGTATATATATTGGTATATTACAATACTGCATGTTTTTTGTTTACTTTTTTTCTTAATTTTGAAAAATATATTGATGAGACGTGTTCATTGTTACAGTATGTTCTACCTGTATCTCTCCCACACAACTTTGACAATAATGTCAAACAGGTCATATATGATCTTTGAAAATACATGAGGTAATTAGAAACAATATTTTTCACGCATCATCATGTAATTTGTTTAAATCGTTGCATAACTTATATGAATTGACATTTGTTTTAGTCAATCATGTAGATTTGACATACTACAATCTTAAATTTTCGTCGTTAAATGATATCATTATTTTCTTGCTTTACATGTAGATGGTTGTCATCGAAAGAAATCCACAAAGAAGATATAAAGTATTGGAAGAGAGAAATTCCTCGTTCAGTGTGTCAAATGCAGAGATTTCTACTTCGACATTTTCAATGCACAAGAACACTACCTCATACACCAAGTTGAGGAGATTGAATTGTGTGGACCTATACATGCAAGGTCCATGTGGATGGTTGAGAGGCACTTGAAATTTATGAAGGCTTTAGTTAGACAAAGAGCACGTCGAGAGGGTTCTATGATGGAGGGATATATGGTATTTCAGGCCATGGTGTATATTGTTGAATATCTTCCAGGGTTGGGGTCTATTAAGACCGAATTAGATCGATGCATTGGTGATCCAAATTCCACTAAGAAATTAGAAGGAGAGTACCTGATGGGGACAGGTAAGTCAAGGAATGTCAAAGGTAATTATTAAATGGTGTTATAGAATAATAATGTTAATACATTTTAATAGTATCGTACATAATTATTTCAATTTTAATATTCATTAATGATATGCATCATTAATATTTATAATGTTACACTGCGTTATGTAATTATAAATTTTTGAGTTGATTTATGTAATTTTATTTTCATGCAGTTGGTCGCGAGTGGGATGCACTACATTTGTACGTTGCAAACAATCTTGATTGGATGAAGGTATGGATTGAATGATGTAATCAATCTGGTCGAGGACTATCATGGGAAGGTGTGGCTTCATTGGTTAAAGAAGCACATCGCAATGGAGATGTCAATCTAACAGAAAGGGAAATCGATTTAGCATATGGTTTAAAAGATAAATAGGTAAGCATGATATTATAAATATATAAGCCATAATATTTTCAATTACATCGATATTCATGTTCATCTTGATTAATTTCATTTTATTTGCATACTTTAAGAACATAAAATACTTACTAGTTCATTATCAATTGCAGGTAAAACACCACAAGGCTATGTGGTGCAACGGTCGTAAATATCGCATTAAAAAGTTGGATGACACAAGGAAAACATGTGATTCTAGGATAAGTGCAGTCTTTGAGGTCACTAATGTTTCATCTAGAAGCGACAGATGTCCAGAATTGTCAGAAAATCGATATTATGGATATTTGGAAGATATCATTAACTGTGACTTTAAATCATTCAAAATAATTCTTTTTGTTGTGAAATGGTACAGGCTATGATTGAATCAATTTGATCCCGATAGAACTGTTATTGAATATGCTAATGGATTTACCATGGTCAATACAAGGTCGCTTGAGTCACGAACATCAGATCCCTATGTTCTTCCAAGTCAATGTGAATAGGTATTTTACTCAGAAGTTCCTGGTAGACAGGGTTGGTCGTTTGTTATTAGACATGATCCAAGAGGAAGGCCGGTAAAGTATAATATTGTAGAGGAAGCTGAAGAGGGTGTTGAAGAAGAAGGTGATCATGTAGAGGATCAACATGAGTTGGATGTTGATGATCATAATGTTATGCAGGAAGATGTTGAAGAGTTAGTTGAAGAAGATGATGTTAGAGACAATGTTCATGATGAAGATGATATTGACGATCATGATCAATTTATTGAAACTAATTACAGCGACGACGATGATGATATAGCTGCCTCTAATCCTTATAATGTTCAATCTGGATAAGATGATACAGATGCAGACTTGGATGGAGAAGATGATCATGAAGTGCATTGAACATCATTCCAAGTGATGTGAGGGGGGGGGGGGGGGAGGGGGGGCAGATGAGCTTCCACCTTCACGTGGTTGTCCCTATTGAGTAGAGAATATTAAGATATTCTTGAAACAAAGAGAATCTCATTAAGGTATTTTACTCAAAATTTCCTGGTAGACAGGGTTGGTCGTTTGTTATTAGACATGATCTAAGAGCTGGAAGGAAGGTAAAGTATAATATTGTAGAGTAATGCTTTTACTAGTTTGGCTAGATACTCAAACAACATTGCTACCTAGGCCAAGCATAGATAAAATATGAGGTGTTCCATTTAAGATGGCTATAGGGTTGTCCTAGCCCTGGCTTTTACTTATAAGATAATTAATGACTCAACTTTCAAACAGCTAAGGAGCTAATTATATCTCCTAAATTTTAATATAAAGTGTTATTTTATATCCTTTGCATACTCTATTTAGTTTTAGTTATTCTATATCCTTTAGTTATCTAGTTATAAAGTACTAGTTAATGAGTAAAGGAAAGGGCGCTAATGAGTAGTTGTTGTCATGTTGTATGGGTTCCTCTTTTGGTGTTTATCTCGGGATGTTAGGAGCTAGGGTGTGTAAATATAGAATATGTATCATGCGGATAAGACTTAGTGGGAGGATAGGTCACGGGTTCGACTCGTCCGCCTTATTCATTTTGGCATAACAAATGTTGTTTTTTAATTATGGTTACAACCATATGCTACCCGCCAAAATTCTACTCTTTTACATATTTTAAAACATAAAAGTTTTTAAACCCACGCCAACAGTAGCAGAGCTATAGGGTTTAAACACTCACGTGCGAACAGTAGCAGAGCTATAGGTTTTAAACCCACGCAGCATTCGTTCCTTTTCCTCCCTTGTTTACGCATAAGCAGTACCAGATGTGATGCAATATGTTGAGCTTTAATAGGTAGAATAGAGGTGGCTAGAGCTTGGGTAGGGGTTTAAGAAGCAAAGTAGGTAGCAGGAGCAGTCCACCGTTTCGATTTGGAGCAGTCCGCCATTTCGTCGATTTGGAGCAGTCCGCCATTTTGATTTGGAGAAGATTTAGTCCACCATTTCGATTTGAAGCTCAGTCCATTCAGCCCTGCCATTTCGATTTGAAGCTAAGTCCGCCATTTCGATTTGAAGCTCAGTCGATTAAGCCATTTCGATTTGAAGCTCAGTCCATTCAGCCATCTTGATTTGGAGCTACCATTCCATTCCAAATGTCTTCAGTAAGTGACATTCTCATCCATAGCTTCATTTGCCTGATATGCACACTGTGTGGGACATTACATCTATAAATGTTCATTCTGTAGTCGGTCCAAGTCCTCCAACTAGAAACTTGTCTTATTGATGCAGGCACCACCTGCAATACCTAAGCAGACCCTTGATTCCCAAAATTTCTGTAGTGGAATCTTCACTTAATACAGTCCTTTACCATTCTTCTCTTAGTTTTTCTTAGTTTCCAATTAACTCTGTGACAAAACTAAAAATAGATAACTGTCACTATACTTGGCAATTCTATCAAAATTCAACAAGATTTCCGGTAGTGGTTAGTTCCACTGCAATATTGTGTTAGTGTGAGAATGAATAAATTTAGGATTCGAGGCAGCCATATGATAATGTTCAGAATGCTATTTCTTCTGGCAGCGCCTGTAATCGTGCAGTCAACTTGGAACGAGAGCGAGATGGGCTGCTGCCCGCCGTGATGCTCAATGTATTGTCCTTCTTTATGCCCTACAGTAGAGGAAGAGGAGGAGAGCTTATATCGAATTAATGATGATGAGGAGGAAGAAGGACTAGTTCCGCCCAAAGGCCCTGAGAAAAATAACTTATCTGGATTACTTGTCTTTTCTCACATGGTATCAGAGCACATGAGAACAATAACTTATTTTTTATATGGCTCTTCTTGGCATTGGTGTTGCGAGCTGATTCACCTGAGTTGATCGTGGTGAGAGCTGTCGAGTGGAGGAATTATGGAATAAATATTGAATGTTCCCTTCCAGTTGTTTTTCGTCTTTAGCTATCATTTCGCAGCTATACTGTTCTAAGTTATTGCACTAATGAGGTGCATTTTACAGTTCGCAGCTATACTGTTCTAAGTTAAATGCCACATGACCATTCGTCATGACCTAAGCCCCAACGGAAAATCACTTCTCATACCAATTGTACCTTCTTTTCATTTTCCGCTTCCACCCAATGCATGACATGTATCTCTCATCAAAAAAATCCACTTTGCCTCGAGCTTTGAACTGTCACTTTCCGCTGTGATCGTGATCGTTGATTTCTGACTTCACAACTCCGCTCTCATCCCGATCGTTAATCTCCTATGTGATCAGAACCATCCATTACTTAGCTCATCAATCTCCGCTCTGTTCTCGATCGTTGATCCCCAAATGTTATACATATCAGCGCCACTTATAGACTGTACATGTGAGCTAGGGCTTCTGCACTGTGACAATTATGATGACTCACAAACCATTACAATATTCCATGGAATTGCTGTTTCCCTTAACGAATCAGATGTATACTCGAAATAGAAGGCTAATCAAATCCCACATGGCTGAATAGAATGTTAACATATATATAGACTGTATTTTACCCTAGGATATACACTGTAACGTTTCCAATAATTCACACTTCATTTCACTATTCCTTAAACTCGATGCTTTCAGATGAAATTTGTTGAATCATATGTATCCAACCAATGATAACAGAAATATCACAACATATACAGATGAGATGAATCATATATACTGAGATTTTACACAGTAGAGAGGAAATTTAATGATTCTCCATCATTTTATTACATTTCACTGTATGTAATCAATCACACTCTACACCCTGCTCTCTCTTATCGAGCTCTGTGAGCTAACCTTCATCTAGGCTAAGCTACCTATTCAAAAGACTAAAGACTGCATTTATTTACAATGGATTTCTGTTTCCAGATCCTGTTTTTGTTTTTGATGAAGGGTTTAAAAGGTCACTGTATTGAATAGAGAGCTCATAAGCCTTATCCTAAGTAGAGTCATGTATCATCTTTAACTTGACAGCTTTTAAAACCACATGCAAAATGACCCAAAGCTGCTTAAAAGCACCAAAACATGGTTAATGATATTCTTGTAGCGCTGGGGCTGAAAATCACCAAAGGCGCGCTACAAGAATATCGCGATTCCAAATTCTTTCGATTTTTCAGTAAATTTTGGCACGCTTGGGCTAATGAATGACTGATTATATGTTTTAGAGGATTCATGACGTGTTGATGCAGAAAACATCATGATTTCAAATGCTTGCACGTCGTGCTGAAATCGTGCTCATCATCAGCACAGGTGTAATTCATTTTGACAGATATCCACATGGTTTGAGTTAATGTGGCATGAATTTGTTATCTACAAGCATATTCAAACACGAAGGACTTAATAAGGTAACCATAACCACTAGAAAAAATCGAGCATCGTCACCAGCTGAACAAGCAAGAGGTGTTGAGGACTTCACGGGAAATTAGGGCTTCCTAATTCCGTTGCTAACAGGTAAATTGAAGGTTGGAGGACATCTGTACAACCAAGGTGACTCAGCTGTCAGTTTGGGTCGTGATTTCAAACAACAACAGTGAAGCAATTTACAGGTATTCCTAAAAAATCAATATAACAGTAAATTTGGGGCTTTTTCGCCAGAGCTTACTCTGTTCAAATTGATCAAAGGATAGGTTAAATTGTGCTTTTAAATGCAATTTTAACCAGAGAAATAGCTATTTGTTGATGATATGCGACGCCAGGCTGAATGAGGGTTGAAGAGAACAATTTTGTTTTTTATGAAATTTAACCCTGTCAGTGCTGTGAACAACCTGTACATTCAATAGTGTTTTTAACTTCCAAAATTAATCTCCTGTTCACAAACAATACAAGAGGATACATTCAATTTGCAGTGATTGTAGAATAATGGGTAGGAGTGGTAAAATAAACAGAGCTGAACCAACAGATGTAGAATGGGTTGAAAAACTGCATGAGTGTGTGGAGTTGTTCAAACAAGCTGGTTGGATGGACTTTTTCAGAAAGATTGATGGATATAATGCAAAGGTGTCCTGCAAGTTTGCCCAGGGTTTCAAGAATGACATGGTGATTTTTGATACTTTGAAATTCAAGCTGACAGTTAAATTAATTTCAGAAGCCACAAGGATTAAGGATGAGGGCGAACAATGGTTTAAGAAATTGCCCTTTGACTTTGATCCACAGAAATTTCTTTTACCAAATGTCACACCTGATTGGAATAAAGGTGTCCTTATCCAAAATCTCAGAAAGGAGTGGGTTGAACCAATCAGGATATTACAAAGCTATATTACTTGTGAGGGCAGGTATGCTTTTGTATACAAATATCATTTTAGATTCCTTCAGCACATGGTGGGGGTGTCCAAGATGAACCTGCCATTCTTTTTTTGAAGAGTTTACAGAAAATGTCCAACAAGGTGAAAGGGCCTAAAGATCATTCCTCTCAGTCCATCTTTCACCATGGATTAATCAAGTTGATTATTAGTACTGTCTTGCAGCATGAAGGAAAGACCTGTGACTTCTTCATCTTTTGGTCTGGTTTTGAAGATCAAAAGTCTAAGAGACAAACAGATAAGGGTAAGGTCTTGTTGAGAAAGTTAGGCCATAAGTCAAAGCTGGAAGATAAGGAAAAGATCAAAATTGAGGAAGCAGCAGAGCCTGTGGAGGAAGACAATGAACAAAAGACATTCTCAGCTAGCTCTAAAGGCAAATATACACTATTTGAAGATAAGAAGGAACAACCTGAACAGAATTTGGTGCCTGTAGCAGATCCTCAGGACGATAAAAAGGTTGATATAAAAGTGGTTGCTGTACCTAAAGAGGAAATTCACACTCAGCCGAGAAGCCCTATCACCATTCTTTCAGATGATGAGGGATATCTATTGGAAGAAGAACAACCTATCTCCAAAATAGAAGTCAAAGCTGAAATAGAAGAAATTCATACTTCAGATAGCAAAACAACAAGACCTAACAGGAAAAGGAACAAGCTGGAAGTAGTAGAATTGGCTGCTATTCAGCACCAAGGGAAAGAATTGAAGATGATGGGAGAAGCAACATCCTTTTGGAGACCTAAAACCAGGTCAAAGAACAAGTTGAGATTAAACATGAAGAAATTGTTGAATCCCAAATTGAATACAAACGAAGTGACTGTCTTAGATGAAGTGTCCATGGATGATGATAAACCAGAACTAGATAAATTGCAACCATGTTTAAAAGGAGAAACTCATTCAGTCGAAGCAGCAAGTACAGAAAATCAGAATCCTAGTATTGAAGACACAGAATTGTTGATTGAAGAGACAGAAATCTTCAAGAAGCTTGACATTCCTTGGAGACCTGATGAAGAACAAGATTCTACAATGGATAAATTAGCTAACTCTGACAGGGAAAATTTGCAGAAAACTATCAATCAATACAAACACCAGATGAATTATATGCAAGAGGTAAATGATGGACTAATGATGGCCAACAGAAGGTTAAGAGAAGATCTCCAAGATGTAAATGACAATTTTTAGGAACTAGTAGCTGATGCAAAAGAAGCACTTAAAAGAAAAAGAGCTGCTGACATTCATTGCACACAGTTGGAGAAGACAGTCCAGGACCTGCAGCAGAAAAACAAAGAGCTAATCAAAAGGATAAGTGACATGGAGCAGGAGCAGAAGAAGGCTAAGAAGAAAGACCAAGCATCAGATGGTATCGCAATGCTGGCTGAGGTGGCAAAAGACCTATAAGACAGTTGTACATGCTGTTAGTTGTCATTAGTTAGCAAACAGATTTGTTAATGATATGCTATTTTTAGCATCCTTTGTAACTTTTTAAAGATTATGCAATTATTTGACCTCATCGAATAGGTGGAAGGCAGTTAGGGTTAGAGGCCTAACTGATTTTGTAAAAGGATAGTATTTAGAGATGTTAGGAAGTCATTGAGAGGGTTCGATTTTTGGGAGCTTCAGGAGGTCTCCAGATTATTTTGGTCTGCAGACTTGTTCAGAGCTAAGTACTATGACTCTTGTATGCATTTGATGACAAACTATGAAATATATGATACTTATTACCCTTCAGCATATGTTTTAGCTTTATTTTGAGTTTGTTTAACTACTGGACTGATATATTCGTTGCTGGTTCATGATTTCTTTACTTGTGATGCTTGTCAGCCCTGAATGAACTTTAAGATTATATGCTGATTGTTATTTGTGGATTATATGATGTATCTTTGTCTTTACTTGTTTATGATTTAGTTTCTTGCTTAGCTGGTGAATGTAATCCCTGATTGACTACCAAATTTATAACCAAGAAAACATTCCAAAAAACCTAAAACCTAGTTTACTTTGTTGAGTTTTATTTGAGATTGTGTTGGCTTGTTTCTTTAGCCTTAGAAACAATTTCTGGCACAAACACAAGGTATATCAAGTTTTTTGAAGATTTCAGCCTCTTCAATTAACAGGTCTGCAGGGGTGTCTAAAACATGTAATTAGTCATTCATCATTCCAAACGTGCCAAAATTTGCTAAAAAATCAGAGGAATTTTGGAGTCGCGATATTCTTGTAGTGCACCTTTGGTGATTTTGAGCTCTAGTGCTACAAGAATAATTTTAACACTGTTTTGGTGCTTTTTCACAACCTTTTGTCATTTTGCATAGAGTTCTGAAGCTGTCAGAGTGATGATTATACATGACTATACTTAGAGTATGGTTTATGAACCCATTATTTGATATGGTGACTTTTAAACCCTTTAACAAAAACAAACCTAAAGTTTAAAACTTGAAAATTTCACAAGCAAGCCCAAAATTTCATATAAAAACTAAAGAAAATTTCGTAAAAGAGGGAGAAATCAAAACAGTGCAAATAAATAACTTAAAATAAAATGCAAATCAAACAAAATTTGAAGGAACAAATTACTGACTTAACACCATAAGCACATATAAAGACTTCAAGAGAGTGTGCAATAGATAGGATGCCCTTGGGCTGATGAATAATTCAATTGAATGAGATGATTAAAATCCACAACCACCCACAGGTCCACCCATTAAGGGCCTCAATTACCCACCTAGTGTTTTGGCACATGGCCATAAGTGAATAATAGCCAAGATATCTTAACACCCCCCCGCCCCTGATTTTCCTCGTGTATTGGTTTCAGTGCGAAATTGATGTTTTTAATTACTTTGTTGCAGTCAGCTGATCGGGGAAAGTCCCCAATGGAGCCTGGGAGGTTGACACCCCCCTATAGGAAACAGGTATATATACCACATTTTTACTTACATGCTTCTTTAGAAAGTACATTTGTTTAATTATGATATCAACGTGGCCAATATTTTGTTTGTAGGCTGAGGGTCGAGGTAAGAGCCCCATGACAGATGATATGTCGACAGATGTTAGCACGCCACGCTCATCGGGTCATGAGCAGGTATATAGCACATTGTGAATTTCAGAAACTGCATTTATACATATTTATGTTATCTAATTATATGAATGATTTCAAATTGATATTAATGTTTTCTATTTTTATGTCCGATGATACATATCTATAGATGGATCCAAAGGATATGGATTTGGGGCACATTCTTGATGATGTTGACCTCAAGAATTCAAAGAATATCCGGGATGCAGTTCAAAAAGAAAAAACAAAATTAAATCAGGAGGTCGTCAATCTGCTTATATCGAATACGCAAATGATGCAGGATGAGACTCAAGCAAAGATAGATCGTGTGTTGCTTAAAGTAAAGCGCTTGGATGTAAGCTGCAAACTCTTTCATTATAAGTCTATTCCAAATGCAAATTTTTTTCCTATTCGTATATGAGTAACTAAAATATTATTTGTTTCTACAGGAATATTTTTTCCCCGGTGAGAGGCATGCTGGTACCATTGAGCCTGACACCCCCTTCGCCACTGATCATGTATCGTTGTCGTCTGGCCAGTTGGAAACACAAAATGAGACACCCCAGACGGAACACGCGAGTGCCGATGAAGATCAGGGGCCAGTACATGGAAAAGAGCATGACTTTGATGTTGCCGTCCCAGCATTTCCTGGATCTTTCCGTGTCACTAGCACGGGAACATTTGAGACTACTTTTTTGGTGGACGAAGATCTCATTCCCTACAAGATGGAGAAGATTCCAGGTACTATTTACAAAATGTTTTAACTATATATTATAATTTTATTGGAATACAATTATGCATCATTCTTTTTACACTAATTAACACATACTCGTTTTTGTAGGAAATGATGTCTTTTATAAACATCTTAATGATTGGTCTTTAGAGTTGTTTGGGCCCACTATCCACACATGGTGGAACTGGAAGAGTAAAGTTTTGAAATATGAGCTTATTGCTCGCTTGGTTGGGTTTTTTGGTGCCGAAACCTTCAACCAAAAAAAGGTTCTCGAAAAAGCTGGCCAACATTTACATTATGTACGGGAGCAATATCGGAACAACTTAGCAAATAATCCAAAGTATGAGCGCCCTCCAATGATTCCAACAACGGAGTGGAAAGGCTTGCTGGATGATGCAAGGGAGAAAGCTGTGAAAATAGCGGGCAAGCCAGTACCCGAGTCAGCTAGAAGGTATGCAATACTTTCAGCAATGCAATTATATGTTTATTACACTTTATTTTCCATTTTTTGCAATGTCTAATGTATTTAAAAATACTTTTATAGGCTACCAGATACGTCGAAGGCCACCCAGGAAAGAATAGAAAAACATGGGCAACACAAGCTTGGCCCTGGTGGATATTCCAACCTGCAAGCACGAATCGTAAGTATGATCAATAATTATTTTATTTTATAGAAATTATAGATTGCATTTAAAATTGTTTTCATGATGATATAACAACAACAATGATGATCTAATTGAAAATTATAGGCTCAAAGATTCCATGATTTGCCAACGGAGGAAGACATGAGGATCGGCTACCAACGCGGGTTTTCAGGTGTTGTTGAACATCGAACAAGCAGCCGTGGTAGCCAAGCAAATTCTTCCAGTGAACCATCCTGCGAACAGGTAACTACAATAAACAAATTCTATTTAAGCTTGATTCATTGTGTTCTTTATTCATTAATAAACTAGTACATAAAATATTGAGTCTCTTTGTGTTAAGCTGCACAACGAAAGTAGAGAAAATGCAGAGGATGGAGGAGAAAAAGATATTGAAGTTCATGTTGATCGAAATCCAGGTAATAAATATGCTAGTGTTAAAAAAAAACTAGCATGGATTAAAGTCTCAAATATTAAATTGCAAATACTATATTGTTGTAAGTGTTGATGTTTTAATGCAGAGGGTCTTCATGTGCAACTTGAGGCAGCAACAGAAGATCAAACGCAAGAAATTCATGTCACCCATGAGTTGCTAGGTACAAAGCACCGCTCTAATGTTTTTTTCTTAATGAAGGACTTACAATGATTATAATAGTAAAAACACGTCAAGCAATTAATATTTCTTCATTTTTCCAGTACATCCTGGCACCTTACAGCAGCCGCATACACGTCATGAGCACATGACCCGTCGACAAACACGATCACAGGCAGCTATAGAGGGCATAGGAAACAAAAAACAATTGGTAGAAGAGGATGTCACACTTAGAGAATTTGTGGAGAGAAAAAAGCGTCAAAAAAAGTAGTGATTGTAATAAGTACACTATTACATTATTTTTTTATGCATTGTCCTCGGATATTATTTTTGATATTATGGAGTAATGTCTTCAACTATGTATTTTTTTCTATGTATGAATGAATGAGTTAATTAATGAATGCTATAAACTAATTAATGATCGAATGCACGTAATTCTTTTAAGACAAGAAACTCACGATGTTCGCACAAAAGATCATTTATTTCCAAGCACATGCATTGGGTATGGGGAATTGAGAGTGATGTGAGGGGGGGGAGGGGCCATATGAGCTTCCACCTTCACGTGGTTGGCCCTATTTAGTAGAGAATATTAAACTATTCTCGAAACAGATAGGAGCTCAATAAGGTAAAATGCATGCATTATTACAATGTTTCTTTATGATACTTCACATTATTACAATGTTTCTTTCTTCTAGCTAACTATAGACATGCATTTTCTTTAAACTACAGAGTGAGAATCTTGATGGGCTGGAGCTTTCTGGTTTGGAAGATCTTCAAAGTCTCAAGATGAGGATCATTGGAATCCATTATGTGCATCAATACCTCAACATCTTTTGCAAACTCTACATCCGGCTCCAAATCCACAAATATGAAGAGGTACCCATCCTTCAATTTAATTTAGGTTTTCTATTGATTTTTCAATGTGAAGTAGAAAAGAAGGGTTCAGTAAATCATTCGCAAGAAATAGATGAAATCCAGTGGATGAACATCAGGCCTGTAGCAGAGGTATTGAGGTTTTATATAGTCTTAGTATGTTGCAACTAACGAAGTTCCTAAGGTAAATTTCATGGTAGTTCTCACCATTGATAATCTGGAATTGGTTTGCTAATATGATTAGTGGGTTGTCATTAGACGTTCATAAGGTGGAGCTTGCAAATCTAAATAATGGTGATTTGTCATTCTTTAAACCATTTCATCTGTCCCAGGGTATAGAAGACCCTAGATTCTCCTGTTAACCAGCACAAGGTCATGTTGTCAACAAACCCAGTGAGGACTTGTGATGATCGAGAAATACAATACGGTAAGTCTTGTATTTTTGTCCTATTTTTAAATTAATAATTTAATATATGTGGTGGATTTGATTGAAATTGCCCATAACACTGACTTATTCATAGTTGAGACCTGCTTTTGAATATTCTGTCATATGTAGTTATGTATGTAAGGGCTTGGTATCAATGGATGACATGTGTACTATATGTGTAGTATGCTTCTTCTTGCAATTGCTATGCGTGTAGAACTCTGTTGTTCTTGACCTCTGCTGTTGATATTCTCCTAGTTATAGCCGTAACAAAAGTGTATTTTCAAGGTATTTGAGGGAAGTTCCAATAGCTTCTCATGTTTGCAATTGGGATTATACCATCTGGACATCCAATTGGAATGGGATCAAAGTAAGAATTTCTTATTCTTCATGTTTGTTTGAACATCATTCTTCATTTGTCCCACAAAGTTTAAAGGGATTGAAATGAGATGCCCCCCCTTCCTCTTCTCAAATTCATGGGTGTTGTTATCACTCCGTAATTTCTTGAGGCTGTGTTCAAGAAACCCAAAGGTAACTTACAACCAATCTTTAGGATGACGGTCTGACTCAGCCAACCAGAGAGGGCTCTCTCTTTGTCACTGTATGATAAATGTATCAAGGAATAGGAGAAACAAGGCCAGATTCTCAAGGTAACAAGTGTTTTCAATGGTGATCAGGGTGTTGGGAAATTTCAAGAGTAAAGAACATTGGGAAATGGAGTCAAGGATTGAGGCTTAAATCAAATGAAAGAGTAAATAAGGTCATAGAGGTTTAAGGCCTTTTGCATGCATTTTGCACAGATCATTAAACTTTAAAGGTGATAGCAGAAGGTAGAGATTTGATTGTTTATTTTCAAGAGCATGTGACTATGAATTCCTTAAATAAATAGGAAAGACTTATGAAAGACATGGAAAAGTAAATTATAATAGAGCACCAGAACACCAACGATGAATTCTATTACAGTTTATCTTTCAATGGTATTTACTGTAAATACTGTGGAGCATGGAAACATGAATTCCAAAGATTTAAATTAACAGTAAAGAAGAGGAAATAACACAGATGAATGAATTTCACATAGAAGACATTTTGCAACAAAACTTGGAAGAAATCTTAAACATGAGAAAACCTGTATGTCTGTTCTTTCATTGAAGTTCACAAAATCCCAGATACACGAGTCTTTTCTTCTTTACAATATGAATTTCTTCGACCAAAGACCAACCCTCTCCCTATTGAAGTAGGGTCTATTTTTAGTTAATCTATTCAAAGGAGAGATGCAAAAAACTAGGAAGCAGTTACATACGTGGGATCATGTCCCAGCAAAATAGCTTAAATCCTATCTTCTAAAACAGATGGCAGAGTGACCATTTATTACATAACCAACTCTACAAAAAGAAATGACAGCTGTATGAATATTTATGAGGTCGCTAATCCTTTTAGGATCAACAATATCCTATTCATTTCTAGGATGGAAAGAGATATCATTGATGTTTTCTGATAATTTTAGCCTTCAAAGGCGCATACTGTCTGAACAGGCTCGCTTGATTTCAGGCTCGCTTGATTAACTTGTCATCTTCCTCTGAATATTTCCAAAACAACTGTAAATAAAGTATCTGTGTGACTGTTGCTTACTGTAGTAACTGCAGACAGCAAGCTAGCATCATGGACTCCCTAAAACTTCTTCTGCAGGATCTAAACTTTATAGTTCTTAGCAACAGTATCAAATATATGACAACCTTGACTTACTTATGCTTCACGGACATCTAACTGGTACTTCCTGGACCTGAACTTGGTATAAGAACTCGTGCTCCCACCCTGAATACTTCATTCCAAGCATCATCCTTTGGAACAGAAGCATCAGATAATTCTTCCAACAGCACATCAAGCTCTATTAAAAGACCTTCTGTAAAGACAGGCAATTTAGATTTAACCTCCCTGAAAAGTAATGGAAGTTCGAAGTCCTACCTCATTTTGCTTATTACCACCATGCCTTTAAGTCCTTTCACCATATCATTAAATTTGCTATGGTCTGATCTGGCTTTAATAAACATTTCTTTATATTCAGACCATGCTATTGGCATATTCTCATCATCCCAAAAGGATGGTAAACCATAACCAATCAATGGTAAAAAGGCTTGCTTGAACTCCTGCACTTGCTTTTTAATGTGGGACATCTTTCCTCTGACTGAATTCAACAGAGTATATTTCTGCAACACCCTCCTGGCATCTACTAACAGAACAGTTCTGTTACTCACCTTTAAAACCTGTAACTCAGAAGCAGGAGCTTTACTGAGGAAAATAATTGCGTTTTGAGCTACCTCTTGAGTTATGTTAATTAACTTTTCCTCAGCTAATTTACATTTGTTGGATGCCACTACCAATGCCTTCTCATGCTCCTCCACAATGATCAATTGAGGCCAGAAAGCATTGATATCTGCTATCAATTCATCCCAAAGCAAATGCTTTGCACCTTCCAGTGGCAGAAATCCCTTGGTTTTCTCTTTCAACTTATAAATCTTATCTTTCAGTTTATCATTTTCTTCTTTGAGCTTGATGATTTCCTGCTCTCTAGGATCCTGATCTTTAATCTCTTCAATCTGCAGTTTAAGTTCAGAAATTGTGTCCTGTAAGTCTGAAACCTTCTCCTTGAAATTCTCAATTTCAGCTTCATGTACAAACATATCTGCAATGTCATGTATGATCTGGTCCATTGGTGACAAAGGACTAGTTCCCCTGTTTGATTTCAATTGTTCAATTTCTTGAAGCAATTTACCTTTCTCTTTCTCCAATGCCTCTTTCTGCTCCTGAAGGACTAGAATTTTGGCATTATCTTCCACAGCCTTTGCATTCAAACTAGCTATCTCTTCATGCAACTTAACCAAATTAGGTGAAGGTGTGGTATCAACATTAACATTTACCCCTTTAGCCCTCCTTCTAACTGTCTTAACAGTTTTGACTTTGACTGTTGGCTGGGTTTCTGCCCCTTGTGCAGGTGGCAACTCTTTATATGAAGCCAGCTCAGTTTGTAAATAAGCCACCTATGTAGACCATGCTTTGTTTGCAGCTTTATCCTGCTTCAGGTGAGCTTCCAATTTTTTTATTTTCTGCACTGCATTCTTATGTGCCAAGGTCTCCCTAGTCAAGTCAGCATAAAGGACTTCACTGGCTTGTTTGTGGAACCAAATCTTGTCAGGAGTTGGTAATTGATCCATTTCTAAACGAATCTCAGAAGCATTTTCATCATCAGTGATGGCCAAACTTAAAGATCCAGTTGTTGAATCCCTCACTGTCATCAATGTTGTCTTCATATCAGATTTTTCTTTGAGTTGATTCAATTTTTTTTGCTCTTGCATCACAGACTCATTTCTCTGATCAATGTAATGTTTGACGAGACTCTGCTTGTTTTGAAATTGACCTTCAGCAGCTGCAGCATAGCTATATTTCTTGTATTGCATGACCGGTACAGGGGGTGGTTTACTGCTTTCTTTAGGTTTTGCAGTAGTATTTTCAACTCTGGTCTGTGATACTTCTTCTTGAATAATAGTAGGGGTGATAACTAGATCCCTTATCAACTCAACATCAATGATCTCTGTACCCA
Source organism: Larix kaempferi (assembly GCA_027924585.1). Lineage (NCBI taxonomy): Eukaryota > Viridiplantae > Streptophyta > Pinopsida > Pinales > Pinaceae > Larix > Larix kaempferi. The sequence goes on from BSBM01000432.1 coordinate 3,329,122, forward strand.
TGGTAGTTTTCAGCTTTTTAGATGTCTCAGGTTCCTTTGTATCCATCTCTGTGGCCTCTGGTTCTAACCTTTTCTTGGTAGATATCTGCTCCACTTTTCCCTGTGCAGTATTTGACTGTGAAAAATATATATGATCTCTAGCCTCTACAATCTTCTTTAAAGGCTCACTGATCCAGATCTGATCATATATAAGAGAATTGGCCTCTCCCATCCAAGTTTCAGCCTGACTGTGCTAAAATATACCTCTGCCATACTCCTGTCTCCTTTGTGAAATAACATGTTTAGGGTCATATTTTATAGGTGGTACTTGAGGGAAATCAAGCTGCTTCAGAACTTCTTCAATAATGGGCAATGCTGCTTCCTTCTTTAAAATGAAATTTCCCACAGTCATAGGATATTTTATCCATGAAATCCTTTTCAATGATGGGGCAGTGAAATGTTCTTTATCTGCAGAGATCCTTTGCCTCATTACCTCTAAAGCAAATACACTGGTAGTTAAAAATATAGGCAACACATATGGTGATCCAGTGAATCCAAAGACTCTGACAAGGGAGAAGTTTTTTGCCAGGAACCAATCTCCAATCAAATCAGGGTTTAGGATTTCTTTCAAGTCATTTGAAATTCTGCCGATCTCTGGATTAAACAATCTGAATAGATTAAGTACGATCAAATCCATGAATTTGGCATAAGACCAGGCATGGTAAAATGGTGAAGAAGGAGGCCATTCCTTGAAGGTTTTTGAGTCTGTAATGGCTAGTGCTCCTAACTTAGCATGAATTATCAAAGCATATAAGTATGCCCGATACCTGAAATGATAGATTTTGGAGAAATTGGACAACTGAAAACACATTTCTTTGGCAAAATATTCATCAAACCTAAGGGGTGCTGTTCCAGGTGTATCTAGGTATAGGAAAATTCCTAACATTGCTTCAGTTACCTCCGAACTAGTGTTTGACCCTAAAATTTGACTTAATAGGGTTACAGCGGAAGCAATAACTGGTAAAAAAAGTTTAGATGAAAAAGGAACAGATAGGTTCTCCACTGGTTTCAACAAAACCTTCTGATACATTCGTTCTTTATCCTCACTAGAAACTCTCTTGTAAATCTGGTATATTTCAGCTTCATTAAAAGAGATAGAAGTTGAAACGAAATCAGCAGAATATTTCAGGGTTTCCCTAAGGGTTTGAGGGTCTACTTTGCAGATAATTTGGTCACCCTGGTAATTCATAATTACTCCCTTTGAGGTTGAAAAATTTTCAGCACATAAGGATACAAATTCCGGGCAACTAGGTAAAGGATACAATGACGTAGAAGGGATCAAAGTACTCTACAATTTGGTATGGAACTCAGAATTGACAAGGGAAGCAGTACTGAGGTCATTGTGATTGGTAATGATATCAATGGGTTTTGAAATTAGGTCATATACATCCCAGAAACGGTCAGAAATCAGGTCTTCAGAGGAATCTAAGGTTTTTACAGTGGTAAACATGGTGAAAGCAGGTAATTCAACAGAGGAATACTCATAAATTGTGTACCTGAGGGTAAGGGATGACTGTAGTTACTCACAGTTCAAATGTTGATAGAATATCTGGTATCTGTAGCAGCCGAACCAATCGAACCTTGACATCCGAGCAAAAATGGCGAAAACAGTCTTTCAGCGGTCTTTGACGGTAACATGTACGGTGGAGCCTCCTTAGTTAGTGCCTAGACATGCGAGTTAGCAGAAATGGCGGAAACAGTCTTTCAGCGGTCTTAAAAAATTAATACCCTAGACCGCTAATACCTGCGAGTTATCATGTTAATCTAGACCGCAACGAAAAATAGGATATCGTACATTTCTATACGGGTATCCATTTTCCGCTTCCACTCAGCAACAGCCACGTAGCACCCGTCACATCTCAGTGGAAAATGGATACCCGTACAGAAATGTACGATATCCTATTTTCTGCTCCGCTGATTTTTTTAAAAAACGTTTACAGCCTGTCGCTTAACCGACACCTAGCATATTGTCAGTTAACCGACACCTAGAACATCCACAGCATGTTGGTTAACCGACCCCTAGAACATCTAGCGACTGTCGGTTAACCGACACCTATAACATCCAAAAACTAATGGTTAACCGACACCTACAACATCTACGGAGTGTCGGTTAATCGAAACCTATAACATCTACATGCCATCGGTTAACCGACGCCGTGGAGCATTTGATCGACAGCAAGAAGCCGTCGGTTTGTTTTTCTAAATTTTTCTAGGTGTCGCTTGATTTGCGTTGGTTAACCGACACCTCTCCTAGGCATCGGTTAACCGACGGGATTATTAACCGTCGTTGAAATGACGGCTTGGAGGGCTGTCGGATAACTGACGACAATCCAGTGACGCCTAAAAAAAATAATAGTGTCGTACATGCGACAGGGAAATGTCAAAAATCCGACAATAAAGCCATCGGATTTTGGGTCAAAATGTTGTAGTGTGGTTAGTATCAGGTTGATACTCTGTGGTCATGGACAGGTTGTGCAAATGAGCATATAAGTAGACCTAGGAGATTCGATAGGTAGAGCTGTGTGCTTGTAACCGCCTGGGATTCTCTTTCGAGGCATTACTCTGGGAGGACATATAAGTAGACCTAGGAGATCTGGCAGGTAGAGCTGTGTGCTCGTAACAGCTTGGGATGCTCTTTCGAGGCATTATCCTATGGCATGTAAGTAGACCTGGGAGATCCGATAGGTTGGGCTATGTGCCCGTAATAATTCATGGGATTCTCTTTCGAGGCATTGCCATGACCACATGTAAGTAGTCTTGGGAGATCCGATAGGTTGGGCTGTGTGCCCGTAATAACTCCTAGGATGCTCTTTCGAGGCATTGTGGTGAGGGGTCACATGTAATACATCCTGGAGATATGGATAGGTTGTGCTAGTCACGTAAAAGGCCTCGGATGCTTATTAGGGGTTCTTTCTAGTCAAGACACTCTTTTAAGTTTTTGTGATAGTCACATGTAAGTGGATGTGGGAGATCTTTTCGGTCGTGTTTCGGCACATAAATGGTCCTAGGATACTCTTTCGAGGCATTGTGACGCACAAAATAAGTCCTGAGGATTCCACAGTATGGCCAGTGATGATGAAGACCTGCAGGTGGTGGGCCTACATCCAGTATGAAAAAGGACTGGCTTTGTAGAACTTCCTATGACAAGTAGATCAGAGATTGATTGAGATAGCAGCATCAGTGACGATGACGATGATTCGAGGATGATGTTTCACTGATGATGATCCAAAGAAGAATACTTGTCCTAGTAGATATGTGTCGAGAAATACCTTCCTAGTTAAGAGGGAGTGTTGATGTATATGTAACTTCGGAATGTATCTCACCTATGTATATTGTACTCCTATAGAGATGTATTATTCCTCTATACGAAAGTGTCGTCATTTGTATTGACAAGTGTTGCAAGTGTCGTAACTTGCCGATGGGTTATTAGACCACCATGTGTGGGGTCATCCCTGATTAAGTTAACCAAGGGTTATTAGGCTAAGCTAGACAAGTCGGCCCCACTGGTTTATTGGGCAGGACAGGACAAGTATAAATAGAGATCGAGATATCTCTATTTGATCATTTACTCACTCACTCTTCCATCACTTGAAAAGTGGTGCACATGTGAGGATGAGGATTAGCTGCTAGGAGAAGACTATCTCTTGTACTTTGGTTGTATCATTGCTCTTTTTATCTCTCAGGAAGTTGTGGTTTTTTTCACGTTTATGGTTTTCCCCAGTGAAACTCTGTGTGTCTATTGTCTCATGTGATTGCTTGGTGTGATTGATATGCATTGCTATACTTGATATGCTGTACATTTTATTCTCTCAGTCAAGATCCTAGAGTATATTGAATTAATGCTCATAAATTAACAATATATATATATATATTTAAGTGGGTGAAATTATAACTTTAATTATGATAAATTTATATATATTTTATTAGGGGAAGGTTTACTTCCTCATATTTGACAAATAAAAAGGAATATAATATAGATATATATATCTAGTGGAAAACCTATATTGACATACATGATAATGACAATGAATATATTTTTATAAAACAATAGAGGTTAAGGTGTAATTTCTATTGGAAGGATTTATTGCACTAAGTGAAAGGAGGTGCTCTACAGCCTAGTATGGGGGAGATCTTCTAACTTGTGATGTAGCATTATGTAGCGTTACATCTAATAAAATGTAAAAAGTATTTAAAAACAAATCCTATAACCATCTAATAAAACGTAAAAAGTATTTTAAAAAAATCCATGTTGGTTCATAAAATAAAATATTATGAAAAGTAAATAAAAAATAGATATTCATTTATAAAATAAAAACTTAAAAATTAAACCCAGATCTCCTATAACCATCTAATAAAACGTAAAAAGTATTTGGAAAGTATTTAAAAAAAATCCATGTTGGTTCATAAAATAAAATATTATGAAAAGTAAATAAAAAATAGATAGTTGTTTATAAAATAAAAACTTGAAACTTAAACTCGGATCTATCAATCAAGAGAGATCAAATTTCTTCACTTTAAATTTAAAAAAAGAAATACACCTGAAGAAATTGGATCCCTCTTGGTGCTTGATAGATACGAGTTTAAGATGGATCTAGGCTGGTTTAAAGAATTCTCCATTAGTACATAAATTATTCACATAGGTATTATATTGTGAAATAATTATCATATTTTTATTAAGTAGGATTGAAAAGAATAATTGATTATTCAAGCATGATATTGTAACATGACCATTACTTGAAACATTTTATGTTTGAGAAAAACATTATCTTAACTTTTATTGTAAATTTTTATATTTGACCAAGTGGCCAAGGATGACTGTAATTTGCACAATATTATAGGAGACACTCACCCAAAGAGACTGTTGAAAGAGTGTTTACTGACCCACTAGGTGGAATGGAATCTAGGGTAGAAGGCAATAGACAAGTGGCAGCATCAAGAACTCAGTAACTAGCTGTTTTTATGGGACAACTCCCTTGAATTGTGGTCAAAGTTCCCTGAAAGATGGGACTGGAGCTTGAGGCTCATTTATTTGGAAACTGACCACTAAAATACCTAGGCATCTTTATAGGCCGTCGAATTTGAGTAGAGGCTCACACTTTTTCTGACGAGAAAATTTACCTTGTGGTTTTGTTGTATGCACATAAGAGATTCGATGAGGGGAAGCTATGTTTTGAGTTATATTGTAATTATGTTCCACTTCTTTTGAGTGCATAGGTTTATTTTGAGGTGTATTGCAAGTCTCCATTGATTGCTGGAAGTACAACTTGAGTGTCCTGCTTCTACATAGAGTCTTCTACCTAGTTGTTCAGTAAAAAGGCTCGGGGGTCCAAAGGAGCAAGTGATATTGGCTGCCTCTTCTGGAGAAGATTGGGAGGAACATACCTCTTTGGGTGTTTGTCCACCATATCTACATTATCAAGTTCTACTTGCTATTTCATTTCTAGTAATTACAATGTATTGAATTGCTGAGTTATTGTTTTCTGAATATTATTAGTTATTTTGTTCGGAATGAATGAATGATTTTCTGAACTGTATGAAGAAGTAATATGATAAGGATAGATTAAAATTACTTCCCTGCATTTTTTCACACACTATCTTTGTGACATACTCTAGTGCGGGGAAGAGTGTTTTAAAAATAGATGAATGATATTCAAATAGATAGAATAATTGAATAGACAAACTTTGTTATGTTTACTGTAGTTTCCATATTTGTTTACGAATTGTAATTAACATATCTCATGTATCAGTCATAGAAAAACATAGCAACTATTGTTTTATTTAGACAATTTGATATATTTATAGTCACATCAATAGAAGTAAAAAAATACTTAAACATTTCCATTTTCTGCACAAAGCCTAAGGTTCAGTTTCAGGTTAACTAACCTTCATAGAAGACAAAAAAATATATATATCTTCTTACTATATTTCTTTTCATATGTTTATTCTATTTAAAACATCTTAATATTTTGTATTATAAATACTAGCAGAATCGAAACCCTATAGGTTACATGTTATATTCTTTAGAAACCCTTATCGTAATTTCAGTTAAAAGGAATCAAAATAGTTTTTAGTGTTGTTTAGGGTTCGTAACAGGCTTACGACCGAAGCCCTTACACCTCTTTTATCATCAAAAACATTTTTGACAGGGTTTTAAATGAGGTGCAATGCCTTTGAGCAACAAACAGTATTAACATAGATACGATCTGAAACTTTTCTCAAACACAGAAAACACAAATAGCTAAACGTTAGCCATCACGAATCTAAGGTTTCAACCATATTATAAAACATTTAGAAACTACAAAGATGAACTCAGTTCTCATTTTTTTTATCTTCACCAAACATTTCTTAGATCTATACAGACTGTCGAGAGTAATTATCTCAGGCTCGGCCTTCATAAAACATCTCCATACACGTTTGTGAAAGCCTTAAAGTCAAAGACAATACCGGGTCAAGGGTTCAAACCCTTACTTTTACATGTTCTTATAAACCAAACCAGGCTTAAGTACAACAAAGTCCTACAAACAGTTTTTCTTTTAAAACATTTAAAAAAACACAGTAATTTCTCCTTCCAAACTTAAGGGTTGACGAATACACACACATTGCAATATTTTTCCAGCCATTATTTCTGCATTATTATCACAAAACATCTTACAGAGTAAGTTGGTAAGCTAGTGAAGAAAAACAAACAGGTCGAGGGATTACACCTCTCCCCTCCGTTCAACTTTTCGTCATGGATTACAGTTTACAAGCACCATAATGACTAGTATTGAATTTAGGACGAGCCTGAAGCTCCGGATAACAAACATAGACCAACATCATGCCAAAGACTCAACCAAAGAGTTCCTGAGGTACTATGGATGCCACGAGGATACCACCGAGGCTTTCCAGGCATCGCAAGATTCCATCATTGGCATTGTATCATTTAACAACCAAGCCGAGAAGTACCTACCAAAAGCACATAGCATGGTTAAATAGTGGAAGGAGAAACTCAAAAATAAAACTCATACAGTTGTACAGTATTAACTTCCACAGAATAGTAAAGAAGAAAACTAAACTTACATGTTAAGGAACCCTGTCTCGAGACCGAATACTCCTACAATCGGCGAGTTTCCAGAGTCATGCAAACCACTAACAATTGCAGCAGTTCTCACCTGAGTATGGCTTCACTCTTAACACTTTGTAGTGACAAGTTTCACCTGTAGATCGCGGTATCAAACCTTGGGAAGGTGTTTTCAAAACCTGCTACAAAACCCTAAAGACTCATAGGCTTGTTGACCTCTCCAAACCCCACTCTTCGCAAACAAGTGAATGTCGGGTTATGCTCTTGAAGAAATAAATCCAAAGGGTAGGTAGGTTATCACCACTATCGAGATTTACCACGTGAAGACCGCCATGTTGGATGCCAACAGGCATTCCACCAGCACCACTTTTAATGCACTTTAATATTCATATCTACCACAAGTACATAGACCTACCAACAAACCATGCAATGGGGTTATTAGACCTACCAACAAACCATGCAATGGGGTTATCATTCGATCTTACCTCGGTTAATCATTACAATTGCATTATAGTTTGGTTACAAATGATGAAGGTCAATATACCAGTATGTAATTTTATCCAAGTGTTACACCATTGAACGATGACCTAGGTAAAGGTTTCAACCACCCATATGGGATACTGACAACCATAAGGTAATATGGTTATGTTCTATCCCTAAGTCCTTTTAAAAACATTGCATTGTTGCCAACCTTGCAAATACAATATTACATAGATCACTTTATCATTCAAACCCTTGTACATGGTATAGAAATCATAAAGCACATATCAAACTATTGTATAGTTAATGTACAATGCTCTATCATTATAATTATCCATAGTTTAAAATTGTAGAGGAGGGTGCATATAGTATATAGTTCACAACTATGGACATTGGTTAAAACAACACAATAACACTATGTTTTCCATTTAGTGCCTAAAAATAGGAAGATAGGCTAAGAAACTATAGTAAAAACAATTAAGTTTAGGATATGATTCTTTTAAATTATATTTACAAATACATTTCTTGTAAGTAGAGTTAAATGCCTTTAACCTGGAAGTCAAAGCTAAATACTTCCACTAGGACTTAATAAAATACAAGTAGTCTAGAAATAAATACAAATGCTGAGATTCGAACTGTAACTGAAAAGTACATAAACAACTTGTGTAATACTGAAGGACAAACTAATATAGATCTCACCCTATAATACTTGAATTACTCTAGTTCCTTTTTGTAACTTTGAAGGCTAATCGAGATTAAATAGGATCTCTTTCGAAACAGGATTACTCTTACCTACAATCTGCGTTAGAAGTTCAAATGCTTTATCTTAAATAGCTAAGTAAGCCTTGGGGGTGCCCATAGGACCCCTTCAGCATCAATAAGAAAAGAAAACAATTAGCACATGTTTCGATATTCAACATCAAGTCTATAAAGTATCGACAGCTACATAAGAAATCATAATTGATCTAGGATGCATGAATAGTATACTTTAGCTATAAAAACATCATGCATATTCTGTAATACATTATACAAACATATTCGACGTAAAATGTCTAAGTACATTGTGACATCCAGTTAAACAAACAAAAATTTATTATACTTCCGCACGATAATTATAGTAATTAATGTTACTCTGAAAAATTTTAAATTTTTGTGATTGTTGGGATGTTACATGTGGTAGCAGAGCGCGAGTTCAAACTCTAGGCCTGAAATAGGCTCACACACGCAAAATAGAAAATGAAATTACTAACTTTTATTTAAATTTGTTTTTGTACATAAGAACTTGACATTTAATTTGCAGGTATGGACATACCAGAGGAATCAACAAAGGAAAGATCTCCTCATAATGAGCATAATAATAACGAACATGAAAATATTAATGAAGAAATCTATGTAGAAGTGAATGATCAATCATCTGAATGATTACTCACTGTTAAAGACTTAAAAACTGAAATAAGAAATGTTAAGGAAGAAAACGAACGAATTTTAAGAGCACAAGAAGAATTAAACCATATTTTACTGAAGAAGTACCATCAAGATGAAAAAGATAAGAGAACAAAAGTAAAATATGAATCTGGAACAATGCCCTACAAAGAAAGAGATACGAAAATGAAGTATTATAAAACTGAAAGTAACTCTTCTTCTTCTAAATTTGATGATAAAACTTATCGCAGAAAATATAATTCTGAACAGGACAACAGTGACAGTAGCTGTGGCCCTAAGAAAAGGCGTAAAAATTATGAACAATTTTCAGGAGAGCTTAAAAAGATAAAACCTCCAACTTTTAATGGTGAAAATGAAAAGGGAGACTCAGCTGAAGCATGGCTGTTCGGGATGAAGAAGTATTTTCAGATTTATAATTACTCATCTCAATTAAAAGCTAAGATGGCCATATACAATATGACCGGAAGGGTAGACATTTGGTGGCAGGATGTCAAAAGAGTCAAAAGTCTTAAAGACAAGAATATAAAATGGAGTACATTTAAGAAGATGTTTAAGAAATTTTTTTTATTCGAACAGTATTACGAAGATAAGTCAAAGGAATTTTATGATTTAAAGATGGGTTCTATGACTATGAAGGAGTTATGCAGCAAATTTCTCAGCTTGTTAAGGTATGTACCTTACCTGGATGAAGAAAAACATAAGATACAAAGGTTTCTAAGCTGCTTGCCCTTCAACATAAAGGAGAGGATTGAATACGATAATCCTTTGACTCTTGAAGAAGCCATGAGAAAGCCTAATTTCTATTTTGAACAGAATAAGAGAAGAGAAGGTGTATCGAGTTGGAGGAATAATAAATCAAGTAATTATGAGCATAAGAAGAAAAATTTTAATTTTAAAAATTCTGGAAATAATAAAAATTTCAATAACATAAATTTTCAAAATAATAATAATTACAGAGGTAATGCACCACAGAATTTTTCAGCTGCAAGGAATGTGCCTAATAATAACAACAACAACAATAATAATAATAATACCAGAAATGTTGAACAAAGGCCACCTTTGAAGTGTTTTGACTGCAATGGACCACATACCAGAGCAAATTTCCCACTCAGAAGAAAGACAGTCAACAACATTCACACTATACAAGCGGAACCGACAGTTGGTGATGTAGCAAGAGAAATGCCCAGGATAAATGCAGCACTAGAAAATCGACAAGCGGGCCATCAAACTTCTATGGTCGAGATCGAAGGTATGATACAAAACAAATCTATTTCCATTTTAATAGATCTAGGTACAAGTTTGAGTTACATATCACCTGAATTAGTGAAAATTTGCAAGTTAGAGATAGAAAGATTTGACAAATCATGGTAAGTTCAGTTAGCAACAGGCACTAAGATAAAAGTTACAGATTTTGTAAAACGTTGTGATTTACTTATGAGTCAGTCGAAAACGCAAGTTAAATTGAATGTTTTGCTATTAGGGTCATATGATGTACTGATTGGCATGGACTGGCTTGAACAACATAGAGTAGTACTTAATTGTTATGAAAATTCTTTTACTTGTTTGAATATCGAAGGAGAAACTGAAACAGTAAAAGGAATTCCTAGGAAAACATCTATGAGACAAATTTCTGCTTTACAAGTAAAGAAAGCTATAAGAAAGGGTTGTAAAATGTTGCTGTGAATGTGATTAATGATGAATGTTCATCTAAAGACAATAAGATAAAACTAGAAGACATACCTATTCTTAAGGACTTTTCTAATGTATTCCTGGAAGAAATTCCAGGACTACCTCCGAAAAGGGAACTTGATTTCACCATCGAGTTAGTACCGGGTGCGGTACCAAACTCAAAGGCTCCTTACAGAATGAATATTTTGGAGTTAAATGAACTAAAATCTCAGTTGAAAGAATTAATAGATAAGAACTATATAAGGCAAAGTGTGTCTCCTTGGGGATCACTGGTCATCTTTGATAAAAAGAAGGACGGTACTTTGGGACTGTGCATAGATTACTGTCAACTTAATAAAATGACTATTAAAAATCGACCATGTACGCGGAGCAGAGATATTCACTAAAATTGACTTAAGGTCTGGATATCATCAAGTTAGAATAAAGGATGAAGACATATTCAAAACTGCTTTCAGAACTTGTTATGGACACTACGAGTTCGTAGTTATGCCTTTTGGGCTAACTAACGCACCAGCAGTCTTCATGTGTTTAATGAATAACGTTCTACATAAGTACCTAGATAAGTTTGTAATTATGTTCATTGATGATATTATAATTTATTCAAAAACTAAAGAAGAGCACGACAAACACTTAAGAATAATTCTGCAAGTTTTAAGAGAACATTAGCTTTATGCTAAGTTCAGTAAATGTGACTTTTATAAAGATAAAATACATTACTTAGGTCACATAATGATCTGACAATAACCGTGGAGAGTTACATGTAGCATTAGAAATGTGGGTTTTGGGCGTCTCTCATACCCCCAAAGAGGCAATGCGTGGAGTTAGCAGAAAATTAGGATAGATGGGCGTGACAAGGCAGCGTGGACCAAGAACAGGTCTGGGCGTTGAGTGTTGGGCATGAAAAGGCAAGGCATGGACCAATAACAGGTCTGAGCATTGAGTGATGGGCATGAAGGATGAAAGGGGGCAATAGAAGAATGGGCCGGTCGAGATGGTGCTGCGTGAGATTAAGGAGCAGACAACACGAGTTTAGGGAAGGAAGCGTGATAGTTGGGCAGGCATGAGTATTACGGTAGCATGGTAATAGATAGCGTGGAGCTGGGGGAATATTGGAGTGCAGGTGGAAAAAAGGCTGCGTGAAGGTAAGCCTTAGGTTGTGGTGAGATGGGCTTAGGTGGAGCGATAGATGGGGAGCCCAAAAAGGACTGCGTGCAGGCTGGGAATGGAGGGGTAGGTGGAGATGGAAGGAAGTGTGGGTGTAATGCACATAAGACAAGCATGATAGGTGATGCGTGTAATGAAGGAGGACAGTAAGTGCGATCTAGGCATGACAGGAGGGGAGCAGAGTGCATTTTTGAGATGAAGAATAAGGGCAGCGTGAGACCTGCAAAAACTGGGGCATGAATGCACAGAGAAGTGAAATTCCTTTAAGTAGGAAAACCTAATCTGTAACAAAAGACATGAATGATCTTCTCAAAATATGCCCAGCCTTGTATTAGACCATAGGTTCCTTTTATAAGAAATGAACCTAACTTATTTACATAAAATAGACTCTAATACAATTAACATACTTAACTAAGTCTAGATTACTCCTGTCCCCTATGGGTTGCAAAGAGGGCTAGCTTCTTTGTGGCCCAATTCCTCCATGTTTAGAGCTAGAAGCATCCCTGCTTACATGAGAAGATGCTACGAACATAAAATAAGATAATAATTAAATAATTAATAATTAGGTTAACTAAAGTTAGGTTATGAAATGAGGCATCTCCTCAACATCAAATGCTCAAGCCATATTTAAGGCAGGGCCATCATTGTAACATATCATCTTTTATCCTATCATCAATCAATATATTATTATCATTTATCTCAAATATGGAAGACGGTCTCGCTTCTTAACCCTTAACCCGGACACGGTTAACTTAGTGAAAGTATACGTTCACTGCATTTGGTATCAGAGCTTCGTGACTGATCCGGCTTTTGGCCATCATCTTAGAGTCTCTCTGAACTTGGCCTTTGGCCATCTCATTCATATTTTCTGAAAAATGCTCATCCATTCCCATCACCTTCCATCTCTTCCACGTCATTCTTCATCCACATATTCCCTCTCACTCGCTCCTCACTATCCATCTTCCTGCTTGCCATCGACTTCCCACATCCTTGCGTTCTCTCCTCCTACGCGACCTCCCTCACACGCCGCTTTCACCTACTCACACCCCACTCCACGCGGCCTTCCCACAATTTGATCGCCCATCTCCCCTCTTCCATCCTTTGCTGCACTCACGCACCTCCCATCTCCACATGCCCACACCCCAACCTTCTTGTCCTCTACACATCCTGCATTTCATCCCCCCTCCCCGTCCACACTGCATAGACTCGGCAATTCTTCCATCCTTCCATACACCTGCACAGCCTGCACACCATATGACTCCACACCCACGTCTACCTTTCGCTTTCATCCTCCCCCTTCTCCCATAGGATTCCATTTTCCTCTGTGTGTTTCACCATCTCTTCTCTCATCCATTCTCCTCATCGCACCACATCCCTCACTCCACCACCAGCCACCAGATCTTGTCTCCTCCTCCCTCCCGCATAGTCTCTCTTCTCGCCATCCTCCTCTATTGCACGCCATCATTCTACCTGCTCTCCACTTATTGCACACTCACATCCCTCCTTTCCCTCGGCTCCTCCACGCCAGCTCCTCCTGCAATCCTCCCCGCTCAATTACTCCCTCCTTCCATCGAAACCCTACAAAAAAAAATTAAATTAAATAATAAACAATATAATAATAATATTATATTTGTTTAGATATTTTGATTTAAAAAATAACTATATATTAAACTATATATATATAGTTTATAAAACCATTAATATTAATAATATTATTAATTAATTAATTAATTATTATTATTATATAAAAAAAAAGTTATTTAACATAATACAAAGAAAAAAAGAAAGAAAGAGATAAGAAGTATTGAAGAAGACAAAATCGAGAAAAAGACAAAGAAGACAAAACGAAGAAAAAAGACAACAAGTGAAGATCTAACAAAGACTATCCATCATTGGATAAGTCAAGTCAAAGAAAGATGACCAAGTTTAAGAAAGACTCATCAAAGAAATGAAAGAAGATCATCCCACCGTCGAAGAAGTCAGAAACCATGGAAGCTGATTTGCGAGAAAAATTAGAAGCCACGTTAAAACGTTATCGAAAAGACAATGAAGAATTGCGCGACATAAATAACAGTTCAGAAATAAGAATTGAATTACAAGAAAGGTACCATGAAATAAAAATATCTGACCAGGAAAGGCGTATAGAAAAATTGTATGCGCAAATTGATGAATTAAAAGCCGAAAATAAATTCAATCAGAGGTTAGGAAATCAAGATATAAAGAAGGAAATAAATAATTACAAAGCAGAAATAATATGCTTGAACAAAATCGTTAGCAACAAAGATGAAGAACTAATGCAATTACGACATAAATTAGAAATTCAAGAATCAGAGGTCGGCCAGTGTCGACAACAGATAAAATTTCTTCAACAACAAAATTACGACTCTAAAAAGACACATAAGTCAGAGATTGCGAAGAGTAATAAAGCATTATCTAACAATGCTGAAGAAATTTTTAGACTAAGAAATCATAACAAGATACTAGTCACAAAAATTGAGAAGTTGGAAAATAGCCGAAAGATAGAACAATCTATGGACGACATTGAAGGGAAACTTCTAGACAAGCAGGAAGAAAATAGTTGTATCAGAAGTCATAATGAAGATCTTAAGGAACAACTTAATACATCTGAAGATGACAGAAAATCGCAAGTCGAATTGATTAAGAAGTTTCAAAATGATGATAGGCAGTTAGAAAACAAGTTGGAAAAGATACAGAACAAAAACTTAAATCCTCAAGAGACGAAAATACAACTTCCAACTCAGATCAATGCTCTAAAGGCGACATTCGTAAACGAAAATGACATCGTGAAAGTTCCCTATCGACACCGCAACCATAAAAACCGATATTTGAAAAAGTGGGAAATGTCGAAAGATAATGGTACTAATGTGATCAAGTCTCCTGACAACACATCAGTAGGGAATCCCATCAGTCCACAACAAATCAATTTGGGATGGATTGATCCGTCGACATATCAGAAGTTATGTTCGACTCTTAGCAATTCGTATCGACATGTTTCATCATCTACGACACCACATAAAATGATGCAAAAACATTATAAGGCTTTGAGGACAAAGCCTTTCTAAGAGAGTGGCAATGCTACGAACATAAAATAAGATAATAATTAAATAATTAATAATTAGGTTAACTAAAGTTAGGTTATGAAATGAGGCGTCTCCTCAACATCAAATGCCCGATCCATATTTAAGGCAGGGCCATCATTGTAACATATCATCTTTTATCCTATCATCAATCAATATATTATTATCATTTATCTCAAATATGGAAGACGGTCTCGCTCTGATACCAAATGCAGTGAACGTATCCGTTCACTAGGTTAAGAAACGAATCCGTCTTCCATATTTGAGATAAATGATAATAATATATTGATTGATGATAGAATAAAAGATGATATGTTACAATGATGGACCTGCCTTAAATATGGCTCGGGCACTTAATGTTGAGGAGACGCCTCATTTCATAACCTAACTTTAGTTAACCTAATTATTAATTATTTAATTATTATCTTATTTTATGTTCGTAGCAGAAGATGAGGGAACCGACTGTGCATGACCTCAGATGTCATCCATTTTGCTTGAGCTGGAGTCCATCCTTTGCGTACTAGGAGGTAGGAGGTGTAAGATCGGTGGCGAGTAGAATGGGTCTTGGTGTCGAGGATAGTATCTTTCGACAAAGGAAGCTGGAAGTCCGGAATATTGTCCACCGGATGAGTAATTGTTACTCGTTCATCCAATAGTGGAGGCTCGAATAATTTCAGATGCTTGACATTGATGACATTGTGGATGCCGAGCTGAGGAGGGAGGTCCAATCGATAGGCATTGTCCCCAATCTTTTCCAGAATCGTGTAGGGGCCATATCAAAGTGGATGAAGTTTATGATGTGTCCCTTTGAAGCATTTCTTGTCCAAATGCAACCAGGCTTGGTCCCTCGGTTGAAAGGAAATGGTTGTCCTATGTTTGTCATGTCTGAGCTTTGCATGTGCTTGAGCTGCTTTGAGGGCCTCCATGACCTGAATGTGGCGATGTGCAATTTGCTGAAGAAATCTTTGAGCTGAGTATTGTTCTTTTTGTTGATGATCTGTACCATGGGGGTCCAATGTGAGTGGAAGCTCAGCTGGAGAAGCTGGTTGGAATCCTAAGCACACTTCGAAAGGAGAAAAACCGATAGTGGAATGTGTTGCTCTATTGTAGCTATGTTGGAGAATATGCAAATAATTATCCCACTGTTTTCTACGTCCAAAATTAGTACGAAGAGCATGAACCAAAACACGGTTGACTACCTCTATTTGGTCATCCGTTTGAGGATGGAAGGCTGTGGAGAATTTAAGTTGACATCCAAGCAGTGCCCAGAGTGTCTTCCAAAAGGAACTCAGGAAGCGGGAGTCTCGATCTGGAATGATGTTGCTTGGTAGGCCAAAATGAGGCCACACATGTTGGAAATAGAGTTCTGCTATTTGGGAGGATGTAGTAGTCTTTGTGCAAGGCAAGAAGAGAGCCATTTTGCTAGAATGACATATGACTACCCAAATTGCATCATGTTTTCATTGGGTAGTAGGTAGTCCACTTAAGAAATCCATAGAAACTGATTCCCATGGCCTGGAAGGTAGCGAGAGAGGTATTTATAAGCCATGCTTTCTATTTGACGGCTTTGATTAAGAACATAAGGCGCAGGCTCTTATGAATCTCTCTACTTGACATTGAAGAGAAGGGCAATAGAAATGGCATTGGAGGTCTTAGTGGTACCAAAGTGGTCTCCACATGCAGATGCATGAGCTTCTTTAATGAGCAACAAACGATCATCAAACTGTGGGACACATAGCAAATTTAACTTGTAGAGCCACGCATCACGGATGGTGTAGTCCAAAAAAGGAGTTTGGTTGATGACTGTAGGGTCCTGTAATGCATCCCATGCTTCGTGAAAGTCCCAGTCAGTAGTATACTCATCTTTCCAAGCATCATAGGTAGCACAACGAACCTCAAGGAGGTGAAGCACTAGAGTGGGTGGCCTACTTAGTAGATCAGCCAGCTTGTTAGAGGTGCCCTTCTTGTATTTAATAACCAGATGGAATTGCTGAATATAGGATTCCCATTTTAGATGTCTTTGTTCTTGTATCTTTGATTGGGAATTAATGAAAATCAGAGGATGGTGGTTTGTATGTAGAATAGTCTCCTTTCCCAATAGATAATGATGCCATTGCATGAGAGCTTGTAGTAGGCTATAAAATTCCTTGTCATAGGTGCTATAGTTTTTCTTAGCATCCAAAAGTGATTCTAAGTGGTAAGAAATAGGATGTCCTCCCTGTTTAAGCACGACATCAATAGCATATTGTGAGGCATCTGACTCAATCTCAAATGGTTGAGATAGGTCTGGAAAATGCAATACTGGAGCTGAACATAGAGCTTCTTTGAGACAAAAAAAGTTGCGGGTAGCTTCGTCATTCCAAAAAAATGTAGAAGTGCGATTGGATAGCTTATGTAAAGGATGAGCAATCTGAGAGAAATGTAGAACAAACTTACGATAAAAATTTATGCCACCCAGGAATATTTTTAACTGGCTGGCCGAAGAAGGTGTTGGCCATTGTTTTAATTCTTTGATGCTTGAAGGATTAGGCTGAATACCTTCTGAGTCCATCAAAAAACCTAGGTATGGAACTAAGTGTTGGCCAAAATAAGACTTCTTTTCTTTAACCTGCAACTTGTGGTCTCTAAGTATTTCGAGAACTTGCCGAACATGCTGAAGATGTGTTTCCCATGAATTACCAAAGATTAGAATATCATCTAAATATATAATTATAGTACGACCCAAATGCTTCCTGAAAATATCATTAATGAGCCGCATGAACGTGGCTGGAGTGTTTGTCAGGCCAAAGGGCATGACCTTCCACTAGAAGAGACCAAACTTGGTCTTGAATGCTGTCTTCCGAACATTAGCTAGTTTCATCCGAACCTGATGATATCCTACTGTCAAATCCATCTTAGTGAACCATTGAGCACCTTGTAGGGTGTCCAGTAAATATTCAATCCGAGGTATGGGGTAGCGGTTCTTCACTGTGGCCTTGTTAAGGGATCGATAATCAGTGACTAGGCGCATTTCTGCGGTGTCTTTCTTGGGGATAACAAATGCTGGGGAAGCATAAGGAGAAGAGGATGGTTGAATGTGTCCAGAGTTGATTAGTTCTATCAACTGCTTTTCAATTTCCTCTGTTTCCCGTGGGGCAAGGCGGTATGAAGGTGCATTGGGAAAAGCAACACCCAGAATGAGGTTAATAGAATGGTCAATGTATCGAGAGGGGGGGAGTCCAGAAGGGGGTTGGAAAACATCAACAAATTCTTTTATGAGAGGAGCCATGGATTTTGGGATGGGATGGGTGGTGTTTTCTAGTTGAATGGGTTGGACCAAACAAAGAGAAATGCACTGATTGAGATGGACATGAGGGAGTTTTTCCTTTGTTGGCGTGGGTTTGGGTGGGGCCGAGGTAAGGATATAAGTGTGGCCATCCTTGGTAAGTTTATACTGACGAGATTTGGCTATATAAATAGCATTTCGTTGGTCCTGGTAATGGATACCAAGAAGTAGGTCAGCACAATCTAATGGAGATACATCACATAGCACAGAGTCTCTAAGTTTTCCGATGGAAAATGTGACCAAGAAATGCTGAGAAACCAATAGACGAGGACCATACTTTTGGACCCATCCTAGCTGATATGGTTTCGGATGAGGCATAGTGGGTAGGTGGAGGCACTGGACTAGCTCTTGTGAAACCAAATTTTTCTGACTGCCATTATCCATGATGAGCAAGGCCAAAGGATCTTTGATTTGGTAGTTATGAGTAAAGAGGGGTAAGGTAGATAAGTTGGAATCTTCAGATGTCATTAAGATCAATGAGGGATCTACTTTAGTAGGATTCTCAAGAGAAACCTCACCACTGTCCTCTATAGACTGGGATGACTTAATTTCGGTAAAGAGAGTTTTGTTGGGTTTGAGATAATTTAAAACTCGACAAATGAAGTGTTGTGGGAATTAGCCTTGTGGAAGGAACACCACTGTGTATTGGCCATTCGATTTGTAGGACGAGTGGAGGAAAGGCAAGATGCAGTATTGGGTATGGTGTTTTGTGAAGGAGATGGGTTCTGGTTGGGACGAGATTGAAGAGTACAGCCCCAAAGATATACCTTTCTTTCTACTGCTAATGCTCTTTGAAAAGCTTTATCCAATGTAGAATTTTCAAATAATTCAACTTCTCTACAGAACTGAAACAATAAACCAGAATTAAATTTAAGGATTAATACCTCTTCTGGGTCTGAAATGAGGAGTTGAAGTAGAAGCTTGGAGAAGTGTTCGATATATGCTTGTACTCCTTGTGTAGGAAGTTGGTGGAGTTGGTGCCACCGAATCAATAAGGATTGAAGATACCTGGGTGGGTAAAAACGATCTTGCAAAGCTTTTCACATGCCATCCCAAGTGTTGATCGGTTGAGAAGAAGAAGACTCTGCTGAAGCTCCAATTTCTATTACCAAAGTGACCTTTTCTTGCTCTGTGTCCCACCATGTTTGAGCAAGTCCTTCCAACTGTAATGCTGCAATATGAAGCTTTCTGTCTTCGGTAAGGCCTATGCAAGTCCTGAAATAGGTGGAAAGGCTACGGATCCATGACTCCATAGCTTCTCTAATGGTTTGTCCCGCGAACTTAGGGAGTTGGAACCTAGTATCTAAGCAGAATGGATCTGGATGAGGTTGTTGTTGCATTCTCATTAACTGATTGAGAGCAGATGCGAGGTGCTGGACTGGATTAGAGGCATTAGAATTTGAATCGGTGGCCAAAGGATCTTGTCTAGGAGGCATCTTGTAGAAAAACACCAAAGCTTAAGCACTCTGGCTTAAGGCTTGAGGAACCATAGCTGGACTAGAGGGAGAGATCTGTGGACATGAAGATCTGTGAACCTCCTCTCTATGGTGAAGATCTGTGGGATCCTATGGTAGGAAGATCTGTGAATCCACCATCAACTATAGAAAACCCTAAGAAGGGTGTGAGATCTATTTGCAAATCATAACTCAGAAGAAGATTTTTTTTTTTTTTGAAAACCTCGCTACAGCTAGTTCTTCTGTTGCTTCTTCTGGGGATCTATATGCTTCAATACCAATTGATCTGCCAATAACCATGGTGAGTTACATGCAGCATTAAAAATGTGGGTGCTGGGCATCTCTCATACCCCCAACAAGACAATGCATGGAGTTAGCAGAAAATCGGGATAGCTGGGCGTGGCAAGGCAGCGTGGACCAAGAACAGGTCTGAGCATTTAGTGTTGGGCATGACAAGGCAAGGCGTGGACCAAGAACAGGTCTGAGCATTGAGTGTTGGGCATGAAGGATGAAAGGGGGCAATAGAAGAATGGGCCGACTGAGATGGTGCTGCGTGAGATTAAGAAGCATATAGCACGAGTTTGGGGAAGGCAGCGTGATAGTTGGGCAGGCGTGAGTATTAGGGTAGCGTGGTAATGGATAGTGTGGAGCTGGGGGAATATTGGAGTGCAGGTGGAACAAAGGTTGCATGAAGGGAAGCCTTAGGTTGTGCTGATATGGGATTAGGTGGAGTGATAGAGGGAGAGCCCAAAAAGGATTGTGTGTAGGCTGGGAATGGAGGAGTAGGTGGAGATGGAAAGAAGTGTGGGTGTAATGCGCAGAAGACAGGCGTGATAGGTGATGCATGGAATGAAGGAGGACAGTAAGTTCGAGCTGGGAGTGACAGGAGGGGAGCAGCATGCGTTTTTGAGATGAAGAATAAGGGCAGCGTGAGACTTATAGAAACCGGGGTGTGAATGCACAGAGAAGTGAAATTCCTTTAAGTGAGAAAACCTAATATGTAACAAAAGACAAGAGTGATCTTCTAAAAATATGCCCAACCTTGTATTAGACAACAGGTTCCTTGTATAAGCAATGAACCTAACTTATTTATATAAAATAGACTTTAATACAATTAACATACTTAACTAAGTCTAGATTACTCCTATCCCCTATGGGTTGCAAAGAAGGCTAGCTTCTTTGTGGCCCACATAATAGCTAAAGATGTAATTTCTGTCGACCCAAATAAAATAAGAGCAATTAATGAGTGGCCTGTCCCTAAGGACATAATTGAGGTACGGTAATTTACGGGAATAACAGGTTACTACAGAAAGTTTATTGAAGGATTCTCTAGAATTGCGAATCCCATAACTTATTTGTAGAAGAAGGGAAAGAAATTTGTTTGGGATAAAAAATGGGAGGAAAGTTTTAAGAAGTTAAAAGAATTATTAAAAACTGTACCTATATTAAAAATTGTTGATCCCAATAATGATTTTGTTGTATGCACTGATGCATGCAATGATGGACTTGGTGGGCTCTTAAATCAAGAAGGTCATGTTATTGCTTATGAGTCTAGGAAGTTAAAAATCCATGAAAAGAACTATGCAACTTATGATCTAGAGCTGACAGCCATGATACATGCACTAAAAATGTGGTGCCATCACTTGATTGGAAGAAATTTTTCACTAATGATAGATAATAAAGGATTAAAATACTTGTTGGATCAAACAAATCTTAACGCGAGGCAAGCTAGGTGGATATATTTCCTTAGCAAATATGATTTCGAGATTCAACACATTAAGGGGAAAGAAAACAAAGTTGTTGATGCCTTGAGCAGAAATGCCAAATTATGTTTTGTGGCAGCAATCAACACATTTAAGACAGATCTGGAAAATTAGATCGAAGAAGGAATTAAGCAAGAAGAAAATTATCAAAAATTGCATGATAGAGTTGCTGAAAATTTATCTGAAAATTTAATAACAGATTGCAACATTAATGAAAAGGGCTTAATGAATTATAAAAACAGAATTTATGTACCTAATGTGTCAAAAGTTAAACTGCTGATTTTGGATGAAGTACATAAAAGTCCTTATTCGGGACACCCTGGTTATCAGAAAATTATAACTATGTTAAGAAAGGATTACTTTTGGCCCAACATGAAGAATGAAGTGGCTAAATACATAGCTAGGTTTTTTGAATGTCAGACAATTAAGGCTGAACATTGACACCCAACTGGCCTATTGCAGCCATTACCAATTCCAAAATGGAAGTGGGAAATTATAAGTATCGATTTCATAACTGGGTTGCCTAAGAATCATAAACAAAATGACTCAATAATGGTGGTTGTGGATAAACTTAGTAAATATGCTCATTTTACTCCTGTTAAGACTACTTCTAAAGCTGTTAACATTGCAAATGTGTTTATGAAGCAAATCTTCCGCTTACATGGAATTCCAAAGGTAATTATTTCTGATCGAGATTCCAAGTTTACTGGAAATTTCTGGACAACATTGTTTAAAGGCCTAAATACTAAATTGAATTTCAGTACTTCTTTCCATCCACAAATTGATGGATAGACTGAAAGGGTTAATGAGATTTTAGAAGACATGTTAAGAATGTATGTTAAAGATTAGCCAACTAAGTGGGAAGACTATTTGCATTTAGCTGAATTTGCTTATAATAACCATTATCAAGCATCTGCTAGACTTAGTCCATTTGAGATTTTGTATGGAAGGAAATGTAGTACTCCTATTTATTGGGATAACCCTATTGACAGATTAATGCTAGGACTAGATTTGCTAAGAAAGATGGAGCTAATCGTGAAAGAGGTACACGGCAATTTAAAAGTTGCACAAGATAGACAAAAAAGTTATGCAGATCTGAAACGAACTGAAAGAGAATTTCAGGTTCGAGATCATGTCTTTGTAAAGGTAAAACTCAAGAAAAGTTATTTTAAGCTTGGGAGTTGTCCTAAATTAGCACCAAGGTACCGTGGGCCATTCGAAGTCCTATCAAGGATTGGACCAGTTGCATATTAGTTGGCTTTACCATCTAGTTTAAGAATCCATAATGTTTTTCACATTTCTGTTTTAAAGAAGTATGTGCACGATGCTACTCATGTGCTGAATTGGAATGACAAACAAGTGGAGCCTGAAGGATATTTTTAGGTGGAACCGGACTGTATTCTCGACAGAAGGGAAATTATGCTCCATAATCGTACCATAGGGCAGCTAAAGGTGCAATGGAAGCACCTTATCCCTGATGAAGCTACCTGGGAATTGGAAAATAATATGCAAGAAGCATATCCAATTCTGTTCCAGGGAGGCTCTAATGAAGAATAAGCAACATCGAGGACGATGTTGAGCTTAAGTGGGGGTGTTTGTAACATACCCATTACTTGAAACATTTAATGTTTGAGAAAAACATTATCTTAAATTTTATCGTAAAGTTTTATATTTGGCCAAGTTGCCAAGGATGACTGTAATTTGCACAATATTATTATTTAATAAAATTAAATAGGAGACACTCACCCAAAGAGACTGTTGAAAGAGTGTTTACTGACCCACTAGGTGGAATGGAATCTGGGGTAGAAGGAAATGGACAAGTGGCAGCATCAGGAACTCACTAACTAGATGTTGTTATGGGACAAATCCCTTGAATTGTGGTCAAATTTCCCTGAAAGATGGGACTCGAGCTTGAGGCTCATTTATTTGGAAATTGACCACTAAAAGACCTAGGCATCTTTATAAGCCATCGAATTTGAGCAAAGGCTCACACTTTTTCTTACGAGAAAATTTACCTTGTGGTTCTACTATATGCACACAAGATATTCGATGAGGGGAAGCTATGTTTTGAGTTGTAGTGTAAGTTTTTTCCACTTCTGTTGAGTGTGGAGGTTTATTTTGAGGTGTATTGCAAGTCTCCATTGATTGCTGGAAGTACAACCTGAATGTCTTGCTTCTACACAGAGTCTTATACCTAGTGGTTCAGTAAACAGGATCAGGGGTCCAAAGGAGCAAGTGATAATGGCTACTTCTTCTGGAGAAGGTTGGGAGGAACATGCTTCTTTGGGGGTTTGTCCACCCTATCTACATTATCAGGTTCTACTTGCTATTTCATTTCTAGTAGTTGCAACGTATTGAATTGTTGAGTTATTATTTTCTCAATATTGTTAGTTATTTTGTTTAGAATGAATTAATGATTTTTCTGAACTGTATGAAGAAGTAATATGATAAGGATAGATTAAAATTACTTCCTTGCATTTTTCCACACACTGTCTTTGTGTCATACTCTAGTACATGGAAGAGTGTTTTAAAAATAGATGAATGATATGCAAATAGATAGAATAATTGAATAGACAAAATCTGTTATGTTTACTGTAGTTTCCTTATTTGTTTACGAATTGTAATTAACATATCTCATGTATCAATCATATAAAAACATAGCAACTATTGTTTTATTTAGACAATTTGATATATTTATAGCCGCAGCAATAGAAGTAAAACAATACTTAAACATTTCCATTTTCTGCACAAAGCCTAAGGTTCAGTTTTAGGTTAACTAACCTTCATAGAAGACAAAAAATATATATATCTTCTTACTATATTTCTTTTCATATGTTTATTCTATTTAAAACATCTTAATATTTTGTATTATAAATACTAGCAGACTCGAAATAATGACTGTAGACTATCATCATTATTACGAATTTAAACAACTGTACTATAATAATACACATACATAGTATACAATAATACTATATCTTTCATTTTATCATTGACATTTTAAATCAAAATAACAGAACAAAGATAGAGCTTGATTTTTTGAAACCCTATAGGTTACACGTTATATTCTTTAGAAACCCTTATTGTAATTTCAATTAAAAGGAATCAAAATAGTTTTTAGTGTTGTTTAGGGTTCGTAATAGCCTTATGGCCAAAGCCCTTACACCTCTTTTATCATCAAAAACATTTT
Source organism: Larix kaempferi (assembly GCA_027924585.1). Taxonomy (NCBI): domain Eukaryota; kingdom Viridiplantae; phylum Streptophyta; class Pinopsida; order Pinales; family Pinaceae; genus Larix; species Larix kaempferi. The sequence goes on from BSBM01000432.1 coordinate 3,353,827, forward strand.
GACAGGGTTTTAAACGAGGCTCAATGCCTTTGAGCAACAAACAATATTAACATAGATACGATCCCAAACTTTTCTTAAACACAGAAAACACAAACAGCTGAACATTAGCCATCACGACTCTAAGGTTTTCAACCATAGTATAAAACATTTAGAAACTACAAAGATGAACTCAGTTCTCATTCTTTTTATTTTCACCAAACATTTCTTATATCTATACAGACTGCCGAGAGTAATTATCTTAGGCTCGGCCTTCATAAAACATCTCCATAAACGTTTGTGAAAGCCTTAACGTCAAAGACAATACCAGGTCAAGGGTTCAAACCCTTACTTTTACATGTTCGTATAAACCGAACCAGACTTAAGTACAACAAAGTCCCGCAAATAGTTTTTCTTTTAAAACATTTAAAAAACACAGTAATTTCTCCTTCTGAACTTAAGAGTTGACGAATACACACACATTGCAATCTTTTTCCATACATTATTTCTGCATTATTATCACAAAATTTTTTACAGAGGAAGTTGGTAAACCAACGAAGAAAAACAAACAGGTCAAGGGATTACACCCCTTCCCTGCATTCAACTTTGCCTCCTAGCTTACAGTTTACAAGCACCATAATGACTAGTATTGAATTTAAGATGAGCTTGAAGCTATGGATAACAAACACAGACCAACATCATGCCAAAGACTCAACCGAAGAGTTCCTGAGGTACTATGGATTCCATGAGGATACCATCGAGGCTTACTAGGCATCGCAAGGTTCCATCATTGGCATTGTATCATTTAACAACCAAGCCGAGAAGTACCTGCCAAAAGCACATAGCATGGTTAAATCGTGGAAGGAGAAACTCAAAAACAAAACTCATACAGTTGTACAGTATTAACCTCCACAAGATAGTAAAGAAGAATACTAAACTTACATGTTAAGTAACCCTGTCTCGAGTCCGAATACTCCTACAACCGATGAGTTTCTAGAGTCATGCAAACCACTGACAATTGCAAAAGTTCTCACCCCAGGAGTGGCTCAACTCTTAACACTTTGTAGAGACAAGTTTCACCTATATGTCGTGGTATCAAACCTTGGGAAGGTGTTTTCAAAACCTGCTACGAAACCCTAAAGACTCGCAGGCCTGTCGGCCTCTCCAAACCACACTCTTCGCAAACAAGTGAATGTCGAGTTATGCTCTTGACGAAATAACTCCAAAGGGCAGGTAGGTTATCACCACTATCGATATTTACCTTGTAAGACTTCCACGGTGGATGCCAACACGTATTCCACCAGCACCACTTTTAATGCACTTTAATATTCATATCTACCACAAGTACGTAGACCTGCCAGCAAACCATGCAATGAGGTTATCCTTCAATCTTACCTCGGTTAATCATTACAATTGGATTATAGTTTGGTTACAAATTATCAAGGTCAATATACCAGTATGTAATTTTATCCAAGTGTTACACCATTGCACGATGACCTAGGTGAAGGTTTCAACCACCCCTATGGGATACTTACAACCATAAGGTAATATGGTTATGTTCTATCCCTAAGTCCTTTTAAAACATTGCATTTTTTCTAACCTTGCAAATACAATATTACGTAGATCACTTTATCATTCAAACCCTTGTACATGGTATAGAAATCATAAAGTGCATATCAAACTATTGTATAGTTAATGTACAATGCTCTAGCATTATAATTATCCATAGTTTAATTTTGTAGAGGAGGGTGCATATAGAATATAGTTCACAACTATGGGCATTGGTTAAAACAACGCAATAACACTATGTTTTCCATTTAGTGCCTAAACATAGGAAGATAGGCTTATAAACTATAGTGAAAGCAATTAAGTTTAGGATATGATTCTTTTAAATTATATTTACAAATACATTTCTTGTAAGTAGAGTTAAATGCCTTTAACTTGGAAGTCAAAGCTAAATACTTCCACTAGGAGTTAATAAAATACAAGTACTCTAGAAATAAATACAAACGCCAAGATTCGAACTATAACTGAAAAGTGCATAAACAACTTGTGTAATACTGAAGGAAAAACTAAGATAGATCTCACCCTGGAATACTTAAATTACTCTAGTTCCTTTTTGTAAGTTTGAAGGCTAATCGAGATTAAATAGGATCTCTTTCGAAACAGAATTACTCTTACCTGCAATCTGCGTTACAAGTTCAAATGCTTTAGCTTAAATAGCTAAGTAAGCCTCAGGGTGCCCATAGGATCCCTTCATCATCAATAATAAAAGAAAACAATTAGCACATGTTTTGATATTCAACATCAAGTCTATAAAGTATCGACAACTACATAAGAAAGCATAACTGATCTAGGATGCATGAACAATATACTTTAGCTATAAAAACATCATGCATATTCTGTAATACATTATACAAACATATTTGACCTAACATGTCTAAGTACATTGTGACGTCAAGTTAAACAAACAAACATTTATTATACTTCCACACGATAATTATAGTAATTAATGTTACTCTGAAAAATTTTAAATTTTTGTGATTTTCGGGATGTTACATATATGATAAAGCTAAAACCTTAGACTATTTTAGTAATCACAATAGTTCAATGCTTTGATTAAAAGAATGAACTTGGATTTAAGAGTTTTGGTAATAGTACATTAATAAAAGTATAGAAATGGAGAAAACATATAAGATATTTTTACTAAGTATTTAGTGAAGTACTTATATCGAATTTTATGCATAGTTGAGGGACACGCATTCCAAGAATACACTCACAACCTTTTTACATTTAAATGTCTAACATGCACCTAAGGAGTGCACTCCATTATTATGAAGGTAGTGGAATTAAAACTAACACTTGACTAGGATCGAGTGGAGGAAAGTAGGGAGTATTTTCAGTGAGTATGTCTCCCTAGTGGAGTATTTGAAATCAAGCTCGGTTGCCACTTGTCTCACAAGGAGAGCACTAAGATTTGAAGGTGCCATTTGTCTTCTTTAGGAAGGAATCAAAATCTCACCAATATCATAGGTATGAGAGTGGGAGCGGAGAAATATAAAGGTAAGGGAAGCTCTTAATCAATGCCTAGCATTTAAGAATATCTTTTAGAGCTCGGCTGGACAAACCTAGCTCCCACGTTTAACTAAAGATTCTGTCGAAAGTTGTTAGAGGATGTTTTATGGTGGTATGCCTAGAAAGAGGGGTCTGGCATGATTTACATGAGGACAGGCACCCACAGGCATTCCCGATTACAGTGGGTGTGCGATCAGAACCTTCGGGGCAGATTAAAGGGCTGAAAAAAATCATTTGGTATGGAATAAAAATCTGATACTAATGGAGTTTTGAGGTCTGGGTTTTCTTGAGTGGATGCTTGAATTGTTACTGTTAGAGGGTCTATGAGAGGCATTCCAGTTACATGGATTGAGAAATTGGTAAACGTTGGGAATAAGGGTTTAATGAAGCGGGAAAATAACACTGGCAGGTGAAGCAAAGGAAGAGGACGGCTTTCGATTGGGATTTGGGAGAGTTTTCTTCTTTTAGCATTTTTGTGAAGGGAGGATCAGAGCAAGTCGAATGGGTACCTCGTCTTCGTTCAGGGAAGTCTCTCTGTATACGTTTTAATTCCTATACCTTTTATCTAGATCCTTATATGAGTTAAGCATAGAGGTGTTTTGTTAGTATCTTTGTCTTTGTCTGAACCTCTGTATCACATGTTTGATCGAAGATATGTTCTGTAGATGCGTTACATATTAGTATTCAGGGATTTGTCATTTACTATCTAGTAAAGTAATTATTTTTGTTTCCCAAAGCGAAACGAAGTTAAGCTTGTTCATAGATTGAAGCTGTCTTGGTTTTAGATCGTAGCTATCACAACTAATTAGACCAAAGCCTTAAAACATAAGAATAAAGAGTCGATCCCGATATATATGTTTGAGTGTATATATAAATGTTACTCCATCAAAAGCATAATCCTGAGGGAAGAGGGCGTAGGTCATTATTAGCGCACAATCTCTACATATGGTATGGTTTTCTTTTAGTTATATTTTTCCTAGAACTTATATCTTAGTAAATGTATGTTTCATTCGATGTTTGATTGTTGGTTTGAGAACTCTACCACACCTCCATGTAGTGGACTGTAGTCTTTTCTTAATGCTTGGAAATTGTATTATTGCTGAAGTTTTCCTTGTATGATGAAATGCTTGGAAACTGTATTCCAGATTGAAGTTTCCTTTGATACGTAATGTCTCGAACTTGTCTTTGATCTCGGTAATACCCTTTTTTCCTGTACAAAGCACTTGTGGGAAAAATCTTCTTATTATCTGTGATAAACCTGAATACTGAAAACTATCTTTATCCTGGTGTAAGCAAATGATGGAATTCATTTTTATACTCTGTGCTAGCAAGCATTGGAAAACTATCCTTGAACTTGGTGTTAGCATGTTCCCACATCAAGATCTCTGTTAAGGATCTAGAACCTTTGTGTTATGCCATCAAGTTCGTTTTGTATGTTGCCTATCATATTCTTAGTATTTGATACTACTGTGGTGAAACGGGATCCCTGAAGGAAATCTTTACATGTTTTAGTGCTACCACATATAGCTGGGTTTCGACTGGTGATAAGACGCTGCCTTATTTCCGTATTGATATTTTCTAGCTTCTAGTATATACACAGTGTTTCCAGCGTTGGTTCTCTATTCTTCGGGATCTCTACTGATTTGAGAACGTGATTACATTCTCTGTATATTCCTGTTTGAAAACATTTTATCTTGGGTGGTTTCTCTTTTTGCTGCACATAGTTATACTGTCTGTGAGTTAGGATATAAACTATAGAATGGCTCAATCCTTTCCTTAGTGCATATGTCCTTGTGGAATACGGTAGAGGACCGCTTGGTAAGTGTTAGGTTCCATTTTTCCTCGAATCTACTTAATTTTGATTTAATTCCATAAGTAGGGTATAATTAATTTTGAGGTTAATAGAATATAGATTTGCTTATTTTGCTAACATAAGTTCTTAAAAATGGAATAAGCTATGAGCTTGGGTTAATGTAATATTTTATGAATTTGAACCATATATATATATATATTATAATGCTACTTGGAAAGGTAGACTTATGTTGTATGTGCTTATATATAAATAAGTGTCTAAACCTCATATTGATAGATTTATCTAATTTTGGAATAGGATCGAAATTGATTAGAAAAGTGAAATAAGTTACCCTTATATTATTATGTTAGTAGGAGATATCTTCAAAATCATCTTGATGAATAGGGTACGACTACCTACTTCGGAATTGTTGGAAAAATATTCTCCCTTATTTGTGTATTTAATTTCTTGATATTGTGCCTTGCATTGATGTGTCTCATCGTTATATTTGATCTCTTATGTGTGGTCTCTTTTATATGTTCTTATGTTTTTTAAACCTCTTGAATATTTAGGATGGTTTTGTCGTCTATACCCATATGTCAGTAAAGGTTTGGTAAAAGAAAAATTGTCATTATTCCATATTGAATTTGAAATGTATGTTTGTATCTTGTGCACACTATAAAGATGTTAGCTTTGTCCATAAGGAGGATAATTATGTTAAAGGAATTATTGAAGTTATGGAGTTATGCAAGATTAGGCATAGTGAAGTTGTTGTGTTGTTTTCTCACATATTTGTCTTAGGAAAGGTTAAAGAAGTGGTATGACTTGTAAGTTAAAAATAATGGTTATAGTCGCAATTTAAAATATTCACTTAATATGTTGCTAAGTAAATATATAGATGCTAGTAAGATGGACCTTCAGCATTTAACAAAAAGAGATCTGGAATTAGATAATCAATGAAGAGCCTTATGAATATAAACTAAGTAGTTAATGTGAAAAGTTCAAAAATTTAGAAAAAAATAGTGACTCAGAAATTTGGGGTTGTGACAATAATAATCTTGATCATGGTAAGCGAAGGCTTAAAGCTCAACGTTTATATTTCTATTATTATTATTGAAATTTAGAGAAAGGATAGAGTTCAATGCTTATAGTTATATATTAATTAATAAGCATAATTCAAGGCTTATATGGCATAGTTCGATATTTATATATATTGAGTTACGGAAAATAAAAAAGCGTGGGTATTTGAACTATAAAATTGTGAGATTTCTTTTTGAATTATAGTGAATTAAATGAATATTTACCTTAAGTTATTTTGGGGAATGCATAAATATTGGATGTATGAATACATAACTTATATATATGCTATTTGGGGAAAATGATAAATAATATGACATTGACACATAACCAATTTATATATATATAGGAATTCTATTTTAAAAAAATGTGCTATTCATTTTAAGTGAATAGGTTAAAATATCATGGGGGTTGTTTCATTAAAATGATCACATATATTTGTAGGGATATTGGGTTTTACTAATAGATTCACATCTTTATATTCTCACCGTGTGATATGTGGTATCCACCATTACATGTTTGGTATTTATGTTGATAGATATGAAATTAAAAAGTTATTTATACATATACTTTCTCCATATAGGTGGTTTGAGTTTGAAGGTTAAATGCTATATGAAGGTAACTTTTGTCTATGTAAAGATTGAAGTATAGTTTCCCCTTTAAAAGAAAATATCTAGGTTATATATATCAAATGAGGGATTCTAATTCATAATTTAAAATGAAATAACGTTTTTATAAATATGTAAAATTTTTATATAAATTGTTTACAAATAATTGTAGATGGACGGTCCAAAACCTCTATTGGTTGGCTAGGGAGGATGTGCAATCCCAAAGCCATAGAATTTTAGAGTAGAGAAAATATAGTTCATACCTTGATATATTGAATAGGATTTTTATTCATATTATACAAATCTAAATGGTTGAAAAAGGTGATCAATAATTAAACTATTTGGAGATAAGTTACTTCCTAAAATAGAGAACTTGACACATATTACTTAGAACTATATATTAGCTTATGGAGAAGCTAAGTCCTTATAAACCCATTAACAAGACAAAATTATTGTTCAAATGGTAGTCAAACTTAAAAGTGTTTTGAATAAGTTAAAAATAAGAGATCTAAGTCGTATACTTTAATAAAAATTTATTATTTACGTTGAATAGACCCTAGGCATAAATATACTTAATGAACAGATAGATTATCCTTAAACTTATTATACGAATTTTCATGAGGTAAATACAAATCTATCTATGTATAAAGTTCATGTACTTAAAGTTAATTTACACGAATAGGTGTCTTATGACAATACAGAGACCCTAAAGAATTTTTTTTTAGGATGTATTTTGAGGGACATTACAAGTTGTATTAGAGCGTAGTTACAACACTATGGCCTATGGACTTGCATACGTTAAAGTACGTTGCGTACTCTACACAATATTTTGTTTTCTAGTAAATATTTACCCTATCAGTAGTTGTTTATATTATTAGCATGCAAAGTTGAACAATACGCCATTAAATGTGTATTATATGCTATAGCCAAGCAAGTAGAATTACATAGGAAGTAAAATTTCTTTAAAGGACCTATGCTCTATGAGGGAATTTGGTTCCAAGTAAAAAGATAGGATTCAAGCCTTTAGTAAAATAAACCTGAAGATAAGGATTGATATTTTTACCTCCTATATGACCAAAGAAACATGAGGTGTGTATGCCTAAAAGTAATAGTTATATTATGTATAGAAATGTAGAATTTCAAAACATGGCATGACTAGACGAGTGTAGCGTAAGTGCATTGGCCTTTAATATTTTTGAAACAATGCTTGAAATGGTTTTAAATTATAGTCAAAACATGAAAATGAGATTCGAGACTCTATTTGCGATAAACATGTCAAGAAAAAAATTTCTAATTGGGAAAAGTATGAAGTATTTTTGGTAAAAATAGAAGTATTTACTTTCTTATATAAGTAGAAAGTCATGGCATGCAATTATCTTCTATTATAGAATGTTATAGGAGAATAAAATGTCTAAACCATTTGAATGCATGGTGTTGAAAGAACGATGAAAAGTTCATATATTAAAGTACTAGTGAGAAAACTATAGAAAAGCATAAACTAAATGTTACGATTGATAGTAGCATGAGAAGATTCTCAGAAACTCGACATGAGTAATTGAATTAATGAACGTTTTTATAGGTTTTCTTGAGAATAGATATTGTACTTGGTCATAAGTTTTTGAAATGATTAATATGCTTAAAAATATCGACAAAACCAAGATATTGCCAAATCCAGTTGTGACTATACTTGTCGAAAAAGGAGTAATGTATTAGAATTACACATGAGAATGTTTGGTTGCAAACAAAATTTTTAGATACAATCAAGATAGGAGCTTGATATGTGTTATGTTTTTCTTTTGATGAACAAGAGATTATGATGTAAATAACTTTTGGCAAGAGATTGTAAGTGAAGCATGTAGATGCATGCAGGTACAAGAGACTTCACCAAGACTTGTGAATGAAAGGTAATACATGAGGTATCTCCCAACATGAATTATGATTCAATAACTGTTTTGAATAGATAGAATGATGAAAATTTATAGTTAGAATTATGATAGTCATTTGCATGAATAATTTAATATGTTTATAAGAAACTAAATGGAAAGCAAGATGATAAATTTGAAATCCTATTATGAGAAAATTTAAGTTAAATTAATTTCATGATGTTGAATTGGGAGGACTCTGGATCATCATGGTTATTCATCTTCTATGGTATGATGTTGAGTCGGGAGGACTATGGAGCATCATGGTTATTCATCTTCTATGGTATGATGTTGAGTCGGGATGACTCTGGAACATCATGGCTATTCATCTTTTATGGTATGATGTTGAGTTGGGAGGAATCTGGAGCATCATGAATATTTACCTTCTATGGTATGATGTTGTGTCAGGAGGCCTCTGGAGAATCATGGTTATTCATATTTTATGGTATGGTGTTGAGTCGGGAGGAATCTGGAGCATCATGATTACTTATATTTTATGGCATGATCTTGAGTCGAGAGGACTTTGGAGCATCATGACTATTTACCTTTTATGGTATGATGTTGAGTCGGCAGGAATCTGGAGAATCATGGTTATTCATCTTTTATGGTATGATGTTGAGTCAGGAGGAATCTGGAGCATCATGACTACTTACCTTTTGTGGTTTGATGTTGAGTTGGGGGGGACTCTGGAGCATCATGAAATTTTGAAGAACTGTGGGGATGCCCAAGTTGTATGAACATCTCGAAGAGCACCTGTAGGAGATACACCTAAAACTATATAATAAAGTGAAAGGGTATCATTCTTATGTTGGATGAGCATGTTGCAGCCGCGAGTCATGTGGAGGCCCTTGAAACCTCACAAAGCAAACCTAAATAGTCTTGGACTACACCGTAGTATAAGACCACAATCCCTGTAATGGTATTATTTAATGACCGTTGGGAATAGGCCCGATATTAATACCATGGGAGTGTCTTATACTCACAGGTTGAACTACCTATATATATATCTAGTACTGTTACAAATATGAGTTTTCGAATTCTGATTATGTTCATTTTATGCTTACATTATGTGTTCAAGTTATTTTACAAAACCTACAAAAGGGTTAGTGAACAGACGTTGTGAATACTCTGCATTAATAATAAATATAGAAAACTTATGTGGTGTTGAGTGAGTACACTCTGGATCACCTGGACTATAATAAATTGGTGTTGAGCATAAGCTCTGGAGCACATGGATTAATTTTATATGTGTTGGGCATAAGCCCTGGAGCACATGGACTACTTTATTATGTGTTGAGCATAAGCTCTAGAGCACATGGATTACTTTTATATGTGTTGAGAATAAGCCCTAGAGCAAATGGACTACTTTCATATGTGTTGGGCATAATCCCTAGAGCACATGGAGTACTTTATGATGTGTTGAGCATAAGCTCTAGAGCACATGGATTAATTTTATATCTATTGGGCATAAGCCTTTGGAATCACTACAACTCATTGTGGTACTGAGCATAAAGCTTTGGAATCACTACAACTCATTGTGGTACTGATGTTGAGATGGAGGCTTTGGAGCATCAGTAATTAGTTTACTATTGATTATTAGGTACCTCTGGAGCACCTAGAATAAAAGGTCTTATTCAGTGTTGAGATGGCGCACCAAGAGTTGCTTCTACTATGCATATGTTATGCATGAGGTATGCTTATATACTTATGTTATGCCCTTGATTGTACTTAAATTATGCACATATATCCTTAGATTATGTATATGCTATGTTATGTTCTTATATAGCTCATGTTATCAGCATTGATACAATTGCTTTTGAGGAAAATCAAGTAGGGAATGACTAAAGGTACTTGGAAAGAAGTGTCATGACAAGAATTTTGAAAATATTATCTTACATCATGATATATATATCATGTATGATTGAATTTCAAAGTAAAGCTTTGTAATAAGATCAAACTGTACATGTGTGTGCTTCCCACTATGTGAAAAGGCATACCCAACAACATGTATGGATCAAGCCATTCGATCTGATACCATGTTAAAACATGGAACGGGGATAAAAGAGGATAAACAAAATGGGAAATGGCTTGCCTTCTCATTATTAGGCATAAACTTATATAGGATTACATCACAGACAAAACCACAGGTAAATACCATGGGACAGTAAATAATATGGGACATCCAAGTGTCCTAGTCAAACTAACCAACTAACCACTCAGCTAATTAATGTACCAATAACAGGTAGTGGATCGGTGAGATTACAATTCTTAACACAAATTTCCTAGCACTTGTCAACATTGAAACTACGTGCTGACATATGACAACATGACCAGAAGAGATAGGTCTATCATTGATGGATATAACGATGGGATGGAGCCGTCCTTGTTTGATAGAGGACAGGTTAACCTTAAGGCAAGGCTGTCTAGTATGAGAGGCTTACTGGAAAAACTTATAATCACTAACATCCAGCATGCGACACAACTAAAGTTTTTGAACCAGTTGTTGACCTTAAACCAGTTGATTCATCAACAGTTTAATTAGATGTAAGATTCACCAATCTAGAGAGCGAATAAAGCCAGTAAAGATCAGCTAGGTAAGAAAATAAGGCTGGTAAGAAATAACATATTTTAAGATGGAGATGCTCTGTCAAGTGTTGACAAAATGAGGATAGTCAGAAAAATACAAAGTAAAAGCCAAAGCAAGTCCCGTGTAGTGTTGGATATTTAGGCGATATATCGCTGACATCTCCCACAATAGTTGCGTGTTCAGAGTCAGGATTCAGAACTCTACAACATAATTAAAAATTATAAGATGTCATCCCGTCGCCCCCTCCTGGGAATGGAAAAACGAGGATAACGTCACAATTTGCAACTAATAAAAATTCATAAAATTGCATTTTTTATTATTTTGTTTAATAAAATATTTTCAACTATAGAATAACTATAGATGGAGGAAAAATTTATAGGCTATATAGGTCAATTAATAGGGCATGCATGATGCATATATGATCCCCTTCAAGGACATAATGATAATTCATCTTTTAACCTGGTTACCACTCTCCACAATAAAGTATTATGTTTAGACCCACGTCAAAATATTCTATTAATGGTTTAATGTCTAGAAATTCCAGATTTAGGTGGCCTAATTTATTTATAGCTTTCTTTTAGGTTCTTTAAATTTAGTATGTATTAAATAATTTTAGGGATCACCCATTGAATTTAATAACCTCATTGTATCTCCTTCTCTAGGGAAACTTCACCTTGCAATCAAAACTTCAGAAATGATTATGGAATTACCATGTTTTGTGTTTTTGGGAAAAAGGGTTATATTGTGTTTCCATGTGCCACCCCTCGCGTGCCATCATTTTTTTCACGGTAATAATTAAATCACCTTATATTTATTTTTAATTAAATATGTTTATATTTATTTTAAATTTTGATGTGATTAGAGATTAATTTTTTTTTTTTTTTTATAATTTAAGTTTATATATATTATAAAAATCTAGTAAAAAATAACAAATTAATAAATTATATTTAATTTTATGTATATATTAATTTATTTATATTAAATGATAAAAAAATATACATTAAGAAATTTATTTTTGAAAATATATTAATTATTTTATATTAAATCATAAAAATGTTACATATTAAGAAGTAAATTTCACTTTAAAATTACGCTGGTCCATTGGTGGGGATAGATGGATTTCATTCCATCCATCGGGGTTTAATTTCCTTGAGACAACTTCTGGCTTGGATGACCGCTGATGGTTTGCTCGACGTACCATCCACGATATGTGAGGAATTTTGTTAAGGAAGGTGATTTTTCCGCTGAAAAAACAAATTCACTTTAAAATAGATTTATATTGATTTAATTTTTTAGTTTTCAAATAATTTTTAAAATTAAATTACTATAAAATGTGGTCTTAGAAACCACTGACCAGGGGCATCGCTCCCAAATAAGTCACCCTAAGGGGAATTGAACTCGGTTCGTGTTGCTGATGAGACCCACAACTTAACCCAGTGAGCTAGCGGGGATTAACAACAAAAGCATCTTCAAAAATTACAAAAAAAAAAATTGTCTAACAAAAATTACAAACATATTTTACTAAATAATATATTAACTTTGTATTTTGAATAACATACTGTATTTGAGAAAGATAACATTAAGAACAGAAAAAACATTACTAAGAAAATCTATACCTTTATTAAAGGATATAAATGACCATCTTAGTGGCCTTTCTTATAAAAAGAACTTTAAAAAAATTCTAAATATAGATAAAAAAATTATATAATTAATTTCTGATTAATGAATATGTATTTTGTAATATAAATATACTCTTAATTTATTTTAAATGATGAATATATTAATGAACACTATGTTATAGATGAATGAGTTGGTGAACAAGAAACAAGCATTAGCTAGGAAGCATATGACATTTCTAGGATTGAAATAGTAAGTGTATTACATATCATTGAGTTTTTGTTTATGAGGTTCCTACATAATAGGAAATTGTGTGCAAAGCATGTATTGGAAGAAGGTGTGGCTAAAGAGAATCATCTTCAGGAGAAATTTTGTGCAATGGTTACATAAATGAGGTCTAATGAAGGAAAGGAGAAGGTAAGGGATTTTTTACTTGCACGATGTACTGGGTGGAATCTCTAAGTTAATAATGAAGGAAAGGAGAAGGTAAGGGATCTTTTACTTGCAGGATGTAATGGGTGGAATCTCTAAGTTAATTTGGAGGAAGGGTACATTCATTTATTGCAGGAGAGAGATCCCAAAGTTGTTATGTGTGAGCATGTGGTTTAAATCATGCCACAAAAAGAAGATGGGCATGTTGCAAAAGTGCCTTATGAAGATGCAATCGAAGATGTGATGTTGGAGGAGTTCTATAATATGTTTGCTAATGTGATGTTGGAGGAGTTTAATAATATGTTTGCTAATTTAATTACAAGGAGAATGAAGGCTATATAAAACTAGAAGGATGAAATATTCAAGGATGATGAATGCTTGAAGCAAATATTATTAATAGGTTGGGATAAATCCAAAGAGGAACAGTATGCTACCAAAATAGAGCAACATGCAAAATATGAGAATACCGGTCATGAAGAGGAATCTGTTGAAGGGATAATCACTCAGTCACAAGATCAATTCTAGTTTGTTGAGAGTATAATGAACCTGATGATTGGAACTATTGTAGGAGTGATGTTTTTGAGGAATGAAGTGGTGAGACATCTAGATTGTTTCACTGCTATTTTTGTGGTGAAAGACAATCAAGGAATTATCCAAGAGTTCAAAGACATACTAGAATGAGAATGTTTATGTGTATAATTGCAGAGGAGTACCTATGGAGTAGAGGTAAGAATAGAGGATGGACATTTTAAGTTCATGCAATTTCAACAAAACATGGAGTTTGATTTTGCAAGCATTTTTTATAGAGATTTTTGTGATAATGTTTGTCTTTATTATGTTGATGGGAATGTTGCATTCTAGAATGGTAGTATAGAGTTTGAGCCATTATAGTGCTTGGTTGCAATACAATGGGAGGATCGGGAGGTAGTATGCCCTGTTGGGCATGGGTTTTTGCAGGTAGTAAACCTTCTTGGGCATGCATTTATGCATACTGTTAGACATATTGGACATGGAAACTTGCCAACCATAAGTGTTATTTTGTTTGGCATGCAAAAGAGATCAATTTGGCTGAGTAACTTTGAGGATATTTAAGGTGGTACAATATTTTTTGGAGTAAGAGCAATGGAAGGATATAAATTTGTTGATTTTTAGTACTTTAGTAAAGGAGGATATCATGGTTTAGTGTCCCAGAAATCTGTAGAATCCTAGAAAATGAGAGGGTATAACGTAAGGTGGAAGAGACCATTTGATAGAGTGTGGAAAAAGAGGAAGAAGAAATGTAGGGGAAATTTTTTCTAACCCTTTGAAAAGGATGTTCAAAGTTTTCATGTGATCATCATCACCCAAAACATTTTGATTATGTGTTAGTTTTTGTAGGATGAAATAAGGTTGCTGCAGATCCATGTTGTATATCCTTGCTGTAGAAGCTGCAGATTCACTTGCCACTACTGCAGGAGTATTCACATGAACTAATGTAGGATGTGAATGCACATGTTCTATGTGGAATTCATAACCAATAGTGGGTCATATGCAAGGGGAAGAGGATTTTTTTTTAATAAATGGCCTAGGAAGTTGAACTATCAAACTATCTATCTCCCTAACTAAAACCGAAGGGATTGAATAATGGGTTTAAAAGGAATTGATTGCAAAGGAGAAGGGGCAATTTGTTGGTCGATTGGAAAATTGGGCTCTATACATTGGAGAAAGGAGGAAAAGACTCCATGCCCTGGGAAGAGCAACGCGTAGGCAAGGAATACATGGATTGGAAGTGACAACGAACTGCTGGCCAAGTGAATACAATGTAAATCAGGGGAGACTAATACCCCCTAGATCTAACTCACATTGTACAAGTTCAAAATTTTAATCGAATGAATGTAGCATTCTAAGCTCTATTCGAGTCTGAATTGATTGTTTCTGTTAATTCTCATTACATAGATAATTTCTTTAAATCCTATGAAGCAATAACATCATTGGTAGCTATATTCTCTGATAGGGTAGCATGAGTTCTATAGATGAGCGTTGGTGTAACATCCCTCCTTTAAAACCTAATATTTTGTAAATAAAATTATTTATTGTACTTGTTTATTGGTGAAGAGCTCAAGGCCAAGGCCCCACCAGTAAACCTTGTAACTATGTGAGTAATTCTTAAGTTGTAGGAGACTAAAATTGGCGATGCAACTAAAACGGTGGACAACTAAGTCCACTAAGAATAATGGAGGTAAATGGTAAGGTGGCTAAGAGAGATTAAAGATAGCTAATTAATTTACTAGTTAAACTTAACTTCTAGAGTGTTGTCGTCGTAGAGTGAAGAGAGGGGTTACTTGTCGCAATATTCCAATAACTTATAGAGCTTATATATATAGTTAGTATAATGATAAATATGATTTAATAATCACTAGTAGACCTAAGACAGGTCATAAAAAAGTGGTACCCTAACCTCGGTAAAATGCCACTAAGGAAATGGGTTGGAGATCTCTAAGTATTAAATTTTGTAGCATCACTCCTAGGCTACTATACAAGGATATATATATATATATATGATAAAGCTCAACATATAAATTAAAATTGTAATATCCCAAATTTTGGACTGACTATTTTATGATGTTATATTGGGCCACGGCCCCAACACATATGATTTATTCTGATTATTGGACATGAGCCCTAGTACATATGATTTATTCTTTTGTAGGCTAACATATTGGGCATGGACCCTGACTGAATTTCATTATTTGATTATATACTGGGCAAGGAAGCCCCAATGTTCTGATTATGTTTTGATGTGGGTACAAAACCCTAATATACTGAAATGACCTTTTCTTACATACTGTGCAGTGATGTGAATGAAATAGTTGACTTATATGGTGTGATGAGCGTGGACTCATAAACACACAAGATTACCTAAGTACTGGGCAAAAGCCCCAATGTACCTAGAGGAAATATGATGTACTGGGAGTAACCCTGATGTACAATGAGTGTTGGGCATAATCCTTGGAGCACTCCAAGCTTGATAAACGAATACCGGATCCAAGGCAACTTAAATATCCTAGATGTGCCTCACAACCACATTCTAGCACTAGTGTTGAGCAGGGACTCTGGAATTGCACTAGAGTAACACCCATGTGAGAGTGTTGAGTTAAATGGATCTGAAGAGCACTTGGGGTTACGGAGTTCAAAGTGTTGAGTCGGAAAGACTCTGAAGAGCACTTTTATCACATTTATTTAATTGAGTAAATGATTCATCTTTTTATCCATCATCACCTACTGCGGGAGCTACTATGTTAAACGAGGGAATCTAACATGCAAAGAGAGAGACTAGAGGTACCTAACCAAGCTGACCAAGACTGTCCAAAAGAAGTGGATTGTGTCCCTAAAAGTTAAAGAGAAAAGAGTGTCATGTGATGACACATAACTAAATAAAAGATAATTACCAGTAGTATTTTATGACTAACCTGTTTAAAGGCCTCCAAGTTATTATTATTATTTAGGAGCTTTAAATAATAAATGGTGTTATTATTTAATTATGGAATATAATTAGTATATCTAATTTATGCTTTATTTAAATATTATAAATGATGTATTAATAATTAAGTGAAATATATTTAATATAAGAATAATTATTAGTATAATTATTGTTATTATTAAGAGCTTAAATCAAAATGACTTATAGTCAAACAGTTGGAAAAGTCCTAGTTCAAGAGGACTAGATATTTAATTCAATAATATCTTTTAAATATTAATTATTGAATTTAAAGAAACTAATTACTTCAACAATCCTAATACAAGATTTCCCTATTTAAAGAAGGCAGATCCCAAGTTTTGGGGATCACCTATCATTCTTGGTTCTTATCATTCTGTTATGGTAGTCCAAGAAAACTATTCTGCTCCAAGAAGCTGAAGCAGCCTTACCTGAAAATTCTCAGAACTGAACCAGAAGTGGATCTAGGGACTCTACCTCTCATTGCATGTTGGAACCAAGCTCGGGGGGATCCAGATAGAACCAGGAATTGTTCAGGGGTCAAGGTTGGGAGGAACATGGTAGCCCCAAAGTCATCCAACCCAAGGAAAACATTCTAACAGGTCAGCAAGGTACAACAGGCTTTACTTTAGCTATTGTTGAGTGTGTAGGTTGCTATAGGGAAGATCTAAAGTGCCAAGCGATTAGGCTTCTACAGGAAGGGACCAAGTGCTCAAGCAGCCAGGTATGGAGCAGTTAATATTTCTTCTAAAAATTAAAAAAAAAATAGATATTACAACATTGTTTTCATTACCAATTTGTCTTCATTACCAAAAGTCGAGATTCTGCCCAGAACTCAGTGGAGAGTCTAGCAGGGCTAGCCAAGCTAGCCTTTGCTAGACAACGTATATTATCTTCTAGGTTAGGGTATTTATAATTTATTGCTTATAGGTAGCTATCTACTGTCAAAATCGTATTTCTTATTCACAGTGCAGGGTACCATTTAAGCATGCTAGTTCCTTTACTTTATTAGTATTTCTATTTCGAAACCATTATCAAATAGAAATAAAACAAACAAGACATCGACACTTTTAGCAACACTACTCTTTTGAAATATCAAACATCCAATTGCAGTACCAGGCATAAGAAACAAGTTATAGTATTGACCAGAACTTTCATTACCAACGAATTATTCAACCACTGCAACAATAGCACACAGTCATTGCATTACCAAGATTTAAATGTATAAAGTAATTTCCAGGTCTCACATTTTACAAACTTAGTCTCTGACATTTTATTGCTACAACCCAAAATTTGATTAAAAGCCCAACACGTTTAATTTCGAAAATCAAATAGTCCACGGAATTCAATTTCATTAATAACATTTCATGGGTCGGGAGATCGTACCCCACCTGAGGCTCTGCCATCTTATCAGACGCCACAAGAATAAACGATTGTACAGTAACCCATACCCTCTCAAGGGTCAATTAAAACAATAGCTAGGGTCACGATTCCTATTTACAACACAGAAGGGCTATACCATGTTCATCCCACAAACTCTACATGATTTTATACATAAATGATTGGTACAGGGATCAATTCCCATCCCCATCTCACTCTACAACAAACTATACATGATACTACAGAGAAATTAACAAACGATTGATACAGGGATCGATTCCCACTACTTTCATTAAAGATCCTTTTGTCTTTCTATCAAATAACCAGAAAATGCAAAAGTAAGATCCCAGGGCCCTTCAGACTTATAGATAAAACAATTATAGGGTTACGTATTCCCTCCATTCCATCATTCTTTTCCAACAAGCAGGACTCCATTCTTTTACATTTAAAAACACAAAGCTATCAAATCGAGCAGACCATAGAGTGGAGCAATAATAACTTAAAAACATAGAGACATATATACATTCCCTTCATAGGGTTAAATACAAGTTCATTTCCAAATAGAAAACGCAGATAGTGTTATGACTGTACAAGAACCCCATATCCATATGACGCAGAATTTTGGATAGGGTATCAAACCCTCATAAACATTACACAGCAGGGCATCTCAGGACCCATACAAATACATTTTAAACATAGAGCCGTATAGCCAAACCCCACACTAATATCCTCTAGGGTCTGCAAAATGACAAATAGATACATTCACACCACAATCCATCCGAAAAGGAGACTTCCAGGGATTCAAAACTTGTCACATTGAACTCAAATAAGTTCACCAGTACCTAGTAAACATACATCAATAGTAATCCCAACAAAGGTGAAAGGAGGAGCTAAGAGTTGGCAAATTCTAGACTTACCATTGTCCAATATCGCCACTGTTGTGAACTGATCAAACAGAAGAGAAGATGCCAGTCAACACCTGTATTCCAATCATGGCATACAAGTCAGAAATCTGAATTTTATATCACAAAACATCTAACATGCAAGAGTAGGAATGTAGAACTTAAACCTGAGAGGACTTACCTTCAAACAATTGCAGTCTCCATCGCTATTTTCTCAATGGAATGTTGACCATGATCCACAGCTTAGGTCAGCAGAGAAACCCTCAGTGCATCCACAACAGACAAGAGAAGCGAACCATGAAAATGTTCTTCGTTCGTGTAGAACCCTAGGGTAAAACCCCATCACAGCTGGCAGCATGGCCATGTGCATTCGTAGAGATACATTCAATGCTACTACCAACTACCATTAATTCGAGAGTGACCCAATACTCTATAGTATTTGGACCATTCGATTTCATAACATTGTAGATCAAAATTAAACACTACAATGACCCCAAACTCTTCACAGTGCCATTAAATAATTACAAGATCAAACAAGTAGTGATGTTTCACAAGTATCGCAAACCCCAATGAGACTAGAATAAAAGTATCAACTTCAAAGCTATCTCACTTGAGACTTAAAATAGTGGCTCGAAGGGTGGAATAGGAATTCTCAATAGATGCCTCATAAGTACACCTGCAAACCCGAAACAAGTAGATGCATTAGCAATAATTCTAAGTAAGTCCGGAGTCTCCAATTCTTACCCCTACCTCTCAGAATCCCTGTCAAGGTACCTTGTCTTTTCAAAGACCAAGTATCTCACCATGAGCATCAATCGCCCCCAATAAAGGATCCATTTCATCTAAATTAGCAGTGAAACTTTAATACATATGCATTCAAACCTTTACAACCGTAAGAAGGAGATTCATATTATTGTATTCATAAATTGGTACACATGCGATAGTTTATACATCTAAACCATTTAAGAAATACTTCCGCAAAGCTGTAGAACCTTATAATCAGCAAACCATGATACTCGAAACTAAGACATTTCAGAGAGTAAGAATTAAATATCGGTACCATAAGTACTTGTCAGTTATGAAATTAGTATTCATCATATCTCTTTATCAGTTTAAGCTAGTATCGAAATTTTTTTAAATTTTTGCTATTTTTAAGGGACATTATAAGTGGTATCAGAGCTTAGTTACAAAACTAAGTGACCTATTGGGCTCATTACAAACATCCGCTACAGATACACAATAAACAGAAACATACATTTACATTTTATTTTGTTTTATGTTAGAATAAACTAACATGATTTTCTGTCCTCTATACTTATATAACATTTCAAGTACAATCACTATCTGAAAATGAATGTAGAAGGGGGCAGCAGCATACATGGAAATATGAACTCACCACCACGAGAGCAAGAAATTGTGGTGGAATTCAACTCGCATTTAATTAAATCCGTGTAGAATCTATAGGCCGAATTCCAAAGCTTCCGAGACTAAAACATGCAATAGAGAAGAGAACAACAGGCCATAAATGAGGCACTGCTTCAGACCTTAATAAAGGAAAACTCCCACGGATAGCCCACCCTCTCAGTCAACACTTTTAAGAAGGGAGACAGTCACACAAAAAGGACTACAGTCACACAAAAAGGACTACCAGCCCTTAAGGATAAGAACAGGGAGAGCACATACTGGAATCAATGGAAGAGAACGGTAAGAGCTCTTCCAACGATAAAGGTTCACCACCTCCTTGCAAGAAAAGGAGAAAAAGTGACGACAGTCTACAAGGGGAATTCTGAAAGATAAGAGCCCCAACATATGAAGGAGAGATTAACTCGGGGGAAAAGGCTGAGGAGTGGCTGCTAGGGATGAATAAATAATTCAAAGTTCACAATTACTCCAGTGAAATGCAAGCCTGTCTAACCATATACAACCTAAACGGTAAAGCTACCAGATGGTGGAGGGACTTGAAGCACACCAAAGGACAAGAATTGAGAGACATAACCTGGGATACCTTTAGCAGAATATTCCGGACAAGTATATGTCTACAATATTCTTTGACAAGAAAATAAAAGAATTTCATGAATTAAAAATGGGCTCCCTAACTATGGAAGCATTCATAAACCGATTCTTAGACTTGCTGCACTATGTGCCATACATTAAAGATGAGAAGGTCAAAATTCAGTAGTTCTTGGGAGGGCTACCACCAAAATTTATAGAAAAGATAGAGTTTGACATGCCCAAAACCCTTGATATAACCTTACATAAAGAAAGGTTGTGATATGAACACGAATAACCAAGGAATGACAACATCAACCGAAATAGAGATAGGTTCAGAACCTTCTCGGACAACCGCAGACCAGGTTTCAGACTCCCACCTTTTCGAAAACACAACAACAGTTTTCCACCCAATAGAGGCTTCAACTGACTGCAAAAACATTCACGTGCACCCCACCACCTGTCAACAGACTAGCATTCAAGAAAGTGACCAAATCTATCGTACCAACCTTTTCTTGCTGGAAATTCCAAGGGCTCCACTACTACAGAGACTGCCCCAGCAAAACAGATGAAGTTTTACACAACATCCAAATAGAGACTACCATAGGAGACATGGAAAATACACCAAGGATATATGCCGCTCTCGACGGTCGATATGCAGATCACCAAACCACCATGGTGGAATTAGAGGGTAAGATCTCTAACACTATAGTTTGAGTTTTAGTAGATCCCGGTGTTTTCCGAAGTTATATCTCCCCTAAGTTAGTGGACACTTGCAAATTGAATCGAGAACCTCACGAGAAACCGTGGCTGGTACAACTAGCCACCGGTACCATACGAAAGATCTCTGAGTTAGTTAAAACTTGCAAGATAAACCTAAACGGATTTCAAACTAGGTTGGATTTAAGCATTCTACCCCTAGGGTCGTACGATGTACTCATCGGCATGGACTAGTTAGAAGAACACCATGTCCTCCTAGACTGCTTAAACAAATCCTTACTTTGCAGGGATGCCAAAGGGATTCAGAAGATGATTCAGGGTATCCCTAAGAAAGTGTCGGTCAGACCGATCTCCGCCTTACAAGCAAAGAAATGTATCAAAAAGGGATGCAAACTCTTTTCCTTCAATATCCAAAACATAGAAATTGATAGGGCACAGAAGATCAAAGACTTTCCAGTCCTTTTAGAATTCAAGGATGTATTTGTTGAAGAAATACCAGGATTACCGCCTAAACAAGACTTAGACTTTTCCATCAAACTAACACCCGGGTCAGTACCAGCTTCTAAAGCCCCGTACCGCATGAGCACACCAGAATTGGTGGAGCTCAAACTTCAGTTACAAGAAATAATTGACAAAGGGTACATCCGACCTAGAGTGTCCCCTTGGGGCACACCAATACTCTTCGTCAAGAATAAAGATGGCATGATGCGGATGTGCATCGATTACCGCCAACTCAACAAGATGACTATTAAGAACCGCTACCCACTCCCTAGGATCGACAACTTGTTTGACCAAGTCGGAGGGGAAAATATTTTCTCGAAGATCGACTTATGATCTAGATACCATCAGGTAAGGATCCGTGATGAGAATATCAACAAGACCGCATTTCGAACCTGTTACGGCCACTATGAGTTCGTAGTGATTCCCTTTGGGTTGATGAATGCACCGGCCAACTTTATGTGCATGATGAACAATATCTTTAGTAAATACCTCGATAAATTCGTTCTAGTCTTTATTGATGACATTCTGATCTACTCCAAGAACAAGATAGAGCATGAGGAGCACCTCCGAAATGTTTTACGGATACTAAGAGAACACGAGCTTTACGCCAAGTTTAGTAAGTGCAATTTCTACAAACCTTAGATTCAAAACTTAGGACATATCATTTCCGAGAAGGGAAGAGCTGTTGACCCCGAAAAGGTCAAAGCTATCGAAGAATGGCCCACACCTACTTGCGTATTCGACATAAGGTCGTTCTTAGGATAAGCCGGCTACTACCGAAAGTTCATTGAGAACTTTTCACGGATCGCATGTCCCATGACTGCCTTACAGAAAAAGGGAAACAAGTTTATCTGGACGGATGAGTGCGAAGAGAGCTTTCAAAAGCTGAAACAACTACTAATTAGTGCACTGATTCTGTGTATTGCGGATCCCAATGGGGACTTCGTCGTTTGCATGGATGCAAGCAAGGAAGGACTCGAGGGAGTCCTTATGCAAGACAATTTTTCCATATGCTATGAATTGAGGAAACTAAAAGAACATGAACAGAACTACCCTACTCATGACCACGAACTAGCTGCCATCATCCATGCTCTAAAGATGTGGCGACATTATATCATGGGAAAGAAATTTCTATTGATGACTGATAACATGAGCTTGAAATACCTTTTCAACCAACCCGACCTAAATTCCAGGCAGGCCAGGTGGCTAGCCTTCCTTAGTGAATACCATTTCGAACTAAAGCATATAAAAGGCAAGGAAAACAAGATTGTGGATGCCTTAAGCCGTCGATCACATATGCTTTATGAGGTCACGGTGAGCCAAACCGACTCCGACTTACACCACAGAATTCGAACGACATGTAAGAGTGACCATTATTATACGAAAATCCTCATAAAGATCTCCGAAGACAGACTTTTCCAACACCAAAAGGAATATAAGATAGACGAAACGGGACTACTATGGTCGAAAGACCGACTTTACGTCCCAAAAAGTGGAGACATTAGATCAAACATTCTCACCGAATTTCACCAGAAACCTTATTCAGGACACCTCGGATATCAAAAGATGATATCGGTCGTAAAGAAACATTATTTCTGGCCTAAACTGAAAGCTGACATCGAAATGTTCATCGCGAAATGTCAGGAATGCCAATTGGTCAAAGCCGAACACCAACACCCCTCCAGATTACTTCAACCTTTACTCATTCTAGAATGGAAATGGGAGGTAATAAGTATGGAGTTCATTACAGGCTTACCCAAGAGTAAGAAACTGAACAAATCCATCTTTGTAGTGGTAGACAAGCTCTCTAAAGCAGCCCACTTTATACCGGTGAAATCTACCTACAAAGCAGTTCACATCGCGGAAATATTCTTAAAAGAGATCTTTCGATTGCATGGGATACCCAAAGTAATCATTTTCGATCGAGACACGAAGTTCACTAGCAACTTCTGGAGAGCATTATTCTTCGGTCTGGAAACCTAGTTACAATTCAGTACCGCGTACCACGCCCAGACCGATGGAAAAACAGAACGAGTAGACCAGATCCTTGAGAACATGTTGAGGATGTATGTCATGAATAACCCCACCAAGTGGGAAATTTATTTACACCTAGCAGAGTTCACATACAACAACGGCTATCAAACATCGGCCAAAATGATTCCTTTCGAAGTACTCTACAGAAGGAAATGTCGGACTCCCGTGACTTGGGAAAGTCCAGTAGACAGACTTATGTTAGGACCCGACCTATTAAAGGATTTGGAACAGCTAGTCTCCAAGGTACAACTAAACTTAAAAGAAGCACAAGACCGCCAAAAGAGTTATGCTGACAAGAAAAGAAAAGACAAGGACTATCAAGTCGACGAACATGTGTTTCTAAAAATAAAAGCAAAACGAAGTTCGTTGAGATTGGGACATTGTGGGAAACTAGCCCCAAGATTTTGTGGACCCTTTGAAATACTGGCCAAGAAGGGCCTAGTAGCTTATGAGTTGGCCTTACCAGCGCATATAAAAGTTCATAATGTTTTTCATGCTTCATTATTAAAGAATTATGTATACGATACTAAACATGTTATTGATTGGTCCTTATTATAGGTGGATCCCGAAGGGGAGTTCACGCCAGAACCACTCCACATTCTGGACAAGAGAGAGGTCCAGCTCAGGAGGAGGACCATTCCTCAGCTGAAAGTACAATGGAGGCACTTTGGACCATATGAGGCTACTTGGGAGAATGAGGCCATCATGAAAGAGGCATACCCCGCCTTGTTTCATGACCTCATTCCTAGTCCCTGGAAACACCGGGATGGTGTTGTTCTAAGGGGGGAGGGATGTAATATCCTGAATTTTGGACTGACTATTTTATGATGTTATATTGGGCCACGGCCCCAGCACATAGGACTTATTCCGATTATTGGGCATGAGCCCTAGTACATATGATTTATTCTTTTGTAGACCAACATATTGGGCATGGACACTGACAGAATTTTATTATTTGATTATATACTGGGCAAGGAAGCCCCAATGTTTTGATGTGGGTACAAAACCCTAATATAATGAGATGACCTTTTATTACATACTATGCAGTGATGTGAATGACATAATTGACTTATATGGTGTGATGAGCATGGACTTAGAAACACACAAGATTACCTACGTACTAGGAAAAAGCCCTGACGTACCTAGAGGAAATATGATGTACTGGGAATAAGCCCTGATGTACATTGAGTGTTGGGAATTAGCCCTGGAGCACTCCAATATTGATACATGAATACCGAATACGAGGAAACTTAAATATCCTAGATGTGCCTCACAACCACATTCTAGCACTAGTGTTGAGCAGGGACTCTGGAATTGCACTAGAGTAACACCCATGTGAGAGTGTTGAGTTAAATGGATCTGAAGAGCACTCAGGGTTACAAAGTTCAAAGTGTTGAGTTGGAAAGACAATGAAGAGCACTTTTATCACATTTATTTAATTAACTAAATTATTCATCTTCTTATCCATCATCACCTACTGCGGGAGCTACCATGTTAAACGAGGGAATCCGACATGCAAAGAGAGAGACTAGAGGTACCTAACCAAGCTGACCAAGACTGTCCAAAAGAAGTGGACTGTGTCCCTAAAAGTTAAAGAGAAAAGAGTGTCATGTGATGACACATAACTAAATAAAAGATAATTACCAGTAGTCTTTTATGACTAACCTGTTTAAAGGCCTCCAAGTTATTATTATTATTATTATTTAGGAGCTTTAAATAATAAATGGTGTTATTATTTAATTATGGAATATAATTAGTATATCTAATTTACGCATTATTTAAATATTATAAATGATGTATTAATAATTAAGTGAAATATATTTAATATAAGAATAATTATTAGTATAATTCTTGTTATTATTAAGAGCTTAAATCAAAATGACTTATACTCAAACAGTTGGAAAAGTCCTAGTTCAAGAGGACTAGATATTTAATTAAATAATATCTTTTAAGTATTAATTATTGAATTTAAACTAACTACTTACTTCAACAGTCCTAATACAAGATTTTCCTATTTAAAGAGGGTAGATCCCAAGTTTTGGGGATCACCTATCATTCTTGGTTCTTATCATTCTCTTATGGTTGTCCAAGAAAACTATTATGCTCCAAGAAGCTGAAGCAGCCTTACCTGAAAATTCTCAGAACTGAACAAGAAGTGGATCTAGGGCCTCTACCTCTCATTACATGTTGGAACCAAGCTCAGGGGGATCCAGATAGAACCAGGGATGGTTCAGGGGTCAAGGTTGGGAGGAACACGGTAGCCCCAAAGTCATCCAACCCATGGCAAACATTCTAACAGGTCAGCAAGATACAACAGGCGCTACTTTAACTATTGTTGAGTGTGCAGGTTGCTATAGGGAAGATCTAAAGTGCCAAGCAGTTAGGCTTCTACAGGAAGGGACCAAGTGCTCAAGCAGCCAGGTATGGAGCAGTTAATATTTCTTTTATAAATTAAAAAAAAATAGATATTACAACATTGTTTTCATTAACAATTTGTCTTCATTACCAGAAGTTGAGATTTTTCCGAGAACTCGGAGGAGAGTCTAGTAGGGATAGCTAAGCTAGCCTTTGCTAGACAATGTATATTATCTTCTAGGTTAGGGTATTTATAATTTGTTGCTTATAGATAGCTATCTGCTGTCAAAATCGTATTTCTTATTCACAGTACAGGGTACCATTTAAGCATGCTAGTTCCTTTACTTTATTAGTATTTTTATTTTGAAACCATTATCAAATAGAAATAAAACAAACAAGACATCGACACTTTCAACAACACTACTCTTTTGAACTATCAAACATCGAATTGCAGTACCAGGAAGAAGAAAAAAGTTATAGTATGGACCAAAACTTTCATTACCAATGAATTATTCAACCACTACAACGATAGCACACAGTCAATGCATTACCAAGATTTAAACGCATCAAGTAATTTCTAGGTCTCGCATTTTACAAACTTAGTCTCTGACATTTTATTCCTAAAACCCAAACTTTTGACTGAAATCCCAACATGTTTCATTTCAGAAATCAAACAGTACATGGCATTCAATTTCATTAATATAACATTTCACGAGTCAGGAGATTGAACCCCACCTGAGGCTCTGCCATCTTACCAGACGCCACAAGAATAGACGATTGTATGGTAACCCATACCCTCTCAAGGGTCAATTAAAACAATAGATAGGGTCACGATTCCTATTTACAACATAGAAGGGATATACCATGTTCATCCCACAAACTCTACAATATTTTATACAGAAATGATTGGTACAGGGATCAATTCCCATCCCCATCTCACTCTACAGCAAACTATACACGATAGTATAGAGAAATTAACAAACGATTGATACAGGGATCGATTCCCACTACTTTCATTAAATATCCTTTTGTCTTTCTATCCAATAACTAGAAAATGCAGAAGTAAGAACCCAGGGCCCTTCAGAATTATAGATAAAACAATTATAGGGTTATGTATTCCCTCCATTCCATCATTCTTTTCCAACAAGCAGGACTCTATTCTTGTACATTTTAAAACACGAAGCTATCAAATTGAGCAGACCATAGAGTGGAGCGATAATAACTTAAAAACGTAGAGACATATATACATTCCCTTCATAGGGTTAAATACAAGTTCATTTCGAAATAGAAAACCCAGATAGTGTTATGACTGTACAAGAACCCCATATCCATATGAATTAAAAACGCAGAGTTTTGGATAGGGTATCAAACCCTCATAAACATTACACAGCAGGGCATCTAAGGACCCATACAAATATATATTAAACATAGAGTCATATATCCAAACCCCACACTAATATCCTCTAGGGTCTGCAAAATGACAAATAGATACATTCACACCACAGTCCAGCCAAAAAGGAGACTTCTAGGGATTCAAAACTTGTCACATTGAACTCAAATAAGTTCACCAGTTCCCAGTAAACATACATCAATAGTAATCCCAACAGAGGCGAAAGGAGGAGCTAAGAGTTGGCAAATTATGGACTTACCATTGTCCAATATCACCACTGTTGTGAACTGATCATGCAGAAGAGAAGACGCCAGTCAACACCTGTATTCCAATCATGGCATACAAGTCAGAACTCTGAATTTTATATCACAAAACATCTAACATGAAGAGCGGGAATGCAGAACTTAAACCTGTGAGGACTTACCTTCAAACAATTGCAGTTACCATCACTATTTTCCCAATGGAATGCTGACCATGAGCCACAGCTCAGGTCAACAGAGAAACCCTCAATGCATCCATAGCAGACAAGAGAAGCAAACCATGAAAATGTTCTTCATTGGTGTAGAACCCTAGGGTAAAACCCCATCATAGCTGGCAGCGTGGCCATGTGCATTCGCAGAGATACATTCAATGCTACTACCAACTACCATTAATTCGAGGGTGACCTGATACTGTATAGTATTAGGACCATTCGATTTCATAACATTGTAGATCACAATTAAACATTACAATGACCCCAAACTCTTCATAGTGTCATTAAATAATTACAAGGTCAAACAAGTAATGATGTTTCACAAGTATCGCAAACCCCAATGAGACTAGAATAAAAGTATCAACTTCAAAGCTATCTCACTTGAGACTTAAAATAGTGGCTAGAAGGGTGGAATAGGAATTCTCGATAGATGCCTCATAAGTACACCTGCAAACCCGAAACAAGTAGATGCATTAGAAATAATGCTAAGTAAGTTCGGAGTCTCCAATTCTTACCCCTACCTCTCGGAAGCCATGTCAGGGTACCTTGCCTTTTCGAGACCAAGTATCTCACCATGAGCATCAATCGCCCCCAATAAAGGATCCATTTCACCTGAATTACCAGTGAAACTTTAATACATATGCATTCAAACCTTTACAACCGTAAGGAGATTCATATTATTGTATTCATAAACTGGTACACATGCTATAGTTTATACGTTTAAACCATTTTAGAAATACTTCCGCAAAGTTGTAGAACCTTATAATCAGCAAACCGTGATACTCGCAACTAAGACATTTCAAAGAGTAAGAATTAAATATCAGTACCATAAGTACTTGTTAGTTATGAAGTTAGTATTCATCATATCTCTTTATCAGTTTAAGCTAGTATTGGAAAAATTTTTAATTTTTGCTATTTTTAAGGGACATTACAAGTGGTATCAGAGCTCAGTTACAAAACTAAGTGACCTATTGGGATCATTACAAACATCCGCTGCAGATACACAATAAAAAGAAACATACATTTACATTTTATTTTGTTTTATGTGAGAATAAACTAACATGATTTTCTGTCCTCTATACTTATATAATATTTCAGGTACAATCACTGTCTGAAAATGAATGTAGAAAGGGGCAGCAGCATACATGGAAATATGAACTCACCACCATGAGAGCAAGAAATTGTGGTGAAACTGAACTCGGATTTAATCAAATCCATGCAGAATCTACAGGCCGAATTCCAAAGCTTCCGAGTCGAAAACATGCAATAGAGAAGAGAACAACAGGCCATACATGAGGCACTGCTTCAGACCTTAACAAAGGAGAACCCCCACGGATAGCCCACCCTCTCAGTCAACACTTTTAAGAAGGGAAACAATCACACAAAAAGGATTGCCATCCCTAAAGGATAAAAATAGGGAGAGCACATACCAAAATCAATGGAAGAGGACGGTAAGAGCTCTTCCAACGATAAAGGTTCACCACCTCCTTGCAAGAAAAGGAGAAAAAGAGAAAAAGTGACGACAGTCTGTAAGGGGAATTCCGAAAGATAAGAGCCCCAACATATGATGGAGAGATTAACTCTGGGGAAAAGGTTGAGGAGTGGCTGCTAGGGATGAATAAATACTTCAAAGTTCACAATTACCCCAGTGAAATGCAAGCCCGTCTAGCCATATACAACCTAAACGGAAAAGCTGCCAGATGGTGGTGGGACTTGAAGCACAACAAAGGACAAGAACTTAGAGACATAACCTAGGATACCTTCAGCAGAATATTCCAGGACAAGTATATGTCTAAAAGATTCTTTGACAAGAAAATAAGAGAATTTCATAAATTAAAAATGGGCTCCTTGACTATGGAAGCATTCATAAACTGATTCTTAGACTTGCTGCACTATGTGCCATACATTAAAGACGAGAAGGTCAAAATTCAGTAGTTCTTGGGAGGGCTGCCACCAAAATTTAGAGAAAAGATAGAGTTTGACATGCCCAAAACCCTTGATATAACCTTACATAAAGCAAGGTTGTGTTATGAACACGGACAGCCAAGGAATGACAACATCAACCAACATAGAGATAAGTTCAAAAACTTCTCATACAACCGCAGACCAAGTTTCAGACCCCCACCTTTCCAAAAACAAAACAACAGTTTTCCACCCAATAGAGGCTTCAACCGACTGCAAACATGACCAATTGTACCCCCACCATCTGTCAACAGACTAGCATTCAACAAAGGGACCAAAGCTATCCCACCAACCGTTTCTTGCTGGAAATGCCCAGGGCCCCACTACTACAGAGATTTCCCTAGCAAAAACGATGGAGTTTTACACAACATCCAAACATAGACTACCATAGGAGACATGGAAAAGACACCAAGGATCTATGTCGCTCTCGATGGTCAACATGCAGATCACCAAGCCACCATGGTGGAATTAGAGGGTAAGATCTCTGACACTACAGTTTCATTTTTAATAGATCCTGGTGCTTTCCAAAGTTATATCTCCCCTAAGTTAGTGGACACTTGTAAGTTGAACCGAGAACCTGACGAGAAACCGTGGCTGGTACAACTAGCCACCTGTACCAAACGAAAGATCTTCGAGTTAGTTAAAACTTGTGAGATAAACCTAAACGGATTTCAAACTATATTGGATTTAAAAATTCTACCCCTAGGGTCGTACGATGTACTCATCGGCATGGATTAGCTGGACGAACACCATGTCCTCCTAGACTTCTTAAACAAATCCTTACTTTGCAGGGATGACCAAGGGATTCAGAAGACAATTCAAGGTATCCCTAAGAAAGTGTCAGTATGACAGATCTCCACCTTACAAGCAAATAAATGTATCAGAAAGGGATGCAAACGCTTTGACGTCAATATCCAAAACATAGAAACTGATAGGGAACAAAAGATCAAAGACTTTCCAGTCCTCGTAGAATTCAAGGATGCATTTCCCGAAGAAATACCAAGATTACCACCTAAACGAGACTTAGACTTTTCCATCAAACTAACACCTGGGTCAGTACCAACTCCTAAAGCCCCGTACCGCATGAGCACACCAGAATTGGTGGAGCTCAAACTGTAGTTACAAGAACTAATTAACAAAGTGTACATCCGACCTAGTGTCTCCCCTTGGGGCGCACCGATACTCTTCGTAAGCCCCAATGTACCTAGAGGAAATATGATGTGCATTGAGTGTTGGGCATAAGCCTTGGAGCACTCCAAGCTTGATAAACGAATACCGGATCCAAGGCAACTTAAATATCCTAGATGTGCCTCACAACCAAATTCTAGCACTAGTGTTGAGCAGGGACTCAGGAATTGCACTAGAGTAACGCCCATGTGAGAGTGTTGAGTTAAATGGCTCTGAAGAGCACTCGGGGTTACAGAGTTCAAAGTGTTGAGTGGGAA
Source organism: Larix kaempferi (assembly GCA_027924585.1). NCBI lineage: Eukaryota > Viridiplantae > Streptophyta > Pinopsida > Pinales > Pinaceae > Larix > Larix kaempferi. The sequence goes on from BSBM01000432.1 coordinate 3,385,538, forward strand.
AGACTCTGAAGAGCACTTTTATCACATTTATTTAATTGACTAAATGATTCATCTTTTTATCCATCATCACCTACTGCGGGAGCTACCATGTTAAACAAGGGAATCCAACATGCAAAGAGAGAGACTAGAGGTACCTAACCAAGCTGACCAAGACTGTCCAAAAGAAGTGGATTGTGTCCCTAAAAGTTAAAGAGAAAAGAGTGTCATGTGATGACACATAACTGAATAAAAGATAATTACCAGTAGTCTTTTATGACTAACCTGTTTAAAGGCCTCCAAGTTATTATTATTATTATTTAGGAGCTTTAAATAATAAATGGTGTTATTATTTAATTATGGAATATAATTAGTATATCTAATTTATGCATTATTAAAATATTATAAATGATGTATTACTAATCAAGTGAAATATATTTAATATAAGAATAATTATTAGTATAATTATTGTTATTATTAAGAGCTTAAATCAAAATGACTTATAGTCAAATAGTTGGAAAATTCCTAGTTCAAAAGGACTAGATATTTAATTAAATAACATCTTTTAATTATTAATTATTGAATTTAAAGAAACTAATTACTTCAACAGTCCTAATACAAGATTTCCCTATTTAAAGAGGGAATATCCCAAGTTTTGGGGATCACCTATCATTCTTGGTTCTTATCATTCTCTTATGGTAGTCCAAGAAAACTATTCTGCTCCAAGAAGCTGAAGCAGCCTCACCTGAAAATTCTTAGAATTGAACCAGAAGTGGATCTAAGGTCTCTACCTCTCATTGCATGTTGGAACCAAGCTCGGGGGGATCTAGATAGAACCGGGAACTATTCAGGGGTCAAGGTTGGGAGGAACATGGTAGCCCCAAAGTCATCCAGCCCAAGGCAAACATTCTAACAGGTCAGCAAGATACAACAGGCTCTACTTTAACTATTGTTGAGTGTGCAGGTTGCTATAGGGAAGATCTAAAGTGCCAAGAAGTTAGGCTTCTATAGGAAGGGACCAAGTTCTCAAGCAGCCAGGTATGGAGAAGTTAATATTTCTTTTATAAATTAAAAAAAGATAGATATTACAGCATTGTTTTCATTACACGAAGTCGAGATTCTGCCCAGAACTCAGTGGAGAGTCTAGTAGGGCTAGCCAAGCTAGCCTTTGCTAGACAACGTATATTATCTTCTAGGTTAGGGTATTTATAATTTATTGCTTGTATGTAGTTATCTGCTATCAAAATAGTATTTCTTATTCACAGTACAGGGTACCATTTAAGCATGCTAGTTCCTTTACTTTATTAGTATTTCTATTTCAAAACCATTATCAAATAGAAATAAAACAAAAAAGACATCGACACTTTTAGAAACACTACTCTTTTGAACTATCAAACATCGAATTGTAGTACCAGGTAGAAGAAACAAGTTATAGTATGGACCAGAACTTTCATTACCAACGAATTATTCAACCACTACCACGATAGCACACAGTCAATGCATTACCAAGATTTAAACGCATCAAGTAATTTCCAGGTCTCACATTTTACAAACTTAGTCTCTGACATTTTATTCCTACAACTCAAACTTTTTATTAAAATCCCAACACGTTTCATTTCAGAAATCAAACAGTCGACGACATTCAATTTCATTAATATAACATTTCACGGGTCGGGAGATCGAACCCCACCTGAGGCTCTGCCATCTTACCAGACGCCACAAGAACAGACGATTGTACAGTAACCCATACCCTCTCAAGGGTCAATTAAAAAAATGGCTAGGGTCACAATTCCTATTTACAACACAGAAGGGCTATACCATGTTCATCCCACAAACTCTACAATATTTTATACAGAAACGATTGGTACATGGATCGATTCCCATCCCCATCTCACTCTACAACAAACTATACATGATACTACAGAGAAATTAACAAATGATTGATACAGGGTTCGATTCCAACTATTTTCATTAAAGATCCTTTTGTTTTTCTATCAAATAACCAGATAACGTAGAAGTGAGAACCTAGGGCCCTTCAGACTTATAGATAAAACAATTATAGGGGTACGTATTCCCTCCATTCCATCATTCTTTTCCTACAAGCAGGACTCTATTGTTTTACATTTAAAAACATGAAGCTATCAAATCGAGCAGAACACAGAGTGGAGCAATAATAACTTAAAAACGTAGAGACATATATACATTCCCTTCATAGGGTTAAATACAAGTTCATTTCGAAATAGAAAACAGAGATAGTGTTATGACTGTACAAGAACCCCATATCCATATGAATTAAAAACGCAGAGTTTTGGATAGGGTATCAAACCCTCATAAACATTACATAGCAGGGCATCTCAGGACCCATACAAATACAGTTTAAACACAGATCCATATAGCCAAACCCCACACTAATATCCTCTAGGGTCTGCAAAATGACAAATAGATACATTCACACCACAATCGAGCCAAAAAGGGGACTTCCAGGGATTCGAAACTTGTCACATTGAACTCAAATAAGTTCACCAGTTCCCAGTAAACATACATCAACAACAATCCCCACAGAGGCGAAAGGAGGAGCTAAGAGTTGGCAAATTCTGTACTTACCATTGTCCAATATCGCCACTGTTATGAACTGATCATGCAGAAGATGTAACACCCGAAAAATCACTAAAAATTTAAAACTTTTTGAATTAGCCTTCGTTGTTATAATACTGCATGCGGAATTATTTGATTGTTAACAACTAACTAGACAGCTTAGCACATAATATAAATGGTGGTACTTAATACTACAAATTAGTACATTAAACTTGTAATTTAATCAACGCTAATTATTCTCTCGAGTGTTATAGTTTTAGTAACAATGTTGATGACCATGTTGCATGTTTCTGAAGGGGTTCCTATAGGGTTCCCTTAGGTTTACTTAGCTTTGATAGCTAAAGCATTGGATTCTTTCTTTGCAGGTCTGCAGGTAAGGTAAGAGAGTAATACCAGTTATTTCAAGACAAGTTATAAGCTACAGCTAGTCATTTCTATTTTAAGATAAATATATATGTTGCCATGCAAGAAGACGTCGATGGTATGTAACTTTGGTTTAACTTTATCAATCTGTATTATTCTTACCTAACATTTATGAGTGTAGCTAGAGACATTTTGCCAATATAATTCTGCTGTAATCAAATGATGTCAATTATTTAAAGGGTCGTCATGTAAGATTCTACAATCTAGTTGTTTATGACAAACAGGTGATAATGTTCACGAAATACAACTGTGTAGTAATAATAGCATGATTGTAACAAAGGGCTTGTGATAACAATGGTCGTCGACAGATTACAAGACAATTTCCCACGTACTTACTTCGTATGTACTCCAAAATACCTTTCGACTAGATCTCTGTATTGGCAGAATAATGGTTTGATGTGAGAGTAGAGACTCATCTTCATTTATTGTAATGTATTTATGAAATGCAATATAAGGTTTATAATGCCTAGTTGATCAACTATAGTCTTATTGCTATATGCATTTTTATTGTGAAACTTAGTATTTATAATGCCCTAAATACATAATAATTAATAATTTAGCATGGGTCTTTTAATATATACGCCCTAAGCAGAAATGGGGACTTAGCACTAAATGCATAAGTCGTAGGTGTTAATATGATATGGTTTGAAACTCAACTCTTAACGTGGCTATAAGAAATCTGAAGTAAATTTGGAAACTATAGAATGTAGTGTTGGCAATATATAAATCGTTATGCGAAATGCATGGGAAACATAACATATATTTAAAACCTATGGTTTAGTATGCTATACACACAACCTTATGGTTTATGTCGTGATTATAACGTTATAATGTGGAAGTTATAAACTTGATATGTAATATCCTATGGTTTGCAGTTCGTGCCACCTGTTGTAATGTAACTGCTATGAGGTTGTGACATTATCCCGAGACTTCGCTATAACCAAAGCTTGAAGTGGACATGCCATAAATTTAATTCGCAGGTAAGGGCCTAGAAATAGATATGTGAAATCTGACAATAAATAGAAACCCTGTGTGTTGGTGATGGTAAGCTTAGCTGGCTCCTTCATGTTGTTGGCTCCACATGATAATGTTATGAGAATGGTGATAATTCGCCGAGCTGTAAGCTCAAACATGGATGATATGGCATCCAACTGCACCAGTTATTGAATGCGTTAATTAAATTGTTATTTGGTAGTATCTCTACCTTAGTACCATCTTGACTTTGCTGGCTTAATCCTGACCGTTGATCTTCTATCTTGATTATCGAGATGTGTAAACCCTAAGTTCAAACTTGCCAAAACGTAAAAGTGGCCTTCACGCATTCATTTTGATAGTTAGAATCTGGGAGAGGATGGCCAGCAGGCTGCTTGATAGTAGGGTTTTGTTTCTGTTGAAAATGTGAACTACCTTACTCGGAATCGATAGTGAAACCTATGGTTATTGTGTTACTAGCTCGGGTTTAAAGATAGATAGTGTGTATGTCAATATGCAACTGTCAACGTAATTTTTAGAAGAGGGTTTTCTTGCTGTTGTTGTTGGGTGGATTCGAGTTTTTGGTTTCCTTGTATTTCCAACATTCAGGCTTCTACAAAATATGAACAAGGTAATGGATAACCCTGTGTATGCGTTGCAATGCTTTTCCAGTTTAAATCTTTAGTACAGTATCAATGTGAAGGACCTAATTATTCAGAATGTTTTGTTGACAGGGGAAAGTCATCATCCGGGAAGTTTTAGCTATCGAAATGCTTCGTGGATAACTGTGGCTTGCTCCACCGGTAAGCCTCAATGGCATAACCTCTGTGGGTGCTCCTGTCGTGAATAATGCAGACCTGGCATCATCCATTGTAGAAATTTGTATTCCTGGAAATGTTATGGCTGTAGTTGTAATAGCTTTGTTTTCGTGCCTGTAGTGTAACTATCCTTCAACTTATAGGGTCAATGTAACAGTGCTTAGGTTACTTCTGTATTTTGGATTTCTATGTTCTAACTTTGAACAATGTACTTCTATTGTTTGTAAGTTTCCAACTCTATCGAATTTTTTGTTAATAAGAAGGAATACAATATTACAATAGTGGTTTGTTTCATCGTTTTTGGGCATTGTCCTTAGACCTAACCCGTGTCTTGATGACTTTAAAAGTGGAAAGAGAAATAGTAAATTTCTGAGTCTCGTGCATCTAGAATAGTGATGGAATTTGTATCATACACTGTGGTAATTTTGTTTTCATCTTCGGGAATGAAGAACATAAAAGAATATGGCTTAACAAACCTCTGAATTCTGTTTTTGAAATAATGTGAAAAGTTATTTATGTTTAAAGGTTTATGAAGTTCTCGGCAATGCTATCTATAAATTTGAAGATTAGGGTTTGTACGATGTGTTTGGTTTGGCCTTAACTATTGATAAACAGTTGAGTCTTCATCTATGTCAAAATGAGAATGGAATAACATGAAACTCTACATTTAGTGCAAAGTTACTTCTCGCAGAAGTCTTAGTACTAAGTTCATGTCTGCTATTTCATTTTAGAGATATCCTGCGAATATCATAATACTTGTAGACCTGGAAACAATACTAAAATGTACTACAGATCTATTGGAAAATAATTCTATGTGAAAACGAAAGATATGTGAACTGTAGTGAAATGGTTTTGCTTTGTCTGTAGGTTACGATATGAAATAAATCATATGTGATGATGTCTTTGTTATAAGAAATAAAACTAGGGTATCGTGTAATGTATCAAAGGCTTCTGGACTAACAAACTATTTAAATAAAACCACAGTGCTGTGTGAGTATTGATAAAAGAATATGAATGCTTTTGTTTCCTAGAGTGTTGTAGAGAATAAACAGCTGGGGTTTTAAGGAAAGAAATATATAACAGTATTCTTTTAATACTAAACATATGGAAAACAAAAATGTAAAGAACAGATATGATTTCTCTATCTAATATAAACTCTGTTATTTCTATGAAATAGGCTTACTGTTTTAATGAAAAAGAATAGAAATAAGAATAGAACTGTAAGTAAAAGAATGTTGTAATTAATACTAAAATATTAACTGATAATTCACAGAACATGTAAAATGGTACATTCATCACCTTGGCAGTATGCCTATCTTATCTTATCTATCTTAACTGTTTATGTACTGGAGTAAGATGTTGTTCCTTTTTGCATGGGGAAAAATACAGAAACTATTTTATTCAATCACTTCTTAATCATACAGAATTCTTAATTTGCACAGGAACTGGATTAAATTTAAATAAACAGTGCAAGTTAAACAACAGAACTGTAAATATACCAAATAGATAACATAACTAGAAATAAATTAAATAAGACAGTAAAACCTATAACTGATGATAGGGAAACAGACACCCAAGGAGGCCTGTTCCTCCCAACCTGCTTTAGAAGAAGCAGCTCAATTGCTGACTTCTAGTGAACCCCAGAGCCTGATTACTGATCCAGTAAGTGGGTGGAAAACTGTGTAGAATCAAGGCACTCAAAATACCTTCTCCACTTGGTATCAACCTCCTGTAATATGCCTTCTCCACTCAGCAACAAACTCCTGAACTCACTAAGAGTTTTGGCAGACTCACAACATGATCAACCCTAGCCTATCCCCTCATCAGATCTCTTGAGTGCAAATAGCAAAACCTCAAGGTAAGTCTCCTCGTCAGGAAAAGTGATGAACCTCAGTTCATAATCTGATGGATAATATATAGAGTGCCTAGGTCTTTTAGTGGTTAGTTTAGAATAAATGAGCCTCAAGCTCCAGTCCCGTCTTTCAGGGCACTAAGACCACATTTTAAGGGAGTTTTCCCATACCAACAGCTAGTTAGTTGCATCATGATGCTGCCACTTGTCTATTGCCTTCTACCCCAGATTCCATTCCACCTAGTGGATCAGTAACCACTCTTTCAACAGTCCCCTTAGGTGTTTGTCTCCTATTTTGTTTATTAAATAATAAAATATTGTGCAAATTACAGTCATCCTTAGACACTTGTCCAAATTATAAAAACTTTACAATAAAAGTTAATACAAAGTTTTCAGCAATTAGGGTACGTGACAGAAGAGAAGACGCTAGTCAACACCTGTATTCCAATCACGACATACAAGTCAGAACTATGAATTTTATATCACAAAACATCTAACATGCATGAGGAGGAATGTAGAACTTAAACCTGAGAGGACTTACCTTTAAACAATTGTAGTCGCCATCGCTATTTTCCCAATGGAATGCTAACGATGAGCCACAACTCGGGTCAGCATAGAAACCCTCAATGCATCCACAGCAAACAAGATAAGCAAACCACGAAAATGTTCTTCATTGGTGTAGAACCCTAGGGTAAAACCCCATCACAGTTGGCAGCGTGGCCATGTGCATTCGCAGAGATACATTCAATGCTACTATGAACTACCATTAATTCGAGAGTGACCCAATACTCTATAGTATTAGGACGATTCGATTTCATAACATTGTAGATCACAATTAAACATTACAATGACCCCAAACTCTTCATAGTGCCATTTAATAATTACAAGGTCAAACAAGTAGTGATATTTCACAAGTATCGCAAACCCCAATGAGACTAGAATAAAAGTATCAACTTCAAAGCTATCTCACTTGAGACTTAAAATAGTGGCTAGAAGGGTGGAATAGGCATTCTCAATAGATGCCTCATAATTACACCTGTAAACCCAAAACAAGTAGATGCATTAGCAATAATGCTAAGTAAGTCCGAAGTCTCCAATTCTTACCCCTACCTCTCGGCAGCCCTGTCAGGGTACGTTGCCTTTTCAAAGACCAAGTATCTCACCATGAGCATCAATCGCCCCCATTAAAGGATCCATTTCACATGAATTACCAGTGAAACTTTAATACATATGCATTCAAACCTTTACAACCGTAAGAAGGAGATTCATATTATTGTATTCATAAATTGGTACACATGCGATAGTTTATATGTCTAAACCATTTTAGAAATACTTCTGCAAAGCTGTAGAACCTTATAATCAACAAACCATGATACTCGAAACTAAGACATTTCAAAGAGTAAGAATTAAATATTGGTACCATAAGTACTTGTCAGTTATGAAGTTAGTATTCATCATATCTCTTTATCAGTTTAAGCTAGTATCGGAAACATTTTAAATTTTTGTTATTTTTAAGGGACATTACAAATATGATAGTATAAGTCATGTTATTAAATAAATAAGCGCATAAACTATGGTTATTATGGTGTGTTAGGCCATAAGTTATCCCTTATAAAAACATTATGTAAATAATAGATTATTATGTAAGATAATCAACCATGGAGTACAAGGGGGGCTCTCTAACTCCTATATTGTTAAACTTCTATTTTGTAAATAGTGAAGATCTTTATGATTACAAGGACTTATATCTCAAAAGTAATAGTAAAATTTGTTTAACACTTAGTGTTATATTTTAATAGTACAATTTGTATAACACTTGGTGTTTTATTTTGAACCCGCTTAAGTATGATTACACTGGTATATATGTAAAACATATATATATTAAAATGAATGAAAATACATTACAATAGACTAAAAGAATGAAGTCGCATTAAGTGTGTGCAGATATATAGAGAGCTAAATGAAAGACTAAAAAAATAAAGTCTTATTAAATGTATATACATATATAGCATTCGAAATATTGGTTGAGTTTAGTTATTGTAGGACAAGTGGTGTGAGTGTCAAACACACTACATTCCTATCGAGGTTGTCTCCTTGGTATAATTGAGCACCAACCAACAAATCATGGTGGACGGATTGCTCAGCTCCAAAGCTCGGTGGAGAGCGCCATTTGTCAAAAAGAAAACCTTTGAGTGGGATGAGGAGAAACTTTATGACAACTTGTGTGTAGTGGAGCACTCTCTCTTGATGGGTACCGAACTCATCCACTTTGCAGCATCGAAACCGTTTTCCTTAGGTCACTAGGGTGCAGAGTTAAAATGTTTAACTTTTTAAGCGACTAGGTGGAGAAATTAGGGGAGTTTGTCTCCATGATAGAAAAACCAAAGCCACGCGTGCCTCTATTCTGTGATAGCGGTTAAACTTTCCTCGTGTCACTCCTGTGGAAGGAGGGAACCTCTTTTTAAGAGAGGGATGCTATGCAGTATGGGGAGGAGGTTTTTTAGAGGGTTTACGATGATGTAGTTGCGGAGAAAACTCTAAGCACGAAGCAGAGATGCCCCTGAGTACTTACCTCGCGCACTGTGCAGACTCTAGAAGTCCCGGAGCAGCGATTTCTGTTGGCAGTTGGTCTCTAGATTATAGTTCCAGGGTTGATTGGATTAAGAACGAGACCGATCCCGTATGGTTGATTGGAAACTTCTGAGAAGTCTGTCCTCTGCCTTATGAAATCCTCCCTGGGAAAGGACGGTTTATGAAAAACCGGATTATATAGTCCTAATGATATATGCCTATGAATTACGAAACATATAAATGTTTATATCCTGGATTCATTAATTATGAATCATATAATTTTTTTATATAAATGGTAATTCGTTGATTTATTTATCATGCCCATCCTCATTCTATGATAGACTTTTAGAGGATTGAGTGTTCTTTTACTTAACTTTGATTAGAGATCTAAGTGTTCCTTTTATTACATTTCAATTGACGATCGATCGAGATATCTCACTTAGCACTTCATAGCAGTTGCTTCCTGAGTTCCACAGTGCGCATATATGATTGTTTACAATTAGAAATCAAACTGTTAATAACATTTTAATTGAATGTTTACAGAAGGTTAATTAGAAATCAAACAGTTGCTTCCTGAGTTCCATATTTTAATTGAATGTTCACAGAAGGTTAATAGCCAAGCAGATTCCAGGTCCTGTTGCAAGGTATCAACGCTATGCTTTATAGTTTTTCTGGCGCCATTTTCAAGTTAGTGGTGAACAAAGAATACGGATAAATTCTGTTGAAGAACACCGTGCGTTAGTATAATAATAATCGATACTTTCTATTTTTTGTATTTGTTTAATGTCTCTGGAATACCAGATATATGTGACCTATTTTGATTTACATAATATACATTGCTTAATGTTAATGATCTCTTTTTTCATTTACGTTCAATGATTTTAAATATGCATTGCTTAATGTTAATGATGTTTGTTTTCTTATAATACTTTACTCTAATTTGTTAATAAAAACTTAGCCAATAGAACTTTGGTGGATAGAATGAAATTCATCTAATCCTATCCACTAACCACCGTATCCTAGATTGGTTAATAATATTATTAATATAAAAAATATTCTTATATTTAATAAGAAAATCAATATTATTAATTAATTTTTTAATTCATCAAAATAGAGATTAATAAATGTTTTATAAATGTTTTAAATGTAAAAAGTATGACCATCTAAAAACATTCTAAGATCTTTTAATAAGAACATCCATTTTCTTAATTAATTTTTTAATTCCTCAAAATAAAGATTTATGCATGTTTAAAATGTCAAAACTATGGCCACTTAAAAACTCTTTAATCATCACCATTATCAAGAAAAAAAAATCTAAAACAAAAGCAAATAATTTTTTTTATCTTTTTTATAGTTCTACAAACCTAAATTAATTTAAAGCAAACTAATTAATTTTTTTAACTTTTTAAAGTTCTACAAACCGAAATTAATTTAAAGCAAACCAATTAATTATTTTAACTTTTTAAAGTTGTACAGACCAAAATTAATTTAAATAAAAATTAATAACAATCATTATCACCATCAATATCTTTACTCATCATTTTTTTCATTATCTTTAGTATCTAGCATTCCTCTTCCAACATACTAAAACTTATATTTGTAAGATCTTATTAAGAAATAATTTATTTATTTAAATATTTAAAATAATATAAATATAATTATTTTTATGATAATTACATTATTTTTAATTAATCAATTTGTTTTACATTAATATTTTTTAAAAAGAATACTAATTTAAATTGTACATACAAATGAAGTTAAAATGGTGTATATGAATGAGAACTAAAAATGCATATTGTATTTTATATTATTAAATATATTTATTATGTGATTAATTTTGTAATAAAGTAATTATTTGAATCAATTCAAGTGTTTGATATTTATTTTGTTTTAATATTCTTAAATAAAATAAATTGTTTTTTTAATATTAAAATGAATTTTGATATTTGTTTTTTATTTTTAATTTTAATTATATAAATTTGAAATATTTAGAATTATGTAAATTTTCTAAAATGGATAAATCGTTTCTTCAATGTTAAAATGGATGGATTTCCTTTTGTTTGCTGAAATTCCCAAACTAGTTTTCATGATAAGTGAGACATTAAAACTAGAGAAACATTGTGAAGAATAAAGCCCATACCGTTCATTAATTGGATATAAATTGCGATGTTATTTACCATTTTTTATAAAAATAACTTTTTTAAGTTATTGTAAAGATGGATTAAAAAACTTATATAATTAATTTATGGTTTTAATTATTAATAAAATTTATAATTTAATTTTTTTAATGAAGAAATGATCATATATAAAGTGATTTTAAATTAAAAATGTTTAGTTAAATAATTAAAATTATTATTTCTCCTCTATTCTTATTAATTTTATAATAAAATTGGTTTAAGTTTCAATTTATGATATGGAATTTGCCAATTTAAATATAATTTTAAATTTTAAATTTATTTAAATAACATGGTAGAAATAAATATTACTACTCAAGCTCGAATGTGGAGTGATCTCAAGAATCAATGAAGAACCTCTTTTTAAGCTATGGATGAGATGTGGTGTTGGGTTGAATTCTGAAGCATAATTGATGGATTTATGGTGTTTGTTCAAATTTGTAGTGATGAATTATATTTCTACTATAGAGGTGTTTGGAGACTCACACTTATTGTTCAATGGGCCAATGGAATATACAACCTTCATATTTTACATCTGAATTCTTGGTGTCAAAGAATCAAGTAGTTGCTTTCAACTTTCACGAGCATTTCAATTTCTCATATCTACAAGACATATAACTTCGAGTGTGATCTTCTTTCCAAGATTGTCGAGTGAGAAGGAATTTTGTATTTTGAAGAATATCTTGAGTATGCCTTATCTTTTAAGGGATATATTTCCTTTCTCTTATAATTGGTTTTATGTTATGTTTCTGAAAGATGGTGAATGTAACTGTTTTTCCCATTTTTTGGTATCTAGCTTTTGTAGATGGCTATTATGAAGCTTTTTGGTTTGGACAACATTAATAGGTTGGAGTGGATTTATATTTGTCATGACTTTGATGTTTTGATTTTAGTATGTTGGTCATGAAGGTACCTTGCTCTAGGTAGAGGAGAAGAATGTATTGACTTTATTTCTTTGATTCCAATATATATATATATTACACATATAAAGAGGACATAAAAAATCATATATAGAGAGAGAGATAGATAAGAGGAAATATATATATACTGTTTCAAATTACAAAAAATATGTTTTAATTTTTCCATTTTTTTAAGATATGGAAATATTTATTAATTTAAACAAAATTTACATAGGATAACAATATGGATCTCTCTCTTATTAGACCATCATAAACCAATAAAGTGTCATTTAAAATCCACGAGGTCTTGCTAAGCGTAAGATAGATGTAAAAGAAATAATTTTGAAGTGTGAGCATAATAATGATAACTAAACTTCAAAAATAAATTTTGAAGTAATAAAACTAGTCTTCTATTTCATCATAAGAAATAGGAATTTAAGGCATCTCTTTCCCATGAGATGGTTCATGAGAAAAATTTGCAAAGTTTAAGTTGGTAGTTTCCTTGATAATGATGCTGAGCTTTGCCTCCATTTTTCTGGCATGTTATTGAAGTTTGTCGATCTACAAGAGAAGTTCATTAATCTCCTCCATGGTGACAAGAAGATTTTTTACCAAAAGAGATTTAACTTGCGAGTAGAGGGTTACTGTCTTATAGTATTTGATATCCTTTGGTGCAAGTATAAAATGTTAGGATATCTCATCAATCAGTTTTGTACTTTGCATGCATGCATGCCTTTCCATGCATCCCAGTCACTAGTTTGATGCCTCTAGCACCTTGTCCCGAGTTTGCCAGCACCGCGGAGCTTCTTTCCTTGCAGTTTTAGCCCTCCTAGCCAGTAAGGCGCCCACTTCTCACCTACCACTTGAGAAAGGCACACTTCTTCACCTACCACTCAATTCACTTCAGTTAGTTGATTTCTTTCCTTGATTCAAGGCTAGATTGACTTCTCAACTGATTGTATCACTACGTTGGACCCCACAATGAGACTAGATTGCTTATTTTGACTCTAGTTACATCCTCATGTGCTCTCCACTAACCCTCCTTCATTCAGTTAGTGCCCCCATGTGCCATTTACACCTACCACACTCAGTTAGACTCAGTTTGACACCTGGTGGACTGTTACTTGTGCATTGATGACTCCACTGATCTGATGATGAGGACTCCTAGTTGGATCCAAGCTATTCCATGCAGTATTTCAAATGACCTCCTTGCGTAATTCGAATTCATTCAGTCATTATGACTGCATCGTGTATTGTATTCTACTACTGAGTTCAATAGAGCACTACTGCAAGCCTTTTGCATAGTTTACACATATTTTCTGAGTTTCATCTCTTGTAATTGATTTACTTGTTCAATTAGATCTGTTTGGCTTAATTTCACACAGTATTAGATCCATGGAAGGGACAAGACTTCTTTTCTGTAGGTGTTCTACATGAAGAATGAGTGATTTTTGCTCAAAAATATCACAGCTGTGGCATGCATTCTCTCTTGTGCATTTGCTATTGCTGAAATTTTCTCTTTTAATCCATTCCAGAAGCCGAGAGTCTTCCACATAACTCTTGGATTCGAATCATTGGATCTTCAAGATTCCTTGATTGTCTTATGTCGGGTGTGAATTGAATTGAAACGGGTGGATTGTTCGACCTCATGGTTCTTGTTTTCTTGTGATTTGCAGGTTATTCTAAACTTTTATTGCATTCGCTTCTCTTGAAAGATGGACACTTCTTCATCAAATCTTCTCACTCCCTTCAACTATTTTCAGTGGAAGGATGATATAGAGATATTTCTACGCTCTAAAGGTTTCTACAGAGTTACCATGGGCCTAGAAGTCGAAGCTACATCAGCAGTAGAGAAGGGAAAATATTTCAATAAGATTGATAAAGCTTATGGTTTCCTTTGTCTCAACATCTCTAACGATCTTTTTTTCCATCTCAGTGGATTGACTACTCCAAAAGAGGTATGGGAGAAACTTGCCACACTCTTTGGAAAGCAGGGTGATATGAGATCTTATCAGCTAGAGAATGAGTTGATTTCCCTCAATCCTGAAAATTTTGAGACCATCAATGACTTCTTCACTAAGTTTAAAAGCTTGGTTATGCTATTGAAGCAATGCGGAGTGGAAAGAGAAGATAAACAATTGATCCTATGCATTCTTTCAAAAATTGGGAAAGATTATTCAGTTTTTGTTTCAACTTTCAATACGGGAAAGCTCACAATCCCAAATTGGAAAATACCTACCTTAAGTTCCTTCATTGAATCTGTGACGAAGGAGAATGATAAACTCATTGAAATGGGGACCATATGCTCCAAAGACCAAGCATTATTTGTTGAAGGATCCAAAGCTACGAATGGAAAAGGGAAGAAAAAGAAAGAGAAGCCAAAGTTTGATCTGTCGAAGCAAAGAGAGAAGACAAAACAATCGGATGAGCCATCCAATTCAAGAAACAAGCAAAAAGGGAAAGAGGACAAAGAGAAATCTAAATGTTCTGATTGCAGCAAGGGATATCATCCTAAAATCTCATGCATGAAGAAAACCATAGATCAGATGGCCCTTCTTTTAGAGAAAAACAACATCACCCTTCCTAACGGTGCAAGGAAGAAGGAGAAAAATGATCATCCCAAGAGAGGTCATGCACTCATGGAAACTGTTTCGACTTCCACAACTCTACTCATTGATTCTGAAGGTTCGAACCACATGGATGCAAATAAATATTCTCTATCATCATTTGATCCCAACATCACCATATACATCCACATGGGAGTTGATTCTCAGATCTCTTCAAAGGGAAAAGGTACTCTTCATTTAGAGCATGGCAGTTTTCACAATGTGCTCTATGTTTCGTCCTTAGCTTCGAATCTTCTTTCTGTTTATCAGATGACACACATTGGTTATCCAAAGAAAGTTCTATTCTTCCCTAACAAAGTTGAAATTTTTTATATTCAAAGTGGAAAAATTATTGCGGTCGGAAAAGCAAATCATGCTTCGAAAGCATATGAATTTTCACACTTTCTTCCACATGACAAGCCCACTGCTCTTCTGATTCATGTCAATGAGGTTAGTAGGATATGGCATGAGAGGTTTGGACACCTAAATTATAATTATTTGTATCTGCTATAGAAAAATTCCATGGTTGATGGAATTCCGACAATCAAATCCTCGGAGGGAATATGCAAAGGTTGCATCATTGGGAAGCACCCCGAGCACAAATTTGACTGAGGCAAAGATAGCAGAGCTTCTTGCATTTGGGGGCTGATACATTCTGATATCATTGGTCCACTACCACATACCTCCATTAATGGCTCAAGGTATGTTTTTACATTCATCGACGACTTCTCCAGATTTACATGGGTTTTCTTTCTCAAAAACAAGTCGAAAGTACTAGAAAAATTCAAGCTTTTTAAGGCTTATGTTGAGACTGCCATTGAGAGGAAGATAAAAGATCTTAGATCTGATAATGGAGGTGAATATATCAAATCAGAGCTGCTGCACTTTTGTGCTGAATGAGACATTCAGATCCAGCACGCAGTTCCCTACACACCTCAGATGAATGGTGTAGCGGAAAGGAAGAACAGATCACTAAAAGAGATGGCAACTTGTATGATTGAATCAAAAGGTTTGTCTGAAAACATTTTGGATGCAGCCATGAATGTTGCTGCATACATTCAAAACAGAGTCCCACATTCATGTTTGAATGGTATTACACCTTTCGAAGCTTACACTGGTCACAAACCTGATGTGTCCAATTTTCGTGTTTTTTGTTCAACCACTTGGGCTAGAATTTTGACTGAAAAGAGAAAATATTTGGATCCGCAAAGTGTTGAATGCATCCTATTGGGATATGATGAAGAATCAAAAGGCTAAAACCTAATAGATATCAGATCCAGAAAGATATTCATTGAGCGAAGTGTCAGATTTGAAGAATCGCTTCAAAATCTAGAACTAGTCGAGGAAGAAACTGCTGATTTACTGCCTCTACAAGAAGAAGAATTTGAAGAAGATGATGAAAGTATTGGTTCCGATATTTCTGATATTTTATCAGAATTTGATGAACATGATATATCAGGTTCATATGCTGATCCAGTTGTGCCCCAACACTTTCCAAAGTGGTCCCAAAATACACTCATTTATGCTAATCAAAACATTGGAAATCCTACCGATCCGAGGACGAATCAAGTAGACTTTCAAAGAGTAGGTATGGCTCTTTCATTCTCTGATCCTTTTATATCTGAGAAATTATTCTTGATGATAGGTTTAGATCCTAAATCATATTATCATGCCCAACGAGATCCGAGATCGAAAACCGCCATGGATGAATAGTATAGTTCTCTTCAAAAGAATGCTACATGGGCGCTAGTTTCTCTTCCACCTAGGATGAAATTAGTCCAATGTAAATGGGTCTACCGCACAAAGGTTGCTGCTGATGGCTCAACCTCCAAATACAAAGCTCGGTCAGTTTCAAAAGGTTTCTCCCAAATCCAAGGAGTGCACTACACTGAGACCTTTGCATTGGTTGCAAAGATGGATTCTATCCGTCAATTTTTGGCCATTGCCCCATCCAAGCACTGGGAAGTGCACCATATGGATGTGAAGAGTGAATTTCTCCATGGAGATCTAAAACAAGAAATATATATGAAGCAACTAGAAGGATGTATATCAGATCCAAAGTTAGTATGTAGATTGAAGAAGTCATTGTATGGCTTAAAACAGGCCCCAAGAGCTTGGTATGCTGAGATGGACTCCTTCCTTCTCTCACAAAACTTCGAAAGGTGCAAATCAGATCCAAATGTGTACCTACAGAAAACTGAAGGTAATTTTCTGATTATAGTTCTTTATGTTCATGATCTTTTGATAACTGGTAGCACTCTCAGTTCAATCGATAAGTTAAAAACTACTTTAAATCTAGCTTTTGACATGAATGATTTGGGCTTGCTAAAACAATTTCTGGGGCTTGAGATTGCTCAAAATTTTGATGGGATCACCATATCACAGCAAAAATATATTTCAGACCTGTTAAACAAGTTCAACATGTCAGATTGTAAGGCATCCCCATTCCCATTCCTCTCAGGAATCATTCTTGAGGAGGGAGATTCTACACTGGTTGCAGATTCTACATTGTATCGATAGTTGATCTGTTCTCTTCTATACTTGACACACTCAAGGCCTGATATATCTTATGCCGTGAGTGTTGTATAAAGATATATTCAGTAGCCTCTTGAGCTCCATTAGCGGGTAGCCAAGAGGATCTTACACTATGTGCAGGGTACTTGTCACCTACCCAAATTTCTGAACATTATTATTTATTTGCAAAAATACTTTATGTTAAAATTAATTACAAGTTTTGTAATTATGATCAATTTTGATCATGGATGAATGTAATTACTGATTATTATTATTTAAATAAATTAATTAGGACACAAACACTCAGGAGGACTGTTGAATGAGTTTTCACTGACCCACTAGGAGGAATGGAAGTTGTTGGAAGGAATGGGACACATGGCACTAGTTACATCACACCACTAACTGTTGGTTATGGGACAACTTCCCCTTAAATAGGTAATTATCCCCCAGGTGGAGGGAGTGAGCAGGCATCTCATTTAATGACCCATTTACATCTGAAAAGGCCTAGGCAGCCTATAAAGGCAAATTCGAATTGGGCAGGAAACCCTTAATCAACATTTCTACAAAATGTTTTCCTCTTGCAAATCATGTGATTTCAGGAGAGATTCGAATAAGGGAGATTAGTGGTGATTGTAAACTGAGTTTTTACTTATTATTGAAGAGAAACGGAGTTGCAAGAGCAAGTCTTTTGGACTGCTATCTATTGAAGATTCAGAAGATTACTACAACAACAAGAAGCCCATATTCCTGAAGCTTCTTCCTCCTGGTGGTTCAGCGAACAGGATCGGGGGTCCTAAGACAGTATTTGACTGTTTTCAGGAGTTTGGTTGGGTGGAACAGTCTTCCTGAGTTATTTGTTGCCTTACAGGTTTAATCAGGTTCTAAAATTTCTTCTTATTTAATTTCTGTTATGTTTTAATAGTATTTTCTGTGTTTCTATTTTTGAAAGAAAAATCTAATCCTAGAATTGTTCTAAGTCTGAATGTTTAAGTTTAATGGCGAAGATGAATTGATAAATCAATATCCCCATTT
The DNA here is from genome assembly GCA_027924585.1 of Larix kaempferi. Classification (NCBI taxonomy): domain Eukaryota; kingdom Viridiplantae; phylum Streptophyta; class Pinopsida; order Pinales; family Pinaceae; genus Larix; species Larix kaempferi. The sequence goes on from BSBM01000432.1 coordinate 3,403,970, forward strand.
TTCCACATGCTATTTGGCAGCATCGTACTCTAGTAGAGATATGCAAAGTAAAATAGAATAGAAGATAGGCAAATTGTGCCATTGAATTCGATAGCTAGATAATAATCTGGTATACATCAGTATCTGTTCTTAAGTTAACTAATTGTAGAGGGTCTGTATAATATTTAATATATCTAATATTTTCTCATTGTTATAATAATCAGTCAATTAAATCATTATTGCCATCATCCTACAAACGCATACATTATATCCATGAAAAGTAGATGAATTATACACTGTACATGCTGTTAAGACTGTTAACATTGAATAAAATATTCTTGATAATAAGCTGGAAAACAATATTTTTTCACACAGATATCATATGTATATTTTTCACTCACACACAGTTTCATTATAATTACTACACCAGCATTTTATGTGTAGGAAATTAATGTATAGATAGAATTATAGTTTACACAGTCTTCATGAATTTCTACACTATGTATTTATATTTCTTTCATTTTCTATAGTACTGTTGTAATATCTAGAAATGTATAAATGATAAGAATTTACTAAACATAATTATTATTACCATACATTTATTCTTTCCTTGGATTTGCTAACATTGGTTGCGATTATTGTAACTCTGAGATTTGTATCAAAAGGAAAACCCTAGCTATATTTATATTGTTCATAACAAAACTCTACACTCTTTTCAACCTGAGATCGAAACCAAGCTAGTATCTTAAAACAAACGATCAGATTATCACTTCAACAAAACACGAATTAGGGTTTAACCCTATTCATTTTCATTGCAAAATGTTACTGAGTTATCTGTTCAATTTTCTACTCTATTGTTCAAACATCAACAAATAAGATTACACATTACCAATCTATAGTTTTAAAACAAATCATAGACTTATACGAAGGGTTCAACACACCTTTCTCATCTTAACGTTGAAATTTATTTACACAGAACCCTTATCATCCACGAATTATCCAAACCCTAAACTAGCTTGATAAACAGTATAGTATCCCTTAGCATAAATACGATTTATAACAGCAACTTACAGTTTCCAAGCTAACAAACCAGATAGCTTTACAACGTTTTAAACATACAATGTATTACAAAAGAAGTATTATTCTTACACAGAGATTGAGCCCTCGGCTCTCTGTCTTACGGTCACAAACATTTCGAAAGACAAGTCGAATCTCATAACAACCTCAACATTACCACAGAATAACTTCTAAAACAAAGACGAAGCTCGAGCAACGTTTATATTCTACTTTTAACAAAGAAACGAAGTTACACAGGGTTTATCCCAAAATTTTCCAGTAGACAGGAGAGCCCGAACATTTAAATCGACGAGCTAAATCTCCATTCGAAAAACAACAAGTTTTCAAAATACAACACTGAAGTATCACTGTCAACAATCATATTTCGAAGACTTCCCAAACCACCTTCAATGACAGAGCCACGACACAGACGAAGGGCACTACGAGGGTATGAAAGACCCGAAGCTTACCGGTGTAAGTGTACGAGGTTTTCCTTTCACCATACCCTAGCCAGAAGTGTTGTTTACATCCTGCAACTGACATTAAACCAGAGATTAGACATCTGATACTTTTTATAAATCGATTTCTGAAAATGAAAATAGCTTTGCTAAAATGGAAAGCTTACCTCCATAGCTTGACGAGGACATTGTCGCTAACGACACCAAGGAGACACTATCCACGCCCAAACTCTATACATTCTCACATTTCACTCTTGTTTATCTCAGAGGTATTAAAACATAAAACTATAACCTTCAAACCAGAGAATCTATCTTTAAAACTACTTCACCATCACAGTAAAGAAACCTGCAACGTCAACTTAAGGAGGAGATCTTGGGTTCGAAACCCTTGCAGACTTCCTACCTAGACTTCGGAAGCCTGTCGGCCACCCCAGCCGAAACAATAGCACAATGAATCAATTTCTTCAAGTCTTAACTATTTTTCCACGATAGATATTAGGGTTTCATCCGACGGTCTAGGTTCATCACCATCGATAGTCTCTACAGTGCCAGCAAACTAAGCTTTGGTATAAACAACGCCCGCAATAAATACCAAACCTACCTTACAGGTTGACAACGCCACCATGGCATACAATGGAGTATGCACAACTAACGCATGGTGTATTGATCCTACACATCGACGAGTTTGGAGACAAACATGTCTATCTAAACAATGGACATCCAACTCAGTAGAGACACGACACTGAACCTTTAATATAGGATCAATACATGATCTCTACCACAGCTCGAGACCGACGCCATTAAATGAACCAGCAACCTATCAAGTTTCATTTTAAATTCTTGTCAGCATCCTCGACGTGACCTCAAAACCCTGCATTTAATTTGCCACGGTATTAGAAATACTATGCAAAGAATTCACTATATCATTGCACTTATTATTATAGTTTTGATATAATACAATGTAATAACGAATTACAAACTATTTATATAGTTTAGGGATAATCAAATGTTTGCCCTTTATTACATTGAGTTTCGATATGAATCTCTAATGTGGATAATACACCAAAAATCGATATAGTTACATAACTATGTACATAGGACTTGAATAGATCATAATATGAATCTATTATGTAAATGTTTATTATTTAATTGTTATAAATGCATAGTCTTTGGGAAGGACTATTTTTTATTATTAAGACCTAAATAATTATAGTAGAGAATAGGAATGGTTAACCATAAGTCTTTAAAGTTAATTAAAAGTGTTGTATAAAACTCACATACAAATATGCTATCACATATAGTTTGGTATCTTGGAACAATAAGTTCTCCAGATTCCTATCCACTTTTGGTACGGTATTATCCTAGTACCACTAATACAATGACGACAACAAAGCAGTTAGCACAATGACGACAACCAAGCAGCTAGTACAATGACGATGACAAAGTAGCTAGCACAATGATGACAACAGAACCAGCTAAGTGTAATGACGACTACAGTGACGATATTTATTAAATTGATAAAAGACGAACCTTGGAAAGTTGAAGAGAAAGCACATAAACTGTACCTGTATGCTTATACATTTGCAACAGCCTCTATTGATTTTATTTTCTTTTTAAACGATGAAGTTGAACTCACGCTATTTGGAATTTATGGAAATCATGAAACTTCTTACCTGTTGTCTGCACAGAGAATAGGTCCAATGTTTTAGCATTATAGCTAAGTAAGCTTCAGGGTCCCTCATAGGACTCCCTTGAGTAGCAAAGAATCAAACTGTCAGTATCGTCTCAAAGAAATAGTACTACATCACACTTCTAACCTGACATTCCATTATTACATATTTCATACATTGCGTTGCTTTAAAAAGTGTCGCATCAAAAGTATAATCTAACCATGCATTTGACTATCTTAATGATAGGGGATACGAATGTAATTAAGTTGTCACTATCGTATTAGTTTCTTCAGAAATTATATTGGTGTTTATTACAAACAGCTATTAGTTAACATTGTTACATTCAGCAATTGTTATCTTCCGCATTTATAAATTATGATAAATTAAGCTAATATTGTCGTTAATAAAAATTTTAAATTTTTACGAAAATATGGGATGTTATAGTACTCGACACTTTGGCATACACTATGCTGCAGATTGTGAGCTAGATTTGATTAGGTACACTGATTCAGATTGGGCGGGTGATAGTATTGATCAGAATTCCACTTCCGGTTATGTTTTCATGATTGGCACTGGGCCTATTTGCTGGGAGAGCAAAAATAAGGAAGCCATTGCATTATCTTCGGCAGAGGCAGAGTATCGAGGAGTAGTCAATGCTCGCATTCAGGAAGTTTGGTTGCAGGGTATTTTGTCAGAGTTTGATATTGGTAGAACTACTTCGACTGTCATTTTTTGTGACAATCAGAGTGCTATCAAGATCTGGACAGATACAGTTCCGAGACAGAGGACCAAGCACATCGAGATCCACATGCACTACATCCGAGAGCTTGTGCATGACAGAACCATTGTTTTTCAATATTGCCCTACCGACGAGGAAATTGCAGACATCTTCACCAAGAGCTTCACTGAGAAGAAGTTATCTTACCTCAGTTCACTGTTGGGGGTGAGTTCCATCATGGTGGAGATAGACTAGATCCTTCTATGTTCAACTTGAGGGGGGGCTGTCTTCCCATTGGGTTTTCCCTCTTTCCTCACTTAGATTTATTTCTAGCATTTTTTGATTATTGTATCGGGGTTACCTTTGGTCTCAGTAAACAGGGCCGTATTCTTTATTTTTTACATCATAGTATAGCTTGAGGGGGGGTGTCAGGATATCTCATCATTGAGTTTTGTACTTTGCATGCATCCCAGTCACCATTTTGATGCCTCCAACACCTTGTCCCTAGTTTGCCAGCACCTGGGAGCTTCTTTCCTTGCATTTTTAGCCCTCCTAGTCAGTAAGGTGCCCACTTCTCACCTACCACCTGAGAAAGGTGCACTTCTTCACCTACCACTCAGTTCACTTCAGTTAGTTGAGTTCTTTCCTTGATTTAAGGCTAGATTGACTCCTCCACTAATTGTATCACTACGTTGGACCCCCAATGAGACTAGATTGCCTATTCTGAATCCAGTTATCTCCTCATGCGCCCTCCATTGAGCCTCCTTCATTCAGTTAGTGCCCCCATGTGCTAGTTACACCTAGCACACTTAGCTAGACTCAGTTTGACACCTTGTGGACCGTTACTTGTGCATTGATGACTCCATTGCTCTGTGGATGAGGACTCCTAGTTGGAGCCAAGCTATTCCATGCAGTATTTCGAATGACCTCCTTGTGTAATTCGAGTTCATTCAATCATTGTGACTACATCTTGTATTGTATTTTACTTCTGAGTTCAATAGAGCACTGCTGCAAGCGTTTTGCACAGTTTACACATATTTTATGAGTTTCATCTCTTGTAATTGATTTACTTGTTCAATTAGATATGTTGTGATTAATTTCACATAACCTATATATTTAACACCCTAGGATGAGGGCCTACAGGAATGAAGTTTGGGATATGTTTGGGAACTTTTTCACCAAACATAAGATCTGGGTGATCCCGAGATTTGAAAATCGGATGGCGGACTCTTTGGCCACCACTGCTGGTGGTTTTAAGACTCCTATTTTCTCTCAAGAAAAATATGAGTGATGGTAAAGGAAATGGTGGACTATGACCTTCCACCTGCAGACCAATGGGCTAATGTAGAAAAGTACAGCAGATCGCTATATTTTCTCTGTCTTCCATAGTGATACTTGTCTTTTTATAGTTGTTGATGTTTGCTTGGAACCAGAGACTTCCTACAAGACTTTCCTATTTTTTATAATTTGTAATATTCTTTCCGGCGGCTATATAAATAGCCAGCTGGAACTATTATTTTTCTATCTTTACTTTTTTACTTGAAGTAAATGTTACCTAGTAAGAATACCCGTGGATTGTAAGAAAGCAGTTAGGCCAGTTTCTACCTGTTTTCTGTTTTATTATGATAGTGGCAAAACAACCTGAATGAGGCGTCACTCCGATATAACTATTTTTGGTTTAGATGAGTCGAGCAAAAGGACTCCCGACATATATATATGCGATGTAATAGAATGATAAAAGGGTTGAAACTTATTGTTGAAAAATTTTATGAGAATTTTGTGTATCGTTCTGTATGGCATTTTGAGCTATATTTTGAATAAAGATTTGCAAAAATGAGCCAATGTTTTCTTAGGGATTCTTGTGTAACTGGTCTTGTAGTCTGTTCTTTCTTTTTCCATGTGAATTGTGTATCTCTCAATGTTAATTCAAGTCTGTAACATTCTTTCATACTTGGTACAGTGTAACAGCTAAGTAGAATTCATAGAAATTATGCTATAGTTATCTTTTTCCAAGTATTCCACCATTACTTTTCTGCTAAAATTGATATAGGATTCATCATTGTATGCCTTATGTCAATGTATTGTTTCTTTCTCTTCTGTTTCACCAATTAAAATCACTTTGACTACGAGCTGTTTACTACCTCGCCCTTGTGTTAATGCATTTGTGAAGCATTTGTAAATGAATTTTCAGAGTTTGTTTGAATGTGAGTCCATTGCCCAAATAAAGATTCATATGTTTTAGCCAAGATACATTTAAACCATTTTGTTTCCAACAGAAATCCGATCTTCTGTATTGTTGTAATTGAATATCTTGAATGATGAATGCTGGTGCATGTTTTCATTGTTGACAACTTTGATTATTCCAGTCTTTCATAGAGTTGTAGGGAGAGCCCTCTAAGACTAAGTTGGTTCAGTAGCTTAATTCTAAAGATTGGTTAGTGGTTACCCCCGTTCTTACTCCAGTTAGCTCCTCATGTGCCCTCCACTAAGCCTCCTTCATTCAGTTAGTGCCCCCATGTGCCATTTACACCTAACACACTCAATTAGACTCAGTTTGACACCTGGTGGACCATTACTTGTGCATTGATGACTCCACTTCTTTGATGATGAGGACTCCTAGTTGGAGCCAAGCTATTCCATGCAGTATTTCGAATGACCTCCTTGGATAATTCAAATTCATTCAGTCATTGTGACTGCATCTTGTATTGTATTCTACTACTGAGTTCAATAGAGCACTAATGCAAGCCTTTTGCACAGTTTACACATATTTTCTGAGTTTCATCTCTAGTAATTGATTTACTTGTTCAATTAGATCTGCTAGGCTTAATTTCACACGGTATTAGATCCATGGAATGGACAAGACTTCTTTTCTATAGGTGTTCTACATGAAGATTGAGTGATTTTTGCTCAAAAATATCACAACTGTGGCATGCATTCTCTCTTGTGCATTTGCTATTGCTGAAATTTTCTCTTCCAATCCATTCCAGAAGTCGAGAGTCTTCCACATAAATCATGGATTCGAGTCATTGGATCTTCAAGCTTGCTTGATTGTCTTATGTCAGGTGTGGAGTGACTTGAAATTGGTGGATTGTTTGACCTTATGGTTCTTGTTTTCTTGTGATTTGCAGGTTATTCTAAACTTCTATTGGATTCGCTTCTCTTGAAAGATGGACACTTCTTCATCAAATATTCTCACTCCCTTGAACTATTTTCAGTGGAAGGCTGATATGGAGATATTGCTATGCTCTAAAGGTTTCTATAGAGTTACCATGGGCCTATAAGTCGAAACTACATCAGTAGTACAGAAGGAAAAATATTTCAGTAAGCTTGATGAAGCTTATGGTTTCCTTTGTCTCAGCATCTCTAAGGATTTTTTTTCCATCTCAGTGGATTGACTTTTCCGAAAGAGGTATGGGAGAAACTTGCCACACTCTTTGGAAAGTAGGATGATATGAGATCTTATTAGCTAGAGAATGAGTTGATTGCCCTCAATCCTGAAACTTTCGAGGCCATCAATGACTTCTTCACTAAGTTTAAAAGCTTGGTTATGCTATTGAAGCAATGTGGAGTGGAAAGAGAATATAAAGAATTGATCCTATGCATTATTTAAAAAATTGGGAAAGATTATTTAGTTTTTGTTTCAACTTTCAATACAAGAAAGCTCACAATCTAGAATTGGAAAATGTCTACCTTAAGTCCCTTCATTGAATCCGTGACGAAGGAGAATGATAAACTCATTCAAATGGGGACCATATGCTCCAAAGACCAAGCATTATTTGCTGGATGATCCAAAGATACGAATGGAAAAAGGAAGAAAAAGAAAGAGAAGCCAAAATTTGATCTGTCGAAGCAAAGAGAGAAGACAAAATAATCAGATGAGCCATCCGGTTCAAGAAACAAGCAAAAAGGGAAAGAGGGAAAAGAGAAATCTAAATTTTCTTATTGCAGCAAGGGATATCATCCTGAAATATCATGCATGAAAAAAACCATAGATCAGATGGCCCTTATTTTAGAGAAAAACAACATAACCCTTCCTAACGGTGCAAGGAAGAAGGAGAAAAATGATCATCCCAAGAGAGGTCATGCACTCATGGCAACTGTTTCGACTTCCACAACTCTACTCATTGATTCTGGAGGTTCGAACCACATGAATGCAAATAAAGATTCTCTATCATCATTTGATCCCAACAGCACCATATACATCCACATGGGAGATGATTCTCAGATCTCTTCAAAGGGAAAAGGTACTCTTCATTTAGAGCATGGCAATTTTCACATTGTGCTCTATGTTTCGTCCTTAGCTTCAGATCTTCTTTCTGTTTATCAAATGAAACACACTGGTTCACCAAAGAAAGTTGTATTATGCCCTAACAAAGTTAAAAATTTTGATATTCAAAGTGGAAAAATTATTGCGGTCGAAAAAGGAAATCATGCTTCAAAAGCATATGAATTTTCACACTTTCTTCCACATGACAAGCCCACTGCTCTTCTGACTCATGGCAATGAGGTTAGTAGGATATGGCATGAGAGGTTTGGACCCCTAAATTATAATAATTTGTAGCTGCTACAGAAAAATTCCATGGTTAATGGCATTCTGACGATCAAATCCTCGGAGGGAATATGCAAAGATTGCATCATTGGGAAGCACCTCGAGCACAAATTTGACTGAGGTAAAGCTAGCAGAGCTTCTTGCATTTTGGGGTTGATACATTCTGATATCAGTGGTTCGATGCCACATACCTCCATGAATGGATCAAGGTATTGTTTTACATTCATTGACGAATTCTCCAGATTTACATGGGTTTTCTTTCTAGAAAACAAGTCGGAAGTACTAGAAAAATTCAAGTTTTTTAAGGCTTTTGTTGAGACTGCCACCGAGAGGAAGATAAAATATCTTAGATATGATAATGGAGGTGAATATATCAAATCAGAGCTGCTGCAACTTTGTGCTGAAAGCGACATTCATATCTAGCAAACAGTTCCCTACACACCTCAGATGAACGGTGTAGCGAAAAGGAAGAACAGATCACTAAAAGAGATGGCTACCTATATGATTGAATCGAAAGGTTTGGCTGAAAACCTTTTGGATGCGGAAATGAATGTTGCTGCATAAATTCAAAAGAGAGTCCCACATTCATCTTTGAATGGTATTACACCTTTCAAAGCTTACACTGGTCACAAACCTGATGTGTCCAATTTCCATGTTTTTGGCTCAACCGCTTGGGCTAGAATTCCGACTGAAAAGAGAAAATGTTTGGATCCGCAAAGTATTGAATGCATCCTATTGGGATATGCTGAAGAATCAAAAGGCTAAAAACTAATAGATATCAGATCCAAAAAGATATTCATTGAGCAAAGTGTCAGATTTGAAGAACTGCTTCAAAATCTAGAACTAGTCGAGGAAGAAACTGCTAATTTACTGCCTTTACAAGAAGAAGAATTTGAAGAAGATGATGAAAGTATTGGTTCCGATATTTATGATATTTTATCGGACTTTGATGAACATGATATATCAGGTTCATAAGATGATCCAGTTGTGACCCAACACTTGCCAAAGTGGACCCAAAATACACTCATTTCTACTGGTCAAAACATTGGAAATCCTGCCGATCCAAGGAGGACTCGAGCATACTTTCAAAGAGCAGGTATGGCTCTTTCATTCTCTGATCCTTTTCTATCTGAGAAATTATTTTTGATGATAGGTTCATATCCTAAATCATATTATCATGCCCAGCTAGATCCGAGATCGAAAACCACCGTGGATGAAGAGTACAGTTCTCTTCAAAACAATGCTACATGGGAGCTAGTTTCTCTTCCACTTGGGTGGAAATTAGTCCAATGTAAATGGGTCTACCGCACAAAGGTTGCTACTGATGGCTCAACCTACAAATACAAAGCTCGGTTGGTTGCAAAAGGTTTCTCCCAAATCCAAGGAGTGGACTACACTAAGACCTTTGTACTGGTTGCAAAGATGGATTATATCCGTCTATTTTTTACCATTGCCGCATCCAAGCACTGGGAAGTGCACCATATGGATGTGAAGAGTGCATTTCTCCATGGAGATCTGAAAGAATAAATATATATGAAGCAGCCAAAAGGATGTATATCAGATCCAAAGTTAGTATGCAGATTGAAGAAGTCATTATATGGCTTAAAAAAGGCCCCAAGAGCTTGGTATGCTAAGATGGACTCCTTCCTTGTCTCACAAAACTCCGGATGGTGAAAATCAGATCCAAATGTGTACCAACAGAAAACTGAAGGTAATTTTCTGATTATAGTTCTTTATGTTGATGATATTTTGATAATTGGCATCACTCTAAGTTCAATCGACAAGTTAAAAAGTGCTTTAAATCTAGCTTTTCACATGAGCGATTTGGGCTTGCTAAAACAATTTCTGGGGCTTGAGATTGCTCAAAATTTTGATGGGATCACCATATCATAGAAAAAATATATTTCAGACCTGTTAAACAAGTTCAACATGTCAGATTGTAAGGCATCCCCATTCCCATTCCTCTCAGGAATCAGTCTTGAGGGGGGAGATTCTACACCGCTTGCAGATTCTATATTGTATCGATAGTTGATTGGTTCTCTTCTCTACTTGACACACTCAAGGCGTAATATATCTTATGCTGTGAGTGTTGTATAAAGATATATTCAGCAGCCCCATGAGCTCCATTTGCAAGCGAAGAGTATCTTATACTATGTGCAAGGTACTCGACCCTTTGGCATAAGCTATGATGCAGATTGTGAGCTAGATTTGATTGGGTACACTGATTCAGATTGGGCGGGTGATAGTATTGATCGGAAGTTCACTTCCATTTATGTTTTCATAATTGGCACTGGGCCTATTTTCTAGTCAAGAAAAAAATAGGTATCCATTGCATTATCTTCGGTAGAGGCAGAGTATCGAGGAGTAGTCAATGCTTTCATTCAGGTAGTTTGGTTGCAAGGTATTTTGTCAGAGTTTGATATTGGTAGAACCACTTCAACTATCATCTTTTGTGACAATCAAAGTGCTATCAAGGTCTCGATAGATCCAGTTCAGAGACAGAGGACCAAGAACATTGAGATCAATATGCACTACATCCGAGAGCTTGTGCATGACATAACCATTGTTTTGCAATATTGCCCTGCCGACGAGAAAATTGCAGACATCTTCAGCAAGAGCTTCATTGAGAAGAAGTTCTCTTACCTCCGTTCACTGTTGGGGGTGAGTTCCATCATGGTGGAGACAGATTATATCCTTCTATGTTTAGCTTGAGGGGGGGTTGTCTTCCCATTTGGTTTTTCCTCTTTTGTAATACCCCAATTTTGACCCATATGAAATATTGGCTTCTAATGTAAATATTGTATACACACGTTGTATGTTTTCCTAGCGTGGAGCTCAAGGCCAAGGCCCTGCTAGTGAAAGCCTGAATTTTGATTAAAAGGCAAGCATTGATATTTTGATGCCCATGTGCTCTTAAGCCATGGAAATTGTAAAAAGGATGTAAATAAACATCATGCAATATAAAATACCAAAACTGGCTACGGAGGCAACGAATGAGAAGGGGCCACGTGTATCCACTACGGAGTGGTGAGGGGGTTGTGGGATTGAACCATAGGCTTCCATATGTCACCTTGAGAACCCATTTGACTTACCTTGCTGACATTTATTTCTGTTGTAAGGAAGTGGTTGAGGATTTCAGTCCATGGCTTCAATGGAGCATGGGCAGCCCAGAAATTCGTATGGCAGAGTATGGGATCTGTTTTCTTGTACCACAAGTCACTCAAACTCATGGGAGGTTGCTTCTTCCTCATCCCCATTCCATTGTGGAAGTTACCAGCACCATTTTCCATCCAAAAACGAATTGCCAGCAGAGTGAAAAACCAGAAATCGCGACTTTGAAAGAACCCACGTTTTGAAGAGCCAAAAACGCCTAGATTTGGCATTGGATAGTGAAATCCAATGGGGGATCCATTGGTATGAACCTTGGGGCGAATTTGGGAGCATTAGCTATCCCGAAATCCATAGGAATACCCAGTTTTAATTGCCCAGAAAATCAGTGACGGATTGGGGGGTTATTTGTGACAGAGTTGTGAGAAATCCAAGAGTGGATGTATGAACAGAGGATGGGATTGTTGAGTCCAGCTTGAAGTGTATGTGGCTCTGGGATTGAGCTCAGGGGACTAGCATCCTCCTCCACCTCCTATTGCATGCTTGAAAAATCCAACTGTGTGTTGGCTTAGCATGGCTGTTTGAGTGAAACCCTGACTGTGAGTGAGCCATCTAGTTCCTCCTTAGTGGATACACATCCTAGCTCGGGGGTGGTCTCTCAGCTGAAAGAATACAGGCTGGACAGAGATCTATGGTTGGGTGGAACGTTGCTCTCACGTAGCCAGTCGTTGGACATTTGTGTTAAAGGATAAGTATTCTTGTGAATTAATTATATACATTCTGAGTTCTGTAAAGTGATAAATCTGAATGTTATTTATTTATGAGATTGAAATTGAAATGAAGTTTGTGCATAGCATAAGAATGGGATTGAATCCCTGCATATGGAATCATCTTCTGTTTGTGCTAGATGTGTTGAAGCATTGTTGTTGGTGTGCGTGCAAATGTGTTTTAATTCCGCTGTGCTTATATTGAAGCTCGAATATGCACACAGAAGTTTTTAATTGTCATGAATTTTTGAAGTAATGTAATATTGGGGCTAAGTCTGCCAAAAGCCCGGTGTGTTGTTAATGTTTCCTTCCCTACATTTGATGATGGAAGGGGATGTTACAGAGTGGTATCAGAGCTCTAGGTTCAACACTACGGCTGTTGGGCCCTTCACAGAGATATAAATCATTGTGTGTACATGCATTTTGTATTTGGAACTAAAATGCATTAAAGAAACCTCAAGATCGCATGGCTTCTATTTGTTGGAATGGGAAATCATTTCCATGACTGTTTGGGGATTTTTGCGAGCTGCTTGCATTGATTGCATTCTATGAAATAGAGGAAGGAGGGAGAAAATTCATTTTTAGGTTGAATGCTTGCTCTAATTGTTCCCAATGCTGTAGCATTCAGTTTTGTATTTGTCTGTTTGCCTCCATGGAGGAGAGAAAGGAGGGGCAACCTCTGCCATCTTATATTGTTTTGTTGTTGTTGTTGTTGTTAATTGCTGTGCATAGGAGATGATGCATCATGTGCTTGAGACCTTGATTAATGATGAATCCATGTTCCTTGAATGTCCATGATGCTTTGAATGCATGAACTTGAATGCTGAGCATGGCTGGAAATGAGTTTTGTTTGTTAATTTCCTGAGTAAAAACATGAACAGTCAGTTTTTACAGCCCCATGTCTTAATGATGATTGTTAATTACAATGAATCCACATTGTGTGGCCAATTGATGGTTTTCAGAAGTGAGGAAAGCCTGCAAATTACGCCCTTATGCTCATGGGTTTCCTTAACCGTGCTTGTTGGCTACTTGGAGATTAATTGTGAATCCATTGGTTGGATTGTTGGATGTGAAATGAAAATAAAATCCCTTATTAGAGATGCAAGTTCTTGTCATTCTCTTACTATTTTTATGCAAGTTTATATGCAAGTCTGATATGTAGTAGTTCACCTCTGTAAGGGGACGAAAGGGCACATTCCAGAAAATTTTCTAACTGTTGTGAAAAGTTGCAGTTGCAGGCAAGAGACAGAATGGTTTTGATGTAAAATTGGGAAGTTGTGGGCGAAATTTTGATTGGGAAAAATGACAGGGTCAAATTTCTCAGATGTATCATAGGATCACATCATTGCATAGACCTCTCCAAGAGCTTTCCAACGGTACCAAATTCGTCCAATTTGGTTAAGGGACGAGGGAGATATGACCCCCGCAAGCACGTAGGTTGCGCACAGATTGCGCGCAGATCGCGTACTAGTAGTGCACGGATTGCGCGTGGATTGCGCGCAGATCGCGCACAGATTGTGCACGGATAGCGCACAGATTACGCGCGGATCGCGCACAGATTGCGCGCAGATTGCATGCGGGTTGCGCGTGGATTGCGCGTGGATCGCGCACAGATTGTACGTGGATTACACGCGGATCGCGCACAGATTGCGCGCGGATTGCGTGCAGATTGTGCGCGGATTGCGCGCGGATCGCGCACAGATTGCGCGCGGATCGCATACAGATTGTGCGTGGATTACGCGCGGATCGCGCACAGATTGCGCGTGGATTGCACGCAGATTGCGTGCGGGTTGCGCGTGGATTGCGCGCGGATTGCGCACAGATTGTGCGCAGATCGCGCACAGATTACGCGCGGATCGCGCACAGTTGCGTGCGGATTGCGCGCAGATGGCGTGCAGGTTGCGCGCGGATTGCGCGCAGATTGCGTGCGGGTCGCACACAGATTGCACGTGGATTGCGTGCAAGTTGCGCACGGATAGTGCGCGGATTGCGCGTAGGTTGTGCGCAGGTGGCGCACAGGTGGAGCATAGGATGCAAAGGGAGTTAAAAATGTGAAAAGTAAGAAGTAGTTAAACCCAAAATTTTATAAAAGATGAATGGTGCATCGAAATTGAGGTCCGCGAGGCGCTGAGTGTTCCTTGTTATATGGACTAACTTTGCCCGATATAAAAAATTTTGCGATTCTTCATAGATTTTCTTCCACAGGTGGCTGAAGTTGGCATTCTGGACCAAAATGCAACTGTGTAAACTGTGCAGAATTATTGGTAAGAGTTGTCATTTTTGAAACAACGCTGTTTCCACACCCGATGTCGGAATGGAGCACGGGGACAGGCATTGGAAAGCTTGTCTAGTAGGGAACAATGATGCATGACCAGAGTTTGAATGAGGTCTACATATATCATAGATATTTAGTGCAGAAGAGTGCCAGCGGCTGTTTTGACAAACAAATTTTGTTTTCAATATGGGCAATTTCTACCATTGCAGGATATGGAAGAGGAATTCCATGTTACAATGAGGGGTCGAAAAGGGAAGAATTCCTTAAACCTCTATTTGTTATCATACTTATAATTATGAAATTGTCATATGGCATAAAAATGTTAAAAATGTAAGGGATTTCATAGATGTATATGCACTAGATGGCATCTTAACAAACATTGCATAGTGCATATGGAAATGCTTGTGCATAAATGGGATATTGCATATTGGTAGAATAATGAAGTCTGCATATGCAATGAACTACTAATGGAGAATATTGTGGTTGATAATCACTATTGATGTTGGTATTGGTTGTAGGACCAAAGATAACAAAGAGCATGGCTAAATGTGCTGAGGATGTTGTTGCATGAAGCCCACAACCTTATGCAGAAAGGATGGTGCAACAAATCTATGATCATAAAGTTGGAAAAAGGACTGAGCAGCCTTGGTAAGAGGCCAACTGATCAGGTAACATCAGACGATGTTAATGGTAACCATGCAGGTAATGATTATTGGTGCCAAATTGCATGAATGTTGAAAGAGGATTTGGTAAGATCTCTTCAACTATGTTTGAGCTATGATGAGCTAGTTTGCATGTGATATTGAATACCGATTGGGACTGTTAAACTGCCAAGCTTGGTGAGGTGTGGGTAAGTGAAGGAAATGATCCTTACACCCTATGACTGTTTAGAAATCTCAATGCATTCATATGAATTTATATCATGCCATGTGTATGTTGGTTATGTGCTTAATAACCCAAGCAAGTGAGGACTAGTGGTCCTGATTATGGTAATGCAAGTTATATGAGATAGTCATGTTTCGATCATAATATGCTTGAATGCCTAGTACTCATGAAACAATGCAAGGTAGCATTGAGTAGATGTGCATTAAGAGATTTTATAAATCTTGTGATGCATTGTATGAATGCATAGAACTGATGCATATGTTATTGCAAAATAAATAATGAATGAAATGATGAATTGATGATAATTCTAGGATCATTTCATGGGCTGTTATGAATGCAGAATAGTAAGTGCATGAAGAGCCCAATCATGATCGATGGGCTGCTAGAATGCTCTGTGGAAGGACAGAGTTGTATGAATGATATGACTGTGAAATTTGATCTAGAACTTATGAGAAGGAATCTCATGGTTGAGAGCTCTAAGTTCTGTTAGTAAGAACAGTTGTAAATATCAGATTTGTAAATGTTTCAGATTTGAAATTTTGCTAATAATTGCTAATGACTGTTTGGCTTATATGAAAATGTGTCAGGAGGACATGCTGTAAGTGGATGTTCATGTATGGCAGCGGGCATAAGACCATAACGGGAAGAGTGGTGTCACTTACGGGAGCCAAATAATATGAGGATAGCCTCATGGATAAGAAAACCAATTTCTGTAGTAGACAGAGTTGCAAATTCATGCTGAATTTAATTATTAGTGCCATGGATTGGTTATGGAACAATCAGATTTGAATGGTACTGTTAAATGTTGCTGACTGTTTGGCTGTTTAATAAGTGTGCCAGGGAGACACATTGCAGTAAGACCAAGAGAGAGAGAGGTCCTGCAGAAGCCGAACTTCATGGGAAGGGATTCCATGATTTGAAAATGGGTTTCAGGTGAAACGCCATAAGACATTATTAATGTCTCATATGCACTACATGATTGGTAAACAATATGAGAGATGGTGAAGATCATGTCAGTAAGACATGTGAGAGGCATGTAACGTCAAAAGGAATTGGGATGGCAAACCGAGGGACTGTCAACTCAGAGAAGGAGCCCCCATTCCTCATTAAAGGAGAGAAATAACATCTGCAAATGGATAAGTGTTCCATAAACCTTGATTGATATATATATGTATACATACATGCATGTCTAATTATTAAAGTTAATATGCAGAGCATGTTTTGATTTTATTTCCATTATGGAAGACTGCTTGAAGTATGATTAGGACCTTCATAGTTCACATCAGTAAGGAGTGCACGCCTTTCTGGTGCTGAGTTATGTTAGGGATGCCAATATTGACTACGCCTTAAGGGAATGGACGCATTCCTGGTGTTTCAAGGTTGAATAGTGGATGTTATGAAATATGTTTACAGTTTAGGGCAGCAATACTAATGAACTTGTTTATCCATCTTGTGTTGACAGCCTAAACAGATTGTAATTGATGTTACACACTAAAGAATCTAAATTAAAGGATGTTGTGAGGGGTTGTGGTGGAAGGGTTAATATAAATAAAAGGATGTTGTGAGGGGTTGTGGTGGAAGGGTTAATATAAATACAAGGATGTTGTGGAGGTTGTGGGGATTTTGATGAAGGGTTGTGAAGTATTGATGAAAGGGATATTATGTGCCTATGGCTCCATAGTAGAGCCTTGACCTAGAAATGGTCGTAGTGAAGTTTCCTTCCAGTCAGCGTGAAGGTGTACTGGTAAGGTGTTGATTATTTGATGATTTGGAGCAGCCTGCGTGCTGGCCAAACATCCTAGTCCGTAGGAGGATCCCAAGGCTTATAAAGTAAAAGCAGGACCCTGTGGACCAGAGAAGAAATGCACAATACAGATAAGTATTCAATTTCATTCATTTCTTATTTGAAATAATGAAGGTTTCAAGTATAAATCTTGTAACAGTGAGCTGATGCATTATTGTTTCTTTGTTGGAAACCTTGGTCAATACAGGAAGCAAGGACCCTGAAAGAACTATAAATTGCTTGGTAAATCCAGAGAGTGGCTGGTTGGGCAAGATTATTGATGATTTGGAGCAGCCTGCGAGCTGGCCAAACATGCAAGATTATTAATGATTTGGAGCAGCCTGCATGCTGGCCAAACATGCGAGATTGTTGATGATTTGGAGCAGCCTGCGTGCTGGCCAAACATGCAAGATTATTGGTGATTTGGAGCAGCCTACGTGCTGGCCAAACATATAAGGTTATTTGATGTTGAGTGGCAGCCTGCGCGCTGGCCAAACACCCAAATCCATAGGCGATTCCAAGGCTTGTAAAGCAAAAAAAAGGACCCTATGGAATAAAGTGAAGACATCTAGTGCAGATAAGTATTTGGTCATCTTGTAATTTCTTGCTTATGAATATACATGTGTATATGATTTGGTTATGATTTCCTATGAAAATAAACTAAACATGTGAATTAATTCAATTTTTGGGTGTAGGTATTGCTGGAAGCAATGACTATGAAAGCATCTCAAGGATGCGTGTGGACATGTAACCACCCTAAAGAGCTCAACATGAGCAGTAATGGAAGATGGGGCTAGTGGAACTGTGTGAGTCCTAGCAGCCAAGGGTTAGACCAACCAATTGGAAGAACTCCATGGTTGAGAGATCTGGAATAGACCATAGACACTACGTGTCATAGCCAAGAAGGGCAGATCAAGCATTCACATTGAAGTGAAAGAGGACAGGAGCATGAAAACCACAGTGGTGGTGTGGGTTCCAGAATGGAACAAGACTATGAGGAGAAAACTCTTACTGCTCTCTCTCTTTCCTTTTTATTGATGCATTTATAGAATTAGAAAATTGTTGAATGCATGCATGACTGAAAGTAAAAGTGTGTGTATTTGATTAAAGTGAATTGTGAATGCTAATTAGTGAATTTCCTGTGAATGGATGAACATGAAGGAATTCATGTGTATGTTGGAAAGCATAAAAAGTGTGGAAGTCTCATGAGTAAAGCATGGACTATCTATGTCAACTGGGGGAAAAACCATTGACTGATTTTTTTTAAATGTTTGGGTTATGCTTGGCCTAACGAGAATTGTAATGATGAATTTCACAGGTGAAAATTGAATCCCTGCATATGGAATCATCTTCTGTTTTTGCTAGATGTGTTGAAGCATTGCTGTTGGTGTGCGTGCAAATGTGTTTTAATTCCGCTGTGCTTATATTGAAGCTCAAATCTGCACACAGAAGTTTTTAATTGTCATGAATTTTTGAAGTAATGTAATATTGGGGCTAAGTCTACCAAAATCCCGGTGTGTTGTTAATGTTTCCTTCCCTACATTTGATGATGGAAGGGGATGTTACATGTTTCCTCACTTAGATTTATTTCTAGCATTTTTGGATTATTGTATCGAGGTGACCTTTGGTCTCAGTAACCAGGACCATATTCTTTATTTTTTACATCATAGTATAGCTTGAGGGGGGGTGTTGGGATATCTCAGCATTCAGTTTTGTACTTTGCATGCATCCCAGTCACCTGTTTGATGCCTCCAACACCTTGTCCCTAGTTTGCCAGCACCTAGGAGCTTCTTTCCTTACAGTTTTAGCCCTCCTAGTTAGTAAGTCACCCACTTCTCACTTACCACCTAAGAAAGGTGCACTTTTCACCTACCACTCAGTTCGCTTCAGTTAGTTGAGTTCTTTCCTTGATTTAAGTCTAGATTGACTCCTCAACTAATTGTATCACTACGTTGGACCCCCAGTGAGACTAGATTTCCTATTCTGAATCCAGTTAGCTCCTCATGCACCCTCCACTGAGCCTCCTTCATTCAGTTAGTGCCCCCATGTGCTAGTTACACCTAGCACACTTAGTTAGGCTCAGTTTGACACCTTGTGGACTGTTACTTATGCATTGATGACTCCATTTCTATGATGATGAGGACTCCTAGTTGGAGCCAAGCTATTCCATGCAGTATTTCGAATGACCTCCTTGGGTAATTCAAATTCTTTCAATCATTGTGACTACATCTTGTATTGTATTCTACTTCTGAGTTCAATAGATTACTGCTGCAAGCCTTTTGCACAGTTTACACATATTTTCTGAGTTTCATCTCTTGTAATTGATTTACTTGTTCAATTAGATATGTTGTGATTAATTTCACATAACCTATATATTTCACGCCCCATCGACTTCCATGTTTTCCTAGGCACTTCATTACTTTCCCTAGACACTTCAAAATTCATCCAATGATGATAAATTTGACTTAGGCACTTCAATACTTGCCTTAGGCAAGGGAGAAAAACACTCGACATTGATATAATCAACTAGGTAATCATAAAAATGCCTCAATCCACAAAAAATTACATCGGCAAGTGATAACTTTGCCCATCAGTGTTTTAAAACGTACCAACACTATAAAAGCATTCATACATTGATAAACAACAACCACGGGCACTTCTAAATTCATCTAGTGATGAGAAAAACACCCCATGCACTTCTAAATTCACCAGGTGACAAGAAAAACACCCCATGCACTTCAATACTTTCCTTGGGCACTTCAAAATTCCCTGGAAGCTGATAAAAATTCCCTCAGCACTTCAATATTTTCCCAGGAACTTCAAATTTCTCCCAAGGATGATAAAAACTCCCCACGCACTTCAATATTTTCCCCAAGCACTTCAAAATCCCCCCAAGGCACTTCAATACTTGCCCCATGCACTTCTAAAGTCACCCAATTATGAGAAAAATGCCCTGTGCACTTCAATACTTTCCTCGACCACTTCGAAATTCTCCCAACGATGATAAAAACACCCATACACTTCAATATTTTCCACAGGCACTTCAAAATTCTAGCGGCGAAAATAAAAACGCCCCCATCCACTTCCATGTTTGGCCAGGAACTTCATTAATTTCCCTAGACACTTCAAAATTCATCCAATGATGATAAAGATTCCCTAGGCACTTCAATACTTTCCCTAGGAAAGGGAGAAAAACATCTGACAATGATATAATCACCCAAGCAATCACAAAAATGCCTCAATCCACACAAATTTACCTTGGCAAGTGATAACTTTTCCCATCAATGTTTTAAAACATCCCAATGCTGTAAAAACATCCATACATTAATAAAAAACAACCACATGCACTTCTCAATTCACCTAGTGATGAGAAAAACATCCTGTGCACTTCTAAATTCACCAAGTGACAAGAAAAATGCCCCATGCACTTCAATACTTTCCCTGGGCACTTCAAAATTCCCTGAAAGATGATAAAAATGCCCTAAGCATTTCAATATTTTCCCAGGCAATTCAAAATTCTCCCAAGGATGATAAAAACTCCCCACACACTTCAATATTTTCCCAAGGCACATCAAAATTCCCCCAAGGCACTTCAATACTTTCCCCATGCAATTCTAAATTCACCCAATGATGAGAAAAACACCGTGCCCACTTCAATACTTTCCTTGGCCACTTAAAAATTCTCCCAATGATGATAAAAACACCCATACACTTCAATATTTTCCCCAGGCACTTCAAAATTCTCACGGCCAAGATAAAAACGCCCCCATCCACTTCCATGTTTTCCTAGGAACTTCATTACTTGCCCTAGACACTTCAAAATTCGTCCAATGATGATAAATATGCCCTAGGAACTTCAATACTTTCCCTAAGAAAGGGAGAAAAACACCCGACAATGATATAATCACCCAGGCAATCACAAAAATGCCTCAATCCACACAAATTTACCTCGGCAAGTGATAAGTTTTCCCATCAGTGTTTTAAAATGTCCCAACACTAGAAAAGCATCCATACATTGATAAACAACAACCGCATGCACTTCTAAATTTTCCTTGTGATGAGAAAACACCCCATGCACTTCTAAATTCACCAAGTGATAAGAAAAATGCCCATGCACTTCAATACTTTCCCTGGGCACTTCAAAATTCTATGAAAGATGATAAAAATGCCCTAAGCACTTCAGTCTTCAATATTTTCCCAGGAATTTCAAAATTCTCCCAAGGACGATAAAAACTCCCCACGCACTTCAATATTTTCCCCAAGCACTTCAAAATCCCCCCAAGGCACTTCGATACTTGCCCCATGCACTTCTAAATTCACCCAATGATGAGAAAAATGCCCTACACACTTAAATACTTTCCTCGACCACTTCAAAATTCTCCCAGCGATGATAAAAACACCCATACACTTCAATATTTTCCACAGACACTTCGAAATTCTCACGGCGAAGATAAAAACGCCTGCATCCACTTCCATGTTTTCCCAAGAACTTCATTACTTGCCATAGACACTTCAAAATTTGTCCAATGATGATAAATATGCCCTAGGCACTTCAATACTTTCCCTAGGCAAGGGAGAAAAACACCTGAAAATGATATAATCACCCAGGCAATCACAAAAATGCCTTAATCCACACAAATTTACCTCGACAAGTGATAACTTTTCCCATCAGTGTTTTAAAACGTCCCAATTCTATAAAAGCATCCATACCTTGATATACAACAACTAGAGGCACTTCTAAATTCACCTAGTGATGAGGAAAACCCCACATACACTTCTAAATTCACCAAGTGGCAAGAAAAATGCCCCGTGCACTTCAATACTTTTTCCTGGGGACTTCAAAATTCTCCAAAAGATGATAAAAATTCCCTAAGCACTTCAATATTTTCCTAGGCACTTAAAAATTATCCTAAGGATGATAATAACTCCCGACACACTTCAATATTTTCCCCAAGCACTTCAAAATCCCCCCAAGGCACTTCAATACTTGCCCCATCAACTTCTAAATTTCCTCAATGATGAGAAAAACGCCCTGCACACTTCAATACTTTCCTCGACCACTTCAAAAATCTCCCAACGATGATAAAAACACCCATAAGCTTCAATATTTTCCCCAAGCACTTCAGAATTCTCGTGGCGAAGATAAAAACGCCCCCATCCACTTCCATGTTTTCCCAGGCACTTCATTACTTTCCATAGACACTTCAAAATTTGTCCAATGATGATATATATGCCCTAGGCACTTCAATACTTGCCCTAGGAAAGGGAGAAAAACACTCGAGAATGATATAATCACCTAGGAAATAACAAAAATGCCTCAATCCACACAAATTTACTTCGGCAAGTGATAACTTTTCCCATCCGTGTTTTAAAACGTCCCAACAGTATAAAAACATCCATACATTGATAAAAAACAAGTGACAAGAAAAACACCCCATGCACTTCTAAATTCACCAAGTGACAAGAAAAACACCCCATGTACTTCTAAATTTACCAAGTGACAAGAAAAACGCCCCATGCACTTCAATACTTTCCCTGGGCACTTCAAAACTCTTTGAAAGATGATAAAAATGCCCTAAGCACTTCAATATTTTCCCAAGCACTTCAAAATTCTCCCAAGGATGATAAAACCTCCCCATGCAATTCAATACTTTCCCCAAGCACTTCAAAATCCCCCCAAGGCACTTCAATACTTGCCCCATGCACTTCTAAATTCACCCAATGCTGAGAAAAACGCCCTGCACACTTCAATACTTTGCTCGGCCACTTTGAAATTCTCCCAACGATGATAAAAAAGCCCATACACTTCAATATTTTCCCCAGGCACTTCAAAATTCTCACGGTGAAGATAAAAACGTGCCCATCCACTTCCATGTTTTCCCGGGAACTTCATTACTTTCTTTAGACACTTCAAAATTCATCCAATGATGATAAAGATGCCCTAGGCACTTCAATACTTTCCCTAGGAAAGGGAGAAAAACACTCGACAATGATATAATCACCTAGGCAATCACAAAAATGCCTCAATCCACACAAATTTACCTTAGCAAGTGATAAATTTTCCCATCATTGTTTTAAAACAGCCCAACACTATAAAAGCATCCATACATTGATAAACAACAACCCTAGTCACTTCTAAATTCACCTGGTGAGGATAAAAATGCGCCATGCACTTCTAAATTCACCAATTCATGAGAAAAACACCCCACGCACTTCAATACTTGCCCTGGGTACTTCAAAATTCTCTGAAAGATGATAAAAATGCCCTAAGCACTTCAATATTTTCCCATGCACTTCTAAATTCTCCCAAGGATGATAAAATATCCCCATGCACTTCAATATTTTCCCCAAGCACTTCAAAATCCCCCCCAGGCACTTCAATACATGCCCCATGCACTTCTAAATTGACCAAATGATGATAGAAATTCCCCATGCACTTCAATACTTGCCTCAGCCACTTCAAAATTCTCCCAATGATGACAAAAATGCCCATACACTTCAATATTTTCCCCACGCACTTTAAAATTGCAGCCATGCACTTCAATACTTACCACATACACTTCTAAATTGACCCAATGATGATAGAAACACCCTATGCACTTCAATACTTGCCTCAACCACTTCAAAATTATCCCAACAATGATACAAATTGCCAGACACTTCAATATTTTCCCCAGGCACTTCAAAATTCTCACAACTAAGATAAAAATGCCCCGGTCGACTTCCATATTTTCCGAGGCACTTCATTACTTGCCCTAGACACTTCAAAATTCATCCAATGATGATAAAGATTCCCTAGTCACTTCAATACTTTCCCTAGGCAAGGGAGAAAAACACCCGACAATGATATAATCACCCAGAAAATCACAAATATGCCCCAATCCACACAAATTTACCTCAACATGTGATAACTTTGAAATGTACTCATATTTTTCTTATTTAGTTGTTGCAATAACGATTCCACTATTAAGGTATATCCAAGGCATGAAAGATGAGTTTAGTTCAAAATACAAACGTTCTGAAGGTGTGTTTGGTAACTTAAATGGTTAATTCATTCAAATCGACTTCCATGTTGAGTTCTCTCATTGGTTATTTTAAAATTACTATAGCAATCCATTGTTGCATACTTTCGAAGTTCATAGTTGTTCATCCATGATCGAAAACTTGTATTAATACCATGGATCAACAATAGCACTTATATAAATACCGGAGTGCCCATGAATAAACCTATATTCTTTCACATATATAAGGGTGTTGTCATTAGCACCATGTCCTATATATCTACATGTGTCAGAATGTTTGTGTGTTCACTCAACAAATTCACCATCATGCCTATAAGGTAAACACTGAGAAGAGCATATCCAGTTGCAAATTTAATAATTCATGTAACAATATTAGTAAACATAATTCTAATCATGAGCTAAAATTTCACTGTGTGTTTGCAGGTGTCTCCCTGCTCGTTTCCTTCAAGGGCATGAGTTAAGAATGCCCGTAGAAATGGGGTCAATCCTATGTAACCACTATTCTAATGGTGAAATATGATTTTCTCTTCAAACACAGGTTTCATTGTGTTGATATTTAGATTGGTGGAAATTGAAAAGATTCAACAAGATGTCACTGATAAGCCTCACTCACTACCAAGGACTAAATTTCATAGGTCTGCAAAAATACTGAGAGATAATTGTGTGTGCAACCATGGTCTGCTAGGATTCAAAGAATTCAAAATGTCTCCATCTGTAGATGGCCATGTAAGTATTCTTATGTCTAGATCATATATGAAGCATAACATAAGACAACTCGAACCTTCAAGGAACTCAGCAGTGTGTGCAATAATCAAATTTGTAATTGCAAATACATGAGAGGGATAGAGTGCATTGTTGCAATGGCATGGTGAACGATGGGAGGGGTTGAATCTTACCTATGGCTTAGAAATTCATCATGGAAGAAGTAGTGAAACTCAACTCATAATTTTGGTTTGAGGCCTTACTTTAGGCAAAAAATTTAAAAGGGTAATAACGTAGGTTTAACATTTTGATAAGCATGTTGGGTTCATCTTCCAAAATACTCAGTAGGACAAATTGCTTTTGGAACTTGGCAGTGTAATCTTGGACAATTTGCTCTTTACACAATTTTCTCTTTACAATGTCGAAGGTACTACCACTAGATTTGTTGCTCCCTTTCATACCTGGTCGGGTAGAATTTTCTTCTCAGAAAAACCTTGACCTCATTCAAAATTGTCTCAAAATTGTACAATAGGCTCTCCAGGCCTCTTGAGAAATACACCAATTACTATTGACATAGTAGATCAACCTGATTACTCTTGTTGAGACTGGAAAAAACATAAACATAAGTCTCTTGATATATGGCCAACAAAAAGGTCTAACTACATTACTTGGCTTATAAGTAGAGATCCATTCATTCACTTTCAACTCAAAAATTGTTATCAAGTATTTCCAGTTATAGTGTTTCAGTGTTGTTGGCCAACACTAAGGTGCATCGTATTCATGTATGACTAGACATATCTAGTGTACTTTGCAAAGGATTTTCTCAAAAGTAATTTATCCCATTATATGTACAATGGCAGGGAACTTGTTTCTCATGTTCATTTCCTGAAGGTATTTAGTAGTATATATTACTTTATAATTATGTTTTATGGGAGTCCAATTTGGTCTTTTCACTTGCAACCAAAAATATTGAGAAAACAAAAGCAGTCATAATAACTTTTGGGTCACACCAATATACATCCCCAGACCCCAATAATTACGCTCTATGTTTCAAATTTTGAATCCTTACCTAACCCAAGTTAAGCTACAAGACATTATGACTCTTGCTTCATTCATGGTTGGATCCTTGGGACAGTGGCTTGGCCTTAATCTTTACCTTTCTAGGCTTTTTGGAGTTTTTTTTGCCTTGCCCTTTTATGATCAATGGTATTATATTTTCTTCACCATTGACTCTGGAGAAATGTTGATTAGGCATTTTCCTTGTCATAGGAAGGACATTATTAATCTTGATCTTATCTCATAGAGAGTGAAATACAAGTCAACTACAGTGAAGCATTTATTTGTTGTCCCATATTAGTTTAATTCTCTTAGTTTGCACCCCTCTTCTGTGCACAAGGACAACAACTTGGAATTTATTTTTCAAGATTCCCTAGTAGATACAACAACTCTATTTGGTATTGGAATCTCTAATTTCTTTGAAGAGAACAAATAATTCAAGAATCTCTTTTGAGAATAATAATTTACACTACCTGACATAGCGACATTCTTCATAATTGATTGGTTGATAAATTATTTTTTAAGGCAATGAGAATATGTACATTCAAATATCCATGCCATCTTCATTCTTTATTAACCTGTAGCTATCCATAATGTTGCAAAACAACATAGGATCAACTTCACTTTCTTTACTTTCTAATTGACCATGTTCACTTTGGATTCATAGAGTGCATCAAATTTTAACTTTTCATTTTAATGGGATCCTCCTTTGCTTCTTTTTCTTTTACTTTGGAATCTACAAGTTTTCTACCACCAACTCAAGTCCTAACTCTTCCTATTTATGTGGTGTTGCACAAATGTTGTTTAACAGGATGGTGTATCTTGACATCTATGTGGAAGTTGCATTAACTACATGTTACATATGTGTGCCATATAAGTTGTAGTGGCCAACTGTACACTGCCATTTAGTTGTTATTATATGTCCAACCTCATTTTGGTGGCATTGCATAGAAAATGATCCAATGATCAATCACACGAACCAAGAACTTGACCATAAGGATCAACAAGTGCTCCAAACCCCATATGCAACAAGATTGTCTTCCCATAAAAAATGTAGATGTTCCATACAAAGAACTATGCAATGAACACTCGGTGAGTTAATCAAAATAGTGCAACCTATCACTAAGTCCACCTTGAATCAAACAAATAACCAACAACAAAACCTGTTGATATAGTGTGTAAGTACTTGTAGTCTTGTAGGTCATTTGATACTGTTTAATGAGACCTCTAGATTGTTCACATTGCTCTTTCCAAACAACAAATTTCACAATATCTATAGGCTTTTCGATGTCACCAATGATTAACCAACACAAGTTTTACTCCTAAGCGCAACATTAACACATATTCTAACACATAGGAAGAGGCCAAAGACTCAAACCAAAAGGCCTTGAAAATATGAGATGTCATATCATTAATGATGGCATGCAACTTAGCCTAATTCAAACTTAAGAATATTGTCCTCAATTTGGTGAAGGATCACTTAGTCCCTCACATTGCAAGAGAATAAGATGGCCAAGGACATGTATGATGCCTTGGTCGATTTGCACCAGAGCATGAATGTGTCCCAAAAAGTGCTTCTGAAGAACAATATCACAAGTACTTGCATGGGAAAAACTGATATAGTATTGAGATATCTAATGAATATCACTGATTTGAGGGATAGGCCCACGACCATTGGAGACAATATTTATGAAGGTGGGATAGTTTTTATTACCCTGAACTTCTTAACTCCATCTTGGCATTACTTTCTGCAGTCACTGCAGTTTTGGGACTGTATTACTTTGTGCAGTCATTGTACCCTGAAGTGCTTAATTCCATCATGAGTATACTCTTAATTATTTTTATTGGATTATGATGTGAGATATAGACTTAATGGAATGTAGCTTCTTTGTTTTTGTTTCTGACCCATGACAAAATTTAAAAACCATAGTTGGAGCTTTAACACTTTTGTATCAATTTTTTTTACAGTACACACACACACAAACCCTGAAGTGCTCAAGTCCATCATGAGCATACTCTTAATGATTTTTATTGGATTACGATGCAAGATATAGATTGGACGGAATGCTGCTTCTTTGTTTTTGTTTGGGATCCCATGAAAAAATTAAAAACCCATAGTTGGAGATTTAACAATTTTGTATCAATTTGTTTTCTTATAGTACACGCATTAATAAAATTATCCTATCCTCATATTTGTTGATTTATTTCTAGTTATATTTGTACTTCCTCATTAAAAACATGATTGTTTAGCCATTTTGTACCATATAATATAACCAACACTCAATTTAGCCACCTGTGGTTCTTATATAGTAAAAGAGATGATGTCATGAGTGTTTAGAGTAGATATGCTATTTCACTGGCACAACACCATCGAAGTTATGTTTACTCAATCAAATGATGCAGGAAGGATACATGATTAATTCTAGTAAGAATGTAAAATTTACAGCTCAAGATAAATTATCAATGCCACTAGACGACAACAAGAGACATCTATTAAAGCTCCTGGGACAACTCATGGCCTTGATTACTCTGCATCAACAATGGCATTACCACATCTTGCAACTTGTATAGCCAAATTGTTACTAGGAATCACTTTCTCTCCACTCTAATGATGTCTCTCATTAGAGAGAAGGTTTTCAAGTTTAGTCATGTGTTGGTAAGCACCAGAATCAATGATCCACTCCTACTGAGAAGAAGAGGACCAAAGTGAAGAGTGTACTGCCAAACTTGTACTATGGATAGATCTAGAATTGTTATAAAAAGTCTGCAGTGCCTACTGTGGATATTGGAAGCTCTTCAATTCTCTAAATATGAGAAAGGAAAAACTTGAAGGGATGGCCCTTCTTATGACAATAGCCACATATGACATTTTATTCTTGGAGGATTTCACGTATTTCCCTTTACCCCAAATTAGACTTAGATTTAAGAGGGGTTGAGACAATCTTTGAATGGGATTGGTATCAAGGAAGTAATTCACCTAACTTGATTCTGAATGAGATTAGAGAAAACCTCCTCAAGAGTAGGAGTTAAAGGATCCTTGAAAAATAAAGGAATTTTGTAGAGAATATATGAGAAACAAATTCGAATGCTAGAGAAAAAATATTCAGAACAATACTTACAAGTTCCGAATCTAATTTTCCTTTTCCTCCTGCTTAAATAATGTTATCCTTCAATTCTTTAAACCTTGCAACATACTCCTCAACTGTGTTGAAGACACCCATCTTGAGGTTTGAGAGCTCAGTTTCAAGTCAGCTAACCTATCTGGTATTACCAATTGCAAGGAGATTTTTGGAGGTATCCTAGATTTCCTTTGAACCGTTGTTACCCTTGGTGGGATCAATGTGATCAAGTTTGAAATAAAGAGTGATCAACCCAAAAGATTCATCCTTTTCCAAACATATGAGGTCATAATTGTCATCCATAAAACTTTTCCTTGAAGTAGGAGTCAATTAGTCCCCCCAAGGACAATAGTTGTCCCTATTCAAACAAAGAAAAAACTAATTCCAACCCATAGGCTTCTGGATGAAGGCTCCTTGTGGAATGAAGACTTAAAAAATTCAACTTTATAGATCCAAAAGGCACAAAACTATAAGTGACCTTACGAATGAAGGTGTTGGCCTTAAAGAAGGGTGAAAAGTGCCAAAGAGTACCCTTAAGGAATTTGAAACCCTAGATTAAGGTTTATATCTCTAGAACCCCTAGAGAAAACCTAGAAGAGATGATCCAAAAAAACTTAGTTCCACATAGTAACAAAGCTACCACTGGCCAATAGTTTTTGTAGCAGTCACTTTTAGATTTTGATTAGCATAATGAGTTGTCTTATAAATCTCTAATGAGATAGCCACAATCCTTGATAAGACCACGCTGAAAATTTTTTGTGCGGAAAAATATTCTACATTGTCCATAACCTTCTTCCTGTTCATGACCGATCTAGAGGGGTTTTAGCTCATTGTGGCTGGATTATGGAAGTTAATGATAAATCCTTAGAAAGCCTCTGAAACCTTCATTTTGAAACTTCATATGAAATTTTGATAACACTGATAACCTCCCATCAGGGCCCCTTGATAGGAAGGGTATTATCATTTGCATTTGCATTTTCAGCTGAATCAATTACCATATCCGAACAATCCATGAGTCTGACAATATTTGCTTCACTAATTTCACACTCAACAAGTTCCTCCTCTTCATATTTTTCTTGCTGGAGCAAAGTAAGTAGATCTGATTCCTGGCCATGATTAAGACCATCTCCAATGTTCTGAGCTAGATCTGATCTGAGTTTTAGTTAATTGTTGATGGATTTTGGACTCAAAATTTCATTCAGCACTGTGCAAATACTATTCTGATGGCCTTACTAGACCTGGGATGATTTTTAAATCAACAACTATTGTTTGTTGGGTTTTATTTTCATCAAACACTTCAGTTAAGAATCATAGAGCATTGAATATTCACACAATACTACAGATATTAGGCTCAAGCACCATCAAAATTTCCTTATATCACCACAGGGGTAATATATACCATTTATGGGACCTTGACCATCATCAAAGAATGAAAAATATGTCTTTGGATCTTATTGAATCTTCTTGAGATCAACAGTCTTGAACTAGTACTCGAACCAACATGCAAGAACTTTGTTGGGGGTATTTGGCCTCTTAGTGGGATATAGATACAATGAGTATCCTTTTCCACTAAATGTACATGTGCTAAGGCATAAAATGGTTAAGGGTCACATAATGAAATTAATCACTATTCAAACTTCTTGTGATCAAGCACCATGAAAAACCTGTAGAAACAATTACATGAGCCCTCTCTAGGGATTCCATTAACAATAAGTTGTTTATAATCCATATCAAAAGTATTTGTTTGATGAGTATCCCGCTCATTGATTAAGGAATTTCAAAGGAATTGCTTGAAGCATGTTCAATATTGCTTTTATTCTTGGAAACCTTTTATGATCAAATAGACAGAAGTGGAGTTGCAAAATATTAAGAGAATAATTAGTTTGGTTGAGCTGATTGTCATCTATGCCTATTTGTTTTCATTAAAAAGGGAAAAATCTTGTTGACAAATGAATAAATGAGTATTATTCATTGAGCATTTGTGGACTTCCATAGAGAGCTGATGGTTGATAGAGATATAAAACTTCTCGAGTGATTGAGCTAATCTATTGTGCACTCCTTTGTCCATTCTAAAAGGAAAGTTAAAGGTCAATTGTGGAAGGAATTCTTTTCGAGACTCGAGAGATATGTACAAGGACTGAAATTGAATAGAGAGAGTGTTATCTATTAAGCACTAAAACATGTCAGTCCTTATGTTAGGCACTTCTTCAGGACTAAGTGCATGTTTATTGAATGATTTCAGACAGAGATTAAAGATAGCAAATTGTTTATGACATACTCCTTTGATGGACGGAGATTGAAGAAGAGTTCATGAAGCATTGTTGAAACATTGTTTGTGACCTATTCTTATGCATTGATTTCACACATTATGGAAGATAGTTAGAGAAGCATCTCTCTTGGCATATATTGGCAAGCAAGGCAGATGATAGTTCATTACATTTGAAATGGTTGTTGACAAATGGAGCTAATGTATTAGTTATAGGGGGAGAAGAGTCCATTATCAAAACACCAAGATATTCCACAACAACTAGAAGAATATTCCAAACCCCTACGCCTTTTCCAACAAAAGAATTATAATTTTATGGTCAGATTAATGTCATATGCAAAGATGGCTGAAATTGCGGGACATACCTTTTCATGTAGAGATTGAGAATTTACAGGGAAAGTGTATCTTCACATTTTGGTGCAGAAGTTTGAAATTAGTATATGTTGTGTACAACAAGAAGCATAGGTATGAAGAGAATCATGATTGGTGTTTAAAGAGAATATACACACATTCTACCAATATATAACCTAGCTCAATATCCTAGAAGAGGAAGAGAATGTTGTCCTCAAAACTTGTAATGTTCTGAGCTAGATCTAATCTAAATTTTAGTTAATTGTTGATGGATTTTGTACTCAAAATTTCATTCAACACTGTGCAAATACTATTCTGATGGCCTTACTAGACCTGGAATGATTTTTAAAGCAACTGCTATTGTTTGTTGGGTTTTATTTGCATCAAACACTTTAGTTAAGATTCATAGAGAACTAAATATTCCCATAGTACTACTGATATTAGGCTCTGAAAATTTCCTTATATCACCACAGGGGTAGTATATATAATTTATGGGGCCTTGGCCATCATTGTTGGCAGGCATTTCTACCCTATAGCAAGGAAACTAATGCTATCAACTTGGTTGGGGTGACAGGTAAGTGTATTGATGCTATTGCATAAACATTTACAAAAAGAAATAAGTTGTAGATTTAGGGAACACACCTTTTAACTGAAGTCTTATCCTGGCCTTGACTTGATCTTACGTTCAACTTCCAAATCTACCTTTCCTTTAGCAAACCTGCAACAACAATACCTTTCTCAAAACATTTTGGGCAATATATAAAGCTTGAAAGAAACAAAAACAATGTTTAACATTTAGCATTGACCAAAATAGATCCAAATTAAAATGCCATTTCATAACACATTCAAATTGGAACAAGAAAAACACTTCAACCTTTATTTGTCAAAAGTAGAATGATGTACAAGTATACCTGATCATGAAATAGGCTCCTGAAACTAGATTCTGGGCTCTGGCTCTGCTCTGGCTTGGATGTCTTCAGCATCAACTCCTCCAATGCAAGCTTCTTCAAAGTTTTTCCATTAATCAATCTCACTAAATCCCATTTCTAACCCTTCTCCTTTAACCTTCTTGGTATTTATAGGATTAAAGAAGCAGTTCAAGTCGAGATGTAGTTATGGAGGAAGTTGGGGGAGTTAGGAAACTGCCATCAACTAATCCTCCTCGATGAATTAATTTATTTTTTAATCATCTTTTAAGATGTACGTGACTCTTCTTCAGTGGAGTAGCGTATAGGGCGCTACCCTAGTGTTTAACAACTAGCGCTCAATCGATTTTAAATTGTGAGCGCTACTATGCTACACTGGAGTAGCGTATACTTGGATATGGGCGCTACTATTATACAGTGGAGTAGCGCTCATATCTCAAAATGATATTTTTGTGGTTTTCCAGTATTTTCAGGAAATGGAATGAGTTGACATATCATCAAAGGTCAACATGCTCCTCCATCCAAGTTGTCCTTTTGTGTGATCAACAGCTCAGGGTGATCATGGACGGAGAGGTGAAAGTTTGACCTATAACAGATGCCCCCTAATGTGTGAGGTCAGAGGGAAACGATGGCCGAAATACATTATAATCCAAAGCCAGAGGAGGAGCACAGAACCGCAGAAAACAAGTCACAAGAAACCTGCAACAAAGATCAAGGTCAGCGAGCAATTACATTTTTGACATCTTATAGATGTGTAGTGTGATACAACATGATCTCCGATACATAACAAGGAGATGTATATAAAGCATGGCCACTTGAAATACAAGCGTGGATCCATGTCAAACTGAGAGATCATAGCCATAACAACAAACTGGATCTATGTCTCATGGAGAGCTGAATATAAGTGAGGCTCAGTCTTGCGCAACTTGGGTGATAACAAAAGGAGGTAATGCCATCCAAAATCCCAAGGTCTTCATCCCACAATAACCCTAGGTACAAACCCTACCCATGTGAATAGATGAGCTGATAGTCGAACATGGGGGGTATCGTTTGATTACCGGTCATTGATGTATACCGTTAACAAACGCGAGGACTTCCACCGATAATGATGATGGGGTCCAAGGTACCAAGTACGATTCGCCAAATGTGAATAGATGGACTTGGAGTCGAACACTTGGGAATCCTGTCGAAGAAGAGACATTGATGTATTCTCATCATTCAACAGCGAGGAAAATTGCCACTGGTGACTGCAATCTCCAAGGTACTAACCGAAACTCTAAACTTCAATCCTAGAATAATGATTTGGTGTCGATGGGAAGAAGTCCGTTGGAAGGGAGGCCTTAAGGAATCCTCCATCATCCAACTCGAGGAACACTCAACTGGTAAGAGATGATATGGAATAATATGCAACAAGACTGACACTAGGAAGGCCGACACATGAGGTCAAGGTAAACTGCAAAATGGCCGACACAGGGTATATCCTTGAACAGTGAGCACGACACAAAAGTGACTCAGGAAGCTTCTGACATAATGGGGTAAATAAGTCTGAAATGTAAGAGACATTAACAGACCCTCCATATGGTTGGAAGAATAACCAACCGGGGGAGTAAATAACTCGAAGGAAAGGTTCACCCTGAGGCCAAAAACTAAACCCAACCGACAAGATAGGCTCAAGTAGATGCTGTGTTCAAGGATAGAACTTGACTTAAACTGCCTTTGACAATGAAGATATGATATGTCTTTCCCGTTCCTTATTCTTTTTAGATAAAAGAATACCCTTCTTGTTGTTTTAATGAGTCCAAGAAAGAATGAAAACTCAATAGGTCCAACCATGTAAAAATTTTAACGAGCCCATGGGAGGAAGACTCGGGACCTTCTTCATAATTTATAGAGTTCGAAGAAGAGATAGAAGATTACTCTATATGTACTGGTCTCTGGATTTTAATATCGAGCCGAGATCTGTTCTTGCTCGCCAGTGTTTTCAATTTTAAGGAGTCTGAAAAACTTAAACAATAACTCCATATATCTGCTCATGAATTTTAGTATCGAGCCCAAGTAGATTAATGCTCGTCGGTGTTTTCCTATTTATAGAGTCTGGAAAACTTAAACAATCCTCTTTTCACCTATCCATGGATTTTATATCGAGCCCGGATTGGTCTGTGCTCGGCGGTGTTTTCTTGTTTATAGAGTTGAAAAACTTAAACAGTCCTCTACATACCCTCTCGTGGATTTCACATCGAGCCCAAGTAGGTGAATGCTTGCTTGGTATTTTTATGTTTAGAGAGTCTGAAAACCCTAAAGAGAGACTCCAAAAGGTCCTTTTTCATACAGTTAGTCTCCTCCCCTGAAAAAGTATAAAACAATGAAAGGAGAACTCTTCTAGCGCATATAGGAGTATACCTAGAGTATACCTTTTCCGTAGTTAATCCACTGAGGCCCGGAACAGGGGTAATTCTATACCTGAGTGGATGAGTGTAGCTAGGGTTTTACCCCTAGCTTGTGCAAATGAGCACCTACTAAGGAGAATGGACTCCTTAGTAGCAGTTCAGTAAATGTAAATTATTAAGCTAAAACAGAAATATAAAACTACTCTAAAACATGTGCATGAAACATAAACAACAAATTTAAATAATGGTT
The DNA here is from genome assembly GCA_027924585.1 of Larix kaempferi. Taxonomy (NCBI): domain Eukaryota; kingdom Viridiplantae; phylum Streptophyta; class Pinopsida; order Pinales; family Pinaceae; genus Larix; species Larix kaempferi. The sequence continues at coordinate 3,439,297 of BSBM01000432.1, forward strand.
TTTGTATTAATATTACCTTCAATGTGAAGGTTGATGAAGCTCCTTGCAATGTCCAAGAGGGTTTCTCCAAGCTCCAATGTGCTCCTTCTCTTTCTCCAATGGTGGGAATGGGCCAAAAGGGGCTCTCAAGGTGAAAGTAGTTCAATGGTGAACTAGGGCTTCGAGAGAGATTTTGGCAGAGTAAGGGTATACTTGATTGTGGATATGAAATAAGGGATCTCCATCACCTATTTATAGTTTTTTGGTGGTGGAGTGCTGACCCATGGTTTTGGGAACCATATGGTTTAGGGCAACTGTATAGGGTTTTTTCCTCTTTTTCCTCATTATTTTATATTTTTTATTCCCTTTTTAGGGGATTTTTGCTATTTTAGAGGAATTTTGGATATTTTTGGAGGAAAAGGGGGTTTTTTAGCCTTTTTGAGGCTATTTTGATGGTTTTGTGGCCTTTTGGAGGATTTTTAATGGGATTGTTAAAGTTTTTAAGGGAAATATGGTAGGAAAATGGACAAATGAGCCATATAATGGGGTAGATGAGGTAGTGAACACTTTTTGGGTGTTAACAATGAGCCTTCGGATACTTTAACGAGCTCGAAGAGGACAAGTTTGCTCGGCAATCTTATTTAGGTTTAGATAGTCCAAACAAGAGGAAATGATGAGCTGCTGGATCATAATGACTGGGAGCAATAACCTCGATGGTACACTGAACTGGAATGGAACTGGGTACTCAAGGAAGCATATAGCTGGATGGCTTCTGAATACAAACGCCAACGCAGCCCAGACATCCACGGGAACATGTAATGTCCCCTCCTATCATACCATGATAGAGAGGGTCATTGCTAAAACCGGGCATCTAGCCCCATAAATCGTGGACCACTAGGCATTCCCATAATATAATAGAGATATAAGGATGCATAATTATCAGAAATCACAGCGGAATTAACTTATGAAATTCACAACCATCACACATTCAAGATATTCATCAATTAAACAATTGCAAGATAGCACAAGAAAATACTTATCTTAATGAAGTAGTACCAAACAACCAGCTACGCTTCTGCAACGTTCCACCCAACCATAGGCCAGTGTGCTCCTTAATCTCTCAGCACCACTGCCACCCCCGAGCTGGGCACGATCTCCACAAGGAACTAGGGAACAACAGGGTCTCACTTAGCCGTAGATACGCCCAAATCAGCCAAGCCAACTAGCAGTTGGTTTTCTCAGGCTGCTAAGAGGTGGGCAGAGGTGAATTACCAGGCTAGTGGCTAAACCATGGAGCTATGGATACACCATTAGGCTCATCAAGCCAAATCTGTCCCCTTCCACTCTTGAAGCTCCTGCTCACAGGTTCAAATCCAAAATGGGATGCACTGAACAACAAAACCACAATTACTGGGCATGAGGAAAAACGCTTTCCACAGTGGGGTGCATGAGATGGGGTTTCAACTCACTCAGAAAAACGTGGGAACACACAAAAACGAAATGGGAAGATGGGGAACCACCCAGGGAAGCCCAATCCGTTTTTAGAAAAACGTCCCTGGACATTTGGGGGCAAAAACGACCTCCATACAGTCCCCAAAACGTGGCCCTTCTCTCCCAGGCTACTGCATATGCAAAAACGAACTCCCCGGCATGGAAAAACGCAGGATTTGGATGAAAAACGTGGAGGGGAAGACCCAGCTAGCTCCCCCTGCGTGAGTGATGAAAGACTCCCTGTTCAGAATGGCTTTGGGCACCATTTCGTGGGTGATTTCTTGCCCAGCAAGCAAAAACACGAATTTCCAGGTTGATGGCTTGCCCATGCACGAAAATGGCTTGCCCATACTTCTTCATTTCCAAGCCATTAACTGCCTTAACCAATTTCTTGGAAGAATTAAAATGATGGGTCCATAACCCAAAATGGGTAGTTGAGAGTTCATGGGCTTGCTCATGACACATGGATTAAAACCATTGGCTCAAGGGTTTGAATAATTTCCCTCCCTATTCCTTGTAAAGATCATGCCCCCATCTCTTTTGTTGCATTGCGTAGCTGATTGTGGGTTTTTATTAAAATCGCATATTTACATGATGTCCGATTTTTACATTGTGCTCCGCTAGCACAAGAACCATATGTATCTATTCTAATTGCCGATACCTAAAACGATAAATCAATGGCGGGGCCTTGGCCTTGAGCTCCTCACCATGACTAAATAAAAATATTTACATCATTTACAATATTAATGTAATAGGGTCAAGATGGGGACATTACAGAACATATAACTGGGTGTTCCGAAGTGACTCACCAATGTGTTAGAGTCGGGGGAAATATGGGGTCTTCGACAAATAATGGAAGGGATGTAACCCTACGCGATTCTCGACAATGCGATCAAGGTGCTAAAGTCGAGGATGTGAGAAACAACCACTCAGAGAGGCAATGATGATTCCTCTCGGAATGGTCCGTAGGAACTTACCACAGATGGTGATAAGTCCAAGGCATAGGGACCTCCGGGCCTATCCTCTAGAATAGAGGGGCTGTCGTCGACAGAGGGAGACCTGCAACTATCAAGGCAATGATGTTTCCTTGACAGGAGCGCGAGGTGGAGAACCGAAATGTGATAGTACTGATGGCAGGACTGACCAAACTGTGGGGGGAGAACTGGGCAAGTAGAGTGGGTGGACTCAAACTTCTTTTGTTCAGAGTATGATAATGGGAATGATCGGGCAGCATATGAAACTTACTGAGGGAAAAGGGATCATAGCTGTATTGGATCGGGGAGGGTGACTGGTCTGAGGGAGACTCAAGCTAGTATAAAATGGCAGGAAACTGCAGAATACTCTAAACAAAGGCGACCTGATTGGGGGTGCTGCCGAGATGATCCACCATAGTGCCAGGAGGCACGGGAGGGTACTTCTTCATGGGTTAAGGGACTAGAAGAAGTGTGTGTAAAATGATACTGTCGTGTGGATTTTACGAGCCCAGGATAGTTCATGCTCGTGGTTGCTTTCAATTTTAAGGAGCCTGAAAGCGATAAGAAGACTCTAAAGTGATGGAATGGTACTGTCGTGTGGATTTTACAAGCCTAGGACAGTTCGTGCTCATGGTTGCTTTCAATTTTAGAGAGTCTGAAAGCAAATAAGAAGACTCCAGGGGGTTTCTTTTTCGTATGTTTAGTCTTCAAGGCCCAAAGAAGCATAAAAGGATACAATGAAGAACTCTTCTAGCCGGTGTGACTAGAGTATTCCTTTTTCGTAATTAGTCTACCAGGTCCGGAAAAGGGTTAAACTTATACCAGATAGACACCCTTTCAGGTACTTTAACGAGCATGAAAGGAAGCAAGATTGCTCGGCGATCTTTTCATTGTTTTAGGAGTCAGAAAAGAGCTTAATGGAAACTCCCTAAGTGCCTTTTTCGTAAAGGACTTGTCCGGCCCGAAAAAGGGATAAAATTATACCGAACAAAAGGAATGGCCATGCAAGGAGGAAGTGTTCAATCAAGGATCAGTAATGATGACCAAGAATGAGGGTAGGGGGGAACACTGGTGGGCCTCCTTGCAGGGTGAATGGAATGGTGGAAAAATAACGAAACATTTGCAGTATGACAGGAGTGAATGGCTCATGTAAAAGTGTGGAACAATCCGATGGCGGCCGATGTGGCACGCAAATCGAGGCAGCAAGGTGTTGGGACACAATGTTGAAATTGTACCAGGTGAGAGCGAGAAATGATCTCAAGCATCATCACGGGCGCGGAAAAATGAATCCGGTGATATAAAGAGTGTCAAAAACAGGTAACGGCCGATGTGGCACGTACACCGAGGCGACGGGGGATGTTTTGAAAAAAAATACCCGAAAACTCTGGGGGTGAGAGCGAGAAATGATCTCAAGCATCCTCACGAGCTCGAAAAAATGAATTCGATGATATAAAGTATGTGAAAAACGGAGAACGGCTGATGTGGCACGCAAACCGAGGCGACAAGGTGTCATGTCACGATGTCAATAAAGGTTCTGGTGAGAGCGAGAAATGATCTCAAGCATCATCACGGACACAGAAATATGAATCCGACAGTGCAAATGGTGCGAAAAACGGAGGTTATAAGGACTCCGGAATGTGCAAAGGAAAGAACTATGCATATAAAATCAAATATACAAGTGATATGTGACCTCAAAAATGGTTGAGATCACAAATGTGAAAAAAGTGAGGAGGGTTAATGACCTACCCCCATGCTATGTGCATAGGGTTTGTGATTGTGGATCACATGTGTGTTGGTTTGAACGATGGGTTCCTTGACATGCTGAGATAAATGTGATGGGGAAGGTTCAAAATGATTGATCATGCCCCCTATCCCAGGGTCGAGGTAATCTATTGTGCCCCTTGACTCAGAGGTGTCAAGGTGGTGCTCTATGATGGCGGGGTCAAGACCGGGCATTTCGGTATAGGACCATGCAAATAAATCATGGAATTCTTGGAAGATTTTTCGGTACTCCTCAATCTCTTCTTCACTGCAGGAGGCTCCTAAGGAAATGCATTCATTGACGCCAGGTGGGTCAGAGATATCTATGTGGATGACGGGTGATATGTTGTCCATGTTACCCTCCTCGAAGGCGTCAGGAGCAGGAATAGGGTCCTTGAACCAGTCAACCTTGGTGGAGAGGAAGTCTTTGGATTCAACCGTGAACTGGGTGGCTGTGCTAGAGGAGGATTCGTCTGGAATGAAGTAGGAACGGTGGTGCATATCATCCCAGGGATAATCCGGGGCAGTGAGGGCCTCGAGAATCTCCTCATTAGTACGAAAAGTTTGCGTCGTCAAATCGGTTGACGAGGGGGTAGTGGTTGAAGAGATCATATAAATGGTATTAAGCTCTCCTAAAGGGGAAGAGACCGGGGGGTAGATCTCCTCAATGGTGGGTGGTTCCGTCTCAAGATCCAGATTGTTCATCTCATAGAGAGCTGCTCTGTAATCCGGAAGATCGGGACAATGATGTGAATAGTGTCCGTAAACACCACATATCGCACAGGGATGGTTAGTGCGTAGTGATTTGTCTTTAGTCTTGGGGGTGGGGTTTAGTTCGACAACCGGGATGTTGGGGTCGTCGTCGAGCATCTGCATGTGTTTCTGTAAGGCTGGTAATTGTGGACACTGATGAGTTGCATGGCCTAACTCGTCGCACAACGAGCATTTGGGAGGAGCACGAAACACTGGAGGGTTTTTGACTGTCTTGGGAGGTGGTACAGCAGTGTAAGGTTGGGGACCTCTGCCCCCAGTGGGTTTGCGAGTAGGAGGAGGATTCGTGGAGGACGAAGGGGTAGAGACACTGGGGGGTGGCTGAGTGGTAGTAGCCATGGGTTGCACCGGTTGGAGGACGACGCTTGGTGTCGGCGGGGGAATGGGAGGTGAAACATACCAGACAGGTAATCCCAAGGTTAGCCTAGGGAGGCTAAGGGTAGCCATAACCGGGGCGCTTACTACTCCCGATGGAGGGACTAGGAAGGGGATTGTATGGATAGGTGTAACACCAATGTGGATAGGTACCAATGGTGGTTTAGGAAACAAGGGTGGCTGATTGTTAGGTGTTTGGTTATCGTGGGACAAGGTACATAAGTCAGAAACTTCGGGTGTAGATGACGGGGGAGGAATAGATTGGAAGGTGGAGGTCATCGGCGCGTCTGAGTAAACTCCAGGCCCCGTGGAGGAAACAAATGAGGTGGTGGCACGAGAAACAGGTTGTTCAACCATGGGGAGAACATTTTCAGGTGCCGCAGGAGCACTGGGATCATAGTAGGTGAGCTGGTCAACCTTAACCACGCGTCCCTCATGGGGGAACATCATGGTGCGAAAAACGGAAGAGGCAACCGCCCGCATGGCATACATGTAACTGCGGCCAAGTAAAAGGTTATAATCCAACTGGGCATTGATTACCTCGATGTCGATGAGGACGGTTTTTCCACCTAACTGGACGGGGACATTGGGTAGGAGGCCTTGGGGCTGGGCCGACCGACAGTCGTAGGCGCGTAATGCAGTGGTGGACTGTTGGAGAGTAGGGGATCCCAACTTCTGCCATACGAATGTAGACATAACGCATGTGGAGGCACCTTCATCAATGATGCATCGATGGATGACAAGATTCCGAATGGAAACAGAAACTTGGAATGCTAAGGAGGAAGGCAGGCGTGGTTCGGATTGGTCCAAATCAAATGCCATTAAATTCGAATCATGTGGGTCAATCACCCCAATGGCGGATAGTAGAGTATTGTGCTGGGAAGGGCAGTTTTTCAAGACTTCTAATGTAGACATGGTTGCAGGAGATTGGGCTAAGTCATCGACGATGTTGTAGTTTGACGCAGCCCACGCATTGGGGTTATTGTTGATACGGCGAAGCGGGAAACGAGGTGCTTTGGGAGCGCCCTCTAGTGGAGGCGGGGGTATGCGTAACGCTTGATCAGTGGGATGAGCGTTAGGGGTTTTCTCAGCAGGAGGGGCTTCAGTGGTGGAGCCATACTGGTTCCGACGAGTCTGGAGGTTGACGTCAGCGGATGACATCATCAACAAGTGGTGGGTGCCCGAGTCAAACATGGGTTGATAAGGAGCAGCGTACCTGATCTGTTGTTGGGGTTGCACGTTGGCTTGAGGGGGAGCCAACGGCTGAGTGTTCACTACACCTTGGGTTGGTAAGGGTTTTTGCAGAACCAAAGGAGGCTGCTGAGGTTGAGGGGGGTTAGGTGGTGCCTGAGGAGTTGCATGCCCTTGGCGATGGGAATCATCAACCCAAAGTTGTCGAGCTCGCTCCAAGTGTGGGAAAGCATGCGTGTAGTGGCCATAGACCCCGAAAATAGAACAAGGGTGGTTTGTTCGCAAATTGGGGTTTTTAGCCTGCTTGGGCGGGCGATCAGGGTTTTGGTTAGCAGGGGCCGCATTATTATTGTCGGGGGAATTAGCCGGTTGACCAGCTTGGTCTGTAGGTTGGTTGTTCCCACGATTACGGCCCTTGCCGCGGTTTTGTTGGCCCTGGTTGCATTGGTTGTTCTGGTTTTGCTGCGGGTTTTGTTGGGCGTAAACTTGCCCTTGGGCAGCAGGTGGATTCTGAGGTTGCGCAGGTGCGAGAGCAGGCTGCGGGGGATGATATGCAGGTGGAGGCTGAGCAGGTGCAGCAACTTGAGGGGGTTGCTAATATGGTTGCGGAGCAGGTTGTGGGTTTGCCGCAGGGGCTTCCTGTGGCGGGTAATAAGCGGGTTGGGCTTGTGAAGGCGCAGGATCTGGTGTAGCCTGCTGGTGGTAGTAAGGCTGAGGTGCGACCGGGGGGGCATAAGCGGGAATCGCATGACCGAAGCACTGAGGAGGACATGAGGGTCCATGGTGGTGGTGATGTGTCATGGGAGCATACGAGTTGGTTGCTCCAGACTGTGAGGTAGCCCGTGAAAGGTCGGGGCCAGGGGTAGGACATGCTATAGAAAATGGTTGGGGATGCGAAGAAACACGGCCAATGATACCGTCTGCAGCGTGGGATGCCCCCGGCGCATCGTGCTGGCGGGACTCACCACGAGGGGCGTCAGGTATAATGGTATAAAGGTAACCCGACTAGGCGTAAATGAGGTCGAACTGTTGGGCCTTAAGGATGGCCTCTTCTTCAGACTGGGGTCTTTCTGATGCCACATCCTTAGCAATGACAGGGAGAAGGGATTTGAGGAACCAATCTAGGAAGATACGGTCGTCTAATTTGATCTTGCATAAGCTACGGCGTCGACGCCACTCATGGATGTGGTCCGTGATATGGGTAGCCGTGTTTTTTCTACAAGATAGGAGGATCTCAACGCCCGCGTCATAGCGGACGAGAAACTGGAAGAACTGCAGGAAGCTCGAGGCAAGGGAAGCAAAGGTGGCATGGGTCCTATGGGGTTGCTCGATATACCACTTGGCTGCAGAGCCAGTGAAGGTGCGCTGTAAGAGACGAAGGCGAACAGAGTCGTCCACTATAGAGTTAGAGGAACACCAAAGGTGGAAAGACATGATATGGTTTTGTGGGTCCTCACCTGCCTTGCCCTCGAACTTAGGGATGTCAGAGGGGAGCTTAGTAGGCATATGAGGCCACGCAGGGTCGTGTCGAATAGGATCGTTGGTCAATATGGCTAGGTCAGGTAGGTTGAGGCTAGCCATGAATGGAAAAATGGAAGAAGGATGTGACATAGTAGTGGGTTGGACCAGGTTGGGGCCCATGCCCCCAAGTGGAGGGACAGTATTTGGGATGGTGCCCCCAAGTGGGGGAACAGAGGTAGTATAGGAGGGGCCTGCACCACCATGGGTAGTGTGAGCCACTGATGTAGTGGGGATAGGTATTCCCGCTGCGGGAATAGGTGCCGTGAGGGGAGCGGTAGATGGGGGCCCCATGGAGGGCATACCCAAAACAGGTGTAGTAACTGGTGTAGTGGTGGATGTGCCACCAATGGTCCCTATAACAAAAGGAGTGGAATTCATGCCAGCCATGGGGCTAGTAGGGGCAGTGTAAATAGGGTTCTCAGACTCTTCGTTAGAATCGGAGGTGAAGTAAGGGGCATCAATATCTGGTGACGGGGTCCTATGTCGCTGACGAGTGGAGTCAAGTGACAAGGCTCTAGATTTGTGATGAGTGGTATCAAGGGATGATGATCTGTGGCGATGACGGGTGGTGTCAAGTGAACTGTGCTGTGGGGGCTCGCCCCTGAGGCACCGAGAATGTCTCGGGGACTCAATGGCGATAGATGGTGTCAAATCTATGTGGGTTGAGGTGAGTATAAAAACAGCTCAAAAATCCTAATGCAACCGAGTGTGCAGAAGGAGAGCTCAAAAACAAGGCCCTCAGGCCAACAACCAACTCAAAACACCTACTATAACAGCTGTGCTACAATAAGTGGAGTATCAACAAAGATGGTCAGAATACCAACAAGCAGCAGGTTTCCTAAAAATAAAAAATGGTGGACTCACTAGACCAAAGGGAGGTAAGGGAGCATGCAAGCACCTAACTAAAAGGTATTCTGACTCAACTAGACATATCCTCTGCAAGGTGATGAAATCCAAGTCAGACAATATGAATAGGAAAGCCAAGTGGCTATGATATCCCCCTACCGGGAGGGACACCGGGTAGTCAATCCTAGAAGAATGGAAACTAAGATACCCTGTTCATGACACGTCCAGAAAGGTGAATCTGCCGTTTAGTCCTTTAACCGCAATACCCCTATACAGGGATATCCCGAGAACCGCAAAAGGTAGCCCTTCGGTTACTGAATGGAGTGCGGTATTCCACTCAGGCCTCCGGAACCAGTCTCCCGAATTCAACCCTCCTAAGGGAGAGGCCCTCTGATAAACTGGTCCTGACCGTGCCAAAAAGTACTAGGGGATTTTGGCTCCCTATTTGGACAACAACTATGTCTCAAGTGTAAGTAACCGAGGGGTGTTATTGGAAGCATATCCCCCCGATCCTACCTAACTACAAATATTCTTTTGTGTTCCCCAAGTGGGGTTAGAATATTGGTTGAGTTAGGTACTTTTTAAGGCTCACTTGAATTATGTGACAGAGTGTGTGCTCGTGAGGTGATGAACCCAAAATAGAAGTGCCACAAGGGGGGCAACTTCTAACTATCAGTAATACTGAAATTGAAATTTTAACTTGCAAACTTTTCTGAATTAAAAATACTAAAATTTTAAAAAGATTCTGTAAAGGGAACAGAAATTATGTTGCAGAAAGGCTGTAAGGAAGTGGGGCTGCAGGTAGGTCAGAGGGCTGTTCAGATGCATAAAATATTGCAGCAAAAGGGGCTGGTCTCAAAACAGGAAAAATGCAGAAATCAGACCGCGGGTCTGTGGTGAATCAGAACAGGCGGACCGCGGGTTTAAGGGAAACAGACGTGGACAGGTCGCGGCTATTTGGCCGACAGAGGTAGTCGGGACGCAGGAAACAGGGAAAAAGGCGCAGTCGGGTCGCGGGAAAAAGGCTACTAGACGCAGTCGGGATGCCGGAAAGGAGCTGAAAGCTGCAGTCGGGACGTAGGAAAATGGCCGACAGGCGCAGTCAGATCGCAGCAAACAGGCCTATTAGCCGCGGTCGGATCACAGGTAACAGACTTGAATCCGTCGGCAGGGCGTCGGAAACAGTCTGAGAGCCGCGGTTGGGTCGCAGGTAAGGGCCTGAAAGACGCGGTCGGGACGCGACTGCAGAGGGAAAATACGCGGTGTGCGGCGGCCGAAAGGGACAGCCGAAAGGAAAAAAAATTTAAACTAAAACCAGAAATTCAAATCTAGGGGAGTCACCAAAACTATAGCTAGGGTTTTACCCCTAGCTTGTGCAAATGAGCACCTACTAAGGAGAATGGACTCCTTAGTAGCAGTTCAGTAAATGTAAATTATTAAGCTAAAACAGAAATGTAAAACTACTCTAAAACATGTGCATGAAACATAAACAACAAATTTAAATAATGGTTTTTGTATTAATATTACCTTCAATGTGAAGGTTGATGAAGCTCCTTGCAATGTCCAAGAGGGTTGCTCCAAGCTCCAATGTGCTCCTTCTCTTTCTCCAATGGTGGGAATGGGCCAAAAGGGGCTCTCAAGGTGAAAGTAGTTCAATGGTGAACTAGGGTTTTGAGAGAGATTTTGGCAGAGTAAGGGTATACTTGATTGTGGATATGAAATAAGGGATCTCCATCACCTATTTATAGTTTTTTGGTGGTGGAGTGCTGACCCATGGTTTTGGGAACCATATGGTTTAGGGCAGCTGTATATAGTTTTTTCCTCTTTTTCCTCATTATTTTATATTTTTTATTCCCTTTTTAGGGGATTTTTGCTATTTTAGAGGAATTTTGGATATTTTTGGAGGAAAAGGGGGTTTTTTAGCCTTTTTGAGGCTATTTTGATGGTTTTGTGGCCTTTTGGAGGCTTTTTAATGGGATTTTTAGGGTTTTTAAGGGAAATATGGTAGGAAAATGGACAAATGAGCCATATAATGGGGTAGATGAGGTAGTGAACACTTTTTGGGTGTTAACAATGAGCCTTCGGATACTTTAACAAGCTCGAAGAGGACAAGTTTGCTCGGCAATCTTGTTTAGGTTTAGATAGTCCAAACAAGAGCTTAAAATGACTTAAAGGTCAGCTTCTGGGATCATAGCTTCATGCCCTGCCAAAACTAGGTCTTCAACAAAATATTAGTCGATGCAGCAAAAATCTTAAATGATATATGAATTTGGAATGTTTAGCTAACTGACAAGGTCTATCATCAAGAAATTTGAGCTTAGGAGACGAATCCGACAACAACTAGGTGAAAATTGAGTTTGGATCAGTGTTATATCGTATTGTGTGTTTCAATTGATTAATTAGGGTTTTTTGAAAAGTTTTGAAACTGTGGAAAATTAACAAATATGGGTAAAAATCAAAATCCAATTTATATATATTTTCATTGTTTTAAAAATCAATTTTCAATTTGTTTGTAGGGCAAAAATTGGGGCAACATTTTGCAAATTTCAAATCTCCTTTGCGATCGAACTAAGCATCCAATCGTCATACTTCCTCCACCAAGTAAGTTGAAATCCACCTATCTTGCATTTCAATGGTTTATTTTTCAATTTTTGAGCAAAAATAGCTTTGCAACGTGATGCTCACAAGCGTCTATGCACGGGCGCTATTGTGTATACACAAGAGTAGCGTACAAATGCAATGGGCGCTACTTTGCTCAAACAGAGTAGCGCCTACACGCTACTGTGTAGTATACACAGTAGCGTACATACTTGCAAAGCTACCTACAAGTGCCGAGACTCAAAATTTTTTGGTTTTTTGTGCAGGATGGTCAAATAATGGAGGGAAAGGGAGCATGAAGACATGGATAGGTTAGCCATGCAAGACCCGACTACCCTCCATGTGCTCCGAAGATGCGGTTTGTTGAAATTTTATCGAACCGTAAACATGCGGGCATTAAACAAACTGTTTCGAAGACTGATTCAGTATTGGGATGTTGATACCAACACCTTTGTCATCCCCGGGAAAACATTGGAACTTACCGTTGATGACATATACTTTATTACTGGTCTCTCAAGGAGAGGAGATGTAATCAACCTGAAAGGGTCTTCTCGTTTGGGTGCACGATCAGTGCAAGAATATGTAAATACATACTGTGTTGCCGGAGCAGAAAAATCGGGAAGCCAAGTCTTGATTTCAACTATTGATGGTCTCCCTCTGAAAGTGATAGTGAGCATGATTAACCGAGTAGCCGGTAGTGCATCACAACACTTAGCTTCCAGGCATTTGATGCATATTGGTGTACAGTGCTTGCACGGTCATGTTTATGATTGGAGTACTAGTTTACTGGCCAACATGAAGTCTCAATTGACGGGTTGCAAATCCAGCACAATGAAGAATTTTGGGTACGGAAGTATTTTGTGTACTTTCTTCTTCGAGAGGATGCCTGCTATTAGTTTGGGGATTCCTCTACCACAGGTGAACCCCCATGAGCCCAGACTAGGCCATTGGGGTGACATTTTTCTCCGCCAGGGTGGTGGGGAAAGTCACTATTGTTACCATACTGATGACTTCTGGGGGTGGTGGGAGAGGCAAGTACCCGCTTTTGAGCAGTTTCCTTATGCTGGATTGGATTTCCGTCACGATCCAGAGCTGGTGCTTCCGCCAGGTGGAGCCTGGGGAGATATTGGTATGTTTAACTTTTGAGAATTTATTTAATTTTTTCAAACTTTTTCAAGTATTTGATTTTTATGAATGAGATTTGGAGTTCTAATCAAGTGTCAAATGCAGATGTTGGGCCTGTTCGTCCCGAGGGCCATCCTACCATCTATGTGAGGCCAACTGATATTACCGCAGCGGATGCTATGTTGGGAACCCTGGAGAGGAAAATGAGTCGGTTGACTCATGAGATTCCTGCATGCCGCATGGACCAGATACCTGTTGACATGCAGGAAGATGTTGTTGGGGTGCCCCCAGCATGGCTTAGGGTGCTGCGGCGGGTTGCTAGACTAGTCATATGCTATCGCAATGCGGTAGATGATGAGGAGGTCCCTCCTTCTCCATAGGAGAAGAAAACATTATATGTATATATTTTTGAGGCTACTATGCCCAGCTTTTGTATTTTTATGACCTGACTTGATCGACTCATGACTCAAAACTCATATTTTTTGATACGGTACCGGCTATATACAGTATCGGTTATTTACATGTGAATGCGTTTTAATTTTATGTGTGTAATGTTGTTTATGATAATGTGTGATGCAAATGCCAGTCTAACACATAGTTTGCTAATGAATCAGCTAAAGTGTTTAAACTTCTCGGAATGTGTTCATATCTGATAGAATGAAATTGTCTTTCCAATAGTCTAACTCGTAGAAACTGACGTAGCAATCCTAGATCTCTAATCTGATAAACACGTGTTAACTGAAATACAATCAATTGTGAGTCAAGCCTTACCTCCAGGTATGAAATGCCATGACTGAGAGCATCTCGGAGAAGTTCTATGACTGCACTATACTCAGCCACATTATTCGTGGTAGGTCCCAAACAAACCCCCCCCCCGAAGAGACAAGTTGGTCAGTGGGTGAATAAATGACCCAAGCTGCTACAGCCAACTGACAGGTGTGGCGAATGGCGCCTTCAGCAAATCCTAAGAAATGTTCGATTGACATCTGGTACACGAAACGAGAAACACACATAAGATTACCTAACGAGCATAAAAAAACTTGCTTTACAAAAATATACAGCTATTTTACAAGAAAAAGTATTTCATCCTAGGCGTAGTACTTCTTCAGGTAGGGTCAATGCCTGGATCCTCCTCCTGAGGTCGGGCAAAGGTGTTATGGAAATCATGGAAAAGATTGGTATACGGAATGATCTCATCGAGATAACATCCCGTTTCAAAGAAAATGTTTCCGTTGACCCCAGTGAAAATTTTCACCAGCGAGTTATGTAATCTATTTGCTTCAATGATACCAACCTATGAAGGAGTGAGACCAGTATTCTCATCGGGTGGTGAACAAAATTCACCTCTCTCTAACAAGTTAAGAAAAGGAAACAAGAAGTACGCGCGATCTTTAAGGCTTCTAACATTTCCTCATCAGAAGGTAAAGTAATTTCTGAACTGTCGAGAGAATGAATCGGGTCTGGTGTCTGAGTAGTGGCACAATCTATGTTTGACTTGATAGACACCAAAGGAGTGAACATATGTCCTATTGTGGTTTGATGAGAATCCAAGTGGGTAACTTCTACAACAGGGGTGGGCTCGGAGGGGTTTGAATCAGTTGAGGGAAACTCAGGATCAGTTGTTGGACTAACCATAGAAGTTTCAGACGATGAACATCCCTCAGTCCCAACGTATAAAGTAGGAGCCGGTAGGTCAAAAGTGCCGATTAGTGACCTGTAAAGTCCTGCTCCTAAACTCTCGCCAACCGGGGCGATTTGATCAATCAAAGGAACTATGGTTTCTGAAGAAGTCTGGTGTTTTCCTTGAGTGAAAGAAAGTTGATCGACTGTAACGATCTTACCTTCAAATGGGAACATGACCACTCGAAAAACTGCCGATGCTATAGCTTGCATGGCATATGTCCAACTCCTGCCAAATAACATATTGTAATCGAGCGGAGCGTCCAGAACTTCTATTTCAATAGCAACTGTCTTACCGGCCAAAGTGACATCAAATGATGGCAAAAATCCATGTGGACGGAAAGTTCTGCCATCAAATGCAGTAAGCAGTATGTTGGAAGGGGCTGACTCAGGAGAACCTAAAGCTTTCCAACATGAAATCGACATTATGCAAGTCGATGCTCCCTCATCTACTACAGCTTGTCTGATGGTCATTGGACCATGAACGACCTCAATATGGAGGGCAACGTGATAGGGCAACCGGTATTTGACATCAGTCATATCAAATCGCGCAGACATGTCGGAGGACTCCATACTCCCAATAGTTGCCAGAAGTGCATTTCGTTGTAAAGGACAACTCTGCAAGACTTCTAGAGTAGACATGGCACAAGGGGTCTGGGCTAAATCTTCCACCACATTGTAGTTAGAAGCAGCCCGTGTGTTGGGATTGTGCGATGCCCTCTTCAAGACACCTTTCGGGATCTTGGGCATTGGGTCCACATGTATGTGGAGTGGAGTGGAGGATTCAGGAATCTCCTTATCCTTCTTCTACGCTTCCGGGGTATAGTTCCTGGCTCTAGTTTGCAAAAGTGCATCTGAGTTAACCATATTTATAAATGTTTGATCAACTGAAGCGTGCGAAGTGCCCCCAGTTTTGGAGGTGCTAGAAGTTGATCCCTGTCCTTTAGGAAATGGATCTTTCAGGACAACAAGCTTCTTTTCTCTTAAGAGATTCTGGGCTTCTTCAAGTAGAGGGCATTGATGAGTAAGGTGGTTCTGCTTGCAAAGTTTACAAGGGAACTTAACCTTCTTTTCTTCTTTGTTACCCTCTTCGGCATTGTCTTTTTTGGGCTTTTGTTGGTTCCCCTCTCCTTTCTTGCCCTTCTTTTTGTTGTTGGGCTGTTGAGGGCCCTTTTGATTGTTCTGAACCTGATTGACAGGCTCAGAAGTAGAAGGAGAGGTTGTGACAGAAGAAATATCTGCAGTCGATTGTTTGACAGCTAAGGCATGGACCTGTTTGGTCAGTGCTTCGAAGGCTACAGAGTCAACTGAACCCACTATGCCGTCAGCATGTGGTCTAGGTTTGGGTCTACTCAGATCAGTGTTTGATCTCGGTGCGTCAGGTATAATCTCGTACAGTAAACCAGATTGTGCATATACAAGGTCTAACTGTTGAGTCCTTAAGATGGCTTCTTCTTCATTGGATACTCCAGATGTCGCTACTTCCTTAGAAATATAAGGAAGGAGTGATTTCAAGTACCACTCAAGTAGGAACTCCGGAGGTATGTTGGCCTTAATGAGCCTCTTCCGTCTTCGCCACTCCTGAATGTGTTCATATAGGTGAGTGGCTTTATTTTGTCTAAAAGTAGAAAAAAGTTCTGTTCCGGCATCATACCGAACAGGAAGCTGGAAATGGTTCAAAAAGACGGTTGCTAGATCCCCAAAACTAGAGAAAGTAGCCGTAGGTAACTCAATGTACCATTTGGCCGCGGGACTAGTTAAGGTCCTTTGAAACAATCTTAATCTGATGGAATCCTCGTTTAACGAATTGGAAGAACACCATAGGTGAAAGGCAGTGACGTGGTCACCAGGATCTTCACCTGTTTTGCCTTCGAATTTTGGAATATCCGAAGTTAATTTGGTGGGAACTGATGGCCACGTGGCATTATGACACATAGGATCATTTGTCAGTTTAGAAAGATCTGGCAAATTCAAAGTTGCCAGAAAAGGTAGATGAGGCCGGCAAGATGATACTTGATAAGGGGAACCACCCATCGTTTGTCCCATGAATTGTTGGTAGGGGTTGCCCCTAGCCATCTGGTGATAAGGGTTGCCCCCGGCCATGTGCTGATAGGAGTTGCCACCTACCATCTGTTGATAGGGGTTGCCCCCAGTTAACTGTTGGTAGGAGTTACCCCCAGGTATTTGTTGGTAGGGGTTTCCCCCTGCCAGCTGTTGTTGTTGTACGAAAGAGTTATTAAAATTTCCCCACCCATACGAGAGTGGATTAGTGCTTTGCGGGTTTGTCCACTGTGGCTGGGTGTTGGCCCCGCCATATTGCTAGTTAAAGATATTACCCCCTCCCCCTGAGAATAAGGAAAAAGGGGTGTTACCTGTAGGCATGTTACCTTGATTCAAGTTAGGGCCTACAAAGGTGTTGAAACCAGTAGAAGCTAATGTGGACGGTGCAGTCATGGTACCCATGACTGGCATGTTTGCAGAAGCACTTGGTCCTACCACAGGTGTGGAAACCCAAGTACTAGGAATATGATATAACGGTTGGGAAGTAGAAGGTGTTGCACAGTTGGCCGTACTGCTAGGTCCAACAGTAGGTGTAGGAATAGATGCCATCGTTGTAAAACTAGGCATACCTAATGTACTAGTGTTGAAACTGAAAGATGGAGTAGGCACAGATGTGGTTTGTGCCTGACTAGGTGTAGCAGTAAAAGAAGGGTTAACTGTGTTGGTGTTCATACCTAAAGTGGGAATTTGGGGAACCCCCTGTTCACCTCCTGAGTTAGACATCAGATGTCCGGGAAAGGAAAGATCTGCACTGAAAAGGGGCTGCTGAAAACCAACAGGTGACAGAAGCGGAATTCTAGTATTGGTTAAGGGAGGATTGAAAGGAGTGCTATACTCCGCAGAAGTAAGATCTTCCACCTCAACAATAATAAAGTGTTACTAATCTGTGGTACCTGGTAGTGGTTCCTCAGGAACCTCAATTTCAAGGTTTTCTGTTACAAGGATTTCTTCAAGCAATTCTATTTCAGAGGTAATTTCTGAAGAAATACCGGCGTTTACCCGCTGTCGTCTAGCTGGCTGTATAGGTTCTGTTCTAACTGGTGGAAGGTTTTGAATCCTTCTCGATCTACGGAGTTGTTGATTCTCCGTGATTAAAAATATAAAATAACAGACTAGAACCTAGTGGCCACTACAACTAGGGGGCAAACAGCATGCCAACTAAAAAAATATCCTAAGTATACAAACCAGGCAAACAAAGATGCCTTCCGGAGAAGAGTCTGGGATGATGAGGGCCCAGAACAGATCAACGAAGGAAGAAAGACAGTACTCGGGGTCCACAATACAATGACTAAGGGTGCAAGGGCTGGAATCACCCAACCGCCCTCCCAAAGACCTGCAAGGGGTTTCCTCCCACGTCTGTCTTAGGTACAGCAGATATACCCTCTGCTGTCACCTGTGTATGAACCTAGAGTCATATACTATGGATACCACAACACTGAAAATTCCTGGGGGAACAGTCACCGGTCGAATCAGAAAGCGTGGGCAGGGTAGCTAAGCCCGAAACTCGAAAGAGTCCCCAATACGCAATCCGATCCTGGCGTATGCTCGAACAACAAGTAGGAGGAGTATTCCCACAAACTGATCTCGCAATGACCTACTGCATAGATCCCAGGTAGATTTTGAGTGAGGTGGGTTTACCTATGATAGTCTCACTACGATTTTTGCGCAATGTGTGATCTTGGGTGGTTTAAGGTGATTTAAACCCAAGACCCTAACCAAAACTACTTGGTGTAGTGTACCCTAAAAAAGAAAAAGTTTCTAGTTCATTTTATTAACAAATTTTAGGGCTTTTATTACTCAAAAAGGGTAGTGCTTTTGTGTGGCATGGTTATGACAAGAAAACAAAAGTGCAATAATATCAAACTTTCTACAACAAAGCTCTTTTCATTTTTTCATTTACCTCTTTCCAAAATTGAAAACTAAGCAAACCTACTTAAAATTTTTTGTTTTCTTTTATGAAATTATACAAAATATACTAAGTTATCTTGTAATAACAAAAACAAGTTCTATTTAAGCTTAAAATACCAAATTTTTTTGCTTTTTCAATAAACGAAAAAGAACTATATAAAAATGGGAAGCAAAATAAAACTTTATATGCAAAGTGTGTAAGTATGGCTAAAAGTTCTTAGGCCTATAGCTGTCGAAGCCCTAGCTCGAAAAAGACTTGATCTACAGGTTTTTTACTAAGAAAAATCCTATAAACTTGAGAACAAAGTGGAAGAAAAAAAAGGAGAAAGACACCAAAGGACTGACCTAAAGTATCTAGCCCTAGGAAAACCACTATGCCAAGCACAAGTAGACAAGCAAGCTGCCTTACTAACACGAATAAACTGAGAAAATGAACTAGCCTACCGCTGTTTATAAGCACTTGCAACCAGCAAAAAGACAAGAAGTCATGGAAGAATGAAACTTGACCAAAAAGAAGACACCCTAGAGGCTCTACCAAGGACCAAACCCTAAAACAAAGGATGGGAGTAGTAGAGAGCAGACAACGTCACAACAAACAGCAGATACAGGAGTATGCAGGTTTGTAAGCTAGCAACAAGTAGTCAGGGTCTAAAAAAGTGGAAATGCTCAACACCAAACACTTCCTAATCTTCAAAAAGTCAATAAACGGTTCAAAAATTCCCACGGTCAACAAGCGGTTCAAAAAATGGAAAAAACTTTAAGGAAAGGTTCTATGACTTGACCAAAGGTTAAAAACCTCATGCAACCATCAAAGCGATCCTACAACACATTCAGCAAATCACCAAAAGTTTTAAAACACAAGCAAACCAAAAAAGAATGCTACAGAAAGTGTACTCTACTGTGTAGTAGAGCAACTCGCGCCCCTACTAAAATGGGCGCTACTGTATATATAGCACAGTAGCGTATGGGCGCTACTGTATATATAGCAGAGTAGCGCTCATATCTCAAAGGCTTAAAAACTGACTTTGGAAGGTATAAAAAACTGATTAAAGCATGCAAGAAACAGGTAAGGGATACTTAAAAGGTTTCTTAACACATCAAAGAAGTCAAAACGATCTGAGAAGACACACAAGAACAAGGTTTCCTAAAGCCAAAAACTCTATTTCCCCAGTGGATTCGCCAGTCTGTTGGCGGGCATTTCTACCCTATAGCAAGGAAACTAATGTTATCAACTTGGTTGGTGTTAACACCCAAAAAGTGCTCACTAGCTCATTCCCTTATTCACATGACCCATTTGTCCACTTTACCACCATCTGAGCCTCTGAAGCCAACAAAAGGTCACCAAAAGACCTTAGTACACCCCTTTTTTCCACTCAAAAAGATTATTTTTCCTAAAAAAGCATAAAAAACCCTCAAAAAGGGTCCAAAATTCCCAAAATATTAAAAAGGGAATAAAAATATTAATTTTATTCAAAAAAGGAAAAATGAGGGAAAAGTACCTAAACCATGTTGGTCAATACCATTGGTTTCCACAAAAGCACAAATGGTATTCCCCACCACCAAAACCTATAAAAAGGTGGTAGGGGCTCCTCATTTCACATCCATCCATATTCCTATCATCATGCTGCCAAAATCTCCCTTGAGTATTTGGCCATTGTAGCAACCTTGGAGAAAGTACCCATTGGAGATTGGAGCTACTCACCATTGGAGCTATTCAACAACCTTCATCATTTGGAGGTATTGTTATTGCAAGCACTTGCTTGCCCCCATTTTTCAATACAAAATTATTTCTTATGTTTCTTGTTCTTTTTTTTTAAATTCAAAATGCACATGCTAGTTTAGTTTAGTTTAGATTTAGTTTATTGTTATTTATTTCTATTGAAACTGCTGCTACTAGTTAGCAGGTGCCCATAGCACTAAGCTTGGTTGCAAAACCAAGCCAACAGTTTTTGGCGACTCCGCTGGTTTTTGAATCTTTAGATCTCACTTTTGCTTTAGATCTTACTTTTTGATAGTATTTGTTAGTTTAATTCATAGATCTGCCACCCTAGACAGCAGATCCATTGCTGTTCTAGATCTTGGCCCATTTTTTAGCCATTAACAGCCGAAATTCTCAATTTTCGGCTTCGTTTTTCGGCATCCGTGTACGGCTTTCGCCTCGCGGCTTTTTTCCCAACAGTCGCGCAGCTCATCGCAACTGCGCAGCCTTTTTCCGCGCGGTTCACCGCGGCTTCGCGGCCATTTAGCGTGCTGCACATCGTGGCTTCGCGGACCTTTTCCGCGCTGCACATCGCGACTGTGTGACGAAATCACGCGCTGCACATCGGGGCTTCGCGGTCAAAACCCACGCTGCACATCGCGGCTTCGCGGTCAAAACCAGCGCTTCCCATCGCGAATGTGCGGCAGAAACCCGCGCGGTCCATCGCAGCTGTTCTGTCAAAACCCGCGATGCCAATTTTTTCATTCGGCCGATTCATTTAAAAAATTAATTTTTTGCTATATTATCTGCCCACTTAGCTATTTTTACAGTATTAAAAAATTTCAGCATTGTTTACAGCCATAGAAAATTTTACTATTTAGAATGCACATGTGAAAAAGTCCTTTTAAATATTTTCAGAAATTGAAAGAAGGATCTATTTGCATTTTATCTAGATTAAAAATTTTGTTGTTTGCTTCTTTAATTTTTTCCCATAGCAATTGTTGAAAACGAAATCCATTTATTTCTCAAATAAGTCATATTATTTGCTTTTCTATTTCAAAAGATCCTTTGTTTTTTGAATACTTAGCATTTACTTTTTCAATTTCAGTTTAAAATATCACACGTGCACCCACTCAAACACTAATTTTAAACTGAGCCTTAAAACGTACCCTAATTTCAACCCACTTTTAACCCCACTTGGGGAACACTAAAAGAACTTTGTAGCTAGGTAGTATTGATGGGATAGGTGTTCCAATAACACCCCTCAGTTATTACATCTGAGACATAGTTGTTGTCCATTAGGGAGCTAAAATCTCTTAGTATTTATTGGCACGGTCACAACCGGTTTATGGGAAGGCCTCTCCCCTAGGAGGGTTGAAGTCGCGAGGATGGTTCCGAAAGCCTAAGTGGAATACCGAAATCCATTCAGTAACCGAAGGGATACCATTCGCAGTTCTCAGGATATCCCTGTATTGGGATATTGCGATAAAGGACCAAATGGCAAATTTACCTTTTCTCGACGTGTCATGAACGGAGTATCCTAGTAGCCATTCTTTAGGATTGATTACCCGGTGTCCCTCCTGGTAGGGGGATATCTAGCCGTTGACTCAACACTCATATTGTCTGACTTGGATTTCATCACCTTGCAGACAATATCGTTTGTTGATTCACAATACTTTTAGTTAGGTGTTTGCATGATTCAACCCACCTTTGGTCTAGTTACACCTATTTTTTCTAGAAGCTGTTTGCATGTTGGTACTCTGACCATTTTTTGCATCCCTCCACTTATTATAGCACAGCTGCTATAATAAGTGCCTTTTTGAGGTTGATTTTTTGGCCTGAGAGCCTTCATTTTCACTCCCCTTCTTGCACCCTTGGTTGCATTAGGGTTTTGAGTTTTTTATACATTACCATTTTACACATACAGATTTTTACACAAAAACTTATTTCTCACCATTGAGAATTTTAGACGCTCTCGTCGTCTTCAGGGCGAACTCACAGAGTTCAGTCTACTTGGCTCGCCACGTCACAGACGCCGAGCCTTATCCCTTGACTCGACACATCGTCGGTGAACCATACGGTCATCCGATTCTGACACGCCTCACTTCACTTCTTATTCTGAGGCAGAATCCGAAAACCCCACTGCGTTTTTCCCAACCAACCTTATGGCTGGAACACCATTTGACCCACTCTTTACCAGCACCATAGGTGAGACATCTACAGACCCTTCTGCTGCGGTGCCATCCATGGAAACCAACACACCCCTAGGTATGCCTAATATGGCGGACACTCCACATTTAGGAATGCCCAACACAGGGCCACCTCCTGTTATAGGAATTCCCAACACAGGGCCACCACCTGTTATGGGTATGCCCAACATAGGGGTCACGCCCCCTCTAATTCCCACAACCCAGATTCCAGGAATCACCACTACTATTCCTAACCCAAGTGTAACCCATGTTGCACTTGGAAGCGCTGGCCCATACCAGACCACACCTATTGGAGGACACATACCTTCAATACCTAGCATACCTTTAGGCGCTACTAGACCCTGACATCATACCACCATGACTAGGCATGTCCCAGTCCCAGTCACTACATCTTCTAGCTTACCGTACATGGCAAGTCTGAACTTGCCAGACCTAGCCAGGCTCACCAATGATCCTATCAGACACGATCGTGCGTGGCCTCACATGCCCACCAAAATCCCCTCCGACATCCCTAAGTTTGAGGGCAAGGCAGGTGAAGACCCCCAGAACCATATCATGTCCTTCCATCTATGGTGTTCCTCCAACTCCATAGTGGATGACTCTGTCCGCCTCCGTCTATTACAGCGCACCTTCACTGGCTCTGCAGCTAAGTGGTATATCGAGCAGCCCCATGGGACGCATGCCACCTTTACCTCCCTTGCCTCGACCTTCCTGCAGTTCTTCCAGTTACCTGTCCGCTATGATGCGGGAGTTGAGATCCTACTGTCTTGTAGACAGAACACGGCCACCCACATCACTGACCACATTCATGAGTGGCGTCGACGCCGAAGCCTCTGCCAAATCAAGTTAGATGACCGCATCTTCTTAGATTGGTTTCTCAAATCCCTCCTCCCTCTCATTGCGAAGGATATGGCATCCGAACGACCCCAGTCTGAAGAAGAGGCCATCCTCAAAACCCAACAGTTTGACCTCATTTATGCCCAGTCGGGTTATCTGTATACCATTATACCAGACACCCCTCGGGGCGAGTCATCCCAATATGATGCACCGGGGGCATCCCATGCCGCTGATGGCATCATTGGTCGTATGGCCTCGCATCCTCAACCCTTTTCTATTGCACATCCTAGCCATGGTCCCGACCTTTCGCGGGCTACATCTCAATCTGGAGCAACCAGTTCATATGCTCCCATGGCACATCACCACCATACCCACAGACCTTCATGTCCACCTCAGTGCTTTGGTCATGCACCACCTGCATACGCCCCCCCAGCCGTACCTCAACCAGTGTACTACCCACAGCAAGCCACGACAGCTAACCCAAGACCTCCAATAGCTCACGGCTACCAACAAACCCAGCAGGCAACTGGTCCACCTCCAGCTCCGCCTGCTTATTATGCACCACAACCTGCTCCCGCACCTGCGGCGAACCAAAATCCTCCCACTGCTCTAGGGCAAGTGTACACATAGCACAACCAGCCCCAGAACCAAAACAACCAGTGCAACCAAGGTGCGCAATAGAACCGTGGTAGAGGTCGTAACCGCGGTAATAACCAACAACATCAGCAAGGTCCTCCACCTCCCAATCCTCCACAAAATAACAATGTTGCTCCTCCCAACCGCAATCCAGATTGGAATCCCAAGCAACCTAGAAATAATAACCTTAGAAAAAACCACCCTTGTTCTATCTGCGGGGTCTATGGTCATTACACACATTCTTGCCCACATTTGGAGCGAGCTTGGCAACTCTGGACCGACGATGCCCATCGTCAAGGGAAAGCGGCTCCTCAGCCGCCACCCAACCCTCCACCACCTCAACATCAACCTTTGGTGCTGCAAAAACCCTTTCCAAACCAAGGTGTAGTGAACACTCAGCCGTTAGCTCCCCCTCAGGGCAACGTGCCACCACAACAGATTACTTATGCAGCCCCTGATCAACCCATGTTCGATTCAGGCACTCACCACTTGTTGATGATGTCAACCGCCGACGCCAACCTCCAAACCCGTAGGAACCAATATGGATCCACTTCTGAAACCCCTCCCACCGACAAGAGTACTAACGTTAATCCCACAGATCAAACGTTACGTATACCTCCGGCTCCACTTGATGGCGCTCCCAAAGCACCTCGCTTCCCACTTCGTCGTATCAACAATAATCCCAATGCTCGGGCTGCGTCGAATTACAACATCGTAGACGACTTAGCCCAGTCTCCTGCAACCATGTCTGCTTTAGAGGTCTTGAAAAACTATCCTTCACAGCGCAAGACTTTGCTCTCTTCCATTGGAGCCATCGACCCCAATGATTCACAGCTGATCGCATTCGATTCAGACCAGTCTGAACCACGCCTGCCTTCCTCTTTAGCATTCCAAGTTTCCATTTCTATTCGGAATCTTGTCATCCATCGATGCATTATCGATGAAGGGGCCTCTACATGTGTCATGTCCACATTCATTTGGCAGAAGTTGGGATCCCCTACTCTCCAGTAGTCCACCACTGCATTACGAGCCTATGACGGTCGTTCGGCACAACCCCAAGGTCTCTTAGCTAATGTCCCCGTCCAGCTGGCGGGTAAAACCGTGCTCATCGACATTGAGGTCATCAATGCCCAACTTGACTATAGCCTTTTAATTGGTCGCAGCTACATGTATGCCATGCGGGCTGTTGCCTCATTCGTTTTTCATACCATGCAGTTCCCCCATGAGGGACGCGTGGTCAAGGTCAACCAACTTACCTATTACGACCCCAAGGCCCCCGCCACACCTGAAAATGTTCTCCCCATGGTTGAACAACCTGTTTGTGGTGCAAATACCTCATTCATTTCCTCAGTGGGACCCGAACTATACTCCGACGCGCCGATGACTTCTACCTTCTAGGCCATTCCACCACCGTCACTGGAGACCCACGTCGCTAACCTCTGCACTCTTTCACAAACACCCAGTAATCAACCCTCCTTATTACCCAAGCCACCATT
The DNA here is from genome assembly GCA_027924585.1 of Larix kaempferi. NCBI lineage: Eukaryota > Viridiplantae > Streptophyta > Pinopsida > Pinales > Pinaceae > Larix > Larix kaempferi. The sequence goes on from BSBM01000432.1 coordinate 3,464,456, forward strand.
GGTCCCTAGTCACATTGGAGTTACACCCATCCACACAATCCCCTTTCTATTTCCTCCTTCGGGTGTAGTAAGCGCCCCAGTTATGGCTACCCTTAGTCTCCTCGGGTTAACATTGGGATTCCCCGTGTGGTATATTTCGCCTCCCGTTCCTCCACCGACACCAAATGTCATCCTGCAACCGGTGCAACCCATTGTTACTTCTACTCAACCACCTCCCGGTATCACTACTCCTTCGTCATCGACGAATCCCCCTCCACTCATCAGGCCCACTGGGGGCAGAGGCCCGCAACCATACACTGTGGTACCCCCACCCAAGGCAGTTAAACCTACCCCCCGTGTTTCGTGCTCCTCCCAAATGCTCGTTGTGTGATGAGTTAGGCCATCCAACTCATCAGTGCCCACAGTTACCTGCATTGCAGGAACACATGCAAATGCTGGACGACGACCCCAACATCCCGGTGGTCAAACTCGATCCAAACCCCATGCCTCGTGATAAATCACTGTGTACCAACCACCCATGTGCGATATGCGGTATTTACGGCCACTACTCACATCACTGTCCTGACATCCCGGATTACAGAGCAGCTCTCTACGAGATGAATAACTTGGACCTTGAAATGGAACCCCCTACTATTGAGGAGATCAACCCTCCCCCGACATCCTCATGCGGAGATATTAACACCATGTACATGATCTCTTCGACTACCACTACCTCATCACTTGATTTGAACACTCAAAGCTCCCGCAATGATGGAGAGATTCTAGAGGCTCCTACTGCCTTTAATTATCCATGGGAAGACATGCGCCATCGTCCATACTTCCTCCCGGAAGAGACTTCATCCACCACCGCTACCCAATCTGCGGTTGAGTCCCAAGATTTCCTTCCTACTGAAGTCGACTGGTCAAAGGATCCCATGGCCGATATTTCTCCCGTCATCCACATTGACATCTCTGACCCGCTTGGTGCCCTTCATATCATTACATTAGGAGCCTCCCACAGTGAGCATGAGATCGGAAAATACCAACAACTGTTCCAAGAATTCACTGATATCTTTACTTGGTCAGATACCGAAATGCCTGGCCTTGACCCCGCCATTTATACGATCTCCACTAGATACCCCTCTGTCCGGTCGGACCCTTCCATTGATCCCGTTCACACACATGTTCCACTCTGCTACGTCGGTTTTGCCGATGGTGCAAGCCGTTGGTCCCCCAATCTGGCCTCCGCAGCTTGGGTAATATATTCCCCTTCACATGAGTTGATCCACATCGACGGAGTGTGTTTGGGTGCCGCTACCAACAACCAGGCTGAATATGATGCCGTGACCGGTCTCTTGGCCACAGCTCTCCAAATGGGCATACGTCACCTTAACGTTTTCTTGGACTCACAACGCCTAGTTTCCCAACTCAACAATGATTACCAGGTACGCGATCCCTATCTGTTCAGAAAATTTTTGTGCACTAAACAAATTATTCGACAGTTTGAATCCATTTCATTCACACATGTCCTAAGAAACCTCAATAGTGTAGCAGACCATATGGCCAACAATGTACTTGACTGGAACACCAATCGCATCATACCATAAACAAATAATGCATCCACGTGCATAACATGTGCCTCCACGGGCATATACCAAAACAAAATGTGCATCCACGTGCATACCATGTGCCTCCACGGGCATATACCAAAAACAAAATGTGCATCCACGTGCATACCATGTGCCTCTACGGGCATATAGAAAATCAAACATGCCTCCACGGGCGAACGAAAAGACAACAAGTGCATCCACGTGCATCCACGACTATATATCCAAACATATATATATATATATACATCATCGTATAGTCAGAACATGTCATAGGTGCCCTCAGCACCCAATATACAAAAAATACATCAGCTGTACAAAAAGAGCTTCCCCATATGCTCATCAGCATTTGGGGGCAAATACACATAATCTAGTCATGAGGGTCCCTGGGCTCCTCTGGCGCCTCCTCCGTTGGCCCCGCCGGATCATGGCGAGCCCGAACTCTCCACTCTGCTGGCCCCGCTGGATCATCCCGTAGATGGATCCTCCTCTCAGCCGGCCCTGCCGGGTCATCCCGAACACCATCCCTGTGCTCGGCCACAAAAACCGCTGTCCTCAACAGGAGCGACCACCACTCAGGCGGCGCACCGAAGCAATGCTCCACGATGTCCTGGTCCAGGTCTCTCCAGCCATCCTAGGGGAGTCCAACTTGAATCATGTCGAATGTTTGTCTGACACCCTCTATCGCATCATCTCGAGGGCCAACCCCTCACCCACGAGCCGCAAATCCTCCACCACGTGGAGGTGGTACCGCTGCAGGTGGTTGAGTGACCACCATCGCCCGCCCCCGACGAGCCACGTAGTCGGCCGGTGGTACAGGCCCAACATCTGCACAATGCAAATAAACCATCATATACACATCTAACTATAATCATAAACAAATCACATGATATAGTATAAAACAAACCACAAAACATACCGTCTAAACCCCGGGCTTGTCCCTGGGATCAAGGCATCTATGGGTCGCCTCGCTAGTCCATGCCAGCATATGGGTAATCCTCGATCACCAGGGGCATCTTCTCCCACTGCTCATATACCTCCTCCGTAAAAAACCCGCAGACACCACCACCACCACGAGGCATCATATGCCCCCACCACACCATGCGCGGCTCACTCACCAGACCATCACGAATGGGCACCCGTGGTCGCAAGGTTGGCACCCGCTCGAAGAAAAAACAACATAGAAAGGAGGCATAACAGAACTCTCCTCCCTCTCGATAGCACTTGTCCAGATCTCTCCAGACACCAGCTAGAAACATCTGAGCCCATGCATAATAAGTCCCCCGAAGCACAGAGTCCACCATCATCATTTGTCCCCCAGACAAACGATGTGGCGCCGCAGCACCCAGCACTCGCAGCACACCGGCCCCAATAGCCCTCATGTCCCACTCCCGTAGTGATCGAAGACTCAAGGTACTGTTCTGCAAAATGGCCCCATCAACACAAAAGGTCTGCAGCAAATCCTCCATATCAACACCTGGCGGGATCCTCGGTAGAAGATCTCCCACCTCCCTCAAACGAGGCAACCCAGTCAGAAAATATACGTCTGTGAGGGTGATCTCCAACCTCTGTCCCCCAATCATAAAAGCACCCTCCGCGGGCACCCACCAACTCACCAACTTGTTCAGGAGCCGTCTCACTGAACGCATTGGTGGGATCTGAGTGAACTTCAAAAGTCCACTCACCACTAGAGTCTGCTGGACCCCCGGATCAGTATGAATCTTCTCCATCAGATCATCATCTATCTCCCGCTCTCGCCATGAAGACAACGGTCTCCTCAACATCCTGCCAAAAAACAGAAGGAATTTTTAGCCCCAACAAAATTTTTTTGCAAAAAATACCATCGCAGCTTTTCCATCAAAAGCCGCGATGATCATCGCGACCTCCGTTCAAGAACCAGTGATGAACATCGCGGATATTTGCCAGACAGTCGCGATGAACATCGCGACTATCTCCCATAAACTCGCGATGAACATCGCGGGTGCCAACCTCACAGTCGCGATGAACATCGCGACTGTCAGCCTAAAATCCGCGCGGTTCATCGCGGGAAGAGACCCAAAACCCGCGATATTCCACGTTGGAAGGTCAATGTGGAATTTCACGGCCTTCGGGGTCCCACCGCCAAACAAAAAAGACATAATTGAAAAGTCTAAGGCAAATAGGGTTACCTGAAACTCGCAGAATCAAAAACCAACGGTCAAATCTCCCATAAATCGAGAAAGATCTCTGACTGCTCTGCCAAACTCGCACGTAACAATGACACGTCATATGGGCCCCACGCCCTATTTATAGAAATTCCACCATTTTTCAAACAACCATTCCGGTGTCATACGACGTTCGTTTCTCAAAACATTGGTACCATTGGAATCAGCACAGCGAGAACTTCATGATGGTTCTTTCCTTTTCCTGTTTTCACCAGGTCTGTTTTTTGACCATTTTTTTGGGCGCCCTCGTCGCCTCGATTTGTGTGCCACATCGGCCGTCGCTCGTTTTTGACGAGTGTTATATCGCCGGATTCAGTTTTTCGCACTCGTGATGATGCTTGAGATCATTTCTCGCTCTCACGTCCAGATTTTTTGGGCATTTTTCCCATGCCCCCTCGTCGCCTCGGTTTGTGTGCCACATCGGCTGTTGTCCATTTTTGACTAGCCTTATACTGTCGGATTCAGTTTTATGCGCTTGTGATGATGCTTGAGATCATTTCTCGCTCTCACGTCCAGATTTTTTGGGCATTTTTCCCATGCCCCCTCGTCTCCTCGGTTTGCGTGCCACATTGGCCGACGTCCATTTTTGACGAGTTTTATATCGCCGGATTCAGTTTTCCACGCTCATGACGATGCTAGAGATCATTTCTCGCTCTCACGTCCAGATTTTTTGGGCATTTTTTCCATGCCCCCTTGTCACCTCGGTTTGCGTGCCACATCGGCCGTTGTCCGTTTTCAGCGAGTCATATATCGTCGGATTCAGTTTTCCGTGCTCGTGATGATGCTTGAGATCATTTCTCGCTCTCACGCCCATACTATTCGGCCATTTTTTCAAAATGCCCTCTCATCACCTCGGTTTACGTGCCACATTGGCCGTTACCCCCTTTCGACAATCTTTATGTCACCGGATCCAGTATCCCGCACACATGATGACGCTTGAGACCTTTTCTCGCTTCCATCAATTCCTAGTTGTTCGGTATGATTTTATCCCTTTTTCGGGCCGAGCAATCTCTTTTACGAAAAAGGCACTTACGGAGTTTCTGTTAAGCTCTTTTCTGACTCCTAAAACAATGAAAAGATTGCCGAGCAACCTTGCTTCCTTTCATGCTCGCTAAAACGTATCTGAAAGGGCGTCTACCTGGTATAAGTTTACCCATTTTCCGGACCTTGTAGACTAATTACGAAAAAGGTATACTCTAGTCACATCGGCTAGAAGAGTTCTCCATCTGCATCATTTTATGCTTTTTCGGGCTTTGGAGACTAACTTACGAAAAAGAACACCAATGGAGTCCACTTACCGCTTTCAGACTCTCTAAACATGGAAGCAACCATGAGAAATCACCATCCTGGGCTAGTAAAACAAACAGGACAGTAGTCATAACCACTGCAGAGTCTCCTTATCGCTTTCAGACTCCTTAAAAATGAAAGCACCAATGAGCACGAACAGTCCTGGGCTCACAAATCCACAGGACAGTACCATTTTAGAGCACACTTTTATCCCTTCTTGGAGCTCATTAAAACTACGAAGAAGGACCCAACGGTTCTTCTCGGTGCCACGACAGATCACGTCTACTCATATGGCAGCTTCCCCATTTTGGTCGCCTTTTTTCAGAGTATTCTGCAGTATGTCACCCTGAGAACCCCTCGACAGCACCCATCAGCTTGATTCCCCCCCAGAGTCAATACATACCCTTCAGTCCCTAAAAAGCAATGATACCCGCACCTATAAGTCATTTCCCTACGCTGCCAGGTCAACCATGTCATCATGCTCTGAACAAAGGAAGTTTGAGTCTACCCACTATATGACCCCAGTTACTTCCCATCCCCACAAGTATGTCAGTCCTACCATCAGTACTACCACACTTCAGTTCTACACCTCGCGCTCCTATCAAGGAAACATCATTTCCTTGTTAGTTGCCGGTCTCCCTCTGTCGACGACAACCAAATTTATTCCGGAGGATAGACCTAGAGGTCCATGTGTCTTGGACTCATCACCATTTATGATGAGTGCCTACGAATCATTTCCAGAAGAGTCCTCAGTGCTTCTCCAAATGGTTGTTTCTCACATGCTCGACTTCAAAACCTTGATCGCATCGTTGAGACTCGCACAGGGTATCGGTCCTTTCAGTTATTAGTCGAAGACCCCAGATACCTCCCGATTCCTCCACATTTGAGAGTCTACCTATGGATACAACCTGTTACCACTTTTTCTATAGATATCCGGGTTGCGCATGGCGACAGTATTCAGATGTACACCAGTTTTATACTCCCTCGAATATACAGTTACATATACTTCCCAGAGATGGCTCACAGTCATTACACCCCTACAGATGTTGGACACCTTCAGTTTCAGCAGTTCATCGGTTATTCCAGTGTATCAGCGATTGAGATCAGTCATGTCATGATCATGAGTACGTCCCCTCTGGACCATTATGATGTACCGGTATATTTTTTATGTATTAGATCCCCCTTCTTGGGACTAATTGTTATGTATATGTCTTGATACGAGCATGGGTATGCCTGCCTCGTCCATTATCAGAGATTATCCCTCATTCATATTGAGGCAATGTAATATTTGTTTATTTTTTGCGGCTTCCATGGGACGCGGATCCAGTCTCCAATCGGTCTTTTCTCCTCCCCAAAACCCCAGAAAAAAGACAAAAGAACTATGATGTCTATCGGCCATACGATGAGCTCCTGCCCTCACACATCAGGGGGCAATTTGTTAACACCCAAAAAGTGCTCACTAGCTCATTCCCTTATTCACATGACCCATTTGTCCACTTTTCCACCATCTGAGCCTCTGAAGCCAACAAAAGGTCACCAAAAGACCTTAGTACACCCCTTTTTTCCACTCAAAAAGATTATTTTTCCTAAAAAAGCATAAAAAAAACCTCAAAAAGGGTCCAAAATTCCCAAAATATTAAAAAGGGAATAAAAATATTAATTTTATTCAAAAAAGGAAAAAGGAGGGAAAAGTACCTAAACCATGTTGGTCAATACCATTGGTTTCCACAAAACCACAAATGGTATTTCCCACCACCAAAACCTATAAAAAGGTGGTAGGGGCTCCTCATTTCACATCCATCCATATTCCTATCATCATGCTGCCAAAATCTCCCTTGAGTATTTGGCCATTGTAGCAACCTTGGAAAAAGGACCCATTGGAGATTGGAGCTACTCACCATTGGAGCTATTCAACAACCTTCATCACTTGGAGGTATTGTTATTGCAAGCACTTGCTTGCCCCCATTTTTCAATACAAAATTATTTCTTATGTTTCTTGTTCTTGTTTTTTAAATTCAAAATGCACATGCTAGTTTAGTTTAGTTTAGATTTAGTTTATTGTTATTTATTTCTATTGAAACTGCTGCTACTAGTTAGCAGGTGCCCATAGCACTAAGCTTGGTTGCAAAACCAAGCCAACAGTTGGGGTGACAGGTAAGTGTATTGATGCTATTGCAGAAACATTTACAAAAAGAAATAAGTTGTAGATTTAGGGAACACACCTTTTAACCGAAGTCTGATCCTGGCCTTGACTTGATCTTGCGTTCAACTTCCAAATCTACCTTTCCTTCAGCAAACCTGCAACAACAATACCTTTCTCAAAACATTTTGGGCAATATATAAAGCTTGAAAGAAACAAAAACAATGTTTAACATTCAGCATTGACCAAAATAGATCCAAATTAAAATGCCATTTCATAACACATTCAAATTGGAACAAGAAAAACACTTCAACCTTTATTTGTCAAAAGTAGAATGATGTACAAGTATACCTGATCATGAAACAGGCTCCTGCAACTAGATTCTGGGCTCTAGCTCTGCTCTGGCTTGGATGTCTTCAGCATCAACTCCTCCAATGCAAGCTTCTTCAAAGTTTTTCCATTAATCAATCTCACTAACTCCCATTTCTAACCCTTCTCCTTTAACCTTCTTGGTATTTATAGGATTAAAGAAGCAGTTCAGGTCAAGATGTAGTTATGGAGGAAGTTAGGGGAGTTAGGAAACTACCATCAACTAATCCTCCTCGATGAATTAAGTTATTTTTTAATCATCTTTTAAGATGTACGCGACTCTTCTTCAGTGGAGTAGCGTATAGGGCGCCACCCTAGTGTTTAACAACTAGCGCTCAATCGATTTTAAATTGTGAGCACTACTATGCTACACTGGAGTAGCGTATACTTGGATATCGGCGCTACTATTATAAAGTGGAGTAGCGTATGGGCACTAGTCTCTTTAAGTAGAGTAGCGCTCATATCTCAAAATGATATTTTTGGGGTTTTCCAGTATTTTCAGGAAATGGAATGAGTTGACATATCATCAAAGGTCAACATGCTCCTCCATCCAAGTTGTCCTTTTGTGTGATCAGTAGCTCAGGGTGATCACGGACGGAGAGGTGCGGGACATACCTTTTCATGTAGAGATTGAGAATTTACAAGGAATGTGTATCTTCACATTTTGGTGCGGAAGTTTGAAATTAGTATATGTTGTGTACAACAAGAAGCATAGGTATGAAGAGAATCATGCTTGGTGTTTAAAGAGAATATACACACATTCTACCAATATATAACCTAGCTCAATATCCTAGAAGAGGAACAGAATGTTGTCCTAAAAACTTGTAATGTTCTGAGCTAGATCTAATCTAAATTTTAGTTAATTGTTGATGGATTTTGTACTCAAAATTTCATTCAACACTGTGCAAATACTATTCTGATGGCCTTACTAGACCTGGAATGATTTTTATATCAACTGCTATTGTTTGTTGGGTTTTATTTGCATCAAACACTTTAGTTAAGATTCATAGAGCACTGAATATTCCCACAGTACTACTGATATTAGGCTCTGAAAATTTCCTTATATCACCACAGGGGTAGTATATATAATTTATGGGGCCTTGGCCATCATCAAAGAATGAAAAATATGTATTTGGATCTTAATGAATCTTGTTGATATCAATAGTCTTGAACTAGTACTTGAACCAACATGAACGAACTTTGTAGGGGGTATTTGGCCTTTTAGTGGGATATAGATACCACGAGTATCCTTTTCCACTAAATGTATATGTGCTCAGGCATAAAATGGTTAAGGGGGACACAATGAAATTAATCACTATTCCAACTTCTTGTGATCAATTACCATGAAAAACCTGTAGAAACAATTAGATGAGCCCTCTCTAGGGATTCCCTAACATCTAAGTTGAGTATGGGTGTCATTATGAGGTCTTGAGCATCATGAAAGGGTTGCAATTCTGTGACCATTTTTTGGGTATCAAGAAACAAGATTTTGGCCCTAAACCATTCTTATCAACCTTAAGCACCATGGATGAGTCCTTGAACCTCCACTTTTGACCTCTGTTAATTAACATTCACCTGCAAGGGTACTAGATCAATGCCATCAATAGGTTAGTTGTGCACTAGGAAAGTATCTAGAGGTCAAGCCTAGGTCATGTGAGGATAATTTGGTCATATAACCTAAATGATATTTTTTTGGCTCAATTATGTGAACAACACTTACTTATACCCACAAAGCTTATATAACTATAGTGTTGAATGCATCATCAATTGACCACATGAGACACTTGTACCATATCTCTTGTCTACTAGAGTGATATAGGTTCCATGATTAAACAACAACACATGCCCTAAGTGACTTGGTTACACACCATGAATCAATCTTGGGTCCATGGTTAGGGTTCTTTATAATATTAGTGGGATACAAGTGCCATGAGGAGGTTTTTTTCATTGGAAATGAGCTTTGAGGTGTAAATATAGTTTGGTGGGGGATGACAATTGGGTTAAGAACTAAATGAACCTTGTAGAACTAAAGAATTCTTGTTAGGGAAAGAAGACACCTTGAACTTAGGCCGTAAATGTTGCTTATCATGATCAATTTCCATGAACACTGACTACAATCCACAACACAAACCCTCTCTATCGATTTTTTGCATCAAATTTGGATATGGATGACATTATAAGATTTTTTTCTTCAAGGATATTTTGTAGGTAATTGATTCGTTGAACATGATCAAGGAGGGGAAAAAGGGCATCAGCATATTGTTCATTCTTCACGGGATTAATACCCTTGAATGGGTCCTCAAAAAAACACATGAGTAATTTATAGGGGTCCTTTGTAGGCCTGTAAGTGGGATATAAATGTCATGAGTGGGTTATGTGGACTAGAAATTAGTTTGGATTCCTAAACATGGTCAAAGCAATAAACAATTAATCCAATCCTTAATTTAACGTTTTGAAGCATATGCACCAAGAAGAAAACCTAGACATAACAACATAAACTCTCACTAATATGGAGTCTTTGTCCTAGCTGTTAGATATGGGTACCATTAATATTTTTTATGCACTCGACTTGGGGATTGAGGACTTTACCATAGCTGTGGTATGAAAACAACATCCATATGTCCTTAACATTGGTCAAGGGAGGGAAAAAATAAACTTGAGCCTTAAATATAGCTTCTAGTACTATAAACACATCCTCATACCGTAACATGAGAGAATGGATGGTTTGTGGGGCCTTCACCATCATCAAATACTACAAAAAATGCAGTAGTATCTTATTGAAGCTTCTTGTGATTAATGGCCTTAAATAAGTACTCAAACCAACACTTTGGAACTTTGCAATATTTTTGTGGTCTTTAAGTGGTATATAGGAACTATGACTAGGATCTACACTATAAATGTTGTTGAGGAAAAAACATGGTCATCAGGGAATTATAAACCTAAAGTTATAATTTAACCTTCCTGGGCTCAGGCATAAAAAATACTTAGAAACAAAGACATGATCCTTAGGCATGCACCATCACCATTGCAGAATCACGGCAAGGAAATAGGTCCTGGCACTTTATGATTCTTAATTTCTTGTATTTAATTTAGACCAAACATTCTCCCAACTATTAGAGGCCTACTTTATGAATCCAGACATACAAAATGAGAATCCATCTCTGTCAAATACCAACAAAACTTTCACCAATTTGGAGAGGCTGAAATCAGAAGCCATCTCAGATACCAACCAAACTATCCACCCATTTGGAAAGGATAAAATCAGAATCCATCTCAAATACCAACCAAACTATCCACCTATCTGGAAAGGGTAAATCTGAAATATCCACCCATCTGGAAAGGCTAAACTTGAAATATGTAGTGATATGACCTGCAATACAAAACCAAAATACCCACACATCTAGAAAGCCTAAACCTGAAATATATAATGACATGCCCCGAAATATAAAATGATATGAGCTACAATGCATACCCAAGGATTCTTTCAAATATGAGTCTAATTAGCAAAGGTGAGAGGTTAGAGGAAGAAACACTAGGGTCTAACTAGTGAAGGATAGAGATGAGAGGTGGTAATTATGATAGTTCAACACACTTCCTCAAAGTGGCGAAATTCACTGAATAGTGTACCTGGTGACTGTCGTGACCTGTCAACATCTCGTGACCCATCCCCCATCCTCTAGTAACTATTGTGACCTATCCCTCGTCCTCTAGTGACTGCCATGACCCGTCCACAACCCATGACCCATCCTCTCATCTCTGGTGTGCACTAGAATCTCGGTCCTTCGAATCAGAATGTTTATAAAAACCCAGAAAAAAGTATAGAATTGTTCAGACTTTGAGTAATGTGTGCAGCCCTCAACCGAGCAATAACATATTTTTAGCATTAGAACCAAATTCAAACTAATTTTTGGGGGTGAAGCTAACTGTAAAACCTACTCAAACCACGAATTCAACTCCAATATGGGAGAAATTGTCCCAGAAACCACCATTCTTGGAAATCGGGGGGCGAATTCAACTCCTCCTTTGATTTCGAGGAACTAGAAAGGGTGAACTAGCTCCAAGGAACCACCATTCCTGGAAATCAATGGGAAAAATTTCCCCAAGCAACCACCATTCCTAAAATTGAGGGGGCGGGCAATGCTATTTTTGTATATTGCAATTCGATTTTTGAGCGGGAGAAACCCATATTTCTTCATTTTGCTTACCAAATATGAATTGGCTAATCTATATTAAAAAAAAAATTGCTAAATAAATTGTGGTCTATATTTTAAAAATGAAAAAAAAGAGTTCAATAAAAAAAAATCACCCAATAAATTTAACCCCCCCAAAATTCTCCCATGGGCTATAATTCGCCCTTAAAATCATCCCTATACTGAACTTGAGCGCATAATCTAGAATATGATGTAATAGTACACAGTTTGTGAAGTATGAAGTAAGGTGTATCTTGTTGATGTGGTCAAGTGAAGTTTGTGATACATATCAATGATTGCAAGATCTCAAGGTTATAGAAGGTGTGCAGAACTTTGTGAACAATAGATTATCAAAAGAGTGCACAGATAAAAAGAAAAACAAAGTAATATCTTCTTCTTTTATATCAAGGCGACAGGATGGGGCAAGGAGTGAGGGGTCGGTGCCTCCTTCCAGTTGGAGCTGGTAAATAAGGGAGTTGGTGCTTCCTTCAGGTCGATGCCTATAAAACCAGGGGGTTGGTCTCTCCTTTCAATTGGTGCTGGAGAACTTCGGAAGTTGGTGCTTTCATGAATGTAATATTTTTATTATATGAGAGCATTCCATGGTTTTCTCTCATTTGGGTTTACACATAAAAATATGTGTTCTATGTTTCGCGCATATGTGGATGAATGCTTTTGTTTATGTGAATGCATAATTTGAGATTGAGTTAAAAACTGATAAGAAGTAAAAATTGTTCATAACTGCGCTAATATTGATTCACCCCCTGTCAGTATTAATAATATTTCAACATGGATATGTACATATAAACATAATATAATCATTTTTTAGGAAATTTAAAATGATTATGTAAATATATTGGGGTAATTAGAGAAGGATCTCCTATTCTTTAAGGAGTTATTGTGTAACTAATCTCTCTTATTTATATTGGAGTTGTGCTCCACATTTACATTTTTGTACATGATAGAGAATTAAATTAGAGGGGATGTAGAGGACATAGAAAACTATATTTGGTACTATTTTTAGGTCTTGATTTATTTTAGGTTTGACTTGATACCCAGTGGAAGTTAGGGTTTATGACTAGTATAAAAACTAGTCTTAAACATGTGGTATGGGTAAAATTATTATATCTAGAACTTCATAGATTGAAATTGAGTGAGAAATGTTGCATAAGAAATAATATAGACCATAGTATTTGTGGTATAAATTTCAAAATAAGATACATGAAGTGGACACATGGCAAGCTGTACACTATCACTTTCTTGAATAGGGAAAAAATAACAAGTTTGCGGAAAGTTACAATAAATTTTCTTGGTACATCAAAATTAGTTCATACCTATGTCACTGTAGATAACACATATCATGATATTACAAGACACAATTTTAGTTTTAAAGGGGATTAGATTACAGATTTACCTCAGTTGAAAGGTCGACCAGAAAGATAGTCTCCAAAGTAGGGTTTTAAAAGGCATGCTATTTTTAAAATTGTATAACTTTTGATTGGAAAGTATAATTTGTGTGATTCAAAATCCATTGGAAAGAGGAAACACCTAATAGTATGTTGGAAAAATCATATTATAAAATTTTGATACTATTTTCAATATATTGAGGTTGGAAGTTGAGGGTATTTTTTGGACTTCAGTTATGAATAATGAAAATACCTTTGTTTAGTGGAGATGAACATGAGGATGAAATCAATCACTTGGAACAGTTAAAGATGATAAGGAAAAAGTATATGTAGGATGAATGAGGGATCATCCATCCAACTAGTTGTATTGGAAACCTGTTCACACAGGTTAGTTAGGTTATCTAGCTACTCTAGTTGACCATGTCAAACATGGTCCTTATGTAGTCTATATATAAAGGTCCTTTGGCCTTCATAATAAATAAGCTAGTTTTCTCGTTTCTCTTATTATCTTGAGTAATTGTTTCTAGTTTTGGAGTTATTAGTTAAGAGATAAGGCTCTTTGAGCCTCATCTCATACCTCATTCATATCAATTGGTACCAGAATTGTTCCTTCCTTTGAGACCTAATATTTTTGGATTCTTCATTTTTCTTGACTCTCTTTGGATTCTCAGCTACATATGTTGTGGCCTCCACCCATCTCTTCCCACGCAACTCACCTTCTTTAATCCACTCTCACTCCCAATCTCTATCCACACACACACACACTCTCTACCAGTGCTCCATCTCATCTCGCATGATCCACTAAATCTCATATATCTTCTAGCTATAGCATGGATCCAACCATTTTTTCCATATCTATGTAGTGTGTCCTCATACCCTAGCCACCATCTCGCTAACCACTTTGGTATCTACCTCAACATCCTTTACCTTTCCCTTTCCTATCCTTTTTCTCTTGGTTTTCCATCATTCTCTCACATTCTCTACCCTCACTATCTACACTACCTCCTCCTCCAAAGACCCAACCTCTTTTATTTTTACCTATATAAAACCCTTGCTAGCTCAATATTTTCCTTCCCTACAATATCCCACCACTCTCTCCAAGATAGATTGCATGCAATTTTTCTTCTCATAGTGTCCATTCCCTCATCTACGGCATTCTATCCTCTCATCAATTTTACAGTCGCGCACATCATAATTACCTCTTTTAGATCCAACACCGTCTAAATTTTCATTATATTGGGATTACAATATATATTTGTTCTACAAGTCTTGTTATCCCAATGGCGATGTTTCCCATTAATCCATAGGCCCTCTATACCACATGATTTATGACTCCTTGGTTGGCCATTTTTTTCTAGATCAGCCTTCAAGATCCATTTATCCATGCTCAAGTGTCTTTTTCCATATTTTACAGGTAGTCTCCATATCCATTCAACCATCCTCCTTTTGTTGGTCCTCTCACTTCATACACCACCTTTCCTAGATCACATCGTCATCTCACCATCTACTCTCATGCCATCTAGCTCAGCCTTGACCACCTCACAAGTGTGCAGTCTCAATTTTTTTAACCCAAGCAATGCTCAATCATAAGACCTCATACCTAGAAGTAAGTTGCAATTTTGTTTCATGCCTTGTGCTTCTATCTATTTGCACTCATCACCTCTCTTAGCCACTAGCCTCACTCTCTGAGTTGCATCTGGTTAGTCCACATGCTCCTGCCATATGATACCTATTCCCTATTTCCATATTTTGTTTATCTATTTATTTATTTTTTATGCTCTACATCCTTTGCATCCTCAATTTTCTAAGCCATTGGTCAGTTCCCACTCGCCCTTTCCTTCACATTATGGTATCCTTCACATCTAATTTTTATTTTTTTATTTACCCTCCGTGATCTCTAAGATTTCCAGATCACTTTGGTCCATTTTATTTGCATTTCCTTACAAGCTCTTCTTTCCATTTTTGCCTACTATCCTCTCATATAAGCTCAGTAGCTATTCCAATTCTATACTCGCACAAGCTCTCCTTCTAAAACCACAAGGGACATCAAATTTCCAGTGCCATTATTGATCTAGTATTTCCATATTTTTGTAGAACAATTTTTCTTTTCTAGCTACACTAGGTCCACTTGTCTTCATCACTTCATTTCAGCTTCAGGAAATCTCAAATAGAATTCCACAGTCTCTTTCACGATATTTTCTCTCTCCTTATTCCGGATGTTCTATGGCCATTTGCTTCAGTTTCTTTAGCCCCATTGCTAACAAATAACACAACAACAGGCTGGTCAACTACTATCTCAGGATTTTGTGCATCACAATTGCATTTTTTGTTCTCTCTTAGTTCCAGTCAATTGTTTGATCATGACATATTCACCTTTAGTTGTTCATATTTTTATCTATGGTAGCAAGTGTATAGTACATGGGAATTATGCCCCTATTCCTCTGGTATTCAACACTTCAACACAAATCCCCTCCAATCATCTTCTCAATAGCATATATCTTTTTTCACTTCATAGGGTTGGTTTCAATTTTGCACAATGATTATCTTCCGGCACAGCCAGGTGTCTCCACCCTCCCCATATACATGACACAACACACTGAGCATCCAGGTGTTTCCACCCTCTCAATATTATCCACATTTACTGGGAATCCAAGTGTCTCCACCCTCCCAGTCTCATAAAACAACAATCCTTTATGTATAATTAGACTCTACATATTTTTAGTAGCCATGATAGTCTGCACTCATTCAACAGTGCTCTCACACTCCAACCAGGATGAGGAAAGGAAGGATGCTTTCCACTTCAACCAAGAAGATTGGGATGAATGAGGGATCATCCATCCCACTAGTTGTATTGGGAATTTGTTCACACAGGTTAGTTAGGTTAGCTAGGTTAAATACCTACTCTAGTTGACCATGTCAAACATGGTCCTTATGTAATCACTATATAAAATCCCTTTGGCATTCATACTAAATAAGTTAGTTTTCTCCTTTCTCTTATTATCTTGAGTAATTGTTTCTAGTTTTGGAGTTATTTGTTAAGAGAAGAGGCTCTTTGAGCCTCACCTTAGATCCTTATTTGGATCAATATGACTCCTTATTGGGCAATTTTTTAATATTTTGGTGAAGCTAGGAAGTGGTGGATGAGTATTGATAACAATACTAGAAAAAATATCACATAGAAAGAATTTGAGGAATACTTCTCAAAAAGATGGATCAAGGGATAAAAAATAGAATAAATGAATAAAACTCAAGATAAATTGAAATATGCAATACATGAAGGAAAGAATAAAGGTGAGGAGTTGTCTAAGATAGATTCCCTTAATGAATCACTTATTAAAGAGCTCCATACATTGAAAAGGGAAAATAATAGAATATCCTTTTCCAATTACCTTAATACATTCACATAATCATTTCACATGTCCAACAATGACTACATTACCTTTATATATACATACCCACTCATTGCACATGAGGCCCCTTCATTAGGTTGACCCCATTACATATGAATTTAGCCCCACATATTCCCTATTGGGTCATATTATATACATTTAACCCCATATGTGACCCCCCTTGGGTCATATTAGAGAATCAACAAACCATAATGGAAGAGAGTGTCGGGATGAGGCATGCCACGTTAAAGGATAGAACAAATGATGACTTACGAATGTGAATAGAGGGATAAATCATCCAAAAGGTATTGAAACAAAAAAAGGAAAATTGATGTAACGTTTTCCAAAGAGATCTCGGTGGAGAGATGGGATTTTGTGGACAAAATGTGATGAATCCTCTTGCTAGTAATGAATTCTACTTCACTTTGAAACTGAAGCAGGGGAAGAGTTGAGGGTAGGTGCTAGCATAGATATAGTTTTGGGGCACACTCCAATGAGCCATATCTAGATTTTTTCTACTACATGTAATTATTATAACTAAGTAAGATGTCAAGCCTCAGTATAATTGAATAAGGCTAGGCTTGTACTATTTCTCTAATACAACCAATTGAAAACCCTAATTGAGAGGAAGCGCACTAGCCAAAAGAAGGAGAAAATATCCTAGAAAGAAATTCAATAACAAGATTCATCAGATGAAAAAAGGAGAACAATAATTCTTAGGAAAATATGGTTTTCTTTATTATGAGGGACAACTTCCCTTTATATAGCACTACAATAGCTATGCACAAGATGAATAAATATTAAATGACTCATGCAAGAGCCTTGAGGGATGGAAAGATGTATCTACATGAATACAGACAATATACTAAAGTCAAACTGAAACTGATAAATTAAAATATATTAATTTTAAAAATAAATGAATATAACCATATTTTAATTATTAAATATTGAAAAGTTTATATTAACTTATTCTTTTTAATATTTAATAAATAATATAAATATTAATTTATTAGTATTATTTTTATGGGACTAATTTTGTTTTAACATGAATGAAAAATAACTTATATTAAACAGAGGATAAGATACAAAATTCCTTCCTTGAAGGGTAAACCATAGCATAGTTAAAGAGCTGTTCAGAAATGAAAAATTCCATCTTTTCAGCCCTGAGAGTTATTCTTCCTAACCGTTCATATCTACTGTTTTTTGTTGAATAAATACTGACATACTAACTACATAAAAAGGCACAAAAAAACATTTAACAGGTCAAAAAGATGGAACGCTCCAACATTCCTTAAATTAGGCGGGTGGAATTCCTTCATGAGTCTGTGAGTCGTCTTCCATCAGAGAACTGTCTTCATGCTGATTTCCTGGGTCCGGAGGTCCAGTTTGCATCTTGAATTCATCCTTCAAATTGCTCAGGGATGCTTCCAACAAAGCTAGGAGAGCCTTAATCATATTATCTCCAAGTTGCAGAGTGTCAAAGAGTTTCCTTTTAGCAAGAACAAAAACTGTTTTAGACCTTCAAAATTAGTCTTTTGAAACTCTTTTATGCCTTTAACATCCTTCTGCAGCTCCTCAAGGTTTCCCACATGCACCCTGGTGTTGGATTCGACGTCCTCAATGCAAACTTCCATCCGAACAATATCCTAGCCCATGAGTCTGCTCTCATCCAGAGCGACCTTAGAAGCTTCAAAAGCGTTACGAGCATTCTTTTCAATGTCTTGATGGACACCTTTTATTTCCCTGAGCTCCTTCAACATGTTCTCCATATTCATCCTTTTGAGCCAGAGACAGACTAGGAGGCAGAGTGCAGACCATCTGAGAGAATTCCTTCAGAACAAGTGAGAGCTTCGATTCCCGATACCACCAATGAAGAGCAATACCATCCCGCTGTATAGTTTCATGAGCGAGAACCTTGAAAATTCACCATTAAACCACATGCTTCCATCTTACCTTCTCACTGAGCTTCATAAATGCGTGGAGAATCCCAAGGCCGAACTTTAATGCTTAGGATATGGTGTAATCCAATTTTCTGAGAATTGGAGGGGGAGTTATGCATGCGCGTCCCCATGGGGAGGTATAGGGGAGGACCTTGAATTAGAATCATGGAGACCATTTAGATATAGGAGGACCTTGGTTTAAAACAATTAACCCTTCAATAAGCTTATCCCCTTGATTATACATGATGTATGCCTCCATGTTATTATGCCTGGGAGTGTGAAAGAATTGGGCCCGAGAGATGTCACCGATGATGGAGACTATTTGTTTTTTTATTCTTCTCATAGTCTTTTCGTGGCCTCTTTGATTACTTATCATTTTATGAATAACAATCTTGGAGTCTCCCAAGACAGAGAAGTGATCTATATGGAGCTAGATCATAACTTCAACCCCTTGAAGGAGGGCCTCCCATTCAACTTTATTGTTGGTTCTCTTCCTAATCCCCATGCAAGTATATATTTTTAATAAAATTCTTTTTATTCTCTACGATGTTTAAAAAAATTGGATTTTTAAATTAGTTTTTCATTATTGTCATTGGCCATGCCTTAGAAATTAGAAAAAAATTTGTGAATTTTTTTTAAAAGTTATTTGGGCTTCGTCTTTGTTTTGGTTTTACTATAAGAATGATTTCTTGAAAACACTTGTGCAATCCCTCGCATGGAGACACCATGAATGTGAAACGAGACACCTATATTCCTCACTTTATGTCGTCGAGTTCTTTCCACCACTAGAAGATGGACACATATTTTGAACCTTCTTCTAGGGGAGGCAGTTGTTATCAATATCCTTAGTTGAATATGTCAACAACAGAGGAACTTCGTATATAGACTAGTCCATGGCTACACTCTAGAAGAGACTACACAATCACACCAAGAGCTTGGATGACATAACTGAAAATATTGAAGGGATGTGACATGAAATTGATTGTTTCTATATGACTAGCCAATCATTGTCGAGGAAGGAAAATACTCTAAGAAATTCCCTTTCATGGTGGTCATAAGTGTATCCTTTCTATTAAGTTTCTTATCCATCATGTCTAGATCTAGACCATGACATGATCAATTTGAGTATGCTTCAAGTTCAAATCTATATAAAGTGTGACATTCTAAAGCTAGAAAATTAGATCCCACTATATGTATTGAGAAATGTTTTTGACAACCAGAAATCAAAAGCACGCCATCAAGACTCCGATAACTGTTGGAGTAGACGTTCACTATGTCGTCTCCTTTTTTATCCATATTTGTTGGATTGTAGACCAACATTCTCTTCACCATTACAAATCAGGCATTGAGGGAAGATCACCATACTCCACTACAAATCGAGAACCACTTTCCAGTAGTGGTTGTTGCAACAGTATTGAAGATTTTCTAGATACGTAGACATTTCAATTCCAAAAGAAAAAAAAATATTCTTTTTTCAATATTATAAGCATTAATACCTCTCAATCATAAAAAAAAAGTGGTTGATATAATGAATGTCATTATGGAAATTTTTTTTCAACCATTTTATTTGATTTTTTATGTTTTAAGTTTGTGCTTAGAATATGCCATAGCAATGATTTTGGTGATGAATGTGTTTATACACATTTTAATTTCACAGATATTTTGATAATTAATATCTATATATTCCAATTTTATTTTTTTATAGCTTTTAAGATAATATAATCATAAAAAGCCATTAATGAAAACCCACTTACAATAACAATTAAGAATTTTAAGATTGATATGTACTTGATATTACTAAATATTTCATCATGTTTGTGAAATAATTGTAAAACGGCAAGAGGTTGTATTTCCTCAACAAGGAACTTTTTTGTGGCCACCTCACTCGAGCAAGATCACAATATTATTCAAAGCATCAAATCGGATTTTATTCAACTTAGAAAGATTGCAACTTAGAAAATAAAAGCTGTAAAAATTTGGCAAATAAAAATATTTAATTCATTAGGATTCCTCAATCACGAGTTTCATGCAACCGAACATTTAGTAAGTTTATTTGTTTCGGTCTTAAAAAAGATCTTTATGTTTAGAGCCGAGCCAAAATCTTGCAAAAAAGCAATGATATTATGTTTAGAGCTGAACTAAAATATTCTATTAATGGTGTAATGTCTATGGAATTTTAGACTTAATGTTTATGGAATTTTAGGCTTAAGGTGGCCTAATTTATTTTTAGGCCTTTTGAATTTAATATACATTGATTTTAGGGATCACGTCCATTGAATTTAATAACTTCAATGATCTCCTTTCTTTATAGCAGCTTCACCTTACAATGAGAACTTAGGGAATGATGATGTTTTGCATTCACAAAAGGGTTAGAATGATTATGAAAACTTATGGAATTATTATGTTTTGTCTTTTTCGGAAAATGGTTACATTGCGTTCCCAAATGCCACCCCTCCCTTCCATCATTTTGGTCACAATTACATCACCTTATAGTTATTGTAAATTAAATAATTTTATAGTTAGTGTGATTAGAAATTAATTTTTTTTTATCATTTAAGTTTATATAATATATTATTGATAGTGTCAAAAATATTATTACCTTTAAGTTTAAAGAGAAATTGTGGTGCCATAAAAATTTAGGGGTTAAGAGAAAACTAAGATACTATAAGGATGTTCCTAACCCTAATTTGAAAGATCATAAATATCTCTGGATACTAACTAGTTCAATGAAGAAAATTAATATAGCCAATATTAGAACTAATTCCCATGAGGCATTGGCAAAACTCTATGGGCAGAAAGCGTTTGCCATCTTTCTGAGTCTATGAATGTTGATGATGGAAATCCCTTTCTCTTAGAGTGGCCTACTTACATCCACATTAGATATGAGTTTCATAATATTTGCTACTCCTAACTTGTCAAAACTATACTAAGCTTGGAAAACTTCTTACCAAGCTTTTTGAGCATAAGAACAAAAGTTTAAAGCAAACCAAGTAATAACCTTCTTAAAGTCCCATAAATCAAAGTTGGTCTCAATGGATGTTAATCATCATCATTATAATCATATTAATAAAATGTTTATATATCAATAAATTATATTTAATTTAAATTTATATAATATATTAAATTTGGTAAAAAGTTTATGTATTAATAAATTATATTTAAAGGAAAAAATTAGACATTAGAAAAATGTTTATTAAAGATATATTAAATTATAAAAAATTATACATTAATAAACTTATTATATTTGATAAGTTTGGGTTTAAAATAAATTTATATTAATTTAATTTCTTAGTTTTTATGTGATTTTTTAAGATTAAATTACTACTATATATATATAATGATGATGATGATGATGATAGTTATTAACTTATACTAACAATCATACATTAAAAATATAAGGAGTTACATGGTTAAAATAAGTTTAAATTCTCATAATTGTGCTAAGTTTAAAAAATAGGAAGGTCATTAATGTATGTAGAACATTTTATGCGAAAGTCATTTTCATCTTGAATCCCTCTATGTATCACAAAGATGACAAATTCTTTAATCCCAAGGCTTTTTAGGATTTGTGCATCACACTTAAATCACAATGGAGCACTTGCTAGTTTATTCTTATTTTAAGGATGCTGATTTTATTCTTTAAGCTAATTAAAACACATAAATACTTTTGATCTTCTAGATTATGGTTGATCACCTTCTTATAAATATGTAATTCAAATATTTATTTAAACTTTTAACTTTAAACAAGACCAAAGTTGGTCTCGACCATCACCACTACCATCATCATCATTACTATTATTAAATATTACAAATATTATTCATTAATAAGAAAATCAATATTGTTAAAATAAGAAGAATTTCTCACAAGTTTCAAAGAGAAATAAGGTTTTGGATAATTTAGAAAATGCCATAGGTTAAATTTTGTTGTCAATTTTGTGTCACTTTTTCTTAGAATGACCATTGTTCACTTACTTACAAACTATTTCAAAATATTTGTTACAATATCTAGTGCTTCCTAACCTTTTAATTGATTAAAATTATGAAGATTTAGAAATAAGTGTTTTTCTTAAAATAAAATAATTCTTTACTTTTCTTAAAATTCCATAAACCAAAATTAATCTAAATAAACATTAATAACCATCACCATTAATAAATTTACTTTTGAAACACTTTTTACTTTATCTTAATCTTTCTACTTGAAAAATTATTCTAAATTTATAATTGTAATTTTTTATTAGAAAATAATAATATGAATAAAAATACTTTTATTATTATATTATTTTTTATTAAAAACATTATTAGTATTTGAAATATTATTTTGGAGAATATCAATAATATAAAAAAAAATATTACATTTCATTTTAAAGAGAAGACTGGTGTCATAAAATTCTAGAGGTTAAAAGAAAATGCCTCGTGTCATAAAATTCTAGAAGTTAAAAGAAAATTACGATACTATAAGAGGATGAAAATCATTTTCTCTTAAAGTGTCTCTTAACTTTCCGAAACTATGATGAGCTAGGAGAGTTTCTCACCAAGATTTTTAAACATAGGAATAAAATTTTAAAACAAACTAACTAATACCCTTCTTAAGGTTTAATAAAGCAAAGTTGATCTGAATAGACTAATCATCATCATCATCTCTCACACATATAAACATGTATTTTTTAATATAAAATATAAATCATATATATTTTGGTGATTAATATATTAACTTTGTATTTTAAATAAATACATATGGTATTTGAGAGATAATATTAAAACCACATAAATATGAAGAAGAAAATCTTATACCTTTTATTAATTGAATATAAAAGAACCTTAAAAAAATTGTAAACATATATAAAAAATTATATAATTGATTTCTAATTAATGAATATATAAATTTAATATAAATATGGTTTTAATTTTATTTTTAAATAATGAATATAATAATAAATACTTTATATTTATAAATGTGTAAAAAATATTTAAAATTAAAATATAAGAAAAAATAAAAATAATTAATTTTTAAAATTTATGATTTGTTTTTAAAATAAAGAATAGATGATATATTTACTAATTACTGAAATTAACCACGGTTCTTCAAAATAATAATAAAAATACGTTATAAAATTAATTCAAGCATTTTGAAAATCAATTTTTGGAAAAACAATTTTTTCATAAATAGTTAAATATACTAATTTAATCATTTTGAAAATTAATTTTTGGAAAAACAATTTTTTCATAAAAAGTTATATATGGTATGGAAAAATGATATAAAAACATTTACTAATTATTTAAGAAAAATAAATTATAAATTGAATACGAAAATAAGATTTCAAGTTGGATAGGAGAATATTTCACTTAAATTGATATTAACTTCACCAAAATATAAAAACTTATTCTACCTATCCTAATCTAATGGAGAATATTTTGAATCAAATGACATCACAATTGATGAAATGATACTCAAAGTAATTACATCTATAGCTATTTATATCTTCGAATTTAGAGTGGACTAATATCTATGATTTTCCTAGATTGCACGAGGATGAGACAAGTGTATTGTGCGAGTTTATTTTATAGAAATCATTCAAAATTGGAAATAAACAATTATGAAAAAAAAGAATATAAAAAATAATTGGTAGCACTGTTAGCTCATACATGGATAATGTGCACTCTTAGATGATGCATAGATAATGTTCTTCATGGCAGACAACTTGTTTAACTAGATGAAGAGAATGATAAAATGTAGCCGAAGAAGAAGAACAGACAAGAATTGATTATGACACTTAACTTGTGGCCTATCAATGTGTTCATGACCACAAGTTAAGTAGTCCTGCTAGTTAACTTTAGTCCACCCTAAATACTTTTATATGAATTAATGTCTTTAAATATATTTTAATACAATATCATGTAATATATCTTCAATTTGATTTTTTTTGGGGAATCTATTTAACAAACATTTAGATTTCGGATTTGATAGCTCAACTAATAGAGCTAATTCACCTAGCTTCTATTGTAAGAAATGCTTATCATTATTTATATTAGAAATTGATTTGATAATAACTCAAAATTACAAAACCACATAATATTTGTCGGAATAAATTAATGTTAATATAAAAGGCTACCTAAGGTATAAGTTTAATTTTTTTTACACAAAGATATTTGAAATCTTTATCCATAACCTTGTTTTCTAATAAAAGTTGGAGAAGAAACCTAAATTTAGTTTTTCATAAATTCTAACTCTAATCCTAACCTTAACATCCAAAACCAAATGAGAAGTCATCCAAAGTAAATAACCACCTAACTAAAGCATAAACATCCTTTAAGTTGATTTTGTTAATTTAATCATGTAAGTGGAAAACTACACAACTATTTTAGAATAAATGAGAAAGTTTGAATATATGTATATTTAAAAAAAAATGAAGTTTGAATATTATATATAATATAATTTATCTTTTTTTTTTAAATTTATTAATTTATAATTTAAATAATATTTTTATTTAAAAAATATTAAATTTTTGATAAATATTATTTAACAAATAAATATAATTTTTATTTAAAAAATTATTACTTTATTTAAGAAGCTAATTATTAAAAATATAAAAATAAATTTCATATATATATATATATATATATACACTACCAACCAAATTTCTCAAGTATTTTAATATCCTTACAAACAAATGAACGAACTTACAGCCCCTATGCTCACGGCTCTTTCGAGCTTATTTCTTAGCTCTGAATACCAAAAGTGACACCATGTCTTTTCATTTTATAGTTTCGAGGAGAGGTAATCACTAAAACTGATATGCAGTGGTATAAAAATGAATATATCTCATATTGAAGCCATTCACCAACTGAATTTTCTTTAAACTAATGTGGTTGTAAGAAAAAATTCCCACTACAAACCAATATGGCCGAATTGTCATATGTGTAGAGGTTCTAAACTCTCATAAGGAAAGGGATAAAAGCTATTCAAAATAGTAACTGTGAGAAAAGCAAATCTAAATATGGAATGTTATCTCTCTACCATACCATGATAACTTCCACTCTGCAAGCCCACTAGCCGTTGGGTTGCGTACAAATTTTATAGGCGACTTATTACTAACTGAGCTCTTTTTACACCTATATTTCAATATAACTTTCCTTTGAGAAGGCATCGAGGAATCGGAATCCCGATGCCATCCATTGACACGTTGTTATTAAATATAGTAAATGACAATGACATGACTAAGAGGCATCCTGCCATGACCATCCGTAAACGCATTGTTCATGTTTACGATAATGACATCAATGTTCATTGCGCGCGATCCATTGGCATAAGGAAATGAGCACGTGAAGTTGAATGATCCAGGCAAATCACGGGGTTTATAAATTGGGGAGACGTGAAAATAGCAGGTGCTTTTTCACAAACCAAAATAGAAAGTAAAATAAAGCTAAGCAAAATGCCAAAAGAAAGCTACAATCGCTTATTTATATATAGAGAGCATCAGGAGCTCCAAGGCTTTTCATCTTTGCAAATAGTTTTGCATTACATGCCGTTATAGTAAACCATGGAGGATATTTTCAGGAAGATGAAGCCCTTATGTCCTCGGTGTAAGTCGTGGGAGTATTGCAAGTTTAGGTTTATGAATAACAAGAGACGCTGCAAGAAGTTGCAGCCTAGATATATATGTGGAAGGTGCAACAAATATTTCACTCTCGGAGGAAAGCTCTATAACACTTGCTCAATCTCACCTCCAAAAGCTTGAATTTCGCCTAATAGCTGCGCAAGCAACTTTTCTGCTGCTTCTCCTCTTTACATGAGTTCACCTGATGATCAGTATGGTGCTGGGCATTCTTCAGATAGTTGTTGGATGGTAAGAATAGATATGGCAGTAACACATGTTCCTGGAAGCAATTTATGTAGTCGTAGTTTTGTGAATCCATGCTGCGAAATCAATTCAGGAAGCAATGAATGCCAGGGAATGTGGTCGGCGCATGATGGCCGATGGTCAGATATTTATGACACAAGTTGTTTTCATCCTTATGATAGTCATTCAAGAGCTGAGCTCATTCCTTTTACCTTTTTGGAGAATTTTAGTGAAGATGTGATGGCCCCAAATCTAGGGTTTAGCCACTATGTGAATAATATTCCACCATTGAATAATGTTGAGCCAGTTGAGCCGTTAGAGAGATCCCAGGAAAGGGATTTGGACAACGGTTTGTTGCTGTTAGAATACTTTGTAGAAAATTATGTGAATCGAATATCAGTAGCTGGAGGAGAAGAAAAACAAGAAGAGCATAATGAAGAAGACAGCAGTACGAATTTGTTAGGCGGAGAAGACCTGGTGTTACATTCGGAGATGGATAGCATTTTTTCTGCGCGATCAAATGACGATCAAACGACCTGGGTGAAGAAAATGAATGGTTAATCGATTTATTTGCGAAAGACGGAGGAGAGAGCAATGCAAACAGCGCAGACAGTACAGGGTGTGGTTCAGAATTGGAAAATGAATGGTTGATGGATGTTTTTTCAAAAGACGGAGAGAGCAGTACAGGGCGTGGTTCAGAATTGGAAAATTCAGACGGATGCTTGCGATTGGAATTATTTGATTCAGATTTCCCAGAGATACCAACAAAT
The DNA here is from genome assembly GCA_027924585.1 of Larix kaempferi. Classification (NCBI taxonomy): domain Eukaryota; kingdom Viridiplantae; phylum Streptophyta; class Pinopsida; order Pinales; family Pinaceae; genus Larix; species Larix kaempferi. The sequence goes on from BSBM01000432.1 coordinate 3,491,575, forward strand.
GCAGGATTTTATGCTCATCATGTGGATACTTTTGAAGGAGAATGGAAAGTGGACGACATTACGAATCTGTGGATGTTTTGATAATAAAGTTAAATGGCCTTTATAAAGTTAAAGGCCTTTATAAGTTCTAGTTTTCAGTTATATGGCCTTTATAAGTTCTTGCTCCTGGAATTTATGAAAAACCGGATAATAGAGTCCGAAAAATATATGCCTCTGAATTATGAAACATATAACTGTTTAGTTCCTGGATTCATTGATGAATCATATAATTTTTTTATATATGTGAATTCGTTTTTTGAATTATTAGGCCCATCCTCATTCTATGATAGATTTTTAGAGGATTGAGTGTTCTTTTAATTAACTTTGATTACAGATATAAGTGTTCTTTTAATTAAATTTCAGACTGTTAAAAATCTTTTAATTGATTTTTCACAGAAGGTTAATAGCCAAGCGGATTTGAGGTCCCGTCGCAAGGTATCACACTGTGCTTTATATGTTTTTTGGCACCATCTTCACGTGAGTGGTGAACAAAGAATATCGGAGGAGAAATTCTGTAGAAGAACACGGTCCACCGTTGCGTTAGTATAATAATATTTAGATACTTTTAACGGCAAGTTTTCATTTCGTTACAACCGTTTGATAATAAAGAAGCCATAATATTACGTTTAGAGCCGAGTCAAACACTTCTAATTTTTCGTATTTATTCAATGTATATGCAATTTCAAATATATCTCACCTATTTTTATTTACCTAATGTTAATGATCTCCCTTTTTAATTACTTCCATTGATTTTTAAAATGCATTGCTTTAATGTCAATGATCTCATTTTACATAGTTTCAAGTAAGTAACCATGTCAAACTTTTAATAATGGTTATAATTAAACTTATGTAAATTTAATTCTTTAAGTATTTTATTTTATTTTTTTATATTATTTTAATATTTATATTAAATAACACAAATCTATTATACATTATCATTATTTTTATATTAAATTACAAAATATATTATACATTATTATTTTTTTAAACAAATATTAGTTTAAGTACAAAATAATCTCTTAAATACTTTTAAAATAAATTTACACTTGTTTTAAAACCATTAAAAAGTTAAAATTGATTGAAAAATGTTCAGATAATTTTATTCATTTTTCTAAATATTATTTATAAATCAAATTGTTTTGATTTATATTCTTTTTAATTTTTTTTGTTTTTTGAATTTTAAACTTCGTAAAATTTTGAAAATAAAAATAAATTTAAATTTTTAATTTTATTATCCTAAGTTGATGGATTAATAATGTTATTAATATAAAAATTATTATTATATTTAATAACAAAATCAATATTATTAATTAATTTTTTAATTCATCTTAATAATGATTTATGAATATTTTAAATGTTTTAGAAAAAATAAAAATCTAAGTAGTTTTTTTAATCTTTTTTAAAGTTTTATAAACTAAAATTAATTTAAATAAAAATTAATAATAATCATTATCAACATCAATAAAATTTTGAAATTTTATTTATCTTTACTATTTGATTTTTTTCATTATCTTTATTATTTGAATTTTTTCATTATTTTTACTATGTAACATGCTAGAGAAGAAGCATTTTATCACATAGTAATCAGTCTTAAAAAAAAATATACTTTTATATTTGTAAGATCTTATTAAGAGAGAAATTTATTTGTTTACCTCTTTAAAATAATATAAATATAAATACTTTTATGATTATTGTATTATTTGGAATTAATTAATTTGTTTTATATTAATATTTCAAAAAAAAAATATAATTTTAAATGGAAATTTACAATTACTTAAAAATTGAAATTAAAATTGTATATATATGAATTACAATTTAAATACATATTGTATTTGAAAAAGATACCATTAAAACTAGAAAAACATTATGAAGAAAATGCCAAACATTTTATTAATTGGATATAAAGTGATATGTTATTTATCATTTTTATAAAATGATTTTTTTTAAGTATTGTGAACATGAATTAAGAAACTTATATAATTAATTTATGGTTAATTATTATTACAATTTCTAATTTAGTTTTTTTAATGATAAAAAGTTACATGTAAAATAATAATTAAGATAAGTGATTTTTAAACTAAAAATATTTAATTAAACCATCAAAATTAGTATTTTATTTTTATTTTTATTAATGTTATAATGAAATTGGTTTAAGTTTAAATGTTATTATTTCATCATTATTTTTATTAATTTTATAATGAAATTGGTTTAAGTTTGAATTGATGATATGAAGTTTGTCAATTTAAATATAATCAAATATTTTAAATTTATTTAAATAACATAACACTATTAAAGCAAATTATAAAACACACATATAACTTCAAATTACAAAAAATATGTTTCAATTTTTCTTATATTTATAATTTCTTTTAAGATATGGAAATTTTTATTAATTTAAACAAAGATTACATAGGATAACAATATGGATCTGTCTCTTAGGAAACTAAATCATTATAAAACAGTAGAGTGTCATGTGAGGTTGCCGAGTGGGAAAATGAGAAGATTGGCTTACACACAAAGCCAAATACAAAATGAAGCATAAACAAAATAAGTGTGAAGGCACACTATATTTATCATTAACCAAATGTACATATATATACAATGAGAAATGTCCCTTGGGTTTCATATTCCCAAGTGGACTCTTGAACTCTTGGGTGACTCTTGGTATAAACTCACATTAATATTCCTCACACCGAGGATTAGACTCCAACAAATCCCCCCTTAATCCGAAGGGTGTATATGAGTCCAAGGAAAACAAGAGAGATGAATAAGTGGAAGTGGACAACTACAACCAGCTGAACATTTCCATCTCGAACATCCTTACTAAGAAGGTTAGCTAGAAGCTTGCACATGCTTCTGCTAAATACAAGAGATCCCTGAAGGGATGGTTTTCAGGCTAACCATCAACCGAAATAGGCTAGCATAAGGATGAAATATTCTACTATGTGTGTGGTTTAATGTTGATGACAAAATCTCGAACTTGGTGAAAAAACTCACTCAGAGGTTCTCTAGAATGGTTGGTATGGGCTGGCACCAAACCAACTAGAGAGCTGAAAACAGGAACTGAACAATTGCAACTTGCTGAAAATTTCCATCTTGACAACTGTTTTCCAAGTTAGCTAGAAGCTTGCACATTGCTAAATGAAGTTCCTCTCGATATCGGTGGTTTGAGGATGACCACCAACTCTGGAGCTCAGTCGAACATAGCTCTTCACAGGCTCGTTTTCTCTGGATCGCTTGTACTCGCTCGCTTGTTACTGATGGTCTTCATTCCCCCCTGTCAAGAACAACGTGAGGAGAGGAGAGTCTCATGGTGTCACAACTAGACACAAAACACATGAGTGCTCTATGTCATGGTTATCTTCCGTCTTAAGAATACATGCATATCGGAATCAGGTGGCATCTCCGACTCTGGTGGTTGTCCAAACTCACCGTGGATCAGGCTCGTTTGATATGACTTACTTGAGGAATGTTGTAACTGTTTGTTGTAAGAAGGACAAGGCTTCGAAACTTGATTCCTGACATTATGTTCCCCCCTGTCATGTACACAATGAGGAGAAGAAGATGTCTCAACTTCAAGATGTATCAATACTCATGAATGGACTCTTCGGTATGAATTATAAATCTTCTTGGCTGTTGATGACCATTGCCAAGAAGTGATCCACCCATAATGAATCTTCTCCCTTGCAAGTTTCTTCAGAATGAAGCATCTGTTTGATGAGTGTGTATGTTTTCCACATAGATTACAAGGGTGAAGACCAAAACAATGATCTTTCATGTGGGAAAATCGATCACAGTGTTGGCATGTCAAATTCTGAACTAATGTAGATGAATATGAACTCTCATTGATGAATCCAGCACTCTGAAACTCAATGGGCTTGGATAAATCAGGAATGTGAACTGTCACTTCCTTGCCGTATACAAGACCGGTTCTTTGCTTGTTATGGCTGATCTCTTCCCATTGTATGATGATGGGATTGGAAGGAACAAGAAAAACCTCTGTATGCATGTTTTCATCTTCATTTTATTTCACTTCTGATGGCATGCCATTGATTTTCTCATGTACTTCTGAAGTGGCATTATTCTGTGTATGATGCTAAATAGAATCATGAAGCGGATTCTTCTGAACATGAACAGGTTCATAATGTCTTTCTTCTTATTGAAGCTGTAACTCAAGTTGTAGGAAATAAAAAGTGTCTTGTTAATCTTTTATAGAATCTCGAATATGAGTGAGGGTAGTCTTATCGATCATGACATTGCTTTCGATAGAGGAGAGAAGTGGAGTGTTCAATAAATCTACCAATTCATTCATCATTGCCATTAGAAAATTGAAGACTTGCTCAAATGAAGAAGGGCTTCTTGCAATTCCACCCTTTTACAAGCACTCAACCTCAGAAAATGAAAGGTGTTGGTCTCAGCCGAAAATGCACGCAAATACACTGCAACTCAATTCAATTTAATTTTGAATGCTACAAAGGAAACTAGTTGCAAGCTACAAAACTCAAATGTACTTACAACAATTGATGATTATGAGGTTGAATCAACTTTATGCTCCAAAGTTGATGCTTTGAGTTCCTTGATTACGATCTGGATAAGTTGATGATGCCAAGTCTCTTTGATTTTGATTATTTTGAGTGAATACATAAACTCTCCCCCCTCAACAAAGAAAATAAGTCATCTATCTCTCTGCAATAAATATTTATGCGTATACATTCATGGCAGTCTGTAGGTGCATAATAGATTTTTCCATCCAATTATTTATTTCTAATACCAATGACTTTTCAAATTCAACTTCAACTTCACGGTCTTCAAAAAATGCAGTTCAACGTCTGTTTCTTCTGCACACCACGATTTGATAGACTTGCATGGGAAGATGTACCATTTGGGCTATACCAATAGGAGTAAAATATATGCACAAAGCAACCATTTAACTAAACCATCACAACAAAAAAGACTTACCGTCTCTACTGGAGTCACATGTACCTCTCTGAAATATGAACATAAAATCAAGCACTTGTTACCTCAAGCAAAAACCGAATATACCACAAACTCTGCAAATCGATGCACCTTTAGTTGTGATGTCAGATAGACCCAACAAACTTTGCAGTACAAACTCTACAACAATAATACAAATTAAGAAGAGGGTTCCTTGCACACATATTTCTTTTCTCTCTGCAATAATTTTCAGTCTTCTACAATAGTCTACATGACAATAATATCTGCAAACAATACTCTCCGCAATGCAATCCCATATAACTCCGTTACATATATTATCAAACACAAATGATCTATGCAATAAATACGAGGAACTATTTTTGTAACATAATAATCTGAGGTTTAGTTTCCAAGCACCAACTGTAACACTCCTTCAAATGACCTAATTTTAATCTCTGATATTGAGGCAATAAGAGCAATGTTCACGACACTCAAAGAATATTAAAATATGCTACACTACCTGACTGTGGTGTCGCTCCAGGACAACAATAAATGATCAACCCGGTAATGTGAAGATAGTTGTAATTTGAACTATTTGCTGCAATATATATTGTAGTATTGCCTCTTTCATACCTCAAACAAATCGCAGGTTTTGTACCTCATAGAACATTTCCAGCAATAATCTTCACATCTGGTTCACCAACGCAAATGAAGAGAGGTATCATGCAGGAGGGTACATCAATAATTGATGTCACATCCCCTCCCATCATACCAGAATGATGGAGAGGATCGTGATGCTCAAACGGGGCATCTAGCCCCCTGAAATTTTAGATAAGCATTTACATAATATAAAAAGACATATGGAAATGTAAATTATAAGAAAACACAACGAAAGTAATTTCAATTACACCTCCATCATACATTCAAGATATCCATCAAATAAATAATTGCAAAGTTAACACAAGAGAATACTTATCTTAACAAAGTAGTCCCAAGCAACCAACTATGCATCTGCAACGTTCCACCCAACCATAGGCCAGTTGTGCTTATCAACCTCTTGATACAACTGCCACCCCTGAGCTGGGAATGATTTCTACAAGGAACCAGGGAACAACAGACTCACACATAGCCAAACATACACCAAGATGAGCCAAGCCAATCTACAATTGGGTTTATCAGACTGCTAGGAAATGGAAAGAAAGAATTGCTAAGCTAGTGAGCTCAAGCACAGAGCCAGGGATACCTCTACAAGATCTATCTAGCTTGGCACCCAAAATGCCTACACACCCCACTCAAGGAAGTATTCCCTTCACCAATGCACAGTCCCTCAGGCCATACCTTCTAATCTAGAGTGTCTAAGGTGTGCATAGAAGAGTAGATAGCCCTCTTGATCTTCTTGAGAGGTTATTTCCCCCCACTAGGTTTATCAAGCCAATTCTGTCCACTACCACTCCAAATCTCTTGCTTACAGATTCAAACCAAAACAAGGATGCACATAACAGCATAACCACAATTATTGGGCATGATAAAAACGTTTTTACAGTGAGATGCCCAAAGATGGGGTTTCTACCAGCCCAGAAAAATGTGGGAAGACCCAAAAACGAAATGGCAATTGGGGATTCAACCCTGGAGAGCAAAAACCGTTTTCAGAAAAACGCCCATGGGTATTTTGGGGCAAAAAAAACCTCTATAAACCCCCAAAATGTGACTCCCTTTCTCCTAGCCACTGTGCAACACAAAAACGAGCTCCCCGCTATGGAAAAATGCAGGAAATTGGTGAAAAACGTGACGGGGAAAGCCTAGCTAGCTCAGGCTGCGTGAGAGAGGAAATACTATGGGTTCAGAATGGCTTTGGGCACCATTTCGTGGGTGTTTTCTTGCCCAAGAAGCAAAAATATGATTTCCCAGGTTGATGGCTTGCCCATACACGAAATTGGCTACCATACCTCTTCATTCCCAAGGCATTAACTACCTCAACCAATTTCTGGAAGAATTAAATGATTGGGTCCATAACCCAAAATGGGTAGTTGGTGGTTTATGGGTTTTCTCATTGACACATGGATTAACACCATTGGCTCAAGGGTTTGAATAATTTCCTCCCTATTCCTTGTAGAATCATGCCCCCATCTCTTTGTTGCATTGCATAGCTAGTTGTGGGTTTTTCATTAAAATTCATATTTACATGATGTCTTAATTTACATTGTGCCTATCTAGCACAAGAACCATAGGCATCTATTTTTAATTGTCGATACATAAAACACTAAATCTATGGTGGGGCCTTGGCCTTGAGCTCCTCACCATGATTAAATAACAATATTTACATCATTTACGATTTAAATGTGAAGGGGGTCAAAATGGGGACGTGACAATTGAATGTAGTCAATTTGTTTGCAGCTCCATATAGTTTCAAGATTGAGTATGCTAGGAAGCTTCAAGATTCAGTATACCAACACACATTGAAGGAAAATGTAGAAACTATCTCCAAGAAGAAATATCCTCATGGTCTTCAACACAATACACAACAATAGCACTCAAAATGTGAAAACACTTCAATGATTGTCACGATCTTCAAAAATCGATGGAGTCTTCAATAATATTTTCATGCATTCAAAACTTTGTTTAGCAGCATCGGTGTCAACAAGGACAACTACAAATTTTGAATCTCACTATTGGAAAATCCCTTCAATGTCCTTCGCATCAGTCAAATAGTTTGCAGTCTCTAGAGCATTTCACATATCATATTGAATTGCTTAGGTGCAGAGAGCAGTGTGTTTACATACCACCATAGTGTGTTGCAACATTTTCACTTTCCCTTGCTTGGGAAGATTGTAATTCATGAAAACAACATTTTAATGGATTTAACCATCACGACAATGTAATATCCCTCTTTTTCCCTTAGGGTTTCTACAAAAAAAAGTACAAGAGTATACCCGCCAACTGTTTACTCTTTATTTTTCCCCATTGAAAAATCTAACATGATATTTGTTAATTTTATCCAGTTTAAAGCAATCCTTCCCCAGCGTGGGAGTGGACCTCTTAACTCTGTCAAGGGGTTTTAATCTGGTCTCTTAATAATTATTTAAGCTCTACTTATTTCCCCCACTGTAAAACTTGATATGCGAATGGTTTCTCTTTGATAACCTAACGTATTCCTCTCGCTGTGTTCGGTCACCGTGAGCCCGGTTTACTTAAACCTGTCATTTAACTGTAAAAATGTTTGCATGTTCAATGTATTCTCATGGAAAGTGTAATATACCAAATTTTGGTTGACTATATATTGATGTTAGATATTGGGCTTAAGCCTCAACACATATGATTTATTTTAATATATTGGGCGTAAGCCCCAATGCACATGATTCATTTTTTTATAGATATACATATTTGGGCATGGACCCTTACTAATGCGGGTTATTGTTATATACTGGGCAGAAAGCCCCAATGTATTTGACTTGTGATTTATTATGAGATTGAGTAGAAGACCCTATTATACTGAGATGATATTTTTTTACATACTGTGCAGAGTTATGATATGCATGATTGACTTTTATATGTGTTGAGCGTGGACTTTGGAGCACATGGATGGCATGTGTACCGGGCAGAAGCCCCGATGTACATAGGGGAATTTTATTATGTACTGGGCGTAAGCCCCGATGTACATATAGTGTTGGGCATAAGCCTGGAACACTCCAAGATTGATAATAAATACCGAATCCGAGGCCATTTGTATTTCTAGATGTGCAAACACATTCTAGTACTAGTATTGAGCAAGATGATCTAGAATTGCACTAGCGTAACGCCCATGTGAGAGTGTTGAGCCAAAGCTCTGAAGAGCACTCGGGGTTACTTGATCTTAAGAGTGTTGAGTCGAGAAGACTCTAAATAGCACTACTAGTCATCACAAATATTTAATTGGTTAAATGAATCATTTCTATCTCTCATCAAGGATTGCGGAAACTACCATGTTAAACGAGGGAATCCAACATGCAAGAGGGACCTAGAGCTACATAACCTAGTCAACTATCCACACCTACCAAAAGACCTTGTCCAAAGATTGGACCTTGTATTAGATAATAATTAAAGAGTTATTATGCTATTTAATTAATTAAATAATCAGATTGATTATTTATAAGATAAGTCTCACTTATGTAGAAATAGTATGCATAAAATAAATGCATAAGATATTTATTTATATTATATATAAGAAAAGATTGTGATCTAATTAATAGAAACACATAGTTATAACAAAGTAAATAAAATATAAAAGTTTCTTTAAAATAAAATCATAAAGGAACAAGTCAAAAGTCCTAGATAAACTAGGAGTGAGAAATTAGTTAAAATATCCTTTACATATATTATAATTCAAATTTAAAATAAAATTGGAATTAATATCAAAAATATTATTATTAACTTAACAGCTATATTCCAAAAGTTCACCTATATAAAGAAGGACAATTCCCAAGAAAGGGGATGATCCTCATTATCTACCTTGTTATCATTTTCTATGGTAAGAAAGAGAGATTTTCCAACAGAACTGAAATAGAATTTCAGGATTTGAAATATTTTACAGCTATCAGCCCTAGGTGCTCTAAGTTTCCTTTGCATTTTGGAACCAGCTCGAGGGGATCCATTAGTGAACCAGGAATGGTTCAGGTTCAAGTTTGGGAGGAACGTGGTAGTCCCAAAGTCATTTGGTTACCATCCTACAGGTCAGATCAGTTTACTAGTTTTCTAAATAATTAGTGGTTGAAGTGTGCAAGTTTGTGCAAGGAGGAAATCACAGCTGCAAATCTAGGTATGAATTACTTCTATGTTTCACTTTATATATGTTATAAGTTTAAAGTTCAGAAGTCCATTTTCATTTTACTGTAATTTTATTTCTAGTTGAACCGCAAGCATTGGGAGCAAGGGCATCTTGCATTGGCTCCCCAGGTGTAACCCATTATAAGTTATTTTTGTTTAAAGATTTTTAACCCTAGCTAAACTAAAATAATTAAAGTCTGCATAAACGAATTTAAAGGAATGATTACGGCAGAATCATCTCCTGTAAGGAGAGCGATTCACTTGACTCATTTCCCAAGCTCAAAGTCTTAATTTACATTATAGCTAGAATCAAAATGTATGTTGTACCAAATATTCTATTTAAACATTTAATTCTAAATCTCCGACAATATTGCGTAGGATCTATTTCCATGTAGACTTAAATCAAAATTTAAACGCATCATTTAAAAACGTTAAACCATAGTTAAAGAACATCAACCATAAAAATGATCAGAATACAACATACATTCCCTTAAGTCGCCTTACACAAGCTAAGAGCACTCTCCAGAACTTCAAAGTCTATTAATAAAATCCAAGACTCAGGATCGGGACCTTTGCACATTACCCTAAACCAAATCCACGAATTTCTTATAGATATCCCACTACAGCGGGGATTGAAATCCATTCTTCATAAACGCTAAAACATAAAAACAAAAGCAATATTAACGCTAGGGCTGTGCCATAGAATCCACATAGAGATAATTAAACCAAGAAATTAATTCATGCCTTTCCTTCATAGCCAAATAAACGATTCCACATTGTAAGATTTCATTCTCAAAAGAATTAGCTAAGCGCATGGTTATTATTCTCTACATCAGCTATATTCTTTCCCCAACTAGAAAACACGATAACCCAACTTTAAATATTAAATTCCCATTGCAATAGTAAAATCGATATTATACACAGAAGCATGAAAAAAGTGCATAATCCAGTTAGGGATTTGCCCTTTAATATTTTAAAACAAACACTTCAAACTTACAATCTACATTGAGATTCGTTTTCCAGATCAAGAGATTCACTTAAAATGACGGGAATAAAAACCAAAGATACCATAAATTATAACATAGAAATGCAACAAAGAATAAATACATAGGTTAATATTTAGTCAAACTGAGGAGTTTTACACAGGGTTTTCGCTTTAAGACAAGTTCCATTATACCCTCAACAACGACAAAGGTCAGCTAAAAGGACTTCATATAAATTAACAAATCTTGAGGCTTACCAAAGCCACGTATATTCTTGAAGAGCAGAGCATATAAACAACTACAGAGATTTCTTAAACCCAACACTTCCAGACTTAGTCTTAAATAGCACGTAGGGCCCAAATAAAAGCTTGCAGAATTATTTAAACCATACCCACAAAACTAACAGAAGTCAAATGAAGAACCATCGTATTAATAGAATTCGTCCCCAAAATCCATATATCGAATTACATAGGAGCAAGGTTAAAATGCTTCCTCTATCTTAAATTCCATACAGGGTACAACAAAGTAAACGTTGTGGATCATACATTACAGAGCATGCCACAAGTTGTGGCCACGCCTACTGTATTTAAAACTTAGCATTTCATTGAAACCAAATTTAAAACATTCCCCAAAATCCTTACAGAGCAAACAAACCAGCAGACAGACATTTGCTTGAAGGGAGGAAGTGGCCAACAGAGGACCAGACTTACCCATGATCACCATAGCTACGAATAAACCCATGCCAAGCTCGAACTACACCACTGTAAGCCCTTCCAAAGTCAACACCAAACGATTACGTTACAACTTAAACCAGAAAACGATTGTAGAAACAAAGAGACTTAAAATGGGTTTCGCTGGCACAAAGATTTACCTCATGAAGGCCAATACCATTAGGTGAAGAGCAGGATGAGCCTTACCATGGACGCCTACAAGGTCTGAAGAGCCTTGCTCTTCTTTCCCCTCCTGAAAACAACAATACGATAATGTAGTGGGTCATACAAACCCTTAGGGTTATTTCCTTAACGCCATCCAGCTGGGTTCCATTCGAATGGTTGGCGTTGGACACCATTAATGCGTTACCAAACTCCACTAAGATTTGAATTTTTATCCACTTCATATAGTTGAGAGATCCATTCAAACAATTGCAAGTTTTACATTTTAAATGTGGACAAAAACCATATTAATAATCTCATACATAGATATTAAAACCTAGGAAGTAAATCTTAAGTGGCCCTTTAAAAATACCTAAAAAACAAAAGATGAAGTAGGCTTTAGCATGAATTCTAAGTAAGCCTCGCCAATGCTACCAGGTCAATCCCCTCAAAGCATTAAAATATTTATAAAAATATAGTGACATAAATACCAAAACTAATCCATTATATAAGCCTGAAGAATACACACAGCCTTGACATTTTAAAATAACGTATAATCAAGATGCCGACATAAAAGACTCTTATAATTTTAACATATACTAAGTTGATCGATCAGACTGAATTATTATTCATCAACCCAAAGTAGTCCATTTGTGTATCATTCCATTACATTGCTTCCGCAGAAAACGTAAAATAGAAAACAATCCCATCGAATTTATTCAAATGATGAATCTTGAACAGAGTTATAGACCATGCCTTTTCATTATATTATAAGTCTGCTAGTTATTTTTCGAGTGCCGAAGTTAATGTAATAAACATTTACTGAATAGACGATGTTATCCACACATAATTTTTTTTAAATTTCTACAGTTTTAGGGACATTACAAGTGGTATCAGAGCCCAACTACAACACTAAGAGACCTATTGGGCTCATTACAGAAAACATCCGTTGCAGATACTTATATTTCATAACACGCACTTATAAATTTATTTTATATGAACTAATAGATTTCTGTTCTTACAAATTGATGAAACATTGTAGGTACAATTACAGTCTGAGTTATGAATATGGAAAAAGACAACAGTATACATGGGAACTTAAATTCCCCACCATGAGAGCAATAGATCGTGGTGGAATTGAACTCATATCTAATGAAATCAATACAGAAGTTACAAAATGAGTTGCAGAGTTTCATAGATGATAATATGCATGAAATATGTGAACATCATGCCATAAATGAAGCTCTACTTCAGAGCTTAACAGGGGCAAGGTCCCATGGACAGTCCACCCACTCAGCCAACAAATCCAAAGAAAACAACTATCACACAAAAAGATCCATCAGTCCAAAAGAGGATGAGTATGAAGAACACATACCCGATTACATGGAAGAGGACTGTAAAAGCTCTTCCAATGATGATGGTTCACCTTCCCCTTGCAAGAAAAGGAGGAAGAATGATGACAGTTTGCAAGGAGAGTTACGGAAAATAAAATCCCCAACGTATGATGGAGAGGTAAATACTGGGGATAAAGCCGAGGAATGGCTGTTGGGAATGAATAAGTATTTTAAAGTCCACAATTATTCCAACGAAATGCAAGCACGACTGTCCATTTACAACTTAAATGGTAAAGAAGCCAGGTGGTGGAGAAACTTGAAACACACAAAAGGGAACGAGGTGAGAGATATTAGATGGAGTGCTTTTAGCCAATTGTTTCAAGAAAAATACATATCTGAAAGATTCTTTGACAAGAAGATCAAAGAATTTCATGAACTAAAGATGGGCTCCCTAACTATGGAAGCTTTCATCAATAGATTTTTGGATCTACTACATTATGTTCCATACATAAAGGATGAAAAAGTCAAGATACAACAATTCCTAGGATGCCTACCTCCCAATTTTCGAGAGAAGATTGAGTTTGACATGCCTAAAAGTTTAGACATGACTTTACACAAAGAAAGACTCTGTTATGAACATTGAAAACGAAGGAATGATAACATAAACAAAAGCAAAGATAGATTCAGAACTTTTTCAGACAACCGAAGACCGGGTTTCTAGCCACCACCTTACCAGAAACAAAACAATAGTTTCCCACCCAACAAATATTTCAACTGATCCCATGCACGGCCAAATGGGCCCACACCGCATGCCAACAGAACAACTTTTAACAAAGGAGAAAAAGATGCCCCACCAACCGTCACTTGTTGGAAATGCCAAGGACCCCGGTACTTCAGATATTGTCCCAACAAGACGGACGGAGTTTTGCACAACATACAAGAAAACCCAACAATAGGGGACATGGCAAGAACACCAAGGATTTATGCCACCCTTGATGGGTGACAAACATATCACCAGGCCACTATGATTGCGATTGAGGGTAAGAAATCAAACACAGCTATTTCAGTTTTGATAGATCCCGGTGTATGCCAAAGCTATGTCTCCCCTAAAATAGTAGATACTTGTAAGTTGAACTGAGAGAGTCATGAGAAACCATGGCTGGTACAACTAGCCATCGGTACCAAACGAAAAGTCTCTGAACTAGTTAAATTTTGCGAGATAGATTTCAACGGCTTCCCAACTAAGGTGGATTTAAATATCCTACCACTAGGGTCGTATGACATACTTATAGGCATGGATTGGTTGGACGAACATCATGCCCTGCTTGACTGCTTGAACAAGTCAATATTATGCACGGATAACCAAGGGAATCAAAGAAAGATTCAAGGTATACCTAAGAAAGTTTCTGTAAGACAGATATATTCCTTACAGGAAAAAAAGTGCTTAAGAAAGGGTTGTAAACTCTTTGGACTCAACATTCAAACAGTAGAAGCCGATAGGGAACAAAAGATCGAAGACTTCCTAGTCCTTGTAGAATTCAAGGATGTATTTCCCGAAGAAATATCGGGGCTGCCACCCAAACGAGACCTAGACTTATCCATAGAACTAACACCCGGGTCAGTACCAGTTTCTAAAGCCCCTTACTACATGAGCCCACCTAAATTGGTGGAGCTCAAGCACCAGTTACAGGAGTTGATTGAGAAAGGTTACTCCGACTAAGTGTGTCTCCTTGGGGAGCACTGATAATATTTGTCAAGAAGAAGGACAGGACGATGCGGATGTGCATCGACTACCTTTCAGATATCACAAAGACATCAATAAGAATGCTTTTCGAACCCGATACGGTCATTATGAGTTTGTGGTAATGCCTTTTGGATTGATGAATGCACCCAAAAACTTTATGTGCATGATGAACAACATCTTTAGTAAATACCTAGACAAGTTTGTCCTAGTCTTCATTGATGACATTTTAATCTACTCCAAAAGTTAAGAAGAGCACGAAGAACATCTCCGAATAGTGTTACGAGTATTACGAGAACACCAACTTTACCCTAAGTTTAGCAAGTGTGATTTCTACAAACCCTAGATACAATACCTAGGTCACATCATTTTTGAGAAGGGGATAGCAGTCGACCCTGAAAAGATTAAAGCCATAGAGGAATGGCCTACACCCACTTGTATCGACATAAGATCATTCTTAGGGTTATCCGGATACTACTAAAAGTTCATTGAGAACTTCTTGCGGATTTCTTGTTTTATGACTGCCTTGCAGAAAAAGGAAAACAAGTTCTTTTGGACGACCAAGTGCGAGGAAAGTTTTCAAAAGTTAAAGAAACTTTTGACGAGCGCACCCATTTTACGGATTTTCGATCCTAACAGAGACTTCGTTGTTTGCATAGATGCAAGCAAAGAAGGACTCGGTGGAGTCCTCATGCAGAATGACTTCAGCATCTACTACGAGTCGAGAAATTTGAAGGAACACGAACAGAACTACCCCACACACGATCTTGAACTAGCCGCCATAATCCACACCTTAAAGATTTGGAGGCATTACCTTATGGGAAAGAAGTTCCTATTGAAGACAGATAACATGAGTCTGAAGTACTTATTTGACCAACCCAACCTAAATGCTAAACAAGCCAGGTGGCTATATTTTCTTAGCAAGTACCACTTCGAGTTAAAACACATAAAAGGAAAGGAGAACAAGATTGTCGATGCTTTAAGTTGACGGGATCATATGTTATATGAGGTGACAGTAAGTCATTCTGAAACAAACTTACATGACAGGATTAGAACAACATGTAGGAGTGACCGATTCTATGTGGATATCCTTAAAAAGATCCAAGAGGATAGGTTATTCCAACAACAAAAGAAATATAAGATAGACGAGTTGGGACTGCTATGGTCGAAATAGAGACTTTGTGTTCCGGAGAGCGGAGACATTAGGCCCAACATCCTCACAGAGTTCTATCAGAAACCCTACTCAGAGCATTTGGGATACCAAAAGATGATATCAACGGTAAATAAACACTTCTTTTGGCCTAAATTGAAATCCAACATAGCATTATTCGTCGCCAAGTGCCCGGAATGCCAACTGGTCAAGGCAGAACACCAACACCCTTCTGGACTATTCCAGCCGTTACCCATCCCAGAGTGGAAGTGGGAGGTCATCAGTATGGATTTCATCACGAGTTTACCCAAGATTAAGAGACATAATGACTCCATCTTTGTAGTTGTATAAAAGTTATCAAAAGAATCACATTGTATACTGGTGAAGTCTACTTACAAAGCAGTCCACATTGCTGACATCTTCCTAAAAGAGATCTTTTGATTGCATGGGATACCCAAGGAAATCATTTCCGATTGAGACACAAAGTTCACTAGTAACTTATGGAGGTCATTGTTATCCGGTTTGGAGACACAACTACAGTTCAATACCGCATACCACCCACAAACCGATGGACAGATGGAACAGGTGAACCAAATCCTTGAAGATATGCTTAGGATGTATGTTATGAACAACCCCATGAATTGGGAGGATTATTTACACCTTGCTGAGTTTGCATACAACAACGGGTACCAGACCTCCGCCAAGATGAGTCCTTTCGATGTACTCTATGGAAGAAAGTGTAGGACACCTATGACATGGGATAGTCCGGTAGACAGACTCATGCTGGGTTTGAATTTACTGAAGCACTTAGAACAACTAGTTACCAAAGTACAGCAAAACTTAAAAGAGGCACAGGACCTCCAGAAGAGTTATGTAGACAAGAAAAGAAAGGACAAAGACTACCAAGTCGGTGAACATGTCTTCTTAAAAGTGAAGGAAAAAAGAAGCTCTCTGAGATTGGAGCGATGCGGGAAGATAGCCCCCAAATTTTGTGGACCCTTTGAGATACTGGCCAAGAAAGGGCCAGTAGCATATGAGTTATCTTTACCAGCTCATGTAAAAGTTCATAATGTTTTTCATGCATCTTTATTAAAGAAATATGTCTATGATACTAAACATGTGATTGATTGGTCCTTATTACAAGTAGAACCCGAGGGGGAATTCATGCCCGAGCCCCTCCATATTATGGACGAGAGGGAGGTACAGATTAGAAAGCAGACTATCGTCCAGTTGAAATTGCAATGGAGGCACTTCAGACCATATGAGGCTACTTGGGAAAATGAAACCACCATGAAGGAGGCTTACCCCTCCTTATTTCATGGCTTCATTTCTAGTCCCTAGAACACCGGGATGGTGTTGTTCTAAGCGGGGAGGGATGTAATATCCCAAATTGTGTTTGACTATATTGATTTTATATATTGGGCTTAAGCCTCAACACATATGATTTATTTTTATATACTAGGCGTAACTCAATGCACATGATTCATTTTTTTATATATATACATATTTGGGTATGGACCCTGACTGATGCAGGTTATTGTTATATACTGGGCAGAAAGCCCCAATTTATTTGACTTATTATTTATTATGAGATTGAGTACAAAACCTTATTATGCTAAGATGATCTTTTGTTACATACTATGCAGAGTTATGATATGCATGATTGACTTTTATATGTGTTGAGCGTGGACTTTGGAGCACTAGGAACAAGCTCCGATGTACATAGAGGACTTTTATTATGTATTGGGCATAAGCCCCGATGTACATAGAGTGTTGGGCATAAGCCCCAGAGCACTCCAAGATTGATAATAAATACTGGATCTGAGGCCATTTGTATTTCTAGATGTGCTTCACAAACACATTCTAGTAATAGTGTTAAGCAAGATGCTCTAGAATTGCACTAGCGTAACGCCCATGTGAGAGTGTTGAGCCAAAGCTCTGAAGAGCACTCGGGGTTACTTGATCTTAAGAGTGTCGAGTCGAGAAGAATCTGAATAGCACTACTAGTCTTCACAAATATTTAATTGGTTAAATGAATCATTTCTATCTGTCATAAAGGACTGCAGAAACTACCATGTTAAACGAGGGAATCCAACATGCAAGAGGGACCTAGAGCTACCTAACTTAGTTGACTATCCACACCTACCAAAAGACCTTGTCCAAAGATTGGACCTTGTATTAGATAATAATTAAAGAGTTATTATGCTATTTAATTAATTAAATAATCAGATTGATTATTTATAAAATAAGTCTCACTTATGTATAAATAGTATGCATAAAATATATGCATAAGATATTTATTTATATTATATATAAGAAAATTGCTATCTGATTAATAGAAACACATAGTTATAACAAAGTAAATAAAATATAAAAGTTTCTTTAAAATAAAATCATAAAGGAACAAGTCAAAAGTCCTAGATAAACTAGGAGTGAGAAATTAGTTAAAATATCCTTTACATATATTATAATTCAAATTTAAAATAAAACTGGATTTAATATCAAAAATATTATTATTAACTCAACAACTATATTCCAAAAGTTCACCTATATAAAGAAGGACAAATCCCAAGAAAGGGGATGATCCTCATTATCTACCTTTTTATCATTTTCTATGGTAAGCAAGAGAGATTTGCCCACAGAACTGAAATAGAGATTATTTGAGGATTTGAAATATTTTATAGCTATCAACCCTAGGTGCTCTAAGTTTCCTTTGCATGTTGGAACCAGCTCTAGGGGATCCATTAGTGAACCCGGAATGGTTCAGGGTCAAGGTTGGGAGGAACATGGTAGTCCCAAAGTCATTCGGTTACATAGGTCAAGATTTAGTCAAAATGAGGAGTTTTACACAGGGTTTTCGCTTTAAGACAAGTTCCATTATACCCTCAACAATGACAGAGGTTAGCTCAAAGGAATTCATATAAATTAACAAACCCTAAGGCTTACCAAAGCCACCTATATTCTGGAAGAGTAGAGCATATAAACACCTACAGAGATTTATCAAACCCAACGCTTCCAGACTTATTCTTAAATAACATGCAGGGCCCAAATATAAGCTTGCAGAAGTATTTAAACCATACCCACAAAACTAACAGAAGTCAAATGAAGAAGCATCGTATTAAGAGAAGTTTTCCCCAAAATCCATTTATTGAATTACAGAGGAGCAAGGTTAAAACGCTTCCTCTATCTCAAATGCCATACATGCTACAACACATTCAACGTTGCGGATCATACATTACAGAGCATGCCACAAGTTCTGGCCACGCCTATTGTATTTCAAGCTTAGCATTTCACTGAAACCAGATTTAAAAAATTCCTTGAAATCCTTATAGAGCAAACAAACCAGCAGACAGACATTCGCAAGAAGGGAGGAAATGGTCAATAGAGGACCAAACTTACCCATGATCACCATAGCTACGAATACCCCCATGCTAAGCTCGAACTATTAGTTTTTCATCATTTAATTCAATATGATCTAGGATATTAACTGAGAGAACAACATGTATAGCATATCAAACACAAGAGACAAGAGACACAAAGCATTTCACCGGGGAAAACCAAGAAGGTGAAAAAACCCGCAACTTCCTCAGAGATAGAATGAGCACCAATACAAAGATCACAAAGATCAAACTCCAAAATATAGATGTCTTAAGCAGCTACTCCTCCTCCACTGTTGCACACTCCTCTCTCTCAACTATGCGACTTGGATGAGTGAATGAATAGAATGAGAGAGTCGCACTCTTTATTTATACAATGACTTGAATTGCCTTTAACCCTAATTGGGACGACTTCCTAAGGAAGCCTAATAACCCATCCACATGTCACTGGGAGGACCCCACTAGGGTGGTCTAATAACCCTTTAACCCACACTAGTCCGACCCCTCTAAGGTGGTTTAATAACCCATCAAATATAAGTTGCGACACTTACAATAATACTTGCGACACTTGCAAATACAAATGACGACACATCCAACTGGAGAAATAATACATCTTCATTGGGGATACAATAAAGTACAAATGTAATACATACAATATACAAGTGAATATCTTCCGAAGTTACAAATACATCAACACTCCCTCTTAACTAGGAAGGTATTCTCTAAACACAGGAATCAATACATATAGGCACAAGTATTCAATACTGGAACTGGGTCATCATCACTGGATCATTGGAGTATCATTGTCACTACTGCTATACCCGTCATCTCGATCATTGGTGCTATCTCTCAATTCTTCTTGTCATAGGAAGTTCTACAGAGCCAGCTCTTTTTCATGTTGGATGTAGGCCTAGTCTCCTGTAGGTCTTCATCATCTCTGCGAGCTGGCCATCCTGTGGAATCCTCAGGGATGATTACGTGCATAAACAAAACCTTGAAAGAGCATCCCAGGACTGATTACTAGCTTACTGCTCAACCTATCGGATCTCCCAGGGAGCTATTACATGTGACCTCCACAAAACCTTAAAAGAGTGTCTTGCGACCTGCAAGATCTCTGAAGAGCATCCCAGGACTGATTACGATCTTATTGCTCAACCTATCGGATCTCCAGGATTGATTACATGTGGTCCCCACAAAACCTTAAAAGAGTTTCTTGCAACCTGCAAGATCTCTAAAGAGCATCCCAAGACTTTTACTTGCCTAGCACAACCTATCAGATCTCCAGGACTGATTACATGTCGTCTGGAAAAACCTCGAAAGAGCACCCTAGGACTGATTACGAGCTTACTGCTCGACCTATTGGATCTCCTAGGGATAAATTATATGCCATGGACAAAACCTCAAAAGATTATTTTCTAGATCTCCCAAGGCGCTATTATATGGCATAGGAAAAACCTCGCAAGAGTATCTACAAATCTCCTAGGGTTCTATTATATGTCCCTCCAAGCAAAACATCGAAAGAGAATTTTCCAGATCTCCCAGGGAGCTATTATATGCCATACGAAAAACCTCGCAAGAGTATCTGCAAATCTCCTAGGGTGCTATTATATGCTTATCGCACAACCTATCCATGGCCATGGAGTATCATCCTGATACTCATGATCAACCTGATCATCCTGATACTCATGATCAACCTGATCATCCTCGCATTAAGAATCATCCTGATGCTCATGATCATATTGATCATTATCATACAGTACATCATCCTGATGCACATCATCATCACATGATCATCCTGATCATCATCATATCATCATTCTGATGCATATCATCTGGAGCATTGTCCTGATGCTCATCACACATGATCAACCTGATCATTATCATACATAGCAACATCTGGAGCATCGTCCTTATTAACACCCAAATTGTACCCCCAGGGTTGTGGAGAGGTAGAATCGGGGTAACCACTAACCACTTTGGAAAATTATTATACACTGATCTCATGTATGAAATAGAAAACAAAATGTAAAGGCATAACAAGAAGCACATGCACATAGAGAAGAAGGAAAAACTAACTACAAGTTAGAGCGACATGAGAATCTTTGCAAAACAATATACCATAGGCGCTGCACATTGTATTAATATGAAAGTCTCGAAACCAGGTTCTCCCCTCGGGCCTTAGCCGAATGATTTTCCAACCCTTAATTATTCTATTACAATGCTTTTATAGGCCCTCAGCCTTGAATTGGTCCTCAAGAAACATACAAAATTACGTTGCCACGTTGACAACCCCAAATTGGGAATATTACATATCTGTCAAGTTCTAAAACATAACGATTAAGACGGGAAACAAAATATCATGAGTAGGGTGCCACCTTACTTCTAAGTCTTCAATTGGCCTTGCGAATCAAAGAAGTGGAATTAGGTGATAGCTCACCTTGGCCCGCATGGATCACCTTGGCCCACGTGGATCACCTTTGGAACCGATCCCTTCTCACTCATAATGCTTCCATTGTTATCTAGTAGTATCGATGCGTCGCACCCCTATCATACACATTTTATTGTTAGGAATTCACGAGTAGTCAATAATGGTAGCTATTAGATAACTCTGCAGCAAGAAAATAATGCGGATTATCACCTTGACAAAGCGGTCATGGAAATGAAGCCTAAGTAAAGATGCTGCCATTCAAGCTTCCTTCATGACAACCTTCTATACTACTAATTCCACTATTTGCTCGGCCATGGGACATGACTTGGCATAAAAATGTGGAATCAAATTGTTGACAACCAGATAAGGCTGAGGATAGGCTAATGAGAATGATAGGAAGAATGCCTGCAGAGAACAAAGTAGCTGCAATAGAGTGAGGCGGGGTGAAATAGTATTACTCATGATTATGAAAAATATTGGTCTTTCTATGTGCCAAATCTATTAAGCTAAAGGGAGAAAAAGAGCTTGGATGGCATCTGTGAGATTGGAATGTTATTTATACGAGTAACATGTGTTTAGGGACAGTCCGCATTCGTGGAACAATTCAACTACTACACTCAAGTATTACAGACGATGAAATAAAGTATTACCCCTTTGATAAGTGGATATGATCGCCAGATATTTTCTTGGATGGTATTGCTATTTGCTAGTTTCCGCCTCGTGTTTCGCTGCCCATTTCTTTTGATTGGAAGCAAAAAAGAAAAATATTCGATTCATAAACCACTCTAACACTTCCAGGATTCAACCTAATTTCACTGTATTACCAGTCTCATCATTTTGGATATATATGGTAAGCAATAATTTAATAGTAACCCTATGACGAATCGACATATTATGTGACTCGAGTTCCCCTGGGATCACCTTGGCCCGCGTGGCTCACCTTGGCTAGCTTTTTCTGTCCACATGGCCAGCCACTTGTCTTTCCACCTGGGTGGTATCACATACCTTTGAGATGGTATTGCTTACCGCTTATCTCCCATGCGACACTTCCTCTAGATGCCATCTGTTCGGCGGCATTTCCCATTGCAACCGCTTGTGCTTCTATTCCCCGCAGAACTCAGCCATGCGATGATCAACGATCACCACCGATCTTCCTCCTGCACCCATCCAAAAGTACGATCCTGTATGGGGGTTTAACCTTAGAAATATTTGCTTTGGACTATAGACTGAGGCTTGCTTTTGGCAATTTTAGTTGCATTTTAATGTTTTCTTTCTCATGCCTTTGTATTTCCTAGCATATTTAAAACCCCCACATCCATTTTTCTTATGCCTTTAGCACCTGGTTATGGAAAACAAAGTCAATCCCGGTTTTCATCAAGAAATTTTTGGGCTATCCCTTTATTCCACGTCCATATCTATGTTGTAAAAATCAGGTGCTAACAGTCCTGCTGCTCATCATACAACACTTATATCCACAACCATGGGAAGGATACTCCTACCACCATGCTTGGAATATCTCCTGCAAATGTGTCCCATCACTTCCTCCTCGAAGTATCTTCTATCTGAAGAACACCAAGATTCTCTCTGAAGTACTCGAACTTCACTCTGGCTAGTGGTTTTGTCAACACATCTGCAATCTGCTCATCCATCGCAAAATACTGGAGCTTCACTGCTCCTCTCTGCACCATATCCCCGATATAGTGATACTTTATCTCGATGTGCTTCGATTCGTCATGGAACACCGGGTTCTTAGAAAACTTTACACAACTCTAGTTGTCAGAGAAGATACAGGTAGCATCCAACTGGAGATCAAACAATTCAGACAGTAACTTTCTTAGCCATACCGCCTCACAACTAGTCGAACAAGTTGCGACATACTCTGCTTCGACTATACTCATTTCTATGCAGGATTGCTTCCTGCTAAACCAAGAGATCACACCTGATCCTCATACAACACCATAGTGCATTAGTACGATCATAAGTGTCATAACCGTAATTAATGAATGTCTTCTATCATTTACATGCATTCATACTTTTACTAAGGTGATAAGATAAGTCTAAAATTAATCAAGATTGTACTAACCTCAATAATATGAAGACAAACTTGAATAGATTTCAAAACATACCTATATCTCCTCAAGTCATACCTATCGAGATTGCTTGTAGTCTTCTTATGTAAGGCCTTAGCCTCATCTCCCTCTGGAACTGGAAATTCTTCACTTATGTAGGTGTCCAATTCATTCTCTTCTAGGATTAACCCAATCCACTTTGATTTTCTAAAATTGGATCTGGAGCTGGCTAGGGTTTGGCAGAGAAACCCTAAAAACCCAAACTTGGAATTTCAAACTTCTGTCTAGACAAAGAGATGCAATTGACTGAGGCGAGCAAGCTGGTGTGCTCAGATTTTGAAAAATAAAAAAATTGACCTCTCAAAATTGACCTGCGAGATTCGGATCTGCAGCTTTTGTCAAATTTTGGTTTTCTCGTCAAAATACCAAACTAGGGTTTGATAGAGCTCGGGGTTATACCCAACCAAAAAATTTGATCTTGGTATCTAAATTTCAATTTTGATGAGGAGCATCCAGCCGTGGTATCATATTCCAAAATTCCAACTTTTGCAGAAACCCTAATTTTCTGCAGTAGTGATAAGCCAAAAATGGAAATGCTCGGAATCCAATTCTGTTTGGATAGAAATATATGCCATATTGTTTCTGGTGTATCTCTAAAATTTTGGATTCTCAGGGTCTGAAACTTTGGCCTATGGTAGAATGACCTGTCATATTTCCAACCCCACATATCTGACCTCAAATGGATTGTCTATGAGATAGATATGCCAAGTGTTGTAACATGACCTGTTTATGGGATGAAACATCATATTGAACTTGTAAGGAGTGCCATGTGTCACTATTTCAACTTAGGCCTCTAAAACCAGAACCTTTGAAACTATAGTTCGTTCCCTAACTATCACTTTTTATGGAATTCCATTTGGAGCTTCCTAGCCCGAGATATGACCTTTGTGCCTAGATCACCTGTTTAGGGATTCTTTCTAGAAGAGGCAGAAACCCTAACTTGTACAAATCATATCTCACAAAGTAAAACGAATATCAGGCTGATATTCAGACACAAGGTACATGAACATTTCATCTTCATCTTGTAAATGTTTCAGATCCCGAACCTTCACAAAAACTTATTTATAGTGAAAGTTTCACGATGACTGGTTTTTACTATATCAAGCCCTAGCTTCCAATTTGTCGCAAGTGCAACAAGTGTCGTAAATTCCATACCATTCCTTCCTTCAAGATAGCTTTGATACCATATTAGTTTTTCATCATTTAATTCAATATGATCTAGGATCTTAACTAGGAGAACAACATGTACATCATATCAAACACAAGAGACAAGAGACACAAAGCATTTCACCGGGGAAAACCAAGAAGGTGAAAAACCCCACAACTTCCTGAGATATAGAATGAGCACCCATACAAAGATCACAAAGATAAAACTCCAAAATATAGATTTCTTCAGCAGCTACTCCTCCTCCACTTGTGCGCACTCCTCTCTCTCAACTATGCAAGTTGGATGAGTGAATGAATAGAATGAGAGAGTCACACTCTTTATTTATACAATGACTTGAATTACCTTTAACCCTAACTAGGCCGACTTCCTACGGAAGCCTAATAACCCATCCACTTGTCATTGGTCCGACCCCACTAGGGTGGTCTAATAACCCTTTAACCTACACTAGGCCGACCCCTCTAGGGTGGTCTAATAACCCATCAAATATAAGTTGTGACACTTACAATAATACTTGAGATACTTGCAAATACAAATGACGACACTTCCAACCGGAGGAATAATACATCTCTGTTGGGGATACAATAAAGTACAAATGTAATACATACAATATACAAGTGAATATCTTCCGAATTTACAAATACATCAACACAAAATACACCACTGAAAGCCCTGCCAAAGTCAACACCAAACAATTACGTTACAACTTAAACCATAAACCGATTGTAGAAACAAAGAGACTTAAAACGAGTTTTGCTGGAACAGAGATTTACCTCATGAAGGCCAATACCATTAGGTGAAGATCAGGTTGAGCCCTACCATGGACGCCTCCAAGGTCTGAAGAGCCTTACTCTTCTTTCCCCTCCCGAAAAAAACAATACGATAATGCATTGGGTCATCCAAACCCTTAGGGTTATTTCCTTAGCGCCATCTAGCTGGGTTTCATTCGAATGGTTGGCGTTGGACACCATTAATGCGCTACCAAAATACACTAACATTTGAATTTTTACCCACTTCATATAGTCGAGATCTCCATTCAAACAATTGCAAGTTTTACATTTTAAATGTGGACCAAAACCCTCCTTTAAGCACTACTATTTTTGTAAACATAATTAATTTTTGTACTAGTTGCTGGTGAGGAGCTCAAGGCCAAGGCCCCACTAGTAAACCTTGTAACCTATATGGTTTAATTACTAAGTGTAAATGGTAAAAGTAGGAGAAGTTGTCCCAACCTACAAAGATAGTACTAAACCTTACCATGGGTGAGGAATCCCATATCTATCCATTGACCGCGAAAAGGTAGTAAAAGACTCCTAAGACCTAATGGTCAACACTAGGTTAATTATTTTATCCTAAGTAAACTATGACCCCTAGCTTAGCAAAAGGAGAGGGAATTCATTACATTAAAGAATCAATTAGAGATTCATATATATATATATCATTAAAAATGATATATATATATATATGTTGATGTATATGTAACTTCAGAATGTATTTCACCTATGTATATTGTACTCCTATAGAGATGTATTATTCCTCTATATGGAAGTGTTGTCATTTGTATTGACAAGTGGTGCACATGTGAGGAGGAGGATCAACTGCTAGGAGAAGACTATCTCTTGTACTTTGGTTGTATCATTGCTCTTTCTATCTCTCAGGAAGTTGTGGGGTTTTTCACCTTTATGGTTTTCCCCAATGAAACTCTGCGTGTCTATTGTTTTATGTGATTTCCTGGTGTGATTGATATGCATTGTTATACTTGATATGCTGTACATGTTATTCTCTCAGTAAATATCCTAGAGTATATTGAGTTAATGCTAAAAAATTAATATGATATTAGAGCTTCCCTGAGAAGAAGACATTGTGCAGTGGAAGAAACTAGGGTTTCTCTCCACAGATTTTGGAAAAGCAGTAAGGTAGATTGACTCTACTCATAAAGGGTCTATCTGTCCAATCATAATTCAATTCTGAGCACTTTCAGTTTTGGCCCTAAAAATTAGGGTTTCCACAAAAATAGGAATTTCTGAAATCTAAAGACATAGCTAGAAGCTCCTTGGAAAAATCAAAGTTTAGAGCTTTGGATCGAGATTTTTGGTTCGGTAAAGCTCTGGGAAACTCAAACCCTAATTTAGGGTCCTCCCTAGTGAATCCGAGAAGACTAAAAGGCATTTCTGAAGGGTGAAACTTTGCAGATATCAAAATTTGAATATACTAGGATGATCAGTTTATCAAGGTGCATCTTTCTATCCTTTCAGAAAGTTGAAATTCACATTTTGAATTTTTAGGGTTTCTTTGACAAACCCTAATCCGGGACTAGATCGAGTTTTCAGCAAATGAAGTGGTAAGACCTAAATATTTTCTATTTCCATTCGAGGTACTCTTTAAGATGTCTCACCACACCAAGCTTGAGGATAAGCTTGAAGGGGCTGATAACTTCCGAGCATGGAAGTATAGGATTGGGTTAATCTTGGAAGAAAATGAGTTGGACACTTATTTAAGTGAAGAGGTCCCTGTCCCGGAGGGAGAAGAGGCCAAGGCTCTTCACAGGAAGAACTTGGTCAAGGAAAAGAGGATCATTGCTGATTCTATCAAGCACCATCTCATCCCACATGTGTCATCTCTGATGACACCTAAGGATATGTTTGATTCCCTAACTAAGCTACTTGAAGGGAAGAACATAAATCGGAATATGACTCTGCGGAAGCAATTGAAAGGGGTAAAGCTTCAGAATGGAGAGACCATTCAATCCTATTCCTCTAAGGTCTCTCATATCAAGGAACAACTTGAAGCTGTGGATGAGGTAGTGGATAATGGTGAAGTTGTTATGACCACATTGAATGGCCTACCTAGGTCATGGGATTCCTTTATCCAAGGAATCTATGCAAGAAGGAAACTAATCTCCTTCAGTAGACTATGGGAGGAATGCTCTCAAGAAGAAGTAGGGCTTGTGGCTAGAGAAGAAAAGATGGGGAATGAAGATGAAGCTCTCACAACTCACACCAAGAAAGGGAAGATAAAAAGGGAGTCATCTCACAAAAGAAGACCTTCACACCACCATCATAAGAAAGATCTCAGATGCTTCACTTGCAATGAGAAGGGACACTTTGCTGCAGATTGTCCCAGGAACAAAAGGGACAACAACAACAACAACTTCAACAAGAAGAAGAAAAATAACAAAAGAAGATATCATGCTCATGCTGCTGACGATGATGAACCACAAAAGAAGAAGGCTAGGGCAGAAAGTGATGACTCATTAAGCGATGATGAATATGTTCTAATCTCCGCTCTCACAGGTACTATTTCTCATGGTTGTAATGATTGACTTATTGACAGTGGGGATTCCAAACACATGATTGGGTTTAAAGAATCATTTTCTAATCTATATGAACATGAGTCACCCCATAAGGTGAAACTTGGGGATGACTACCAATATCCTATCAAAGGAAGTGGTGAAGCCTCTTATAACCTAGACTCTGGGAAGTATTTGAAGATGAAATATGTTCTATATGTACCTGGGCTCAAGAAGAACCTACTCTCCATATCTGCATTGGATGCCAAAGTCATGGGGGTTGCATTTGTAGATGGCCAAGTCCTAATGTGGCCAAAGGGTAAAACTATAGATGATGCAGTAGTGATTGGAGAGCAAGAGGGAGGATTGTACAAATTGAAGGGACAACCTAAACATGCTATGGTGACATGAAGACAAAGATTCACCCATAGTCATGGATCACATAGAGGTATGTATAATTTGGTTTTGCAAAGATTAACTCATGAGTCATGCAGGTCATCGAAGAGAACAAGAAAACATTGCTAGACATAGCAAATATGATGACCAAGTATGTTTTTCTTATATCAAAGGATCTTATACTTTTGTATGATTGATAATGATTACTCATGAAGTTACAAGTTTGAGTAATCTAGGGTTTATGCATATTATGTCTCTTACCTTGATTGATGATATGACTAACCAGAAGAGTTGTATAGTCAAATATGAATATGCATGAGTAAGAGAAGTCTTCCCTGAAACTTTGAATGCTAATGCTTATTATTATATGTGTTTGAAATGATCATGACTATACATGTTTAAGATTATTGTGTTTTGATAGTATTAAGACTATACTAATGAATGTATGATTATGTATGAGATCTCGAGGATGACACAATGATGATACTAGTAAGAATGAATAGTGATCGAGGATGGATATAAATTCAAGGACAAGTAATCCAGGAAGCAAAGATCAAGAGGGAGCACACTCCAGTGAGTTCCTGCAAGGAAGCAAATATTAAGAGGGAGTCCACCCTACAACCAAACAAAGATAAGTATTTGAATTGTCATTTCTTGCATACTTGTTTGTTTAAAATAATGTTATTCAATGATGTATATGCTTATGTTCCTAGAATTAGGGTGTGAATTATGCATATTAGAATAATTGCATTAATGAACAGTATACTACTAATATGCATGTGATGGGTAAGTGGCCTATGGCACTGTACAACATTCCATTGCTACTTATCTAGAATGAAACCTCTTTGCTGACATGTTGGGAGTAGTGCAAACTCTTAACAATGTTCTGGTAGAAATTGGAAGGCATCTAGAAAGTTACAGGATATGGAAAAATGTTGTATTGAGGCATTGGCTAAATTAATTGCATGACTGTATGACATATTTCTTTGTGTAAGAATTTGATTCTGAAAAACTATGAGATGTTTCTAATCATGCAATTTAACTTGTCTTGTAGGAAAGATCGTATACCATCACCTACAAAAGAAGGACTACAACATTTGTTCTATCAATAAAGCTATCTATTGAAGATATTGAAGAAACTGAAGTTCCCAGGATCCGGGATGAAGTAATTGAAGAATGCCATGATCCGTCAATCATGAAGAATGATGTTTGGGATGTAGTCCCAAGACCGGATGGGAAGTCTATTGTGACTTCCAAGTGGATCTACAAGATCAAGCATGCTACAGATGGCAGCATAGAAAAGTACAAAGCAAGATTTGTAGCTTGTGGTCTCTCCCACAAAGAGGGAATAGACTATGAAGAGACCTTTGCTCCTATGGCCAGATACACTTCCATTAGATCAGTACTTGCTCTGGATGTAGTGATGAAATGAAAGATACATCAGATGGATGTCAAGACAGCGTTCTTGAATGGTGTAGTCGAGAAGGAAGTGTATGTGGAGCAGCCACTCGGGTTTGAGACACATGAAAGAGGGACTCATGTGTGCAAACTGAAGAAAGCCTTGTATGGCTTGAATCAAGCTCCTAGAAATTGGTATGGTAGGATAGATAGCTTTCTATCCAGTTTGGGATTTACCAAGAGTAAAGTGGATTCCAACCTTTACTACAAGGTTGAGGGAGGCAATCCAGTGATACTACTTATGTATGTGGATGACCAGTTTGTTACAGGTGAGGATGGATTGATTTCCGATATGAAGAGGAAGCTTGCTGCCGAGTTTGAGATGAAGGACTTGGGGATGATGCACTATTTTCTAGGCATGGAGGTGTGCAGAGTATAGATGGGATCTTCCTTGGACAAGGGAAGTATGCATTAGAGATCCTGAAGAGGTTCAGGATGATGGATTGCAAGGCCATGGCCACACCTATGGCATCGAGCCTGAAGCTTCTGTGTGATGCTTCATCTAATCCGGTTGATGTGAGTGTGTATCGTCAGATGATTGGGTCCTTGATGTACCTGACGAACACTAGACTAGATATTTGCTTTGTTGTGAACACATTGATCGAATTCCTGACGGATCCTAGAGGTGTTCACCTGATTGCTATAAAGCATATTCTGAGGTACTTGAAGGGTACAATTGACTATGGGCTCAAGTATGATGCGAATCAAAAGTTTAACCTATAGGGTTATGTTGATTCAAACTGGGAAGGCAATGCTGTAGATGGGAAGAGCACATCTGGGTGTTGCTTCAGTATGGGATCAGGTGTGATCTCTTGGTTTAGCAGGAAGCAATCCCGCGTACAGCCGAGGATGAGTATGTTGTAGCATGTTCAGCTAGTTGTGAGGCAGTATGGATCTGGAAGCTACTGTATGAGTTATTTTATCTCCCGCTGGAGGCTACTGGTATCTTTTGTGACAACCAGAGTTGTGTAAAGTTGTCTGAGAACCCGGTGTTCCACGATAGGTTGAAGCACATAGAGATCAAATATCACTATATTAGGGATATGGTGCAGAGAGGAGCAGTAAAGCTCCTATATGTTGCGATGGATGAGCAGGTTGCAGATGTGCTGACGAAGCCACTAGCCAAAGTGAAGTTCAAGTACTTCGAAGAGAGGCTTGGTGTTCTTCATATTGAGAGGAGGATCCATTCCTAGCATGGTGAGAGGAGGATCCTTCCATGCCTGCCGATGTAAGCACTAGATGATGAGCATTAGGACGATGCTCTGGTTACTGCTCTGTATATGCATCATGTTCGATGCTAGATATGATTAGGTGGATCATGTGTATGTATATGCATCATGTTGGATGCTTGTTATGATCAGTTGGATCATGTATATCTATATGCATCATGTTGGATGCTTGGACCATGTATCTGTATATGTATTAGGTGGATATGTTGTATGATTAGGTAGATCATGTATGTTGATATATATGATCAAGTGGATACATTGATGATCAGGTGGATACATTGTATGATTAGGTGGATCATATATGATGATATGTATCAGGTAGATACTTGGTATGCATCAGGTGGATGCATTATATGATCAGGATGATCATGGATGATGAGCTTCAGGATGTTTCTCCAGATGACATGCATAAGGACAATGCAGTGATGATGATCAGGTTGATCATGTGATGATGTAAATCAGGATGATGTATGGTTAGTATCAGGTTGATACTCTGTGGCCATGGACAGGTTGTGAAAATGAGCATATAAGTAGACCTGGGAGATTCGATAGGTAGAGCTGTGTGCTTGTAACTGCCTGGGATTCTCTTTTGAGGCATTAATCTGGGAGGACATATAAGTAGACCTAGGAGATCCGACAGGTAGAGCTGTGTGCTCGTAACAACCTGGGATGCTCTTTTGAGGCATTGTCCTATGGCATGTAAGTAGACCTGGGAGATCCGATAGGTTGGGCTGTGTTCCCGTAATAAGTCCTGGCATTATCTTTCAAGGAATTTCCATGACCACATGTAAGTAGACTTGGGAGATCCGATAGGTTGGGCTGTGTGCCCATAATAGGTCCTGGGATGCTCTTTCGAGGCATTATGGTGAGGGGTCACATGTAATACGTCCTGGAGATCCGGATAGGTTGTGCTAGTCACGTAAAAGGCCTCGGATGCTTATTAGGGTTCTTTCTAGTCAAGACACTCTTTTAAGGTTTTGTGACAGTCACATCTAAGTGGATGTGGGAGATCTTTTCGGTCGTGTTTCGGCACATAAATGGTCCTACGATACTCTTTCGAGGCATTGTGACGCACAAAATAAGTCCTGAGGATTCCACAGTATGGCCAGTGATGATGAAGACCTGTAGGTGGTGGGCCTACATCGAGTATGAAAAACGACTGGCTTTGTAGAACTTCCTATGACAAGTAGATCGGAGATTGATTGAGATAGCAGCATCAGTGATGATGACGATGATTCGAGGACGATGTTTCGCTGATGATGATCTTGAGAAGAATAATTGTACTAGCAGATCTGTGTCGAGAAATACCTTCCTAGTTAAGAGGGAGTGTTGATGTATATGTAACTTCAGAATGTATTTCACCTATGTATATTGTACTCCTATAGAGATGTATTATTCCTCTATACGGAAGTGTCGTCATTTGTATTGACAAGTGTCGCAAGTGTCGTAACTTGTCGATGGGTTATTAGACCACCATGTGTGGGGTTAGCCCTTATTAAGTTAACGAAGGGTTATTAGGCTAAGCTAGACAAGTCGGCCCCACTAGTTTATTGGGCAGGACATGACAAGTATAAATAGAGATCGGGAGATCTCTATTTGATCATTTACTTACTCACTCTTCCATCACTTGAAAAGTGGCATACATGTGAGGAGGAGGATTAGCTGCTAGGAGAAGATTATCTCTTGTACTTTGGTTGTATCATTGCTCTTTCTATCTCTCAGGAAGTTGTGGTGTTTTTCACGTTTATGGTTTTCCCCAGTGAAATTCTGTGTGTCTATTGTCTCATGTGATTGCTTGGTGTGATTGATATGCATTGCTATACTTGATATGTTGTACATGTTATTCTCTCAGTAAATATCCTAGAGTATATTGAATTAATGCTAAAAAATTAACAATATATATATATATTTAAGTGGGTGAAATTATAACTTTAATTATGATAAATTTATATATATTTTATTAGGGGAAGGTTTACTTCCTCATATTTGACAAATAAAAAGGAATATAATATATATATATATATATATATATATATATATATATATATATATATATATATATAGTGGAAAACCTATATTGAAATACATGATAATGACAATGAATATATTTTTATAAAACAATAGAGGTTAAGGTGTAATTTCTATTGGAATGATTTATTGCACCGAGTGAAAGGAGGTGCTCTACAGCCCAGTATGGGGGAGATCTTCTAACTTGTGATGTAGCATTATGTAGCGTTACATCTAATAAAATGTAAAAAGTATTTAAAAACAAATCCTATAACCATGTAATAAAACGTAAAAAGTATTTAAAAAAAATCCATGTTGGTTCATAAAATAAAATATTATGAAAAGAAAATAAAAATAGATATTCATTTATAAAATAAAAACTTAAAAATTAAACCTAGATCTCCTATAACCATCTAATAAAACGTAAAAAGTATTTGGAAAGTATTTTAAAAAAATCCACGTTGGTTCATAAAATAAAATATTATGAAAAGTAAATAAAAAATAGATAGTCGTTTATAAAATAAAAACTTGAAACTTAAACCCGGATCTATCAATCAAGAGAGATCAAATTTCTTGAGTTTACATTTAAAAAAAGAAATACACCTCAAGAAATTGGATCCCTCTCGGTGCTTGATAGATACGAGTTTAAGATGGATCTAGGCTGGTTTAAAGAATTCTCCATTGGTACATAAAGTACTCACATAGGTATTATATTGTGAAATAATTATAATACTTTTATAAAGTTGGATTGAAAAGAATAATTGATTAATCAAGCATGATATTGTAACATGACCATTACTTGAAACATTTTATGTTTGAGAAAAACATTATCTTAACTTTTATTGTAAAGTTTTATATTTGTCCAAGTGGCCAAGGATGACTATAATTTGCACAATATTATAGGAGACACTCACCCAAAGAGACTGTTGAAAGAGTGTTTACTGACCCACTAGGTGGAATGGAATCTAGGGTAGAAGGCAATGGACAAGCGGCAACATCATGAACTTAGTAACTAGCTGTTTTTATGGGACAACTCCCTTGAATTGTGGTCAAAGTTCCCTGAAAGATGGGACTGGAGCTTGAGGCTCATTTATTTGGAAACTAACCACTAAAAGACCTAGGCATCTTTATAGGCCATCGAATTTGAGCAGAGGCTCACACTTTTTCTGACGAGAAAATTTACCTTGTGGTTCTGTTGTATGCACATAAGATATTCGATGAGGGGAAGCTATGTTTTGAGTTATAGTGTAATTATGTTCCACTTCTGTTGAGTGCAGAGGTTTATTTTGAGGTGTATTGCAAGTCTCCATTGATTGCTGGAAGTACAACTTGAGTGTCCTGCTTCTACATAGAGTCTTCTACCTAGTTGTTCAGTAAACAGGCTCGGGGGTCCAAAGGAGCAAGTGATATTGGTTACCTCATCTGGAGAAGGTTGGGAGGAACATACCTCTTTGGGTGTTTGTCCACCCTATCTAGATTATCAGGTTCTACTTTCTATTTCATTTCTAGTAATTACAATGTATTGAATTGCTGAGTTATTGTTTTCTGAATATTATTAGTTATTTTGTTCGAAATGAATGAATGATTTTCTGAATTGTATGAAGAAGTAATATGATACGGATAGATTAAAATTACTTCCCTGCATTTTTCCACACACTGTCTTTGTGACATACTCTAGTGCAGGGAAGAGTGTTTTAAAAATAGATGAATGATATGCAAATAGATAGAATAATTGAATAGACAAACTTTGTTATGTTTACTGTAGTTTCCTTATTTGTTTACGAATTGTAATTAACATATCTCATGTATCAGTCATAGAAAAACATATTAACTATTGTTTTATTTAGACAATTTGATATATTTACAGTCACAGCAATAGAAGTAAAAAAATACTTAAACATTTCCATTTTTTACACAAAGCCTAAGGTTTAGTTTCAGGTTAACTAACCTTCATAGAAGACAAAAAAATATATATATCTTCTTACTATATTTTTTTTCATATGTTTATTCTATTTAAAACATCTTAATATTTTGTATTATAAATACTAGCAGAATCGAAACCCTATAGGTTACATGTTATATTCTTTAGAAACCCTTATCGTAATTTCAGTTAAAAGGAATCAAAATAGTTTTTAGTGTTGTTTAGGGTTCGTAACAGGCTTACGACTGAAGCCCTTACACCTCTTTTATCATCAAAAACATTTTGACAGGGTTTTAAATGAGGCTCAAAGCCTTTGCGCAACAAACAATATTAACATAGATACGATCCCAAACTTTTCTCAAACACAGAAAACACAAACAGCTAAACGTTATCCATCACGACTCTAAGGTTTCAACCATATTATAAAACATTTAGAAACTACAAAGACGAACTCAGTTCTCATTGTTTTTATCTTCACCAAACATTTCTTAGATCTATATAGACTTCCGAGAGTAATTATCTCAGGCTCGACCTTCATAAAACATCTCCATACACTTTTGCGAAAGCCTTAAAGTCAAAGACAATACTAGGTCAAGGGTTCAAACCATTACTTTTACATGTTCTTATAAACCAAACCAAGCTTAAGTACAACAAAGTCCTGCAAACAGTTTTTCTTTTAAAACATTTAAAAAACACAGTAATTTCTCCTTCCAAACTTAAGGGTTGACAAATACACACACATTGAAATCTTTTTCCAGCAATTATTTCTGCATTATTATCACAAAACATTTTACAGAGTAAGTTGGTAAGCCAACGAAGAAAAACAAACAGGTCGAGGGATTACACCTCTCCCCTGCATTCAACTTTTCCTCCTGGCTTACAGTTTAAAAGCACCATAATGAATAGTATTGAATTTACGACGAGCCTGAAACTCCGGATAACAAACAAAGACCAACATCATGCCAAAGACTCATCCAAAGAGTTCCTGAGGTACTATGGATGCCACGAGGATACCACCGAGGCTTACCAGGCATCACAATGTTCCATCATTGGAATTGTATCATTTAACAACCAAGCCGAGAAGTACCTGCCAAAAGCACATAGCATGTTTAAATCGTGGAAGGAGAAACTCAAAAACAAAACTCATATAGTTGTACAGTATTAACCTCCATAGAATAGTAAAGAAGAAAACTAAACTTACATGTTAAGTAACCCTATCTCGAGACCGAATACTCCTACAACCGGCGAGTTTCCAGAGTCATGCAAACCACTAACAATTGTAGCAGTTCTCAACCCAGTATGGCTCAAATCTTAACACTTTGTAGTGACAAGTTTCACCTGTAGGTCGCGGTATCAAACCTTGGGAAGCTGTTTTCAAAACCTGCTACAAAACCCTAAAGACTCGCAGGCTTGTCGGCCTCTCCAAACCCCACTCTTCGCAAACAAGTGAATGTTGGGTTATGCTCTTGAATAAATAAATACAAAGGGTAGGTAGGTTATCACCACTATCGAGATTTACCAAGTGAAGACTACCATGGTGGATGCCAACAGGCATTCCACTAGCACCACTTTTAATGCACTTTAATATTCATATCTACCACAAGTACGTAGACCTACCAACAAACCATGCAACGGGGTTATCATTCGATCTTACCTCGGTTAATCATTACAATTGCATTATAGTTTGGTTACAAATGATCAAGGTCAATATACCAGTTTGTAATTTTATCCAAGTGTTACACCATTGCACGATGACCTAGGTAAAGGTTTCAACCACCCATATGGGAGACTAACAACCATAAGGTAATATGGTTATGTTCTATCCCTAAGTCCTTTTAAAACATTGCATTGTTTCCAACCTTGCAAATACAATATTACGTAGATCACTTTATCATTCAAACCTTTGTACATGGTATAGAAATCATAAAGCACATATCAAAATATTGTATAGTTAATGTACAATGCTCTAACATTATAATTATCCATAGTTTAAAATTGTAAAGGAGGGTGCATATAGTATATAGTTCACAACTATGGACATTGGTTAAAACAACACAATAAGACTATGTTTTCCATTTAGTGCCTAAAAATAGGAAGATAGGCTAAGAAACTATAGTAAAAACAATTAAGTTTAGGATATGATTCTTTTAAATTATATTTACAAATACATTTCTTGAAAGTAGATTTAAATGCCTTTAACCTGGAAGTCAAAGCTAAATACTTCCACTAGGACTTAATAAAATACAAGTACTCTAGAAATAAATACAAATGCTGAGATTCGAACTGTAACTAAAAAGTACATAAACAACTTGTGTAATACTGAAGGACAAACTAAGATAGATCTCACCCTATAATACTTGAATTACTCTAGTTCCTTTTTGTAACTTTGAAGGCTAATCGAGATTAAATAGGATCTCTTTCGAAACAGGATTACTCTTATCTGCAATCTGCATTAGAAGTTCAAATGCTTTATCTTAAATAGCTAAGTAAGCCTTGGGGGTGCCCATAGGACCCCTTCAGCATCAATAAGAAAAGCAAACAATTAGCACATGTTTTGATATTCAGCATCAAGTCTATAAAGTATCGACAGCTACATAAGAAATCATAACTGATCTAGGATGCATGAACAGTATACTTCAGCTATAAAAACATCATGCATATTATGTAATACATTATACAAACATATTCGATGTAAAATGTCTAAGTACATTGTGACGTCCAGTTAAACAAACAAAAATTTATTATACTTCCGCACGATAATTATAGTAATTAATGTTACTCTGAAAATTTTTAAATTTTTGTGATTGTCGGGATGTTACATGTGGTAGCAGAGTGCGAGTTCAAACTCTAGGCCTGAAATAGGCTCACGCGCGCAAAATAGAAAATGAAATTACTAACTTTTATTTAAATTTGTTTCTGTACATAACAACTTGACATCTAATTTGCAGGTATGGACATACCAGAGGAATCAACAAAGGACACATCTCCTCATAATGAGCATAATAATAACGAACATGAAAATATCAATGAAGAAATCTATGTAGAAGTGAATGATCAATCATCTGAATTATTACTCACTGTTAAAGACTTAAAAACTGAAATAAGAAATGTTAAGGAAGAAAACGAATGAATTGTAAGAGCACAAGAAGAATTAAACCATATTTTACTAGAGAAGTACCATCAAGATGAAAAAGATAAGAGAACAAAAGTAAAATATGAATCTGGAACAATGCCCTACAAAGAAAGAGATAAGAAAATGAAGTATTATAAAACTGAAAGTAACTCTTCTTCTTATGAATCTGATGATAAAACTTATCACAGAAAATATAATTCTGAACAGGACAACAGTGACAGTAATTGTGGCCCTAAGAAAAGGCGTAAAAATTATGAACAAATTTCAGGAGAGCTTAAAAAGATAAAACCTCCAACTTTTAATGGCGAAAATGAAAAGGGAGAGGCAGCTGAAGCATGGTTGTTCGGGATGAAGAAGTATTTTCAGATTTATAATTACTCATCTCAATTAAAAGCTAAGATTGCCATATACAATATGACCGGAAGGGCAGACATTTGGTGGCAGGATGTCAAAAGAGTCAAAAGTCTTAAAGACAAGAATATAAAATGGAGTACATTTAAGAAGATGTTTAAGAAATTTTTTTTATCCGAACAGTATTATGAAGATAAGTCAAAGGAATATTATGATTTAAAGATGGGTTCTATGACTATGAAGGAGTTATGCAGCAAATTTCTCAGCTTGTTAAGGTATGTACCTTACCTGGATGAAGAAAAACATAAGATACAAAGGTTTCTAAGATGCTTACCCTTCAACATAAAGGATAGGATTGAATACAATAATCCTTCGACTCTTGAAGAAGCCATGAGAAAGCCTAATTTCTATTTTGAACAGAATAAGAGAAGAGAAGGTGTATCAAGTTGGAGGAATAATAAATCAAGTAATTATGAGCATAAGAAGAAAACTTTTAATTTTAAAAATTCTGGAAATAATAAAAATTTCAATAACAAAAATTTTCAGAATAATAATACTTACAGAGGTAATGCACCACATAATTTTTTAGCTGCAAGGAATGTGCCTAATAACAACAACAACAACAACAACAATAATAATACCAGAAATGTTGAACAAAGGCCACCTTTGAAGTGTTTTGACTGCAATGGACCACATACCAGAGAAAATTTCCCACTCAAAAGAAAGATAGTCAACAACATTCACACTATACAAGCGGAACCAACAGTTGGTGATGTAGCAAGATAAATGCCCAAGATAAATGCAACACTGGAAAATCGACAAGCAGAACATCAAACTTCTATGGTCGAGATCGAAGGTATGATACAAAACAAATCTATTTCCATTTTAATAGATCTAGGTGCAAGTTTGAGTTACATATCACCTGAATTAGTGAAAATTTGCAAGTTATAGATAGAAAGATTTGACAAATCATGGTAAGTTCAGTTAGCAACAGGCACTAAGATAAAAATTACAGAGTATGTAAAAAGTTGTGATTTACTTATGAGTCAGTCGAAAACGCAAGTTAAATTGAATGTTTTGCCATTAGGGTCATATGATGTATTGATTGGCATGGACTGGCTTAAACAGTATAAAGTAGTACTTAATTGTTATGAAAAGTCTTTTACTTGTTTGAATAACAAAGGATAAACTGAAACAGTAAAAGGAATTCCTAGGAAAACATCTATGAGACAAATTTCTGCTTTACAAGTAAAGAAAGCTGTAAGAAAGGGTTGTAAAATGTTGCTGTGAATGTGATTAATGATGAATGTTCATCTAAAGAAAATAAGATAAAACTGGAAGACATACCTATTCTTAAGGACTTTTCTGATGTATTCCTGGAAGAAATTCCAAGACTACCTCCGAAAAGGGAACTTGATTTCACCATCGAGTTAGTACCGGGTGCGGTACCAAACTCAAAGGCTCCTTACAGAATGAATATTTTGGAGTTAAATGAACTAAAATCTCAGCTGAAAGAATTAATAGATAAGAACTATATAGGGCAAAGTGTGTCTCCTTGGGGATCACTGGTTATCTTTGTTAAAAAGAAGGACAGTACTTTGGGACTGTGCATAGATTACCATCAACTTAATAAAATGACTATTAAAAATCGATCAGGTACGCAGAGCAGAGATATTCACTAAAATTGACTTAAGGTCTGGATATCATCAAGTTAGAATAAAGGATGAAGACATATTCAAAACTGCTTTCAGAACTCATTATGGACACTACAAGTTTGTAGTTATGCCTTTTGGGCTAACTAACGCACCTGCAGTCTTCATATGTTTAATGAATAACATTCTACATAAGTACCTAGATAAGTTTGTAATTGTGTTCATTGATGATATTATAATTTATTCAAAAACTAAAGAAGAGCACAACGAACACTTAAGAATAATTCTGCAAGTTTTAAGAGAACATCAGCTTTATGATAAGTTCAGTAAATGTGACTTTTATAAAGATAAAATATAGTACTTAGGTCACATAATGATCTGCCAATAACCGTGGAGAGTTACATGTAGCATTAGAAATGTGGGTGTGGGCATCTCTCATACCCCCAAAGAGGCAATGTGTGGAGTTAGCAGAAAATTGGAATAGTTGGGCATGACAAGGCAGCATGGACCAAGAACAGGTCTGGGCATTGAGTGCTGGGCATGAAAAGGAAAGGCGTGGACCAAGAACAGGTCTGAGCATTGAGTGCTGGGAATGAAGGTTGAAAGGGGGCAATAGAAGAATGGGCTGGCCGAGATGGTGCTGCGTGATATTAAGGAGCAGACAACACGAGTTTAGGGAAGGCAACATGATAGCTGGGAAGGCATGAGTATTATGGTAGCGTGGTAATAGATAGTGTGGAGCTGGGGGAATATTGGAGTGCAGGTGGAAAAAAGGCTGCCTGAAGGTAAGCCTTAGGTTGTGCTAAGATGGGCTTAGGTGGAGTAATAGATGGAGAGCCCAAAAAGGACTGCGTGCAGGCTAGGAATGGAGGTGCAAGTGGAGATGGCAGGAAGTGTGGGTGTAATGCACATAAGACAGGCATGACAGGTGATGAGTGTAATGAAGGAGGATAGTAAGTGCGATCTAGGCATGACAAGAGGGGAGCAGAGTGCATTTTTGAGATGAAGAATAAGGGTAGCGTGAGACCTGCAGAAACCGGGGCGTGAATGCACAAAGAAGTGAAATTCCTTTAAGCAGGAAAACCTAATCTGTGACAAAAGACATGAATGATCTTCTCAAAATATGCCCAGCCTTGTATTAGACCATAGGTTCCTTTTATAAGCAATGAACCTAACTTATTTACATAAAATAGACTCTAATACAATTAACATACTTAACTAAGTCTAGATTACTCCTGTCCCCTATGGGTTGCAAAGAGTGCTAGCTTCTTTGTGGCCCAATTCCTCCATGTTTAGAGCTGGAAGCATCCCTACTTCCATGAGAAGATGAGGGAACCGACTGTGCATGATCTTAGATGTCATCCATTTTGCTTGACCTTGAGTCTGTCCTTTGTGTACTAGGAGGTAGGAGGTGTAAGCCCGGTGGCGAGTAGAATAGGTCTTGGTGTCGAGGATAGTATCTTTTGACAAAGGAAGCTGGAAGTCTAGAATATTGTCCACCGGATGAGTAATTGTGACTCATTCATCTAATAGTGGAGGCTTGAATAATTTCAGATGCTTGACATTGATGACATTGTGGATGCCGAGTTGAGGAGGGAGGTCCAATCGATAGGTGTTGTCCCCAATCTTTTCCAGAATCGTGTAGGGGCCATATCAAAGTGGATGAAGCTTATGATGTTTCCCTTTGAAGCATTTCTTGTCCAAATGCAACCAGGCTCGGTCCCTCAGTTGAAAGGAAATGGTTGTCCTATGTTTGTCATGTCTGAGCTTTGCGCGTGCTTGAGCTGCTTTGAGGGCCTCCATGACCTGAATGTGGCGATGTGCAATTTGCTGAAGAAATCCTTGAGCTGAGTATTGTTCTTTTTGTTGATGATCTGTACCATGGGGGTCCAATGTGAGTGGAAGCTTAGTTGGAGAATTTGGGTTCAATCCTAAGCATATTTCGAAAGGAGAAAAACCGATAGCGGAATGTGTTGCTCTGTTGTAGCTATGTTGGAGAATATGCAAATAATTATCCCATTGTTTTCTACGTCCAAAATTAGTACGGAGAGCATGAACCAAAATGCGGTTGACTACCTCTGTTTGGTCGTCCGTTTGAGGATGGAAGGATGTGGAGAATTTAAGTTGACATCCAAGCAGTGCCCATAGTGTCTTCCAAAAGGAACTCAGGAAGGGGGAGTCTCGATCTGAAATGATGTTGCTTGGTAGGCCAAAATGAGGCCACACATGTTGGAAATAGAGTTCTGCTATTTGGGAGGATGTAGTGGTCTTTGTGCAAGGCAGGAAGAGAGCCATTTTGCTAAAACGACATACGACTACCCAAATTGCATCATGTTTCCATTGGGTACTAGGTATTCCACTTAAGAAATCCATAGAAACTGATTCCCATGGCCTGGAAGGTAGTGGGAGAGGTATTTATATGCTTTCTATTTGACGGCTTTGATTGAGAACATAAGGCACAGGCTCTTATGAATCTCTCTACTTGACATTGAAGAGAAGGCCAATAGAAATGGGGTTGGAGGTGTTGAATGGTCTTAGTGGTAGCAAAGTGGCCTCCACATGCAAATGCATGAGCTTCTTTAATGAGCAACAAACGATCATCAAACTGTGGGACACATAGCAAATTTAACTTGTAGAGCCACCCATCATGGATGATGTAGTCCAAAAAAGGAGTTTGGTTGATGACTGCAGGGTCCTGTAATGCATCCCATGCTTCGTGAAAGTCTCGGTCAGTAGTATACTCATCTTTCCAGGCATCATAGGTAGCACAACGAACCTCGAGGAGGTGAAGCACTGGAGTGGGTGTCCTACTGAGTAGATCAGCCAGCTTGTTAGAGGTGCCCTTCTTGTATTTAATAACCAGATGGAATTGCTGAATATAGGCTGCCCATTTTAGATGTCTTTGTTCTTGTATCTTTGATTGGGAATTAATGAAAATCAGAGGATGGTGGTCTATATGTAGAATAGTCTCCTTTCCCAATAGATAATGACGCCATTGCTTGAGAGCTTGCAGTAGGCTGTAAAATTCCTTGTCATAGGTGCTATAGTTTTTCTTAGCATCCAAAAGTGATTCTAAGTGGTAAGCAATAGGATGTCCTCCCTGTTTAAGCACGACATCAATAGCATATTGTGAGGCATCTGACTCAATCTCAAATGGTTGAGATAGGTCTAGAAAATGCAATACTGGATCTGAACATAGAGCTTCTTTGAGACGAAAAAAGTTGCAGGTAGCTTCGTCATTCCAAAAAAATGTAGAAGTGCGATTGGATAGCTGATGTAAAGGACGAGCAATCTGAGAGAAATATAGAACAAACTTACGATAAAAATTTATGCCACCTAGGAATCTTTTTAATTGGCTGGCCGAAGAAGGTGTTGGCCATTGTTTTAATGCTTTGATGCGTGAAGGATTAGGCTGAATACCTTCTGAGTCCATCAAAAAACCTAGGTATGGAACTAAGTGTTGGCCAAAATAAGACTTCTTTTCTTTAACCTGCAACTTGTGGTCTCTGAGTATTTCGAGAACTTGCCAAACATGCTGAAGATGTGTTTCCCATGACTTACCAAAGATCAGAATATCATCTAAATATATAATTATAGTACGACCCAAATGCTTCCTGAAAATATCATTAATGAGCCACATGAAGGTGGCTGGAGTGTTTTTCAGGCCAAAGGGCATGACCTTCCACTAGAAGAGACCAAACTTGGTCTTGAATGCTATCTTCCAAACATTAGCTGGTTTCATCCGAACCTGATGATATCCTACTGTCAAATCCATCTTAGTGAACCATTGAGCACCTTGTAGGGTGTCCAGTAACTCTTCAATCCGGGGTATGGGTAGCGATTCTTCACCGTGGCCTTGTTAAGGGATCGATAATCAGTGACCAGGCGCATTTCTGCGGTGTCTTTCTTGGGGATAACAAATGTTGGGGAAGCACAAGGAGAAGAGGATGGTTGAATGTGTCCAGAGTTGATT
This sequence comes from Larix kaempferi, assembly GCA_027924585.1. NCBI lineage: Eukaryota > Viridiplantae > Streptophyta > Pinopsida > Pinales > Pinaceae > Larix > Larix kaempferi. The sequence goes on from BSBM01000432.1 coordinate 3,535,937, forward strand.
AGTTATGTCAACTGCTTTTTAATTTCCTTTGTTTCCTGTGGGGCAAGGTGGTATGAAGGTGCATTGGGAAAAGTAGCACCTAGAATGAGGTTAATAGAATGGTCGATGTGTCGAGAGGGGGGGAGTCCAGAAGGGGGTTGAAAACATCAGCGAATTCTTTTATGAGAGGAGCCATTGATTTTGGGATGGGATGGGTGGTGTTGTCTGGTTCAGTGGGTCGGACCAAACAAAGAGAAACACACTAATTGAGATGGACATGAGGGATTTTTTCCTTTGTTGACGTGGGTTTGGGTGGGGTCGAGGTAAGGATATAAGTGTGGCAATCCTTGGTAAGTTTATACTGACGAGATTTGGCTATATAAATAGCATTTCGTTGGTCCTGGTAAAGGATACCAAGAAGTAGGTCAGCACAATCTAATGGAGATACATCACATAGCACAGAGTATCTAAATTTTCCGATGGCAAATGTGACCAGGCAATGCTGAGAAACCAATAGACGGGGACCATACTTTTGGACCCATCCTAGCTGATATGGTTTCGAATGAGGCATAGTGGGTAGGTGGAGGCACTAGACTAGCTCTTGCGAAACCAAATTTTTCTGATTGCCATTATCCATGATGAGTAAGGCCAAAGGATCTTTGATTTGGCAGTTATGAGTAAAGAGGGGTAAGGTAAATAAGTTGGAATCTTCAGATGTCATTAAGATCAATGAGGGATCTACTTCAGTAGGATTCTCAAGAGAAACCTCAGCACTGTCCTCTATAGATTCGGATGACTTAATTTCAGTAAAGAGAGTTTTGTTGGGTTTGAGATAATATAAAACTCGACAATCTGAAGTTTTGTGGGAATTAGCCTTGTGGAAGGATCACCACTGTGTATTGGCCATTCGATTTGTAGGACGAGTGGAGGAAAGGCGAGATGCAGTATTGGGTATGGTGTTTTGTGAAGGAGATGGGTTCTGGTTGGGACGGGTTTGAAGAGTACAGTCCCGAGGAGCTACCTTTCTTTCTACTGCCAATGCTCTTTGAAAAGCTTTATCCAATGTAGAATTTTCAAATAATTCAACTTCTCTACAGAACTGAAACAATAAACCATAATTAAATTTAAGGATTAATACCTCTTCTGGGTCTGGAATGAGGAGTTGAAGTCGAAGCTTGGAGAAGTGTTCAATATATGCTTGTACTTCTTGTGTAGGAAGTTGGCGGAGTTGGTGCCATCGAATCAATAAGGATTGAAGATACCCGGGTGGGTAAAAACGATCTCGCAAAGCTTCGCACATGCAAGCCCAAGTGTTGATCGGTTGAGAAGAAGAAGACTCTGCTGAAGCTCCAATTTCTATTACCAAAGTGACCTTTTCTTGCTCTGTGTCCCACCATGTTTGAGCAAGTCCTTCCAACTGTAATGCTACAATTTGAATATTTCTGTCTTCGGTAAGGCCTGCGCAAGTCCTAAAATAGGTGGAAAGGCTGCGGATCCATGACTCCATAGCTTCTCCATTGGTTTGTCTCGCTAACTTAGGGAGTTGGAACCTAGTATCTAAGCAGAATGGATCTAGATGAGGCTATTTTTGCATTCTCATTAACTCATTGAGAGCAGATGTGAGGTCCTGGACTGGATTAGAGGCATTAGAATTTGAATCAGTGGCCAAAGGATCTCGTTTGGGAGGCATCTTGTAGAAAAAAACCAAAGCTTAAGCACTCTGGCTTAAGGCTTTAGGAACAATATCTGGACTAGAGGGAGAGATTTGTGGACATGAAAATCTGTGAACCTCCTCTCTATGGTGAAGATCTGTGGGATCCTATGGTAGGAAGATCTGTGAATCCAACATCAACTATAGAAAGCCCTGAGAAGGGTGTGAGATCTATTTGCAAATCATAAACTCAGAAGAAGATTTTTTTTTTTTTAAAACCTCGTTGCAGCTAGTTCTTCTGTTGCTTCTTCTGGGGATCTATATGCTCCGATACCAATTGATCTTCCAATAACCATGGAGAGTTACATGCAACATTAAAAATGTGGGTGCTGGGCATCTCTCATACCTCCAACAAGGCAATGCGTGGGGTTAGCAAAAAATCGGGATAGCTGGGCGTGACAATGCAGCGTGGACCAAGAATAGGTCTGAGCGTTGAGTGTTGGGCGTGACAAGGCAAGGCGTGGACCAAGAACAGGTCTGAACATTGAGTGTTGGGCGTGAAGGATGAAAAGGGGCAATAGAAGAATGGGTTGACCGACATGGTGCTGTGTGATATTAAGGAGCATACATCACGAGTTTGGGGAAGTCAACATGATAGTTGGGCAGGTGTGAGCATTAGGGTAGCGTGGTAATGGGTAGTGTGGAGCTGGGGGAATATTGGAGTGCAGGTGGAAGAAAGGTTGCGTGAAGGGAAGCCTTAGGTTTTTTTGATATGGGATTAGGTGGAGCGATAGAGGGAGATCCAAAAAAGGATTGTGTGCAGGATGGGAATGGAGGCACAGGTGGAGATGGCAGGAAGTGTGGATGAAATGCGCAGAAGACAGGCGTGACAGGTGATGCGTGGAATGAAGGAGGACAGTAAGTTCGAGCTGGGCATGATAGAAGGGGAGCAACATGCATTTTTGATATGAAGAATAAGGGCAGTGTGAGACCTGCAGAAACCAGGGTGTGAATGCACAGAGAAGTGAAATTCCTTTAAGCGGGAAAACCTAATATGTAACAAAAGACAAGAGTGATCTTCTAAAAATATGCCCAGCCTTGTATTAGACAGCATGTTCCTTTTATAAGCAATGAACCTAACTTATTTACATAAAATAGACTCTAATACAATTAACATACTTAACTAAGTCTAGATTACTCCTGTCCCCTATGGGTTGCAAAGAGGGCTAGCTTCTTTGTGGCCCACATAATAGCTAAAGACGTAATTTGTGTCGACCCAGATAAAATAAGAGAAGTTAACGAGTGGCCTGTCCCTAAGGACATAACTGACGTACGGTAATTTATGGGAATAACGGGTTACTACAGAAAGTTTATTGAAGGATTCTCTAGAATTGCGAATCCCATAACTTATTTGTAGAAGAAGGGAAAGAAATTTGTTTGGGATAAAAAATGCGAGGAAAGTTTTGAGAAGTTAAAAGAATTATTAATAAATTCACCTATATTAAAAATTGTTGATCCCAATAAGGATTTTTTTGTATGCACTGATGCATGCAACGATGGACTTGGTGGGCTCTTAAATCAAGAAGGTCATGTTATTGCTTATGAGTCTAGAAAGTTAAAAATCGACGAAAAGAACTGTGCAACTTATGATCTAGAGTTGACACCCATGATACATGCACTAAAAATGTGGCGCCATCACTTGATTGGAAGAAATTTTTCACTAATGACAGATAATAAAGGCTTAAAATACTTATTGGATCAAACAAATCTTAACGCGAGGCAAGCTAGGTGGATAGATTTCCTTAGCGAATACGATTTCGAGATTCAACACATTAAGGGGAAGGAAAACAAAGTTGTTGATGCCTTGAGCAGAAATGCCAAATTAAGTTTTGTGGCAACAATCAACACATTTAAGACAGATCTGGAAAATCAAATCGAAGAAGGAACTAAGCAAGACGAAGATTATCAAAAATTGCATGATAAACTTGCTGAAAATTTATCTGAAAATTTAATAACAGATTACAGCATTAATGAAAAGGGCTTAATGAATTATAAAAACAGAATTTATGTACCTAATGTGTCAAAAGTTAAACTGCTGATTTTGGATGAAGTACATAAAAGTCCTTATTCAAGACACCCTGGTTATCAGAAAATGATAACTATGTTAAGAAAGGATTAATTTTGGCCCAACACGAAGAATGAAGTGGCTGAATACATAGCTAGGTGTTTTGAATGTCAGATAATTAAGGCTGAACATCGACACCCAACTGGCCTATTGCAGCCATTACCAATTCTGGAATGGAAGTGGGAAATTATAAGTATCGATTTCATAACTAGGTTGCCTAAGAATCAGAAACAAAATGACTCAATAATGGTGGTTGTGGATAAACTTAGTAAATATGCTCATTTTATTCCTGTTAAGACTACTTTTAAAGCTATTAACATTGCAAATGTGTTTATGAAGCAAATCTTCCGCTTACATGGAATTCCAAAGGTAATTATTTCTGATCAAGATTCCAAGTTTACTGGAAATTTCTGGACAACATTGTTTAAAGGCCTAAATACTAAATTGAATTTCAGTACTTCTTTCCATCCGCAAACTGACGGACAGACTGAAAGGGTTAATGAGATTTTAGAAGACATGTTAAGAATGTATGTTAAAGATCATCCAACTAAGTGGGAAGACTATTTGCATTTAGCTGAATTTGCTTACAATAACCATTATCAAGCATCTGCTAGACTTAGTCCATTTGAGATTTTGTATGGAAGGAAATGAAGTACTCCTATTTCTTGGGATAACCCTATTGACAGATTAATGCTAGGACCATATTTTCTAAGAGAGATGGAGCTAGTTGTGAAAGAGGTACACGACAATTTAAAAGTTGCACAAGATAGACAAAAAACTTATGCATATCTGAAATGAACTGAAAGAGAATTTCACGTTGGAGATCATGTCTTTGTAAAGGTAAAACTCAAGAAAAGTTATTTTAAGCTTGGGAGTTGTGCTAAATTAGCACCAAGGTACCATGGGCCATTCGAAGTCCTATCAAGGATTGGACCAGTGGCATATTAGTTGGCTCTACCATCTAATTTAAGAATCCATAATATTTTTCACATTTCTGTTTTAAAGAAGTATGTGCATGATGCTACTCATGTGTTGAATTGGAATGACATACAGGTTGAGCCCGAAAGAGATTTTCAGGTGGAACCGGACTCTATTCTCGACAGGAGGGAAATTATGCTCCAGAATCGTACCATAGGGCAGATAAAGGTGCAATGGAAGCACCTTAGCCCTGATGAAGCTACCTGGGAACTGGAAAATAATATGGGGAAGCATATCCAATTCTATTCGAGGGAGGCTCTAATGAAGAATAAGCAACATCGAGGACGATGTTGAGCTTAAGTGGGGGTGTTTGTAACATACCCATTACTTGAAACATTTTATGTTTGAGAAAAACATTATCTTAACTTTTATCGTAAAGTTTTATATTTGGCCAAGTTGCCAAGGATGACTGTAATTTGCACAATATTATTATTTAATAAAATTAAATAGGAGACACTCACCCAAAGAGACTGTTGAAAGAGTGTTTACTGACCCACTAGGTGGAAGGGAATCTGGGGTAGAAGGAAATGGACAAGTGGCAGCATCAAGAACTCACTAACTAGATGTTGTTATGGGACAACTCCCTTGAATTGTAGTCAAATTTCCCTGAAAGATGGGACTGGAGCTTGAGGCTCATTTATTTGGAAATTGACCACTAAAAGACCTAGGAATCTTTATAAGTCATCGAATTTCAACAAAGGCTCACACTTTTTCTTACGAGAAAATTTACCTTGTGGTTTTGCTATATGCACACAAGAGATTCGATGAGGGGAAGCTATGTTTTGAGTTGTAGTGTAAGTCTGTTCCACTTCTACTGACTGCGGAGATTTATTTTGAGGTGTATTGCAAGTCTCCATTGATTGCTGGAAGTACAACCTGAGTGTCTTGCTTCTACACAGAGTCTTCTACCTAGTGGTTCAGTAAACAGGATCAGGGGTCCAAAGGAGCAAGTGATAATGGCTGCTTCTTCTGGAGAAGGTTGGGAGGAACATGCCTCTTTGGGTGTTTGTCCACCCTATCTACATTATCAGGTTCTACTTGCTATTTCATTTCTAGTAATTGCAACGTATTGAATTGTTGAGTTATTATTTTCTCAATATTGTTAGTTATTTTGTTTAGAATGAATGAATAATTTTTCTGAACTGTATGAAGAAGTAATATGATAAGGATAGATTAAAATTACTTCCTTGCATTTTTCTACACACTGTCTTTGTGTCGTACTCTAGTACATGGAAGAGTGTTTTAAAAATAGATGAATTATATGCAAATAGATAGAATAATTGAATAGACAAACTCTGTTATGTTTACTGTAGTTTCCTTATTTGTTTACGAATTGTAATTAACATATCTCATGCATCAGTCATAGAAAAACATATGAACTATTGTTTTATTTAGACAATTTGATATATTTACAGTCATAGCAATAGAAGTAAAACATTACTTAAACATTTCCATTTTCTATATAAATCCTAAGGTTCAGTTTTAGGTTAACTAACCTTCATAGAAGAAAAAAAAATATATATATATATTCTTACTATATTTCTTTTCATATGTTTATTCTATTTAAAACATCTTAATATTTTGTATTATAAATACTAGCAGACTCGAAATAATGATTGTAGACTATCATCATTATTACGAATTGAAACAACTGTGCAGGAGGGAAAAATCCACATAAATAGTATACAATAATACTATATCTTTCATTTTATCATTGACATTTTAAATCAAAATAACAGAACAAAGACAGAGCTCAATTTTTCGAAACCCTATAGGTTACATGTTATATTCTTTAGAAACCCTTATTGTAATTTCAATTAAAAGGAATCAAAATAGTTTTTAGTGTTGTTTAGGGTTCGTAATAGCCTTGTGGCCGAAGCCCTTACAACTCTTTTATCATCAAAAACATTTTGACAGGGTTTTAAATGAGGCTCAATGCCTTTGAGCAACAAACAGTATTAACATAGATACGATCCCAAACTTTTCTTAAACACAGAAAACACAAACAGCTGAACGTTAGCCATCACGACTCTAAGGTTTTCAACCATAGTATAAAACATTTAGAAACTACAAAGATGAACTCAGTTCTCATTCTTTTTATTTTCACCAAACATTTCTTATATCTATACAGACTGCCGAGAGTAATTATCCCACGCTCGGCCTTAATAAAACATCTCCATAAATGTTTGCGAAAGTTTTAAAGTCAAAGACAATATCGGGTCAAGTGTTCAAACCCTTACTTTTACATGTTCGTATAAACCGAACCAGGCTTAAGTACAACAAAGTCCTGCAAATAGTTTTTCTTTTAAAACATTTAAAAAACATAGTAATTTCTCCTTCTAAACTTAAGAGTTAACAAATACACACACATTGAAATATTTTTCTAGCCATTATTTCTGCATTATTATCACAATTTTTTTTATAGAGTAAGTTGGTAAACCAACGAAGAAAAACAAACAGGTCGAGGGATTACACCCCTCCCCTGCATTCAACTTTGCCTCCTGGCTTATAGTTTGCAAGCACCATAATGACTAGTATTGAATTTAAGATGAGCCTGAAGCTCAAGATAACAAACACAGACCAACATCATGCCAAAGACTCAACCGAAGAGTTCCTGAGGTATTATGGATGCCACGAGGATACCACCGAGGCTTACTAGGCATCGCAAGGTTCCATCATTGGCATTGTATCATTTAACAACCAAGTCGAGAAGTACCTACCAAAAGCACATAGCATGGTTAAATCGTGGAAGAAGAAACTCAAAAACAAAACTCATACAGTTGTACAGTATTAACCTCCACGGGATAGTAAAGAAGAAAACTAAACTTACATGTTAAGTAACCCTATCTTGAGACCGAATACTCATACAACCGATGAGTTTCTAGAGTCATGCAAACCACTGACAATTGCAAAATTTCTCATCCCAGTAGTGGCTCGGCTGTTAACACTTTGTAGTGACAATTTTCACCTGTAGGTCATGGTATCAAACCTTGGGAAGGTGTTTTTAAAACCTACTATGAAACCCTAAAGACTCGCAGGCCTGTCGGCCTCTCCAAACCACACTCTTCGCAAACAAGTGAATGTCGGGTTATGCTCTCAACGAAATAACTCCAAAGGGCAGGTAGGTTATCACCACTATCGAGATTTACCATGTGAAGACCACCACGGTGGATGCCAACAGGTATTCCACTAGCACCACTTTTAATGCACTTTAATATTCATATCTACCACAAGTACGTAGACCTATCAGCAAACCATGCAACGGGGTTATCATTCGATCTTACCTCGGTTAATCATTACAATTGCATTATAGTTTGGTTACAAATTATCAAGGTCAATATACCAGTATGTAATTTTATCCAAGTGTTACACCATTGCATGATGACCTAGGTGAAGGTTTCAACCACCCCTATGGGAGACTTACAACCATAAGGTAATATGGTTATGTTTTATCCCTAAGTCCTTTTAAAACATTGCATTGTTTCCAACCTTGCAAATTCAATATTACGTAGATCACTTTATCATTCAAACCCTTGTACATGGTATAGAAATCATAAAGCACATATCAAACTATTGTATAGTTAATGTACAATGCTCAAGCATTATAATTATCCATAGTTTAAATTTGTAGAGGAGGGTGCATATAGAATATAGTTCACAACTATGGACATTGGTTAAAACAACGCAATAACACTATGTTTTCCATTTAGTGCCAAAACATAGGAAGATAGGCTTAGAAACTATAGTGAAAGAAATTAAGTTTAGGATATGATTCTTTTAAATTATAATTACAAATACATTTCTTGTAAGTAGAGTTAAATGCCTTTAACCTGGAAGTCAAAGCTAAATACTTCCACTAGGACTTAATAAAATACAAGTACTCTAGAAATAAATACAAATGCCGAGATTCGAACTATAACTGAAAAGTGCATAAACAACTTGTGTAATACTGAAGGTAAAACTAAGATAGATCTCACCCTGGAATACTTGAATTACTCTAGTTCCTTTTTGTAAGTTTGAAGGATAATCAAGATTAAATAGGATCTCTTTCGAAACATAATTACTTATACCTGCAATCTGCATTAGAAGTTCAAATGCTGAAGCTTAAATAGCTAAGTAAGCCTCAGGGTGCCCATAGGATCCCTTCATCATCAATAATAAAAGAAAACAATTAGCACATGTTTTGATATTCAGCATCAAGTCTATAAAGTATCGACAACTACATAAGAAAGCATAACTGATCTAGGATGCATGAACAATATACTTTAGCTATAAAAACATCACGCATATTCTGTAATACATTATACAAACATATTCGACCTAACATGTCTAAGTACATTGTGACGTCCAGTTAAACAAACAAACATTTATTATACTTCCGCATAATAATTATAGTAATTAATGTTACTCTGAAAATTTTTAAATTTTTGTGATTTTCGGGATGTTACATATATGATAAAGCTTTAACCTTAAACTATTTTAGTAGTCACAATAGCTCAATGCTTTGATTAAAAGAATGAACTTGGATTTAAGAGTTTTGGTAATAGTACATTAATAAAAGTATAGAAATGGAGAAAACATATAAGATATTTTTACTAAGTATTTAGTGAAGTACTTATATCGAATTTTATGCATAGTTGAAGACCACGCATTCTAAGAATACACTCACAAACTTTTTACATTTAAATGTATAACATGCACCTAAGGAGTGCACTCCATTATTACGAAGGTAGTGGAATCAAAGCTAACACTTGACTAGGATCGAGTGGAGGAAAGTAGGGAGTATTTTCAGCGAGTATGTCTCCCTAGTGGAGTATTTGAAATCAAGCTCGGTCGCCACTTGTCTCACAAGGAGAGCACTAAGATTTGAAGGCGCCATTTGTCTTCTTTAGGAAGGAATCAAACTCTCGCCAATATCGTAGGTATGAGAGTGGGAGCGGATGAATATAAAGGTAAGGGGAGATCTTAATCAATGCCTAGCATTTAAGAATATCTTTTAGAGCTCGACTGGACAAACCTAACTCCCACGTTTAACTAAAGATTCTGTCGACAGTTGTTAGTGGACGTTTTATGGTGGTATTCCTAGAAAGAGGGGTCTGCCATGATTTATACGAGGACAAGTACCCACAGGCGTTCCCGATTACAGTGGGTGTGGGATCAGAACCTTTGGGGCAGATTAAAGGGTTGAAAAAAATCATTTGGTTGGGAATAAAAGTCCGATACTAATGGAGTTTTGAGGTCTGGGTTTTCTTGAGTGGATGCTTGAATTGTTACTGTTAGAGGGTCTGTGAGAGGCATTCCAGTTACATGGATTGATAAATTGGTAAACATTGGGAATAAGGGTTTAATGAAGCGGGAAAATAACATTGGCAGGTGAAGCAAAGGAAGAGGACGGCTTCCGATTGGGATTTGGGAGAGTTTTCTTCTTTTAGCATTTTCACGAAGGTAGGATCAGAGCAATTCGAATGGGTACCTTGTCTTCGTTCAAGGAAGTCTCTCTGTATACGTTTTAATTCCTATACCTTTTATCTAGATCCTTGTATGAGTTAAGCATATAGGTGTTTTGTTAGTATCTCTGTCTTTGTCTGAACCTTTATATCACATGTTTGATCGAAGATATGTTCTGTAGATGCATTACATATTAGTATTCAGTGATTTGTCATTTACTATGTAGTAAAGTAATTATTTTTGTTTCCCAAAGCGAAACGAAGTTAAGCTTGGTCATAGATCGAAGCTGTCTTGGTTTTAGATCGTAGCTATCATAGCTAATTAGACCAAAGCCTTAAAACATAAGAATAAAGAGTCGATCCCAGTATAGTTGTTTGATTGTATATATAAATGTTGCTCCATCAAAAGCATAAGCTTGAGGGAACAGGGTGTAGGTCATTATTAGCCCACAATCTCTACATATGGTATGGTTTTCTTTTAGTTATATTTTTCCCAAAACTTATATCTTAGTAAATGTATGTTTCATTCGATGTTTGATTGTTGGTTTGAGAACTCTACCACACCTCTGTGTAGTGGACTGCAGTCTTTTCTTAATGCTTGGAAATCGTATTATTGCTGAAGTTTTCCTTGTATGATGAAATGCTTGGAAACTATATTCCGGATTGAAGTTTCCTTTGATTCGTAATGTCTGGAACTTGTCTTTGATCTCGGTACTACCCTTTTTTCCTGTACAAAGCACTTGTGGGAAAAATATTCTTATTATCTGTGATAAACCTGAATACTGAAAACTATCTTTATCCCTGTGTAAGCAAATGATGGAATTCATTGTTATACTCTGTGCTAGCAAGCATTGGAAAACTATCCTTAAACTCGATGTTAGTATTTGTTCCCACATCAAGATCTCTGTTAAGGATCTAGAACCTTTGTGTTATTCCATCGAGTTTGTTTTGTATGCTGCCTGTCATATTCTTAGTATTTGATAGTGCTGTGGTGAAACGGGATCCCTGAAGGAAATCTTTACATGTTTTAGTGCTACCACATATAGCTGGGTTTCGACTGGTGATAAGATGCTGCCTTATTTCCGGATTGAGATTTTCTAGCTTCCAGTATATACGCAGTGTTTCCAGCATTGATTCTCTGTTCTTCGGGATCTCTATTGATTTGAGAACGTGATTACATTCTCTGAATATTCCTGTTTGAAAACATTTTATCTTGGGTGATTTCTCTTTTCGCTGCACATAGTTATATTGTCTGTGAGTTAGGGTATAAACTACAAAATGGATTGATCCTTTCCTTAGTGCATATTTCCTTGTGGAATATGGTAGAGGACCGCTTGGTAGGTGTTAGGTTCCATTTTTCCTCGAATCTACTTAATTTTGATTTAATTCCATAAGTAGGGTATAATTAATTTTGAGGTTAATAGAATATAGATTTGCTTATTTTGCTAACATAAGTTCTTAAAAATGGAATAAGCTATGAGCTTGGGTTAATGTAATATTTTATGAATTCGAACCATATATATATATATATATATTATAATGCTACTTGGAAAGGTAGACTTATGTTGTATGTGCTTATATATAAATAAGTGTGTAAACCTCATATTGATAGATTTATCTAATTTTGGAATAGGATGAGAATTGATTAGAAAAGTGAAATAAGTTATCCTTATATTATTATGTTAGTAGGAGATATCTTCAAAATCATCTTGACGAATAGGGTACGACTACCTACTTCATAATTGTTGGAAAAATATTCTCCCTTATTTGTGTATTTAATTTCTTTATATTGTGCCTTGCATTGATGTGTCTCATCGTTATATTTGATCTCTTATGTGTGGTCGCTTTTATATGTTCTTATGTTTTTTAAACCTCTTGAATATTTAGGATGGTTTTTTCGTCTATACCCATATGTTAGTAAAGGTTTGGTAAAAGCAAACTTGTCATTATTCCATATTGAATTTGAAATGTATGTTTGTATCTTGTGCACACTATAAAGATGTTAGCTTTGTCCATAAGGAGTATAATTATGTTAAAGGAATTATTGAAGTTATGGAGTTATGCAAGATTAGGCATAGTGAAGTTGTTGTGTTGTTTTCTTACATATTTGTCTTAGGAAAGGTTAAAGAAGTGGTATGACTTGTAAGTTAAAAATAATGGTTATAGTCACAATTTAAAATATTCACTTAATATGTTGCTAAGTAAATATATAGATGCTAGTAGGATGGACCTTCGACATTTAACAAAAAGAGATCTAGAATTAGATAATCAATGAAGAGCCTTATGAATATAAACTAAGTAGTTAATGTGAAAAGTTCGAAAATTTTAAAAAAAAAATAGTGACTTAGAAATTTGGGCTTGTGACAATAATAATCTTCATCATGGTAAGTGAAGGCTTAAAGCTAAACGTTTATATTTTTATTATTATTATTGAAATTTAGAGAAAGGATAGATTTCAATGCTTATAGTTATATATTAATTAATAAGCCTAATTCAATCTTATATGGCATAGTTCGATATTTATATATATTGAGTTACGGAAAATAAAAAAGCGTGGGTATTTGAACTATAAAATTGTGAGATTTCTTTTTGAATTACAGTGAATTAAATGAATATTTACTTTTAAGTTATTTTGGGAATGCATAAATATTGGATGTATGAATACATAACTTATATATATGCTATTTGGGGAAAATGATAAATAATATGACATTGACACATAACCAGTTTATATATATATATAGGAATTCTATTTTAAAAAAATGTGCTATTCATTTTAAGTGAATAGGTTAAAATATCATGGGGGTTGTTTCATTAAAATGATCACATATATTTGTAGGGATATTGGGTTTTACTAATAGATTCACATCTTTATATTCTCACCGTGTGATATGTGGTATCTACCATTACATGTTTGGTATTTATGTGTATAGATACGAAATTAAAATGTTATTTATAGATATACTTTCTCCATATTATAGGTGGTTTGAGTTTGAAGGTTAAATACTATATGAAGGTAACTTTTGTCTATAGTAAAGATTGAAGTATACTTTTCCCTTTAAAAAAAAATATCTAGGTTATATATATCAAATGAGGGATTCTAATTCATAATTTAAAATGAAATAACGTTTTTATAAATATGTAAAAGTTTTATATAAATTGTTTACAAATAATTGTAGATGGACGGTCCAAAACCTCTATTGGTTGGATAGGGAGGATGTGCAATCCCAAAGCCATAGAATTTTAGAGTAGAGAAAATATAATTCATACCTTGATATATTGAATAGGATTTTTATTCATATTATACAAATCTAAATGGTTGAAAAGGGTGATCAATAATTAAACTATTTGGAGATAAGTTACTTCTTAAAATAGAGAACTTGACACATATTGCTTAGAACTATATATTAGCTTATGGAGAAGCTAAGTCCTTATAAACCCATTAACAAGACAAAATTATTGTTCAAATGATAGTCAAACTTAAAAGTGTTTTGAATAAGTTAAAAATAAGAGATCTAAGTTGTATACTATAATAAAAATTTATTATTTACGCTGAATAGACCCTAGGCATAAATATACTTAATGAGCAGATAGATTATCCTTAAACTTATTATACGAATTTTCATGAGGTAAATACAAATCTATCTATGTATAAAGTTCGTGTACTTAAAGTTAATTTACACGAATAGGTGTCTTACGACAATACAGAGACCCTAAAGATTTTTTTTTTTAGGATGTATTTTGAGGGACATTACAAGTTGTATGAGAGCACAGTTACAACACTATGGCCGATGGACTTGTAAACGTGAAAGTACATTGCGTACCTTACACAATATTTTGTTTTCTAGTAAATATTTACCCTAGCAGTAGTTGTTTATATTATTAGCATGCAAAGTTGAACAATACGTCATTAAATGTGTATTATATGCTATAGCCAAGCAAGTAGAATTACATAGGAAGTAAAATTTCTTTAAAGGACCTATGCTCTATGAGGGAATTTGTTTCCAAGTAAAAAGATAGGATTCAAGCCTTTAGTAAAATAAACCTAAAGATAAGGATTGATATGTTTACCTCCTATATGACCAAAGAAACATGATGTGCGTATGCCTAAAAGTAATAGTTATATTATGTATAGAAATGTAGAATTTCAAAACATGGCATGACTAGACGAGTGTAGCGTAAGTGCATTGGCCTTTTATATTTTTGAAACAATGCTTGAAATGGTTTTAAATTATAGTCAAAACATGAAAAGAGATTCGAGACTCTATTTGCGATAAACATGTCAACAAAAAAATGTCTAATTAGGAAAAGTATGAAGTATTTTTGGTAAAAATAGAAGCATTTACTTTCTTATATAAGTAGAAAGTCATGGCATGCAATTATCTTCTATTATAGAATGTTATAGGAGAATAAAATGTCTAAACCAATTGAATGCATGGTGTTGAAAGCACGATGAAAAGTTCATATATTAAAGTACTAGTAAAAAAACTATAGAAAAGCATAAACTAAATGTTACGATTGATAGTAGCATGAGAAGATTCTCAGAAACTCGACATGAGTAATTGAATTCATGAACGTTTGTAGGTTTTCTTGAGAATAGATATTGTACTTGGTCGTAAGTTTTTGAAATGATTAATATGCTTAAAAATATCGACAGAACCAAGATATGCCCAAATCCAGTTGTGACTATACTTGTTGAAAAAGGAGTAATGTATTAGAATTACACATGAGAATGTTTGGTGCAAACAAAATTTTTAGATACAATCAAGATAGGAGCTTGATATATGTTATGTTTTTCTTTTGATGAACAAGAGATTATGATGTAAATAACTTTTGATAAGAGATTGTAAGTGAAGCATGCAGGTACAAGAGACTTCACCAAGACTTGTGAATGAAAGGTAATACATGAGGTATCTCCCAACACGAATTATGATTCAATAACTGTTTTGAATAGATAGCATGATGAAAATTTACATTTAGACTTATGATAGTCATTTGCATGAATAATTTAATATGTTTATAAGAAACTGAATGGAAAGCAAGATGTTAAATTTGAAATCCTATTATGAGAAAATTTAAGTTAAATAAATTTCATGATGTTGAATTGGGAGGACTCTGGAACATCATGGTTATTCATCTTCTATGGTTTGATGTTGAGTCGGGAGGACTCTGTAGCATCATGGTTATTCATCTTCTATGGTATGATGTTGAGTCGGGAGGACTCTGGAACATCATGGTTATTCATCTTTTATGGTATGATGTTGAGTCGAGAGGAATCTGGAGCATCATGAATATTTACCTTTTATGGTATGATGTTGAGTCAAGAGGACTCTGGAGAATCATGGTTATTCATATTTTATGGTATGGTGTTGAGTTGGGAGGAATCTCGAGTATCATGATTACTTACATTTTATGGTATGATGTTGAGTCGAGAGGACTCTGGAGCATCATGACTATTTACCTTTTATGGTATGATGTTGAGTCTGGAGGAATCTGGAGAATCATGGTTATTCATCTTTTATGGTATGATGTTGAGTCAGGAGGAATCTGGAGCATCATGACTACTTACCTTTTGTGGTTTGATGTTGAGTTGGGGGGGACTCTGGAGCATCGTGAAATTTTGAAGAACTATGGGGATGCCCAAGTTGTATGAACATCTCGAAGAGCACCGGTAGGAGATACACTTAAAAATATATAATAAAGTGAAATGGTATCATCCTTGTGTTGGATGTGCATGTTGCAGCCGCGAGTCATGTGGAGGCCCTTGAAACCTCACAAAGCAAACCTAAACAGTCTTGGACTGCACCGTAGTATAAGACCACAATCCCTGTAATGGTATTCTTTAAAGACCGTTGGGAATAGGCCTGATATTAATACCATGGGAGCATCTTATACTCACAGGTTGAACAACCTATATATATATCTAGTACTATTACAAATATGAGTTTTCAAATTCTGATTATGTTCATTTTATGCTTACATTACGTGTTCAAGTTATTTTACAAAACCTACAAAAGGGTTAGTGAACAGACGTTGTGAATACTCTGCATTAATAATAAATATAGAAAACTTATGTGGTGTTGAGTGAGTACACTCTGGATCACCTGGACTATAATAAATTGGTGTTGAGCATAAGCTTTGGATCACATGGATTAATTTTATATGTGTTGGGCATAAGCCCTGGAGCACATGGACTACTTTATTATCTGTTGGGCATAAGCCCTGGATCACATATAATATTATATTGAGTATTGAGCATAAAGATTTGGAATCACTACAACTCATTGTGGTTACTGATGTTGAGATGGAGGCTTTGGAGCATCAGTAATCAGTTTACTATTGATTATTAGATACCTCTAGAGCACCTAGAATAAAAGGTCTTATTTAGTGTTGAGATGGCGCACCAAGAGTTGCTTCTACTATGCATATGTTATGCACGAGGTATGCTTATATACTTATGTTATGCCCTTGATTGTACTTAAATTATGCACATATATGCTTAGATTATGTATATGCTATGTTATGTTCTTATATAGCTCATGTTATGAGCATTGATACAATTGCTTTTGATGAAAATCAAGTAGGGAATGACTAAAGGTACTTGGAAAGAAGTGTCATGAAAATAATTTTGAAAATATTATCTTACATCATGATATATATATATATATATATATATATATATATATATATATATATCATGTATGATTGAATTTCAAAGTAAAGCTTTGTAATAAGATCAAACTGTACGTGTGTGTGCTTCCCACTATGTGAAAAGGCATACCCAACAACATGTATGGATCAAGCCATTCGATCTGATACCATGTTAAAATATGGAACATGGATAAAAGAGGATAAACACAATGGGAAATGGCTTTCCTTCTCATTATTAGGCATAAAGTTATATAGGATTACATCACAAACAAAACCACAGGTAGATACCATGGGACAGTAACTAATATGGGACATCCAAGTGTCCTAGTCAAACTAACCAACTAACCACTCAACTAATTAATGTATCAATAACGGGTAGTGGATCGGTGAGATTACAACTCTTAACACAAATTTCCTAGCACTTGTCAACATCGAAACTGCGCGCTGACATCTGACAACATGACTAGAAGAGATAGGTCTGTCATTGATGGATATAAGGATGGGATGGAGCCGTCCTTGTCTGACAGAGGATAGGTTAACCTTAAGGCAAGGCTGTCTAGTATGAGAGGCTTTCCAGAAAAACTTATAATCACTAACATCTAGCATGCGAAACAACTATAGTTTTTGAACCAATTGTTGACCTTAAACCAGTTGATTCATCAGCAGTTTAATTAGATGTAAGATTCACCAATCTAGAGCGAATAAAGCCAGTGAAGATCAGCTAGGTAAGAAAATAAGGCCGGTAAGAAATAACATATTTTAATATGGAGATGCTCTGTCAAGTGTTGACCAAACGAGGATAGTCAGAAAAATACAAAGTAAAAGCCAAAGCAGGTCCCGTGTAGGGTTGCATATTTAGGCGATATATCGCTGACATCTCCCACAATAGTTGTGTGTTCAGAGTTAGGATTCAGAACTCTGCAACATAATTAAAAATTATAAGACGTCATCCCACCACCCCCTCCTGGGAATGGAAAAACAGGATGACGTCACAATTTGCAACTAATAAAAATTCATAAAATTGCATTTTTTATTATTTTGTTTAATAAAATATTTTCAACTATAGAATAACTATAGATGGAGGAAAAATTTATAGGCTATATAGGTAAATTAATAGGGCATGCACGATACATATATGATCCCCTTCTGGCACATAATAATAATTCATCTTTTAACCTGGTTACCACTCTCCACAATAAAGTATTATGTTTAGACCCGCGTCAAAAAATTCTATTAATGGTTTAATGTCTAGGAGTTCCATGGCCTAATTTATTTATAGGTTTCTTTTAGGTTCTTTAAATTTAGTATGCATTAAATAATTTTAGGGATCACCCATTGAATTTAATAAACTCAATTTATCTCCTTCTCTAGGGAAACTTCACCTTGCAATCAAAACTTCAGAAATGATTATGGAATTACCATGTTTTGTGTTTTTGGGAAAAAGGGTTATATTGTGTTTCCATATGCCACCCCTCGCGTGCCATCATTTTTTTCACGGTAATAATTAAATCACCTTATATTTATTTGTAATTAAATATTTTTATATTTATTTTAAATTTAATGTGATTAGAGATTAAATTTATTTTATTTTTTTATAATTTAAGTTTATATATATTATAAAAATCCAGTAAAAAATTACAAATTAATAAATTATATTTAATTTTATGTATTATATTATTTTCTTTATATTAAATGATAAAAAATATACATTAATTTGATTTTTGAAAATATATTAATTATTTTATATTAAATCATAAAAAAGTTACATATTAAGAAGTAAATTTCACTTTAAAATTACGTTGGTCCATTGGTGGGGATAGATGGATTTCATTCCATCCATCGGGGTTTAATTTCCTTGAGACATCTTCTGGCTTGGATGACCGCTGACGGTTTTCTCGATGTACCATCCACGATATGTGAGAAAGTTTGTTAAGGAAGGTGATTTTTCTGCTGAAAAAACAAATTCACTTTAAAATAGATTTATATTGATTTAATTTTTTAGTTTTCAAATAATTTTTAAAATTAAATTACTATAAAATGTGGTCTTAGAAACCACGAACCAGGGGCATCGCTCCCAACTAATTCACCCTAGAATTGAACTCAGTTCATGTTGCTGATGAGACCCACAACTTAACCCAGTGAGCTAGCGGGAATTAACAAGAAAAACATCTTCAAAAATTACAAAAAAAACAATTTGTCTAACAAAACTTACGAACATATTTTACTAAATAATATATTAACTTTGTATTTTGAATAACATATTGTAGTTGAGAAATATAACATTAAAAACAGAAAAAAAACATTACTAAGAAAATCTATACCTTTATCAAAGGATATAAATGACCATCTTAGTGGCCTTTCTTATAAAAAGAACTTTAAAAAAATTATAAATATAGATAAAAAATTATATAATTAATTTCTGATTAATGAATATGTATTTTGTAATATAAATATACTCTTAATTTTATTTTAAATGATGAATATATTAATGAACACTATGTTATAGATGAATGAGTTAGTGAACAAGAAACAAGCATTAGCTAGAAAGCATATGACATTTCTAAGATTGAAATAGTAAGTGTATTACATATCATTGAGTTTTTGTTTATGAGGTTCCTACATAATAGGAAATTGTGTGCAAAGCATGTATTGGAAGAAGGTGTGGCTAAAGAGAATCATCTTCAGGAGAAATTTTGTGCAATGGTTACATAAATCAGGTCTAATGAAGGAAAGGAGAAGGTAAGGGATTTTTTTACTTGCACGATGTACTGGGTGGAATCTCTAAGTTAATAATGAAGGAAAGGAGAAGGTAAGGGATCTTTTACTTGCAGGATGTAATGGGTGGAATCTCTAAGTTAATTTGGAGGAAGGGTACATTCATTTAATGCAGGAGAGAGATCCCAAAGTGGTTATGTTTGAGCATGTGGTTGAGTCGGAAAGACTCTGAAGAGCACTTTTATCACATTTATTTAATTGAGTAAATGATTCATCTTTTTATCCATCATCACCTACTGCGGGAGCTACTATGTTAAACGAGGGAATCCGACATGCAAAGAGAGAGACTAGAGGTACCTAACCAAGCTGACCAAGACCATCCAAAAGAAATGGATTGTGTCCCTAAAAGTTAAAGAGAAAAGAGCGTCATGTGATGACACATAACTAAATAAAAGATAATTACCAGTAGTCTTTTATGACTAACCTGTTTAAAGGCCTCCAAGTTATTATTATTATTATTATTATTATTTAAGAGCTTTAAATAATAAATGGTGTTCTTCTTTAATTATGGAATATAATTAGTATATCTAATTTATGAATTATTTAAATATTATAAATGATGGATTTTTTTTTTTTACGGAAACGGTTAAAATTTATAAGTGTCTGGCAAATGGGCTGCCATGGACTTTACAATTCAAATCCCAATCTGCTGTACGGAACTTCATTTCCAGCCTAATAATCCAATTAGAATAATGTTGTTGAATGCTGGGGAATGCCCAGTGGGACCGGAAGGTCATGTCTCTTTAAACTTAGGGGAGCGGGTGCTTTGAAATTTCTCCGTTAACAATAAGTTGACCCTTACTCAGGCTCGCTCCGCGATTAGCTTCAGCATCTGCTAGATTGTTGAGACTCCTTAGAACATGATAAGCCTTATGAGTGCTGAAGTGCTTCAGCATGAGTAGGAATTTCCTGTGGATGTGGGTCAGACTTGTACCGGCAGGCATCTTCTTGGTGTGTAGATCCTTGACTATCATGCTGGAGTCACCAAAGATAATAAGCTTCTGAATGTTCATCTTTCTTGCTTGATTCAGTCCTTGCCACAACGCAAGGTACTCAGCATGATTGTTGGATGCATGTCCTAGGCCCTAGGCATAGGACAAGACGGTGGTGCCGTAGGGATCGAGAATAATGCCTCCTCCTCCAGCTTGACCGGGATTCCCTTTCGAGGCCCCGTCAAAAAACAGGCACCAATCATTCAGGACAGATCTCCACTTGATGAATTCCTGTTCTTCCAGCCTGATTTCCCAGCGAGCCTTTTGAGGAGGATTGGTAGCTTGATTACTTTGCTGGTTCACGTTAATCTCCTTAAGCCAGCGCTCTTCTTTAGGTGAGAGAGAAGCCTTATTTCTTATAGTTGTCTTGATGCTTAAAGTTTCAGAAAGCATGGACCTAGCCTTCACGACCACCTGAGTTGGAAGTCTGCATTTCTCCTTAAATATCCTGTTATTTCTTTCCAACCAGACTTTCCAGCAGAGGAATTTCGGGGTCCACATACATGCTAGCTTAAGGATGTCTTTTTTGTTTAAATCGAAGGGGGAAAGAGCGATCCAGCTGCTGATCAACTCCTTGATCGAGTTGGGCAAACTTATAGCGTTTGAGCCTATCATGAGACTCCAAACTTCTTTGGTGAAATCGCAGGAGATAAACAAGTGATCTATGGTTTCTTCAGCTTGGTAGCACAGAGGGCAACGGGATGGCCCTGCCCAGCCTTTGATCTTCAATTTTTCTCCTGTCAATATGCTGTTGTGGAGGACGGTCCAAATAAATATGTTGATTTTAGGGATAGAGGCGAAATTCCAGAGAGCTTTCCACGACCCAGGATTGGGAGGGAACCATGGCACCTCCAAAATCGCAGCATAGCCTTCAGCTGCAGTGTACATGCCCGATCGGGATCCCGAGCTGCGTGTGTCTTTTGCTCTGGCGCTGATGGGGGACTTCCCTTGTAATAGATCCAGCAGAGTAGAAGCTTCATCTTCTAAATCGTGAGGATAATCACCCAGGTTCCAATTTGCCCAGGATTCATCCTCATCTCTGTTCCAGACTGAAATGTCCCTCAGCGTTTTGCAATTGTTGTTGTGGAGCCAATATTTTATATTGCCCAGGTCGCTGAAGTGGATGAGAGGATGATCCCCAAGGATCGAGTCCTCCCATATTCTGATTTTTCCTCCATTGCCAGGAGACCACGTAAGTTTAGATGTGAAGAATGGGATGGCTCTTTTACACAGTGAAAAAATCGGAGAGCCTTTCTGCAGTTTCGTGGCCCTTTCAAGACATCTCTGTCTGTCTCCTTTAAAGTATTTCTTCTTGAGGATTTGCTTGCTCCAGGTTCTTTTTCCAGTTATCATTTTCAAGAGAATTTTTCCTCCCATGGCAAGATTTTGGGTGGCCACATCTCTAATTTGAAGGCCCCCTTCCATTTTCGGCCTAGTGATCTTGTCCCAACTTACTAGGTGGAGTTTTTTCTCACAATTACGGCCACCTTCCCACAGAAATCGACGGAGCAGCTCATTGATTCTGTTGGTGATGGTTTTTGGAGCTAGCAGCACCGAACATTGATAGATTGGAAGACTGGTGAGGACAAAGTTCATCAAGATCACTTTGCCTACATTGTTGAGCCAGTTTGCCCCCCACACTTGGATCTTTTTTTTTAGTTTGTCCAGCATTGGCAGCCAATGGGCAACTCTAGAGGTATCTTTGAAAATAGGGATGCCCAGATAGGTAAAGGTGTCCCAAATGGTAATGGCTTCCATTTCGAGGATCCGAGCTATATCCAACATTGCCCGGGGAGAACAGTTCCAGCCATAGATATTGCTTTTAAGGAAATTTATTTCACTTTCGGATATATTCCTGTAACAGTCCAGCTCAATTTTAAAGTTCCTGGCTGTATTGAGATTGGAAACTCCCAGTAGGAGCGTATCATCGACGAACTGGGCGTGGTTTACATCCTTGACCTTTGGGACAATTCTGATGCCTGAGAGTGACCTGTTTTGGAGACTTCTATTCAGCTGATAGCTAAGGACAGCGGCTTGAATGACAAACAGCATCAGGGAGAGAGGATAGCCTTGCCTTAATCCTCTTGAGGCCTTGAAAAAGTTAGTAGGACGCCCATTGACCAGCGGGGCAATCCATGGGGCTGAGATGCAAGCTTTGACCCACATAATGAAGTTCTGATTGAATCCGAAGTTCCTCATGGCTGCAAACAGGAAATCATGCCTGACTCTGTCAAAGGCACTGGCCATGTCCAGCTTTACCACCATCCCTTTCTCTTTTCTCTTGTAGCTGGAATGGATGGCTTCTTGCACTAAGATAATGTTGTCCAAGATCTGTCTTCCTCTCACAAACCCCCCTTGGTTTTCCGGAATCAGCTTAGGCAGGATTCTTTTAAGTCTATTAGCCGTTATTTTGGTTATGATTTTGTAACCCGTGTTGCACAGGGATATAGGCCTGAATCTGCTGAAGTTTTTAGTGCCTTTTTCTTTCAGAATGAGTGCCAGAAAGGAGGAATTAGTGCTGCCCCCCAATTTGTTACAGTTCTGAGCCTTCTTCACCATTCTGTATAGATCATTCTCTATTATTTCCCAGCAAGAGATGTAGAACCGGGCTATAAATCCGTCCGGCCCAGGTGCTTTATCAGGTTTCATGTTGTTAAGGGCTTTCTTAACTTCTCGAATACTAATGGGCCTGATCAGCTGCAGGTTGTCCTCTTCATTAACCAAATTTGGAATCTCTGAAGGTGGGTAGGTATTCGGTTCCATAGGATCCTGGTCAGGGGCAGTGTAAAGGATTTTAAAAAAGGAATGGGCAGCCTCCTTAATGCCTCTAAAGTCCTTTATCACTTGGCCTTGAGTCTGAATTTCAGTGATGGAATTATAAATCTTTCTGGCTTGGGCTTGCTTGTGAAAGAAAGTGGTATTTTTGTCTCCAGCTTGGAGCCAAAGTGTTCTTGACTTGACTCTCCAGTAGGTTTCCTCATCTCTGTAGGCTTTATGATACTCCTTTTGAAGCTCAGCTTCCCGGAACAGCATAGCAGGAGTGACAGGGGACTCTTCCAAGATTAACTGGTGCCGTTCCAAGGCCTTCTGGGTTCTCTTCCTTTCAGCCATTGGGGAACCCAGCCCTTTAGCCTAGTCTTTCAGGGCTACTTTGATCCTTCTAAGCTTTTCTTCCCAAACATAGAACGGGGAGCCATGAACCGGTTCTTTCCAGAGACAAGGCCGAGGAAACCTTCCTGGGTTACCCAATTTGGGCTGAAGCGGAAGGGAATGGGACCTAACCTTTTCTCGGGATGAAGAGAGAGGGAGATCGGCTTATGATCATAAGTATAATGTGGGTGAATCTTAGAGGATGCCATCAACCCTAGGGTTAGGAAGGAGGAGTGAAGGAGGAACCGGTCAAGGCGGGCAGCAATGTGACTAGGTCCCAATATTTTATTTGACCAGGTATACTTTCCTTTGGCAGGGGTGATGTCTTCAAGGTCCCAATCCAGCATCAGGTCTTCAACCCACTCTCTTGCGGGGTCCTGCACAATTGATCCCCCTTTTTTTTCAGCCAGAGCTAGAGTTACATTTAAATCTCCAGCCAACACTAGATTTTCAGGCTTGTGGAGCATCATGAACAGTTTTAAGGTGTCCCAACATTCTTTTTTTTCAGAATAAGAGACAGGAGCATAAATGTTAAAGAGACTTACATGATGGCCGGAATCTTTATGAAGAAGCTTGGTGAATAGCCAGTGAAAGGTTCCTTCTTCTTCAACAAGGTCGAGCTTTGCAGAGTCCCAGAAGGTTGCCAAGCCTCCCGAGGCTCCTCTTTCACTTACAGCCCTAGCCGGGCCTTTCTTCCAAAACGAGTTGCTTGCACGAAGGAGAGCATCTTCCTCCAGTTTCGTCTCCTGGATTAGTAGGACTTCGGGCGTCATTGCTCTTACTAAATCCCTTATAGCTTCTTCTTTTAGAGGCTTCCTAGTCCTCTGCAATTCCAGGAGACGTATTTCATTATTTACCTGGGGGAGGGTGATGACCCCCTTTCAGGGTCTTTCCCAGCCTCATTCCGGATCTGGTGTTCATCATTTCAGGTATGGTGTGTTGAGAGCCTTGGACCACGTCCTTATAGGACTTCTCTTCCCTTCTCTTCTTTTCTGTCTTCCGTCTGCGTTTTGGTTGTTCCGGGGAGCCTGATTGACTGCTGACTTCGGTATCACCTTCCTCGGAGGAGTCAGCTCCTGTTTTCGAGCCTAGGCTGATGTGATCTTTGGATGGATTGGCGACACTAGATTGATGAGTTGGATCGGTTGGGTCTTGTGGTGCCCAGGCTTCATCATCTTCTGGTATATTCTCAGGGTTTTGGGACACCCTAGGATCTTCCTGAGTAGAAGGTTTGGAGCTGCCTTCCTTTGGAGGACCCTGGGCCGTTCTTTCCTTGCTTCTGGCAATATTCATGGGTTTCCCCTTTTTTACTTTCTGCCATCCTTCAGCATCTTCTTTCTCAGCTACTAGCTTGGGACAGTATCTTTGGAAATGGCCATGTTCCTGGCAGTTCCTGCACTTGAAGGGAAGATGCTCATAATCCAGCTTCTGGTAATCAGTCCATGCTCTGACTTTTAATTTTATTGCCTCCGGGAGACCAGCTTCTAGGTTGACTTCCACGCAGATTCTGGCATAGGTATATTGGCCCTTATTATCAGCTTTGTCAATGAATTGCCCGATTCCATTCCCTATTCTCTGCAAGGAATCGAAGTCCCAACAATGCACCGGGAGATTAGGGAGCCTGACCCACACCGGCACTTCCTTGGGGAGATCGATCGAGGGATCAAAATCTGGTGACCATTTGTTCATATATAAGCCCTGTGTCCCCATGAAGTAGGGGCCGTTTCTAAAGATTAAGTCTCGGTCTTCTTCGGAGATAAATTCAAAGATAAAGAACCCTCTCCCTACAGGGTAACAAGTCACTCCATTTTTGAGATTGGGCCTCCAATTCCTCTGTATCCAGTCATCAGTTGTTTTAGTGGATGGCCATAGGCCCATGAAATGCCCCACGAGACCACGCTTTTCCAAAGCTAGTGCTATTTTCATTGGTTTTTCTTCAGGCAGGGCGATTTTTGGGATGTCATCTAGCTTCTTTATAAATTTCGGGACCTCCGGAGGAGAGGTTTTCTTGCCTCTGCCATGGACAAGCCTGCTGAAGGCTTCCTCGTCTGAATTGGATGGGGGGGGGGGGGCGTCCTCCCCTCCCCCAGGCGCCACCATCCTTCTCAGTTGCGTGCTAGGGTTAGCAGCGATCCCTCACAGCTGCGTTAGCTTGCTTCCGATATAAATGATGTATTAATAATTAAGTGAAATATATTTAATATAAGAATAATTATTAGTATAATCATTGTTATTATTAAGAGCTTAAATCAAAATGACTTATAGTCAAATAGTTGGAAAAGTCCTAGTTCAAGAGGACTAGATATTTAATTAAATAATATCTTTTAATTATTAATTATTGAATTTAAAGAAACTAATTACTTCAACAGTCCTAATGCAAGATTTCCCTATTTAAAGAGGGCAGATCCCAAGTTTTGGGGATCACCTATTATTCTTGGTTCTTATCATTCTGTTATGGTAGTCCAAGAAAACTATTATGCTCCAAGAAGCTGAAGTAGCCTTACCTAAAAATTCTCAGAACTGAACCAGAAGTGGATCTAGTGCCTCTACCTCTCATTGCATGTTGGAACCAAGCTAAGGGGGATCCAGATAGAACCGGGAACTGTTCAGGGGTCAAGGTTGGGAGGAACACGGTAGCCCCAAAGTCATCCAGCCCAAGGCAAACATTCTAACAGGTCAACAAGATACAACAGGCTCTACGTTAATTATTATTGTGTGTGCAGGTTGGTATAGGGAAGATCTAAAGTGCCAAGCGGTTATGCTTCTACAGGAAGGGACCAAGTGCTCAAGCAGCTAGGTATGGAGTAGTTAATATTTCTTTTATAAATTAAAAAAAAAATAGATATTACAACATTATTTTCATTACCAATTTGTCTTCATTACTAGAAGTCGAGATTCTTCCCAAAACTCAGTGGAGAGTCTAGCAGGGCTAGCCAAGCTAGCCTTTGCTAGACATCATATATTATCTTCTCGGTTAGGGTATTTATAATTTATTGCTTACAGGTAGCTATCTACTGGCAAAATCGTATTTCTTATTCACAGTACAAGGTACCATTTAAGCATGCTAGTTCCTTTACTTTATTAGTATTTCTATTTTGAAACCATTATCAAATAGAAATAAAACAAACAAGACATCGACACTTTCAACAACACTACTCTTTTGAACTATCAAACATCGAATTGCAGTACTAGGCAGAAGAAAAAAGTTATAGTATGGACTAGAACTTTCATTACCAACGAATTATTCAACCACTACCATGATAGCACACAGTCAACGCATTACCAAGATTTAAACGCATCAAGTAATTTCCAGGTCTCACGTTTTACAAACTTAGTCTCTGACATTTTATTCCTACAACCCAAACTTTTGATTAAAATCCCAACACGTTTCATTTCCAAAATCAAACAGTCCACGGCATTCAATTTGATTAATATAACATTTCACGGGTCGAGAGATCGAACCCCACCTGAGGCTCTGCCATCTTACCAGATGCCAAGAGAATAAACAATTGTACAGTAACCCATACCCTATCAAGGGTCAATTAAAACAATAGCTAGGGTCATGATTCCTATTTACAACATAGAAGGGCTATACCATGTTCATCCCACAAACTGTACAAGATTTTATATAGAAACTATTGGTACAAGGATCGATTCCCATCCCCATCTCACTCTACAGCAAACAATACACGATACTAGAGAGAAATTAACAAACGATTGGTACAGGGATCGATTCCTACTACTTTCATTAAAGATCCTTTTGTCTTTCTATCAAATAACCAAAAAACACAGAAGCAAGAACCCAGGGTGCTTCAGACTTATAGATAAAACAATTATAGTGTTACGTATTCCCTCCATTCCATCATTCTTTTCCAACAAGCAGGACTCTATTCTTTTACATTTAAAAACACAAAGCTATCAAATCGAGCAGACCATAGAGTGGAGCAATAATAACTTAAAAACATAGAGACATATATACATTCCCTTCATAGGGTTAAATAGAAGTTCATTTCCAAATAGAAAAAGCAGATAGTGTTACGACTGTACAAGAACCCCATATCCATATGAATTAAAAATGCAGAGTTTTGGTTAGGGTATCAAACCCTCATAAACATTAAACAGCAGGGCATCTCAGGACCCATACAAATACATTTTAAACATAGAGCCGTATATCCAAACCCCACACTAATATCCTCTAGGGTCTGCAAAACGACAAATAGATACATTCACACCACAATCCATCCAAAAGGGTGACTTCCAGGGATTTGAAACTTGTCATATTGAACTCAAATTAGTTCACCAGTTCCTAGTAAACATACATCAATAGTAATCCCCACAGAGGTGAAAGGAGGAGATAAGAGTTGGCAAATTCTGTACTTACCATTATCCAATATCGCCACTGTTGTGAATTGATCACGCAAAAGAGAACACGCCAGTCAACACCTATATTCCAATCACGGCATACAAGTCAGAACTCTGAATTTTATATCACAAAAAATCTAACATGCAAGAGTAGGAATGTAGAACTTAAACCTAAGAGGATTTACCTTCAAACAATTGCAGTCGCCATCGCTATTTCTCAATGGAATGATGACCATGAGCCACAGCTCAGGTCAGCAGAGAAACCCTCAATGCATCCACAACAGACAAGAGAAGCGAACCATGAAAATGTTCTTCATTGCTGTAGAAACCTAGGGTAAAACCCCATCACAGCTGGCAACGTGGCCATGTGCATTCGCAGAGATACATTCAATGCTACTACCAACTACCAATAATTCGAGAGTGACCCAATACTCTATAGTATTTGGAACATTCGATTTCATAACATTGTAGATCACAATTAAACATTACAATGACCCCAAACTCTTCATAGTGCCATTAAATAATTACAAGGTCAAACAAGTAGTGATGTTTCACAAGTATCGCAAACCCCAATGAGACTAGAATAAAAGTATCAACTTCAAAGCTATCTCACTTGAGACTTAAAATAGTGGCTAGAAGGGTGGAATAGGAATTCTCGATAGATGCCTCATAAGTACACCTGCAAACCTGAAACAAGTAGATGCATTAGCAATAATGCTAAGTAAGTTCGGAATCTCCAATTCTTACCCCTACCTCTCGGAAGCCCTGTCAAGGTACCTTGCCTTTTCAAAGACCAAGTATCTAAACATGAGCATCAATCGCCCCCAATAAAGGATCCATTTCACCTAAATTACCAGTGAAACTTTAATACATATGCATTCAAACTTTACAACAGTAAGAAGGAGATTCATATTATTGTATTCATAAATTGGTACACATGCGATAGTTTATACGTCTAAACGATTTTATAAATACTTCCGCAAAGTTGTAGAACCTTATAATAAAATAACCATGATACTCGAAACTAAGACATTTCGAAGAGTAAGAATTAAATATCGATACCATTAGTACTTGTCAGTTATGAAGTTAGTATTCATCATATCTCTTTATGAGTTTAAGCTAGTATCGGAAAATTTTTAAATTTTTGTTATTTTTAAGGGACATTACAAGTGGCATCAGAGCTCAGTTACAAAACTAAGTGACCTATTGGGCTCATTACAAACATCCAGTGCAGATACACAATAAACAAAAACATACATTTACATTTTATTTTGTTTTATGTGAGAATAAACTAACATGATTTTATGTCCTCTATACTTATATAACATTTCAGGTACAATGACTGTCTGAAAATGAATGCAGAAGGGAGTAGCAGCATACATGGAAATCTGAACTCACCACCACGAGAGTAAGAAATTGTGGTGGAACTCAACTTGGATTTAATGAAATCCGTGCAAAATCTACAGTCCAAATTCCAAAGCTTCCGAGATGAAAACATGCAATAGAGAAGAGAACAACAAGCCATAAATGAGGCACTGCTTCAGACCTTAACAAAGGAAAACCCCCAAGGACAGCCCACCCTCTCAGTCAACAATTTTAAGAAGGGAAACAATCACACAAAAAGTACTACCAGCCCTTAAGGATAAGAATAGGGAGATCACATACCGGAATCAATGGAAGAGGATGGTAAGAGCTCTTCCAACGATAAAGGTTCGCCACCTTCTTGCAAGAAAAGGAGAAAAAGTGACGACAGTCTGCAAGGGGAATTCCGAAAGATAAGAGCCCCAACATGTGACGGAGAGATTAACTCTAGGGAAAATGCTGAGGAATGGTTGCCAGGGATGAATAAATAATTCAAAGTTCACAATTACTCCAGTGAAATGCAAGCTTGTCTAGCCATATACAACCTAAACGGTAAAGCTTCCAGATGGTGGAGGGACTTGAAGCACACCAAAGGACAAGAACGGAGAGACATAACCTGGGATACCTTCAGCAGAATATTGTAGGACAAGTATATGTCTGAAATATTCTTTGACAAGAAAATAAAAGAATTTCATGAATTAAAAATGGGCTCCCTAACTATGGAAGCATTCATAAATTGATTCTTAGACTTGTTGCACTATGTGCCATACATTAAAGATGAGAAGGTCAAAATTCAGCAGTTCTTGGGAGGGATACCACCAAACTTTAGAGCAGAGTTTGACATGCCCAAAACCCTTGATATAACCTTACATAAAGCAAGTTTGTGTTATGAACACGAACAACCAAGGAATGACAACATCAATCGAAATAGAGATAGGTTCAGAACCTTCTCAAACAACCGCAGACCAGGTTTCAGACTCCCACCTTTTCGAAAACACAACAACAGTTTTCCACCCAATAGAGGCTTCAACCGATTGCAAAAACATTCACGTGCACCCCCACCACCTGTCAACAGACCAACATTCAAGAAAGGGACCAAAGCTGTCACACCAACCGTTTCTTGCTGGAAATTCCAAGGGCCCCACTACTATAGAGACTGCCCCAGCAAAACGGATGGAGTTTTACACAACATCCAAACAGAGACTACCATAGGAGACATGGAAAATACACCAAGGATCTATGCCGCTCTCGACGGTCGATAGGCAGATCCCCAAACCACCATGGTGGAATTAGAGGGTAAGATCTCTGACACTACAGTTTCAATTTTAATAGATCCCAGCGTTTGCCGAAGTTATATCTCCCCTAAGTTAGTGGACACTTGCAAGTTGAACTGAGAACCTCATGAGAAACTGTGGCTGGTACAACTAGCCACCGGTACCAAACGAAATATCTCTGAGTTAGTTAAAACTTGCGAGATAAACCTAAATGGATTTCAAACTAGGTTGGATTTAAACATTATACCCCTAGGGTCATATGATGTACTCATCGACATGGACTTGTTAGAAGAACACCATATCCTCCTAGACTGCTTAAACAAATCCTTACTTTGCAGGGATGACAAAGGGATTCAGAAGACGATACAGGGTATTCCTAAGAAAGTGTCGGTAAGACAGATCTCCTCCTTACAAGCAAAGAAATGTATCAAAAAGGGATGCAAACTCTTTGCCTTCAATATCCAAAACATAGAGACTGATAGGGAACAGAAGATCGAAGAATTTCCAGTCCTTGTAAAATTCAAGGATGTATTTCCCGAAGAAATACCAGGATTACCACCTAAATGAGACTTAGAATTTTCCATCAAGCTAACACCCGGGTCAGTACCAACTTCTAAAGCCCCGTACCGCATGAGCACACAAGAATTGGTAGATCTCAAACTTCAGTTACAAGAACTAATTGACAAAGGGTACATCCGACCTAGTGTGTCCCCTTGGGGCGCACCAATACTCTTCGTCAAGAAGAAAGACAACACGATGCGGATGTGCATCGATTACCGCCAACTCAACAAGATGACTATTAAGAACCGCTACCCACTCCCTAGGATAGATGACTTGTTTGACCAAGTCGGAGGGGAAAATATTTTCTCGAAGATCGACTTACGATCCGGATACCATCAAGTAAGGATCCATGATGAGGATATCAACAAGACTGCATTTCGAACCTGTTACGGCCACTACAAGTTCATAGTGATGCCCTTTGGGTTGAAGAATGCACCGGCCAACTTTATGTGCATGATGAACAGTATCTTTAGTAAATACCTCAATAAATTCATTCTAGTATTTATTGACAACATTCTGATCTACTCCAAGAATGAGATAGAACATGAGGAGCACCTCTGAAATGTTTTACGGATACTAAGAGAACACGAGCTTTACGCCAAGTTTAGTAAGTGCAATTTCTACAAACCTCAAATTTAATACTTAGGACATATCATTTTCGAGAAGAGAATAGCTGTCGACCCTGAAAAGGTCAAAGCTATCGAAGAATGGCCCACACCTACTTTCATATTTGACATAAGGTCATTCTTAGGGTAATCCGGCTACTACCGAAAGTTCATTGATAACTTTTCATGGATCGCATGTCCCATGACCGCCTTACAGAAAAAGGAAAACAAGTTTATCTGGACGGATAAGTGCGAAGAGAGCTTTCAAAACATGAAGCAACTACTGATTAGTGCACCGATTCTGCATATTGCGGATCCCAATGGAGACTTCGTCGTTTGCATGGATGCAAGCAAGGAAGGACTTGGGGGACTCATTATGCAAGACAATTTTTCCATATGCTATGAATTGAGGAAACTAAAAGAACATGAACAAAACTACCCTACTCATGACCACGAACTAGCCGCCATCATCCATGCCCTGAAGATGTGGCAACATTATCTCATGGGAAATAAATTTCTATTGATGACTGATAACATGAGCTTGAAATACCTTTTCGACCAACCCGACCTAAATTCCAGTTAGGCCAGGTGGCTATCCTTCCTTAGTGAATTCCATTTCAAACTAAAGCATATAAAAGGCAAGGAAAACAAGATTGCGGATGCCTTAAGCCGTCGAGCACATATTCTTTACGAGGTCACGGTGAGCCAAACCGACTCCAACTTACACCACAGAATTCAAACGGCATGTAAGAGTGACCATTATTATACGGAAATCCTCGCAAAGATCCAGGAAGACAAACTTTTCCAACATCAGAAGGAATATCAGATAGATGAAGTGGGACCACTGTGGTCGAAAGACCGGCTTTACGTCCCAGAAAGTGGAGACATTAGATCAAACATTCTCACCGAATTTCACCAGAAACCTTATTCAGGACACCGCGGATATCAAAAGATGATATCGGCCGTAAAGAAACATTACTTCTGGCCTAAACTGAAAGCTGACATCGAAACGTTCAGCGCGAAATGTCAAGAATGCCAATAGGTCAAAGCCGAACACCAACACCCCTCCGGATTACTTCAACCTTTACCCATTCCAGACTGGAAATGGGAGGTGATAAGTATGGACTTCATTACAGGCTTACCCAAGAGTAAGAAACTGAATGACTCCATCTTTGTAGTGGTAGAAAAGCTCTCTAAAGCAGCCCACTTTATACCGGTGAAATCTACCTACAAAGCAGTTCACACCACGGAAATATTCTTAAAAGAGATCTTTCGATTACATGGGATACCCAAAGTAATCATTTCCGATCGAGACATGAAGCTCACTAGCAACTTCTGGAGAGAATTATTCTCCGGTCTGGAAACCTAGTTACAATTCAGTACCGCGTACCATGCCCAGACTGACAAAAAACTAGAATGAGTAAACCAGATCCTCGAGAACATGTTGAGGATGTATGTCATGAATAACCCCACCAAGTGGGAATATTATTTGCATCTAGCAGAGTTCACATACAACAACGGTTATCAAACCTCGGCCAAAATGATTCCTTTCGAAGTACTCTATGGCAGGAAATGTCGGACCCCCGTGACTTGGGACAGTCCAGTAGACAGACTTATGTTAGGACCCGACCTATTAAAGGATTTGGAACAGCTAGTCTCCAAGGTACAACTAAACTTAAACGAAGCACAAGACCGCCAAAATAGTTTTGTGGATAAGAAAAGAAAAGACAAGGACTATCAAGTCGACGAACATGTGTTTCTAAAAATAAAAGCAAAACAAAGTTTGTTGAGCTTGGGACATTGCGGGAAACTAGCCCCAAGATTTTGTGGACCCTTTGAAATACTGGCCAAGAAGGGCCTAGTAGCTTATGAGTTAGCCTTACCAGCGCATATAAAAGTTCATAATGTTTTTCATGCTTCATTATTAAAGAATTATGTATACGATACTAAATGTGTTATTTATTGGTCCTTATTACAGGTGGAGCCCGAAGGGGAGTTCACGCCAGAACCACTCCACATTCTGGACAAGAGAGAGGTCCAGCTTAGGAGGAGGGCCATTCCTCAGCTGAAAGTGCAATGGAGGCACTTTGGACCAAATGAGGCTACTTGGGAGAATGAGACCACCATGAAAGAGGCATACCCTGCCTTGTTTCATGACCTCATTCCTAGTCCCTAGAAACATCGGGACGATGTTGTTCTAAGGGGGGAGGGATGTAATATCCCGAATTTTGGACTGACTATTTTATGATGTTATATTGGGCCACAGCCCCAGCACATATGATTTATTCTGATTATTAGGCATGAGCCCTAGTACATATGATTTATTCTTTTGTAGACTAACATATTGGGCATGGAGCATGACATAATTTCATTATTTGATTATATACTGGGCAAGGAAGCCCCAATGTTCTGATTATGTTTTGATGTGGGTACAAAACCCTAATACACTGAGATGACCTTTTCTTACATACTGTGCAGTGATGTGAATGACATAATTGACTTATATGGTGTGATGAGCGTGGACTCAGAAACACACAAGATTACCTATGTACTGGGAAAAAGACCCGATGTACCTAGAGGAAATATGATGTATTGGGAGTAAGCCCTGATGTACATTGAGTGTTGGGCATAAGCCCTGGAGCACTCCAATATTGATAAATGAATACCGAATACGAGGGAACTTAAATATCCTAGATGTGCCTCACAACCACATTCTAGCACTAGTGTTGAGCAGGGACTCTGGAATTGCACTAGAGTAACGCCCATGTGAGAGTGTTGAGCTAAATGGATCTGAAGAGCACTCAAGGTTATAGAGTTCAAAGTGTTGAGTTGGAAAGAATCTAAAGAGCACTTTTAGCACATTTATTTAATTGACTAAATTATTCATCTTTTTTTCCATCATCACCTACTGTGGGAGCTACCATGTTAAACAAGGGAATCCGACATGCAAAGAGAGACACTAGAGGTACCTAACCAAGTTGACCAAGACTATCCAAAAGAAGTGGACTGTGTCCCTAAAAGTTAAAGAGAAAAGAGTGTCGTGTGATGACACATAACTAAATAAAAGATAATTACCAGTAGTCTTTTATGACTAACCTGTTTAAAGGCCTCCAAGTTATTATTATTATTATTATTATTTAGGAGCTTTAAATAATAAATGGTGTTATTATTTAATTATGGAATATAATTAGTATATCTAATTTATGCATTATTTAAATATTATAAATGATGTATTAATAATTAAGTGAAATATATTTAACATAAGAATAATTATTAGTATAATTCCTGTTATTATTAAGAGCTTAAATCAAAACGACTTATACTCAAACAGTTGGAAAAGTCCTAGTTCAAGAGGACTAGATATTTAATTAAATAATCTCTTTTAATTATCAATTATTGAATTTAAACTAACTACTTACTTCAATAGTCCTAATACAAGATTTCCCTATTTAAAGAGGGAAGATCCCAATTTTTGGGGATCACCTATCATTCTTGGTTCTTATCATTCTCTTATGGTAGTCCAAGAAAACTATTATGCTCCAAGAAGCTAAAGCAGCCTTACCTAAAAATTATCAGAACTGAACAAGAAGTGGATCTAGGGCCTCTACCTCTCATTGCATGTTGGAACCAAGCTCGGGGCAATCCAGATAGAACCCAGAATGGTTCAGGGGTCAAGGTTGGGAGGAACACGGTAGCCCCAAAGTCATCCGGCCCAAGGAAAACATTCTAGCAGGTCAGCAAGATACAACATGCTCTACTTTAACTATTGTTAAGTGTGTAGGTTTCTATAGGGAAGATCTAAAGTACCAAGCAGTTAGGCTTCTACAGGAAGGGACCAAGTGCTCAAGCAGGAAGGTATGGAGTAGTTAATATTTCTTTTATAAATTAAAAAAAAAGATATTACAACATTGTTTTCATTACCAATTTGTCTTCATTACCAGAAGTTGAGATTCTCCCAGAACTCAGTGGAGAGTCTAGCAAGGCTAGCCAAGCTAGCCTTTGCTAGACAACGTATATTATCTTCTAGGTTAGGGTATTTATAATTTGTTGCTTATAGGTAGCTATTTGCTGTCAAAATCGTATTTCTTATTCATAGTACAGGGTACCATTTAAGGAAGCTAGTTCCTTTACTTTATTAGTATTTCTATTTCGAAACCATTATCAAATAGAAATAAAACAAATAATACATCGACACTTTCAACAACACTACTCTTTTGAACTATCAAACATCGAATTGTAGTACCAAGCAGAAGAAACAAGTTATAGTATGGACCAGAACTTTCATTACCAATGAATTATTCAACCACTACAATGATAGCACATAGTCAACGCATTACCAAGATTTAAACGCATCAAGTAATTTCCAAGTCTCACGTTTTACAAACTTAGTCTTTGATATTTTATTCCTACAACTCAAACTTTTGATTAAAATCCCAACACATTTCATTTCAGAAATCAAACATTCCATGGCATTCAATTTCATTAATATGACATTTCACGGGTCGGGAGATCAAACCCCACATGAGGCTCTGCCATCTTACCAGATGCCACAAGAATAGATGATTGTATAATAACCCATACCCTTTCAAGGGTCAATTAAAACAATAGCTATGGTCACAATTCCTATTTACAACATAGAAGGGCTATACCATGTTCGTCCCACAAACTCTACAAGATTTTATACAGAAACAATTGGTACAGGGATCGATTCCCATCCCCATCTCACTCTATAGCAAACTATACACGATACTACAGAGAAATTAACAAACGATTGATACAGGGATCGATTCCCACTCCTTTCATTAAAGATCCTTTTGTCTTTCTATCAAATAACTAGAAAACGTAGAAGTAAGAACCCGGGGCCCTTCAGACTTATAGATAAAACAATTATAGGGTTACGTATTCCCTCCATTCCATCATTCTTTTCCAACAAGCAAGACTTTATTCTTTTACATTTAAAAACACGAAACTTAAAAACGTAGAGACATATATACATTCCCTTCATAGGGTTAAATACAAGTTCATTTCCAAATAGAAAACGCTGATAGTGTTACGACTGTACAAGAACCCCATATCCATATGAATTAAAAATGCAGAGTTTTGGATAGGGTATCAAACACTCATAAACATTACACAGTAGGGCATCTCAGGACCCATACAAATACATATTAAACACAGAGTCGTATAACCAAACCCCACACTAATATCCTCTAGGGTCTGCAAAACGACAAATAGATACATTCACACCACAATCCAGCCAAAAAGGCAACTTCCAGGGATTCGAAACTTGTCACATTGAACTCAAATAAGTTCACCAAATCCCACTAAACATGCATCAACAGTAATCCCAACAGAGGCAAAAGGAGGAGCTAAGAGTTGGAGAATTATGGACTTACCATTGTCCAATATCGCCACTGTTGTGAACTGATCATGCAGAAGAGAAGACGCCAGTCAACACCTGTATTTCAATCACGGCATACAAGTCAGAACTTTGAATTTTATATCCATAAACATCTAACATGCAAGAGCAGGAATGCAGAAGTTAAACGTAAGAGGACTTACCTTCAAACAATTGCAGTCACCATCGCTATTTTCCAAATGGAATGCTGACCGTGAGCCACAGCTCAGGTCAACGGACAAACCCTCAATGCATCCATAGCAGACAAGAGAAGCGAACCATGAAAATGTTCTTCGTTGGTGTAGAACCCTAGGGTAAAACCCCATCACAGCTGGCAGCGTGGCCATGTGCATTCGCAGAGATACATTCAATGCTACTACCAACTACCATTAATTCGAGAGTGACCCAATACTCTATAGTATTTGGACCATTCGATTTCATAACATTGTAGATCACAGTTAAACATTACAATGACCCCAAACTGTTCATAGTGTCATTAAATAATTACAAGTTCAAACAAGTAGTGATGTTTCACAAGTATCGCAAATCCCAATGAGACTAGAATAAAAGTATCAACGTCAAAGCTATCTCACTTGAGACTTAAAATAGTGGCTAGAAGAGTGGAATAGGAATTCTCGATAGATGCCTCATAAGTACACCTACAAACCCAAAACAAGTAGATGCATTAGAAATAATGCTAAGTAAGTCCGGAGTCTCCAATTCTTACCCCTACCTCTCAGCAGCCCTGTCAGGGTACCTTGGATTTTCAAAGACCAAGTATCTCACCATGAGCATCAATCACCCCCAATAAAGGATCCATTTCACCTGAATTACTAGTGAAAATTTAATACATATGCATTCAAACCTTTACAACCATAAGGAGATTCATATTATTGTATTCATAAACTGGTACACATGCGATAGTTTATACGTTTAAACCATTTTAGAAATACTTCCACAAAGTTGTAGAACCTTATAATCAGCAAACCATGATACTCGAAACTAAGACATTTCAAAGAGTAAGAATTAAATATCGATACCATAAGTACTTGTCAGTTATGAAGTTAGTATTCATCATATCTCTTTATTAGTTTAAGCTAGTATCGGAAAATTTTTAAATTTTTGCTATTTTTAAGGGACATTACAAGTGGTATCAGAGCTCAGTTACAAAACTAAGTGACCTATTGGGATCATTACAAACATCCGCTGTAGATACACAATAGACAGAAACATACATTTACATTTTATTTTGTTTTATGTGAGAATAAAGTAACATGATTTTCTGACCTCTATACTTATATAACATTTTAGGTACAATCACTACCTGAAAATGAATGCAGAAGGGGGCAGAAACATACTTGGAAATCTGAACTCACCACCACGAGAGCAAGAAATTGTGGTGGAACTCAACTCGGATTTAATCAAATCCATGCAGAATCTACAGGCCAAATTCCAAACCTTCCGAGACAAAAACATGCAAGAGAGAAGAGAACAACAGGCCATAAATGAGGCAATGCTTCAGACCTTAACAAAGGCAAACCCCCACGGATAACCCACCTCTCAGTCAACACTTTTAAGAAGGGAAACAGTCACACAAAAAGGATTTCCAGCCCTAAAGGATAAGAATAGGGAGAGCAGATACCAGAATCAATGGAAGAGGACGGTAAGAGCTCTTCCAATGATAAAGGTTCACCACCTCATTGCAAGAAAAGGAGAAAAAGTGACGACAGTCTATAAGGGGAATTCCGAAAGATAAGAGCCCCAACATATGATGGAGAGATTAACTCTGGGGAAAAGGTTGAGGAGTGGCTGCTAGGGATGAATAAATACTTCAAAGTTCACAATTACTCCAGTGAAATGCAATCCCGTCTAGCCATATACAGCCTAAACGGTAAAGCTACCAGATGTTGGTGGGACTTGAAGCACAACAAAGGACAAGAACTGAGAGACATAACCTGGGATACCTTCAACAGAATATTCCAAGACAATTATATGTCTGAAAGATTCTTTGACAAGAAAATAAAAGAATTTCATGAATTAAAAATGGGCTCCTTGACTATGGAAGCATTCATAAACTGATTCTTAGACTTGCTTCCCTATGTGCCATACATTAAAGATGAGAAGGTCAAAATTCAGCAGTTCTTGGGCGGGATGCCACCAAAATTTAGAGAAAATATAGAGTTTGACATGCCCAAAACCCTTGATATAACCTTACATAAAGCAAGGTTATGTTATGAACACAGACAGCCAAGGAATGACAACATCAACCAAAATAGAGATAGGTTCAAAACCTTCTCAGACAACCGCAGACCAAGTTTCAGACCCCCACCTTTCCGAAAACACAACAGTTTTCCACCCAATAGAGGCTTCAACGGACTTCAAACACGGCCAAGTGCATCCCCACCATCTATCAACAGACCAGCATTCAACAAAGGGACCAAAGCTGTCCCACCAACCGTTTCTTGCTGGAAATGCCAAGGGCCCCACTACTACAAAGACTGCCCCAGCAAAATGGATGGAGTTTTACACAACATCCAAACAGAGACTACCATAGGAGACATGGGAAAGACACCAAGGATCTATGCCGCTCTCGATGGTCGACATGTAGATCACCAAGCCACCATGGTGGAATTAGAGGGTAAGATATCTGACATTATAGTTTCATTTTTAATAGATCCTGGCGCTTTCCAAAGTTATATCTCCCCTAATTTAGTGGACACTTGTAATTTGAACCGAGAACCTCACGAGAAACCATGGCCAGTACAACTAGCCACCTGTACCAAACGAAAGATCTCTGAGTTAGTTAAAACTTGTGAGATAAACCTAAACGGATTTCAAACTAGGTTGGATTTAAACATTCTACCCCTAGGGTCGTACGATGTACTCATCGGCATGGATTGGCTAGAAGAACACCATGTTCTCCTAGACTACTTAAACAAATCCTTACTTTGCAGGGATGACCAAGGGATTCAGAAGACGATTCAAGGTATCCCTAAGAAAGTGTCAGTATGACAGATCTCTGCCTTACAAGCAAAGAAATGTATCAGAAAGGGATGCAAACTCTTTGTCGTCAATATCCAAAACATAGAAACTGATAGGGAACAGAAGATCAAAGACTTTCCACTCCTCGTAGAATTCAAGGATGTATTTCCCAAATAAATACCAGGATTACCACCTAAACGAGACTTAGACTTTTCCATCGAACTGATAACTGGGTCAGTACCAGCTTCTAAAGTCCCGTACAGCATGAGCACACCAGAATTGGTGGAGCTCAAACTTCAGTTACAAGAACTAATTAACAAAGGGTACATCCGACCCAGTGTGTCCCGTTGGGGCGCACCGATACTCTTCGTAAGCCCCGATGTACCTAGAGGAAATATCATGTACTGGGAGTAAGCCCTAATGTACATTGAGTGTTGGGCATAATCCCTAGAGCACTCCAAGATTGATAAACGAATACCGGATCCGAGGCAACTTAAATATCCTAGATGTGCCTCACAACCACATTCTAGCACTAGTGTTGAGCAGGGACTCTAGAATTGCACTAGAGTAACGCCCATGTGAGAGTGTTGAGTTAAATGGCTCTGAAGAGCACTCAGGGTTACAGAGTTCAAAGTGTTGAGTTGAAAAGACTCTGAAGAGCACTTTTATCACATTTATTTAATTGACTAAATGATTCATCCTTTTATCCATCATCACATACTGCGGGAGCTACCATGTTAAATGAGGGAATCCGACATGCAAAGAGAGAGACTAGAGGTACCTAACCAAGATGACCAAGACTGTCCAAAAGAAGTGGATCGTGTCCCTAAAAGTTAAAGAGAAAAGAGTGTCATGTGATGACACATAACTGAATAAAAGATAATTACCAGTAGTCTTTTATGACTAACCTGTTTAAAGGCCTGCAAGTTATTATTATTATTATTTAGGAGCTTTAAATAATAAATGGTGTTATTATTTAATTATGGAATATAATTAGTATATCTAATTTATGCATTATTGAAATATTATAAATGATGTATTACTAATCAAGGGAAATATATTTAATATAAAAATAATTATTAGTATAATTATTGTTATTATTAAGAGCTTAAATCAAAATGACTTATATAGTCAAATAGTTGGAAAAGTCCTAGTTCAAAAGGACTAGATATTTAATTAAATAACATATTTTAATTATTAATTATTGAATTTAAAGAAACTAATTACTTCAACAATCCTACTACAAGATTTCCCTATTTAAAGAGGGAAGATCCCAATGTTTGGGGATCACCTATCATTCTTGGTTCTTATCATTCTCTTATGGTAGTCCAAGAAAACTATTCTGCTCCAAGAAGCTGAAGCGACCTTACTTGAAAATTCTCAGAACTGAACCAGAAGTGGATCTAGGGCCTCTACCTCTCATTGCATGTTGGAACCAAGCTCGGGGGGACCCAGATAGAACCGGGAACTATTCAGGGGTCAAGGTTGGGAGGAACATGGTAGCCCCAAAGTCATCCATCCCAAGGCAAACATTCTAACAGGTCAGAAAAATACAACATGCTCTACTTTAACTATTGTTGAGTGTGGAGGTTTCTATAGGGAAGATCTAAAGTGCCAAGCGGTTAGGATTCTATAGGAAGGGACCAAGTACTCAAGCAGCCAGGTATGGAGCAGTTAATATTTCTTTTATAAATTAGAAAAAGATAGATATTACAACATTGTTTTCATTACCAGAAGTCGAGATTCTGCCCAAAACTCAGTGGAGAGTTTAGCAGGGCTAGCCAAGCTAGCCTTTGCTAGACAACGTATATTATCTTCTAGGTTAGGGTATTTATAATTTATTGCTTATAGGTAGCTATCTGCTGTCAAAATTGTATTTCTCATTCACAGTACAGGGTACCATTTAAGCATGCTAGTTCCTTTACTTTATTAGTATTTCTATTTCGAAACCATTATCAAATAGAAATAAAACAAACAAGATTTCGACACTTTCAGCAACACTACTCTTTTGAACTATCAAACATCGAATTGCAGTACCAGGCAGAAGAAACAAGTTATAGTATGGACACGAACTTTCATTACCAACAAATTATTCAACCACTACCACGATAGCACACAGTCAACGCATTACCAAGATTTAAATGCATCAAGTAATTTCCAGGTCTCACATTTTACAAACTTAGTCTCTTACATTTTATTCCTACAACTCAAACTTTTTATTAAAATCCCAACACGTTTCATTTCAGAAATCAAACAGTCCACGAGATTCAATTTCATTAATATAACATTTCACAGGTCAGGAGATCGAACCCCACCTGAGGCTCTGCCATCTTACTAGACGCCACAAGAATAGACGATTGTACAGTAACCCATACCCTCTCAAGCCTCAATTAAAACAATAGCTAGGGTCACGATTCCTATTTACAACACAGAAGGGCTATACCATGTTCATCCCGCAAACTCTACAAGATATTATACATAAACGATTGGTACATGGATCGATTCCCATCTCCATCTCACTCTACAACAAACTATACACGATACTACAGAGAAATTAACAAATGATTGATACAGGGATCGATTCCCACTACTTTCATTAAAGATCCTTTGTTTTTCTATCAAATAACCAGATAACGTAGAAGTAAGAACCCAGGTCCCTTCAGACTTATAGATAAAACAATTATAGGGTTACGTATTCCCTCCATTCCATCATTCTTTTCCTACAAGCAGGACTCTATTATTTTACATTTAAAAACACGAAGCTATCAGATCGAGCAAAACACGGAGTGGAGCAATAATAACTTAAAAACGTAGAGACATATATACATTCCCTTCATAGGGTTAAATACAAGTTCATTTCCAAATAGAAAACACAGATAGTGTTACGACTGTACAAGAACCCCATATCCATATGAATTAAAAACGCAGAGTTTTGGATATGGTATCAAACCCTCATAAACATTACACAGCAGGGCATCTCAGGACCCATACAACTACAGTTTAAACACAGATCCGTATAGCCAAACCCCACACTAATATCCTCTAGGGTCTGCAAAACGACAAATAGATACATTCACACCACAGTCCAGCCAAAAAGGCAACTTCCAGGGATTTGAAACTTGTCACATTGAACTCAAATAAGTTCACCAGTTCCGAGTAAACATACATCAACAGCAATCCCCATAGAGGCGAAAGGAGGAGCTAAGAGTTGGAAAATTCTGGACTTACCATTGTCCAATATCGCCACTATTATGAACTGATCACGCAGAAGAGAAGACGCCAGTCAACACCTGTATTCCAATCACGGCATACAAGTCATAACTCTAAATTTTATATTACAAAACATCTAACATGCAGGAGCAACAATGTAGAACTTAAACCTGAGAGGACTTACCTTCAAACAATTGCAGTCGCCATCGCTATTTTCCCAATGGAATGCTGACGATGAACCACAACTCTGGTCAGTAGAGAAGCCCTTAATGCATCCACAGTAGACAAGAGAAGCGAACCACGAAAATGTTCTTCGTTGGTGTAGAACCCTAGGGTAAAACCCCATCACAGTTGGCAGCGTGGCCATGTGCATTCACAGAGATACATTCAATGCTACTATGAACTACCATTAATTCGAGAGAGACCCAATACTCTATAGTATTACGACGTTTCGATTTCATAACATTGTAGATCACAATTAAACATTACAATGACCCCAAACTCTTCATAGTGCCATTAAATAATTACAAGCTCAAACAAGTAGTGATATTTCACAAGTATCGCAAACCCCAATGAGACTAGAATAAAAGTATCAACTTCAAAGCTATCTCACTTGAGACTTAAAATAGAGGCTAGAAGGGTGGAATATGCATTCTCGATAGATGCCTCATAAGTACACCTGGAAACCCGAAACAAGTACACCTGGAGAGCGCCATTTGTCAAAAAGAAAACCTTTGAGTGGGATGAGGAGAAACTTTATGACAACTTGTGTGTAGTGGAGCACTCTCTCTTGATGGGTACCGAACTCATCCACTTTGCAGCATCGAAACCGTTTTCCTTAGGTCACTAGGGTGCAGAGTTAAAATGTTTAACTTTTTAAGCGACTAGGTGGAGAAATTAGGGGAGTTTGTCTCCATGATAGAAAAACCAAAGCCACGCGTGCCTCTATTCTGTGATAGCGGTTAAACTTTCCTCGTGTCACTCCTGTGGAAGGAGGGAACCTCTTTTTAAGAGAGGGATGCTATGCAGTATGGGGAGGAGGTTTTTTAGAGGGTTTACGATGATGTAGTTGCGGAGAAAACTCTAAGCACGAAGCAGAGATGCCCCTGAGTACTTACCTCGCGCACTGTGCAGACTCTAGAAGTCCCGGAGCAGCGATTTCTGTTGGCAGTTGGTCTCTAGATTATAGTTCCAGGGTTGATTGGATTAAGAACGATGGATTTTTCTCATCGATCTGACCGCGCAGAGTCTGAGGAAAGGACGGATTA
Source organism: Larix kaempferi (assembly GCA_027924585.1). Lineage (NCBI taxonomy): Eukaryota > Viridiplantae > Streptophyta > Pinopsida > Pinales > Pinaceae > Larix > Larix kaempferi. Next base: position 3,580,707 of record BSBM01000432.1, read on the forward strand.
ACAAAGAGACCGATCCCGTATGGTTATAGAGTTGCGACCGGTTGAGCATGGAAACTTCTGAGAAGTCTGTCCTCTGCCTTATGAAATCCTCCCTGGGAAAGGACGGTTCGCTACGGTTAAAAGAGCCCGATCCCCCACCAACTATTGGCCACGGTGTGATTACCTTCAGATCTCTGTTTTCATTGAAATTACCTTCAAAACTCTATTTTCATGTTTTATATATATTTTATTATGTCCTATTGACCATCCATGTTGATTGCGTGTGTTCGGAGAAAGGGACGGTCGGGGTAGAGAAGGGCACGGTTGAGGGGCTGGTTGTAATCCTTGAATTTTGAAGAATAATAAAGCAACAAATTCAAGAATAATAAAGCAACATTGTTTTGTGGACGTAGCCCTAGATTGGGTGAACCACCTTAAAAAAATGTCTCGCTCATTGATGTGTATTTCTGATGTGTTTATTATGTGTATATTTTGTCTTCTTATTTGTATAATATTAATAATATTAATTATATTTAATTAATCACCTTCTCAACAAAAAGACCTTTAAGTGTAAGAATTTTTTTGAAAATGGAAATTTCATGACTGCTTCATATGCCATTATGAAAATAAATATTTGAAGCATTTTATTTGATATTTGATATTGTTTTAAGTTTGTGCTTAGAATTTACTATAAAAAATGGTTTTGGTGATTAATGTGTTCATATATATTTCAATTTCACAAAGGTTTTGGTGATTAATATCTACATATTCTAATTTAGAAATTTTTTTACAGCTTTTAAGATAATAGAAGCAGAGAAAACCATTGATGAAAATCCACTTGCAATAACAATTAGGAATTTTAAGTTTGGTATGTACTTTATATTACTAGAGTGTAAGATATTGAATTTTATGTCTCTAAAATTTTAATATTTTTCTTAATTGTTTAGTACGTGGATATTGTAATGCTTGGATTTTAATTTTAAAAAAAATGAAGAATTAATATTTTTAGTTGTTTCAACTTAGATAATATTTACTTGTGGTTATTATTGAAGCAATTTCCATTGTAGTCTTATACTTTTTAGTATCAGTGTTAATCCTCTACTTATACTAAATATTACTTTAATATATTTCTTAATTGTTTATATAAATCCAGTAAAAAGTTTCCATATTAATAAATTATATTTAATTTTATGTACTATATTAATTTCTTTATATTGAATGATAAAAAATTATATATAAAGAAATTTAATTCTAAAAACTACATTAATTATTTGATATTAAATGATAAAAATTTACATATTAACAAATTTAAAATATCAAATAAATAAATTTATTAGAAACATTACCAAAAAGAACTTGTAAATTTCATTAAATTGATATAAATTACAATGTTAATAGTCTCTTTATATAATTACAATGTTAATAGTCTCCTTATAAAAGAACTTTCAAATAATATTCTAAATAGAGAGGAAAAAAATATATTATTAATTTTTATTAATAAATATGTATTTGATAATATAATTATACTCTTAATTTTATTTTTAAATAATGAATATAAGAATGAATATTTTATATTTATAAATATGTAATGAATATTTAAAAATAAAAAAAATAAAAATAATTAATTAATAAAATTTGTAATTCCTTTTCTTAAAATAAAAAAATGAAATATTAACTAATTATTATCTTTAATAATTTTTCTTCCAATAATAATAAAAATATGTTATAAAATTAATTCAATCATTTTCAAAAACAATTTTTTCATAAAAATAAATATTGTATAAAAAATATATAAAAATTATGTGAAGAAAATAAATCAATGATGATTGATTAAAGGTTAATGGAAACAACATTTCAAGCTAAATATATTCTACTTGGTATGAGGATATGTCACTCTAATTTGTGTTAACCTCGCCAACATATATAACCTTAACTCCATCTATCTTAATTAACATAACTTCATCCCAACCTAATGGGTGGAGAATATTTTGAAATGACATGATAATTCTAATTTGTGTTAACCTCACCAAAATATATAACCTTTACTCCATCTATCTTAATTAACATAACTTCATCCCAACCTAATGGGTGGAGAATATTTTGAAATGACATGACAATTGATGGGAGGATACTCAAAGTAATTAGATTTAGTCCATCCTAAATACTTTTATATGGATTAATGTTTTTAGATAGCGTGCTTCATCACTAAACTAATAGAGCTATCTCACCTAGCTTCTAGTGTAATACATGCTCATTATTATTTATATAAAAAATTGATTTTGATTATAATTAAAAATAGCAAAAGCACACAATATTTGTCTGAATAAAATAATGTTGATATCAAGATCCATAAGTTTAGTTTTTTTTTTTTCTTTTGTCAAAAGAACACCTTAAATTATGTGTGACCTTAATGCTCTCTAATAAAAAAATTGAGAAAAAACCTATATTTGAGCTTTAACATCCAAAAGCAAAGGAGAAATCATCCAAGTAAATAGCCACCTAACTAAAACATAGACATCCTTGTAGTAAGTTGATTTTATTAATTTACCCATTTAAGTAGAAAACTACCTAACTATATCTGTGTTTTTTTAATGAAATTTAAATATATGCATTTTTTTATGAAAAAAATTATTTTTAAGATTTATCATTTCTTTAAATTTATTAAATTATTAATTTTTATTTTATATATATATATATATATATATATAGTCTTGTTTCTCAACTATTTTAACATTTTTTAACATCCTACAAAGAAAAAAACTTACAACCTCGATACACTGTTCTTGAGAGTTTATTTCTCAGCTTTAAATACCCAAAGTGTCATCATATTTTTCACTTTAAAGTCTTGAGGGAGAGGTAATCACCAATATCTAATATGCAGTGCTATAAAAATCAATATATGTCATAATGAAGCAATTCAACAATAAAATTAATAATCGGAAAAAAAAACCATCTACATAAGTGGAGACTCTAAACTCTCATAAGGAAAGGGATAAAAATCAATATATGTCATAATGAAGCAATTCAACAATAAAATTAATAATCGGAAAAAAAAACCATCTACATAAGTGGAGACTCTAAATTAATAAAATTAATAATCAATATTTCTTTGGCTGAATTTTCACATGTGTGGAGACTCTAAACTCTCATAAGGAAAGGGATAAAAGCTATTAAGCTTTTGCTTTTCATGTCTTTAAAATAGTAAGTTTGAAAAAAAACACTCTAAATATGGAAAGTTAGGACCCTGAAGAAAGAACGGGACACAGACAACTCTTTGCTACATGCTTTAACGCTATATCTCTACCAGAGTCCAGATCATGATAACTTTCTCAATGCAAGTTCGCTAGCCGTTGGGTTGCTTACAAACTTTATAACTTTCTCAATGCAAGTTCGCTAGCCTTTCGGTTGCTTACAAATTTTATAGGATACTAATTGAGATTTTTTATAGGATACTTACACCTATGATTCGTTTTAGAAAGCATCGAGGCATCCGAGGTTATCCACTCACACGGTGTAGATGGATAAATATGGTAAACGACAATGACACCACTAAGAGGCATTGTTCATGTTAACGGTAATGATATCACAATGTTAATTGCCCACGATTTACGGTGACCACGTGAAGATGAATGATCCAGGCAAATCACACGGTTTATAAACTGGGGAGACCGGAAAATAGCAGGTGCTTTTTCACAAACCAAAATAGAAAGTAAAATAAAGCTAATCAAAAGTGAAGAAAGTCACAGTGGCTTGTTTATGTATATAGAGAGAGAGAGCATCAGGGGCTCTATCCTTTTCATCATTGCAAATAATTTTCAGGCAAAACATGGAGGAGATTTTCAGGCAGATGAAGGCCACATGTCCTCGGTGTAAGTCGTGGGAGTATTGCAGGTTTAGGTTTCTGAATAACAAGAGACGCTGCAAGAAATTGCAGCCTAGATATATATGTGGAAGGTGCAACAAATATTTCACTCTCGGAGGAAAGCTCTATAACACTTCCTCACTCTCTCCTTCAAAAGCTGGAATTTCGCGTAATAGGTGCCCAAGCAACTTTGCTGCTCCTTCTCTGTACATGAGTTCACCTAATCAATATGGTGCTGGAAATTGTTCAAATGGATTGCATACACAACCATCAAACAATTGTTGGATGATAAGAAAAGATATGGCAGGAACACGTTTTCGTGGAAGCAATTTATGTTGTCGTAGTTTTGTGAATCCATGCAGCAATACCAATTCAGGAAGCAATGAATGCCAGGGAAGGTGGTCTGCATATGATGGTGGCCGATCCTCAAATATTTATGACAGAACTTGTTTCCGTCCTTATGATAGTCAATCAGGAGCTGAGCTCGTTCCTTTTACTTTTTTGGAGAATTTTAGTGAAGATGTGATGGCCCCAAATCCAGGGTTTAGCCACTGTGTGAATGATATTCCACCTTTAAAGATTGTCGAGCCAATGGAGCCGTTGGAGGTATCCCAGGAAATGCATTCAGAGTATGGTTTGTTGATTTCAGAATACATTGCAGAAAAAGCTGTGAATGGAACATTAGTGGCTGGAGGAAAACAACAGGAAGAAGAGCATAATGCAGAAGACAGCAGTACGAATTTGTTAGGCGGAGAAGACCTGGTGTTACATTCGGAGATGGATAGTATTTTTCCTGCGCGATCAAACGACCTGGGTGAAGAAAATGAATGGTTAATGGATTTGTTTGCAAAAGGCGGAGGAGAGAGCAGTGCAAACAGCGGAGACAGTACAGGGTGTGGTTCAGAATTGGAAAATGAATGGTTGATGGATGTTTTTTCAAAAGACGGAGAGAGCAGTACAGGGCGTGGTTCAGAATTGGAAAATTCAGACGGATTCTTGCGATTGGAATTATTTGATTCGGATTTCCCAGAGATACCTGCAACAAATGCAGGATTTGATGCTCATCATCTGGATTGTTTTGAAGGAGAATGGAAAGTGGATGACATTACGGATCTTTTAATGTTTTGATAATGGAGTTAAAAATGTATCTACTTTTTAGTTCTTCTGCCCTTTCTAAGTTCTTGTTCCTGGAATTTTATCGATATGCATAGCTTTTTATGAAAAACCGGATTATATAGTCCTAATGATATATGCCTATGAATTACGAAACATATAAATGTTTATATCCTGGATTCATTAATTATGAATCATATAATTTTTTTATATAAATGGTAATTCGTTGATTTATTTATCATGCCCATCCTCATTCTATGATAGACTTTTAGAGGATTGAGTGTTCTTTTATTAGATTTCAATTGACGATCGATCGAGATATCTCACTTAGCACTTCATAGCAGTTGCTTCCTGAGTTCCACAGTGCGCATATATGATTGTTTACAATTAGAAATCAAACAGTTGCTTCCTGAGTTTCAAACAGTTGTTTCCTGAGTTTCATAGCAGTTGCTTCCTGAGTTCCATATTTTAATTGAATGTTCACAGAAGGTTAATAGCCAAGCAGATTCCAGGTCCTGTTGCAAGGTATCAACGCTATGCTTTATAGTTTTTCTGGCGCCATTTTCAAGTTAGTGGTGAACAAAGAATACGGATAAATTCTGTTGAAGAACACCGTGCGTTAGTATAATAATAATCGATACTTTCTATTTTTTGTATTTGTTTAATGTCTCTGGAATACCAGATATATGTGACCTATTTTGATTTACATAATATACATTGCTTAATGTTAATGATCTCTTTTTTCATTTACGTCCAATGATTTTAAATATGCATTGCTTAATGTTAATGATGTTTGTTTTCTTATAATACTTTACTCTAATTTGTCAATAAAAACTTAGCCAATAGAACTTTGGTGGATAGAATGAAATTCATCTAATCCTATCGACTAACCACCGTATCCTAGATTGGTTAATAATATTATTAATATAAAAAATATTCTTATATTTAATAAGAAAATCAATATTATTAATTAATTTTTTAATTCATCAAAATAGAGATTAATAAATGTTTTAAATGTTTTATAAATGTTTTAAATGTAAAAAGTATGACCATCTAAAAACATTCTAAGATCTTTTAATAAGAACATCCATTTTGTTAATTAATTTTTTAATTCCTCAAAATAAAGATTTATGCATGTTTAAAATGTCAAAACTATGGCCACTTAAAAACTCTTTAATCATCACCATTATCAAGAAAAAAAAATCTAAAACAAAAGCAAATAATTTTTTTTATCTTTTTTATAGTTCTACAAACCTAAATTAATTTAAAGCAAACTAATTAATTTTTTTAACTTTTTAAAGTTCTACAAATCGAAATTAATTTAAAGCAAACCAATTAATTATTTTAACTTTTTAAAGTTGTACAAACCAAAATTAATTTAAATAAAAATTAATAACAATCATTATCACCATCAATATCTTTACTCATCATTTTTTTCATTATCTTTAGTATCTAGCATTCCTCTTCCAACATACTAAAACTTATATTTGTAAGATCTTATTAAGAAATAATTTATTTATTTAAATATTTAAAATAATATAAATATAATTATTTTTATGATAATTACATTATTTTTAATTAATCAATTTGTTTTACATTAATATTTTTTAAAAAGAATACTAATTTAAATTGTACATAAAAATGAAGTTAAAATGGTGTATATGAATGAGAACTAAAAATGCATATTGTATTTTATATTATTAAATATATTTATTATGTGATTAATTTTGTAATAAAGTAATTATTTGAATCAATTCAAGTGTTTGATATTTATTTTGTTTTAATATTCTTAAATAAAATAAATTGTTTTTTTAATATTAAAATGAATTTTGATATTTGTTTTTTATTATTAATTTTAATTATATAAATTTGAAATATTTAGAATTATGTAAATTTTCTAAAATGAATAAATCGTTTCTTCAATGTTAAAATGGATGGATTTCCTTTTGTTTGCTGAAATTCCTAAACTAGTTTTCATGATAAGTGAGACATTAAAACTAGAGAAACATTGTGAAGAATAAAGCCCATACCGTTCATTAATTGGATATAAATTGCGATGTTATTTACCATTTTTTATAAAAATAACTTTTTTTAAGTTATTGTAAAGATGGATTAAAAAACTTATATAATTAATTTATGGTTTTAATTATTAATAAAGTTTATAATTTAATTTTTTTAATGAAGAAATGATCATATATAAAATGATTTTAAATTAAAAATGTTTAGTTAAATAATTAAAATTATTATTTCTCCTCTATTCTTATTAATTTTATAATAAAATTGGTTTAAGTTTCAATTTATGATATGGAATTTGCCAATTTAAATATAATTTTAAATTTTAAATTTATTTAAATAACATGGTAGAAATAAATATTACTACTCAAGCTCGTTCTTGTGAATGTGGAGTGATCTCAAGAATTAATGAAGAACCTCTTTTTAAGCTATGGATGAGATGTGGTGTTGGGTTGAATTCTGAAGCATAATTGATGGATTTATGGTGTTTGTTCAAATTTGTAGTGATGAATTATATTTCTACTATAGAGGTGTTTGGAGACTCACACTTATTGTTCAATGGGCCAATGGAATATACAACCTTCATATTTTACATCTGAATTCTTGGTGTCAAAGAATCAAGTAGTTGCTTTCAACTTTCACCAGCATTTCAATTTCTCATATCTACAAGACATATAACTTCGAGTGTGATCTTCTTTCCAAGATTGTCGAGTGAGAAGGAATTTTGTATTTTGAAGAATATCTTGAGTATGCCTTATCTTTTAAGGGATATATTTCCTTTCTCTTATAATTGGTTTTATGTTATGTTTCTGAAAGATGGTGAATGTAACTGTTTTTCCCATTTTTTGGTATCTAGCTTTTGTAGATGGCTATTATGAAGCTTTTTGGTTTGGACAACATTAATAGGTTGGAGTGGATTTATATTTGTCATGAATTTGATGTTTTGATTTTAGTATGTTGGTCATGAAGGTACCTTGCTCTAGGTAGAGGAGAAGAATGTATTGACTTTATTTCTTTGATTCCAATATATATATATATTACACATATAAAGAGGACATAAAAAATCATATATAGAGAGAGAGAGAGATAAGAGGAAATATATATATACTGTTTCAAATTACAAAAAATATATTTTAATTTTTCCATTTTTTTAAGATATGGAAATATTTATTAATTTAAACAAAATTTACATAGGATAACAATATGGATCTCTCTCTTATTAGACCATCATAAACCAATAAAGTGTCATTTAAAATCCACGAGGTCTTGCTAAGCGTAAGATAGATGTAAAAGAAATAATTTTGAAGTGTGAGCATAATAATGATAACTAAACTTCAAAAATAAATTTTGAAGTAATAAAACTAGTCTTCTATTTCATCATAAGAAATAGGAATTTAAGGCATCTCTTTCCCATGAGATGGTTCATGAGAAAAATTTGCAAAGTTTAAGTTGGTAGTTTCCTTGATAATGATGCTGAGCTTTGCCTCCATTTTTCTGGCATGTTATTGAAGTTTGTCGATCTACAAGAGAAGTTCATTAATCTCCTCCATGGTGCCAAGAAGATTTTTTCCCAAAAGAGATTTAACTTGCGAGTAGAGGGTTACTGTCTTATAGTATTTGATATCCTTGGTGCAAGTATAAAATGTTAGGATATCTCATCAATAAGTTTTGTACTTTGCATGCATGCATGCCTTTCCATGCATCCCAGTCACTAGTTTGATGCCTCTAGCACCTTGTCCCGAGTTTGCCAGCACCGCGGAGCTTCTTTCCTTGCAGTTTTAGCCCTCCTAGCCAGTAAGGCGCCCACTTCTCACCTACCACTTGAGAAAGGCACACTTCTTCACCTACCACTCAATTCACTTCAGTTAGTTGATTTCTTTCCTTGATTCAAGGCTAGATTGACTCCTCAACTGATTGTATCACTACGTTGGACACCACAATGAGACTAGATTGCTTATTTTGACTCTAGTTACATCCTCATGTGCTCTCCACTAACCCTCCTTCATTTAGTTATTGCCCCCATGTGCCATTTACACCTACCACACTCAGTTAGACTCACTTTGACACCTGGTGGACCGTTACTTGTGCATTGATGACTCCACTGATCTGATGATGAGGACTCCTAGTTGGATCCAAGCTATTCCATGCAGTATTTCAAATGACCTCCTTGGGTAATTCGAATTCATTCAGTCATTATGACTGCATCTTGTATTGTATTCTACTACTGAGTTCAATAAAGCACTACTGCAAGCCTTTTGCACAGTTTACACATATTTTCTGAGTTTCATCTCTTGTAATTGATTTACTTGTTCAATTAGATCTGTTTGGCTTAATTTCACACAGTATTATATCCATGGAAGGGACAAGACTTCTTTTCTGTAGGTGTTCTACATGAAGATTGAGTGATTTTTGCTCAAAAATATCACAACTGTGGCATGCATTCTCTCTTGTGCATTTTCTATTGCTGAAATTTTCTCTTTTAATCCATTCCAGAAGCCGAGAGTCTTCCACATAACTCTTGGATTCGAATCATTGGATCTTCAAGCTTGCTTGATTGTCTTATGTCGGGTGTGAATTGAATTGAAACGGGTGGATTGTTTGACCTCATGGTTCTTGTTTTCTTGTGATTTGCAGGTTATTCTAAACTTTTATTGCATTCGCTTCTCTTGAAAGATGGACACTTCTTCATCAAATATTCTCACTCCCTTCACCTATTTTCAGTGGAAGGCTGATATAGAGATATTGCTACGCTCTAAAGGTTTCTACAGAGTTACCATGGGCCTAGAAGTCGAAGCTACATCAGCAGTAGAGAAGGAAAAATATTTCAATAAGATTGATAAAGCTTATGGTTTCCTTTGTCTCAACATCTCTAACGATCTTTTTTTCCATCTCAGTGGATTGACTACTCCAAAAGAGGTATGGGAGAAACTTGCCACACTCTTTGGAAAGCAGGGTGATATGAGATCTTATCAGCTAGAGAATGAGTTGATTTCCCTTAATCCTGAAAATTTTGAGACCATCAATGACTTCTTCACTAAGTTTAAAAGCTTGGTTATGCTATTGAAGCAATGCGGAGTGGAAAGAGAAGATAAAAAATTGATCCTATGCATTCTTTCAAAAATTGGGAAAGATTATTCAGTTTTTGTTTCAACTTTCAATACGGGAAAGCTCACAATCCCAAATTGGAAAATGCCTACCTTAAGTTCCTTCATTGAATCTGTGACGAAGGAGAATGATAAACTCATTCAAATGGGGACCATATGCTCCAAATACCAATCATTATTTGTTGGAGGATCCAAAGCTACGAATGGAAAAGGGAAGAAAAAGAAAGAGAAGCCAAAGTTTGATCTGTCGAAGCAAAGAGAGAAGACAAAACAATCGGATGAGCCATCCAATTCAAGAAACAAGCAAAAAGGGAAAGAGGGCAAAGAGAAATCTAAATGTTCTGATTGCAGCAAGGGATATCATCCTAAAATCTCATGCATGAAGAAAACCATAGATCAGATGGCCCTTCTTTTAGAGAAAAACAACATCACCCTTCCTAACGGTGCAAGGAAGAAGCAGAAAAATGATCATCCCAAGAGAGGTCATGCACTCATGGCAACTGTTTCGACTTCCACAACTCTACTCATTGATTCAGAAGGTTCGAACCACATGGATGCAAATAAATATTCTCTATCATCATTTGATCCCAACATCACCATATACATCCACATGGAAGATGATTCTCAGATCTCTTCAAAGGGAAAAGGTACTCTTCATTTAGAGCATGGCAGTTTTCACAATGTGCTCTATGTTTCGTCCTTAGCTTCGAATCTTCTTTCTGTTTATCAGATGACACACATTGGTTATCCAAAGAAAGTTGTATTCTTCCCTAACAAAGTTGAAATTTTTTATATTCAAAGTGGAAAAATTATTGCGGTCGGAAAAGCAAATCATGCTTCGAAAGCATATGAATTTTCACACTTTCTTCCACATGACAAGCCCACTGCTCTTCTGATTCATGTCAATGAGGTTAGTAGGATATGGCATGAGAGGTTTGGAAACCTAAATTATAATTATTTGTATCTGCTATAGAAAAATTCCATGGTTGATGGAATTCCGACAATCAAATCCTCGGAGGGAATATGCAAAGGTTGCATCATTGGGAAGCACCCCGAGCACAAATTTGACTGAGGCAAAGATAGTAGAGCTTCTTGCATTTGGGGGATGATACATTCTGATATCATTGGTCCACTACCACATACCTCCATTAATGGCTCAAGGTATGTTTTTACATTCATCGACGACTTCTCCAGATTTACATGGGTTTTCTTTCTCAAAAACAAGTCGAAAGTACTAGAAAAATTCAAGCTTTTTAAGGCTTATGTTGAGACTGCCATTGAGAGGAAGATAAAAGATCTTAGATCTGATAATGGAGGTGAATATATCAAATCAGAGCTGCTACACTTTTGTGCTGAATGAGACATTCAGATCTAGCACGCAGTTCCCTACACACCTCAGATGAATGGTGTAGCGGAAAGGAAGAACATATCACTAAAAGAGATGGCAACCTGTATGATTGAATCAAAAGGTTTGTCTGAAAACCTTTTGGATGCAGCCATGAATGTTGCTGCATACATTCAAAATAGAGTCCCACATTCATCTTTGAATGGTATTACACCTTTCGAAGCTTACACTGGTCACAAACCTGATGTGTCCAATTTTCGTGTTTTTTGTTCAACCACTTGGGCTAGAATTTTGACTGAAAAGAGAAAATATTTGGATCCGCAAAGTGTTGAATGCATCCTATTGGGATATGCTGAAGAATAAAAAGGCTAAAACCTAATAGATATCAGATCCAGAAAGATATTCATTGAGCGAAGTGTCAGATTTGAAGAACCGCTTCAAAATCTAGAACTAGTCGAGGAAGAAACTGCTGATTTACTGCCTCTACAAGAAGAAGAATTTGAAGAAGATGATGAAAGTATTGGTTCCGATATTTCTGATATTTTATCAGAATTTGATGAACATGATATATCAGGTTCATATGCTGATCCAGTTGTGCTCCAACACTTGCCAAAGTGGTCCCAAAATACACTCATTTATGCTAATCAAAACATTGGAAATCCTACCGATCCGAGGACGAATCAAGCAGACTTTCAAAGAGTAGGTATGGCTCTTTCATTCTCTGATCCTTTTATATCTGAGAAATTATTCTTGATGATAGGTTTAGATCCTAAATCATATTATCATGCCCACCGAGATCCGAGATCGAAAACCGCCGTGGATGAATAGTATAGTTCTCTTCAAAAGAATGCTACATGGGCGCTAGTTTCTCTTCCACCTAGGATGAAATTAGTCCAATGTAAATGGGTCTACCGCACAAAGGTTGTTGCTGATGGCTCAACCTGCAAATACAAAGCTCGGTCAGTTTCAAAAGGTTTCTCCCAAATCCAAGGAGTGCACTACATTGAGACCTTTGCATCGGTTGCAAAGATGGATTCTATCCTTCTATTTTTGGCCATTGCCCCATCCAAGCACTGGGAAGTGCACCATATGGATGTGAAGAGTGAATTTATCCATGGAGATCTAAAACAAGAAATATATATGAAGCAACTAGAAGGATGTATATCAGATCCAAAGTTAGTATGCAGATTGAAGAAGTCATTGTATGGCTTAAAACAGGCCCCAAGAGCTTGGTATGCTGAGATGGACTCCTTCCTTCTCTCACAAAACTTCGGAAGGTGAAAATCAGATCCAAATGTGTACCTACAGAAAACTGAAGGTAATTTTCTGATTATAGTTCTTTATGTTCATGATGTTTTGATAACTGGTAGCACTCTCAGTTCAATCGATAAGTTAAAAACTACTTTAAATCTAGCTTTTGACATGAATGATTTGGGCTTGCTAAAACAATTTCTGGGGGTTGAGATTGCTCAAAATTTTGATGGGATCACCATATCACAGCAAAAATATATTTCAGACCTGTTAAACAAGTTCAACATGTCAGATTGTAAGGCATCCCCATTCCCATTCCTCTCAGGAATCATTCTTGAGGAGGGAGATTCTACACTGCTTGCAGATTCTACATTGTATCGATAGTTGATCTGTTCTCTTCTATACTTGACACACTCAAGGCCTGATATATCTTATGCCGTGAATGTTGTATAAAGATATATTCAGTAGCCTCTTGAGCTCCATTAGCGGGTAGCCAAGAGGATCTTACACTATGTGCAGGGTACTTGTCACCTACCCAAATTTCTGAACATTATTATTTATTTGCAAAAATACTTTATGTTAAAATTAATTACAAGTTTTGTAATTATGATCAATTTTGATCATGGATGAATGTAATTACTGAATATTATTATTTAAATAAATTAATTAGGACACAAACACTCAGGAGGACTGTTGAATGAGTTTTCACTGACCCACTAGGAGGAATGGAAGTTGTTGGAAGGAATGGGACACATGGCACTAGTTACATCACACCACTAACTGTTGGTTATGGGACAACTTCCCCTTAAATAGGGAATTATCCCCCAGGTGGAGGGAGTGAGCAGGCATCTCATTTAATGACCCATTAACATCTGAAAAGGCCTAGGCAGCCTATAAAGGAAAATTCGAATTGGGCAGGCAACCCTTAATCAACATTTCTACAAAATGTTTTCCTCTTACAAATCATGTGATTTCAGGAGAGATTCGAATAAGGGAGATTAGTGGTGATTGTAAACTGAGTTTTTACTTATTATTGAAGAGAAACGGAGTTGCAGGAGCAAGTCTTTTGGACTTCTACCTATTGAAGATTCAGAAGATTACTACAACAACAAGAAGCCCATATTCCTGAAGCTTCTTCCTCCTGGTGGTTCAGCGAACAGGATCGGGGGTCCTAAGACAGTATTTGACTATTTCAGGAGTTTGGTTGGGTGGAATGGTCTTCCTGAGTTATTTGTTGCCCTACAGGTTTAATCAGGTTCTAAAATTTCTTCTTATTTAATTTCTGTTATGTTTTAATAGTATTTTCTGTGTTTCTATTTTTGAAAGCAAAATCTAATCCTAGAATTGTTCTAAGTCTGAATGTTTAAGTTTAATGGCGAAGATGAATTGATAAATCAATATCCCCATTTTTCCACATGCTATTTGGCAGCATCGTACTCTAGTAGAGATATACAAATTAAAATAGAATAGAAGATAGGCAAATTGTGCCATTGAATTCGATAGCTAGATAATAATCTGGTATACATCAGTATCTGTTCTTAAGTTAACTAATTGTAGAGGGTCTGTATAATATTTAATATATCTAATATTTTCTCATTGTTATAATAATCAGTCAATTAAATCATTATTGCCATCATCCTACAAACGCATACATTATATCCATGAAAAGTAGATGAATTATACACTGTACATGCTGTTAAGACTGTTAACATTGAATAAAATATTCTTGATAATAAGCTGGAAAAGAATATTTTTTCACACAGATATCATATGTATATTTTTCACTCACACAAAGTTTCATTATAATTACTACACCAACATTTTATGTGTAGGAAATTAATGTATAGATAGAATTATAGTTTACACAGTCTTCATGAATTTCTACACTATGTATTTATATTTCTTTCATTTTCTATAGTACTATTGTAATATCTAGAAATGTATAAATGATAAGAATTTACTAAACATAATTATTATTACCATACATTTATTCTTTCCTTGGATTTGCTAACATTGGTTGCGATTATTGTAACTCTGAGATTTGTATCAAAAGGAAAACCCTAGCTATATTTATATTGTTCATAACAAAACTCTACACTCTTTTCAACCTGAGATCGAAACCAAGCTAGTATCTTAAAACAAACGATCAGATTATCACTTCAACAAAACACGAATTAGGGTTTAACCCTATTCATTTTCACTGCAAAATGTTACTGAGTTATCGGTTCAATTTTCTACTCTATTGTTCAAACATCAACAAATAAGATTACACATTACCAATCTACAGTTTTAAAACAAATCATAGACTTATACGAAGGGTTCAACACACCTTTCTCATCTTAACGTTGAAATTTATTTACACAGAACCCTTATAATCCATGAATTATCCAAACCCTAAACTAGCTTGATAAAGATTATAGTATCCCTTAGCATAAATACGATTTACAATAGCAACTTACAGTTTCCAAGCTAACAAACCAGATAGCTTTACAACGTTTTAAACATACAATGTATTACAAAAGAAGTATTATTCTTACACATAGATTGAGCCCTCAACTCTCTGTCTTACGGTCACAAACATTTCGAAAGACAAGTCGAATCTCATAACAACCTCACAATTACCACAGAATAACTTCTAAAACAAAGACGAAGCTCGAGCAACATTTATATTCTACTTTTAACAAAGAAATGAAGTTACACAGGGTTTATCCCCAAATTTTCCAGTAGACAGGAGAGCCCGAACATTTAAATCGACGAGCTAAATCTCCAGTCGACAAACAACAAGTTTTCAAAATACAACACCGAAGTATCACTGTCAACAATCATATTTTGAAGACTTCCCAAACCACCTTCAATGATAGAGCCACGGCACAAACGAAGGGCACTACGAGGGTATGAAAGACCCGAAGCTTACTAGTGTAAGTGTACGAGGTTTTCCTTTCGCCATACCCTAGCCAGAAGTGCTGTTTACATCCTGCAACTGACATTAAACCAGAGATTAGACATCTGATACTTTTTATAAATCGATTTCTGAAAATGCAAATAGCTTTGCTAAAACGGAAAGCTTACCTCCATAGCTTGATGAGGACATTGTCACGAACGACACCAAGGAGCCACTATCCACGCCCAAACTCTGTACATTCTCACATTTCACTCTTGTTTATCTCAGAGGTATTAAAACATAAAACTATAACCTTCGAACCATAGAATCTATCTTTAAAACTACTTCACCATCACAGTAAAGAAACCTACAACATCAACTTATGGAGGAGATCTCGGGTTCGAAACCCTTGCAGACTTCCTAGCCAGACTTCGGCAGCGTGTCGGCCACCTCAACCGAAGCAATAGCACAATGAATCAATTTCTTCAAGTATTAACTCTTTTTCCATGATAGATATTAGGGTTTCATCCGACGATCTAGGTTCATCACCATCGACAGTCTCTACAGTGCCAGCAAACTAAGCTTTGGTATAAATAACGCTCGCAATAAATACCAAACCTACCTTACAGGTTGACAACGCCACCATGGCACACAATGGAGTATGCACAACTAACGCATGGTGTATTGATCCTACACATTGACGAGTTTGGAGACAAACATGTCTATTTGAACAATGGACATCCAACTCAGCAGAGACACGACACCGAACCTTTAATACAGGATCAATACATGATCTCTACCACAGCTCAAGACCGACGCCATTAAATGAACCAGCAACCTGTCAAGTTTCATTTTAAATTCCTGTCAGCATCCTTGATGTGACCTCGAAACAATGCATTTAATTCGCCACGATATTAGAAATACTATGCAACGAATTCACTATATCATTGCAAAGAATTCACTATATCATTGCACTTATTATTATAGTTTCGATATAATACAATGTAATAACGAATTACAAACTATTTATATAGTTTAGGGATAATCAAATGTTTGCCCTTTATTACATTGAGTTTCGATATGAATCTCTAATGTGGATAATAAACCAAAAATCGACATAGTTACATAACTATGTACATAGGACTTGAATAGATCATAATATGAATCTATTATGTAAATGTTTATTATTTAATTGTTATAAATGCATAGTCTTTGGGAAGGACTATTTTTTATTATTAAGACCTAAATAATTATAGTAGATAATAGGAATGGTTAACCATAAGTCTTTAAAGTTAATTAAAAGTGTTGTATAAAACTCACATACAAATATGCTATCACATATAGTTTGGTATCTTGGAACAATAAGTTCTTCGGATTCCTATCCACTTTTGGTACGGTATTATCCTAGTACCACTAATACAATGACGACAACAAAGCAGTTAGCACAATGGCGACAACCAAGCAACTAGTACAATGACGATGACAAAGCAGCTAGCACAATGAAAACAACAGAACCATCTAAGTATAATGACGACTACAGTGACGATATTTATTAAATTGATAAAAGACGAACCTTGGAAAGTTGAAGAGAAAGCACGTAAACTGTACTTGTATGCTTATACATTTGCAATAGCCTCTATTGATTTTATTTCTTTTTAAACGATGAAGTTGAACTCACGCTATTTGGAATTTATGGCAATCATGAAACTTATTACCTGTTGTCTGCACAGAGAATAGGTCCAATGTTTTAGTATTATAGATAAGTAAGCTTCAGGGTCTCTCATAGGACTCCCTTGAGCAGCAAAGAAGCAAACTGCCAATATCGTCTCAAAGAAATAGTACTACATCACACTTCTAACCTAACATTCCATTATTACATATTTCATACATTGCGTTGCTTTAAAAAGTGTTGCATCAAAAGTCTAATCTAAACATGCATTTGACTATCTTAATGATAGGGGATATGAATGTAACTAAGTTGTCACTGTCGCATTAGTTTCTTCATAAATTATATTGGTGTTTAGTACAAACAGCTGTTAGTTAACATTGTTACATTCAGCAATTGTTATCTTCCACATTTATAAATTATGATAAATTAAGCTAATATTTCCGTTAATAAAAATTTTAAATTTTTACGAAAATATGGGATGTTACAGTACTCGACACTTTGGTGTACACTATGCTGCAGATTGTGACCTAGATTTGATTGGGTACACTGATTCAGATTGGGCGGGTGATAGTATTGATCGGAAGTCCACTTCCGGTTATGTTTTCATGATTGGCACTGGGCCTATTTGTTGAGAAAGCAAAAAGCATGAAGCCATTGCATTATCTTCGGCAGAGGCAGAGTATCGAGGAGTAGTCAATGCTTGCATTCAGGCAGTTTGGTTGCAGGGTATTTTGTCAGATTTTGATATTGGTAGAATTACTTCGATAAATCAGAGTGCTATCAAGATCTGGATGGATACATTTCAGAGACAGAGGACCAACCACATCGAGATCCACATGCACTACATCCGAGAGCTTGTGCATGACAGAACCATTGTTTTGCAATATTTCCCTACCGACGAGCAAATTGTAGACATCTTCACCAAGAGCTTCACTAAGAAGAAGTTATCTTACCTCCGTTCACTGTTGGGGGTGGTTCCATCATGGTGGAGATAGAATAGATCCTTCTACGTTCAGCTTGAGGGGGGGCTGTCTTCCCATTGGGTTTTCCCTCTTTCCTCACTTAGATTTATTTCTAGCATTTTTGGATTATTGTATCTGGGTGACCTTTGGTCTCAGTAACCAGGGCCATATTCTTTATTTTTTACATCATAGTATAGCTTGAGGGGGGGTGTTAGGATATCTCATCATTCATTTTTGTACTTTAATGCATCCTAGTCACCAGTTTGATGCCTCCAACACCTTGTCCCTAGTTTTCCAGCACCTAGGAGCTTCTTTCCTTGTAGTTTTAGCCCTCCTAGTCAGTAAGGAACCCACTTCCCACCTACCACCTAAGAAAGGCACACTTCTTCACCTACCACTCAGTTCACTTTAGCTAGTTTAGTTCTTTCCTTGATGTAAGGATAGATTGACTCAACTAATTGTATCACTACGCTGGACCCCCAGTGAGACCAGATTGCCTATTCTGAATCCAGTTAGCTCCTCATGCACCCTCCACTGAGCCTCCTTCAATTAGTTAGTGCCCCCATGTGCCAGTTACACCTAGCACACTCAGTTAGACTCAGTTTGACACCTTGTGGAACGTTACTTGTGCATTGATGACTCCATTGCTCTGATGATGAGGACTCCTAGTTGGAGCCAAGCTATTCCATGCAGTATTTCGAATTACCTCCTTGGTAATTCAAATTCATTCAATCATTGTGACTGCATCTTGTATTGTATTATACTTCTGATTTCAATAGAGCACTGCTGCAAGCCTTTTGCACAGTTTACACATATTTTATGAGTTTCATCTCTTGTAATTGATTTACTTGTTCAATTAGATATGTTGTGATTAATTTCACATAAACAATATATTTAACACCCCAGGATGAGGGCCTACATGAATGAAGTTTGGGAAATTTTTCACCGAACATAAGATCTGGGTGATCCCGAGATTTGAAAATCAGGTGGTGGACTCTTTGGCCACCACTGCAGGTGGTTTTAAGACTCCTATTTTCTCTCAAGAAAAATACGAGTGATGGTAAAGGAAATGGTGGACTATGACCTTCCACCTGTAGACCAATGGGATAATGTAG